>OZ035828.1:36836876-38036876 GCA_964034765.1 Knipowitschia caucasica | reverse complement strand
GAAAAGGCAGAAGAGTACCTGGCACCAGTGGTTCCAGTGTCTGCGATGACCAGGGCTGCCGAGAAAGAGCATCAGCGTTTGTGTTGCTTCTCCCTGACCGATACTTAAGCTCAAAGTCGAAGGAGGCCAACTGAGCGGCCCAACGCTGTTCTACGGTCCCTAGCTTCGCAGACAGTAGGTGGCTCAATGGGTTATTGTCTGTGTAGACGACACACTTGTGCCCCAACAGGTACTCCCTGAATTTTTCTGTAAGGGCCCACTTGAGACCCAACAGCTCCAACTTCATGGAACTGTAATTTGACATGTTCCGCTCAGTCGGTCTTAACCCGCGACTAGCATATGCTATCGGCCTCACTTTACCTTCGTGCTCCTGTGAAAGCACAGCGCCCAACCCACCGTGGCTTGCATCAATCTCTAAGATGAAGGGACGAGAGAAGTCTGCATATGCCAAAACCGGAGCTGAGGTGAGCTTGGCCTTAAGGGCTTCGAAGCTTCGTTGGCACTCCTCAGTCCAGTCTGCCTCAGTGATTGGGGCAGTTCTCTTTATGGAGGGCTTACCAGTGAGCGCTGCCACCCTGTGGTGCAAAGGAGCAGCCAACTTTGCAAATCCCTCCACAAATCGACGGTAGTAGCTTGCGAAACCTAAAAACGATCGCAGCTCCGTGGCCGTGGTTGGAGTGGGCCAATCAGCTACTACGTCAATTTTGCTAGGGTCAGTGGCTACTCCTCGATCAGAGATGACGTGCCCAAGGTACTTCACCTCTGTCTGGAAGAAGCTGCACTTACTCAGCTTCGCCTTCAGACCTTCCTTCTGCAGCCGACCCAGCACCACAGCCAGCCTCTCCAGATGCTGCTGGACACTGGACGAGTAGACCACAATGTCGTCCAGGTACAAAAGGAGAGACTGGCACTGTTGGTCCCCAAAGATGCGTTGCATCAGACGTTGGAAGGTGCTGGGGGCATTGCAGAGCCCGAAAGGCATGCGTTTCCACTCAAACAACCCAAATGGCGTGCAGAACGCAGTTTTGTGCTGATCGCTTTCGGTGACAGGTACCTGGTTGTACCCGCTGGCTAAATCCAAGGTGGAAAACCAGCGAGCACCTGTCAAAGCGTCCAGAGACTCCTCGATGCGGGGTAGTGGAAACGCATCCTTTCGGGTCTTGCTGTTCAGTTGACGGTAGTCAACACACAGTCTGAGGCTTCCGTCCTTTTTCCGGACGAGAACTATGGGGGAGGCGTAGGGACTGGAACTCTCCGTAATCACCTGTGCCTCCAAGAGCTGATGGATGTGCTCTTTAACGAGCTCATACTCTGATGGAGGTATTCGCCGATACCGCTGCCGGACTGGCACCTCATCCGTGAGAGGGATGTCATGGGTGACCAAGTTGGTGCATCCCAAGTCCTGGTCATGGGCAGCAAACACTGACGTATACCTCCTTAAGAGAGATCGCACCTGGTCCTGCTCCTCCCTGGACAGAAGAGACAGATCTAGTCCTTCAAAAACATCTGACACAGAGGTGGTGGCCGTCTGCGATGAGACGGACGCGGCTGCAGCTGGCACCTCCGTCACACCCGCAGGCAAGCTCACCACATTAACTAGGGCCAGTGTACCTACAACGGTGCGAGGATGCAGCAGGACATCGGTAGTCCCAACATTGATGACTGGGACATAGGCGGTCCCAAAAGCTACCCGAACCAATGCTGGAGAAGCCAGCAGTCCAGCAGGTAAACCAGACTCTGAGGGTTCGAAAAGCGCTGATTTATCACTGTACAGCTCTGAACATGTAGTTGGCACTATCTTCATCACACCAGCAGGAATGCGGCAAGCTTGCCTTCTCCGCACCCTGACTCTACCTGGTTGTGCTGGAGGTGGCCTCTGATGAGCCAAATGACACTTCTGAAGTGCATCGACCAAAGGGTCAGGAGACAAAACTACGGGGGCTGTGTCAAATAAAGCAGACCCGTATTGTCCAAATAGCTCTTTGTAGCACCTCTGGATGACATTCATACCAAGCACACCAGGAACCTGCACAGGCATGCTGGGAGGATCCCTCACCACCAGTACACCACACCTAGGCATTAACTTTCCACAAAGCTTAACGTCTAGTTCCAAATAGCCTAGATAGGGAATGGCTAAACCATTGGCAGCTCTGAGCTGAAGCCAATGACACGCCTGAAGACGGTCTTTGCCCAGAGACTCAAAATGCTCCCGGAAGAAACCCTCTGTGATGGTTGATACCATGGATCCGGTGTCGAGCAAGCATGGTACTATAACGCCAGCCATGTTCACGTTAATATGGGGGCAAGAAGCAATAAGTTTTGGAACAGCGACGGAACGACCAGGAACGTTTCCTGAGCCAGTAGGAACCCCACCCGAGCTGTGGCTCTGCAGCCTGGTGGGTGCTAGTTTTCCGACTGCTGTTCTGAACGGGAGTGAGTGGAACCACGTGATCCACGGCAATTCCTGGCTGTATGTCCAGGTCGGTGGCACCGGTTACAAATGACAGGCGCTTGACGACGGGGGGAGTGACTACGTGAGGACTCAGCCTGCAGGAGGGCGATGCTCCAAGTAAGCAAATCAAGCTGTTCTTGCTGCCTTTTCAGGAGCTCCTTCATTTCACTTACCTCAGACTGCGAGGGGTAGGTAGGGGTTGGTGGTACACCGCGCACAGTGTTTTGGAGACCATATGCTGAAGGCATCGAATTACTCCAACCCCGGGCGCTGGCTGGAAGACCCTCACGCTCCCATCTCATTGCTTCCTCTCTGACCACAAGCAAGGTTGCTGTTGGGTTTTGGCGGACGTGTTGTTTAAGCACACGACGCAAGGCACCGTCCAGCACATGCTCGATAAATTGATCGCGCAACAATGCCTCAGAATTGGGCATATCGTTTGGAGCACGCGCTTTCACTTTATGCATTAAGCTCAACAAAGCGAGGGAGAACTCTTGCAGGGTCTCCCCCTCCTGTTGCTTACGAGAGAAGAACGACTCCTGCAAAGCTACATAGGAGTCAGAGCATCCGTATAGATCTTGCAAAATGGAGATCAATTTATCTGGGTCTTTTCGCTCTGCGCTGGATCGGTACTTAATTTCATGTCGAGCTTCTCCCTCCAAGTGGTCATACATGAAATAAGCTTGGTCTGCACGGGACAGGTGACGCGCTCTCATGCATGCTTCGACCTCCTCGACCCATTCACTCAAACTGATGCCTGTATGGCCCCTGAACATAGGACATTTCCTGTCCCGGGGTATATACATAAGCCGCTCTGTGATGGAGGCAGCTGCAGGCATGGCAGAGGACTCTGCCCTGGAGGTACCAGGGGCAGCCTGGTCCGAACGCAGCCTCTCATTCTCAGCGGTTAACTGGGCCACCTGATCTTTGAGGTTCTGAACTCTGCTGCCATTGGAAAACACGTGGGGGAAAAAAAGAACACAGAAAAACGCAGTATATTATAAAAACCTACACGTTGCCGACACTGCTGCTCTGCCTTAAAACTGAAAGCAATTCCCCTTGTAAAGTGTCAAGATACAGTACAATGAATTCAGATGTAACAGTATAGTAGTTTAGTTTTAGATTTACACTTCAATAGCAATATCAAGCCAGCTAGTGTGAGAACCAAATTCCATATATATGTACACAGCAATAGAAAACAAATGGTTAAAGCACAACACTACATGCAGAAATAAAACAGCAAAATACACAAATAAACATGCATTGAATTGGCACAACACAGGACCAGTTGATTTAGCTTTGGTAGTGAAAAAACGTTAATTACACCACATAACTTCAATGAAATTCATTGCATCTTTCACAACTTAAATGGAAACCGGGCCTTGTTTTTTCTCTTTTTTTCAATAATCCTGCCAGCAACGCCAAGATGTGGCAACCGAGGGGTTAACAGATCGGAGAAATACTAATAATAAAAGATTTTAGAGGTTGTAGCAACGCCACCCCAGACTTCCTGGGGAAATAATGTAGTGTAGATTGAAGGCACACAAGTAAGTGTATTGAAATACAAGGCCACCGGTTCCAGTTAATTCAGTTTTATTCAAAAGATATATTTAATTAACAATCAATTTTTTTTAGACAGTTAAGATGCTTTCACATTAAAAAGCGCTAATGTAAAAATAAAAGGTTTAAACGAGTAAATTGCCTGAAATGTCCGCCTGACAGGCAAAACCCAGGGCAAAGAGTGTGCGCACGGGTCCGCGTCTCTGCTCGCCGTCTGAAGGGACACACCAGTGCGCAGCGCGCGACCTAGACCAGACGGGGAGGAGCAGGCAAAGTGGGACACAAAAACAGGCAACCGTAAAACAGCACTTTAGGCCGACACAAAATCAGCAGTAGACAAAACACAGGAGCAAAACATCAGTGGCAAAACAGCAGGAGGCAAAACAGCAGGAGGCAAAACAGCAGGAGGCAAAACAGCAGGAGGCAAAACAGCAGGAGGCAACGTGTCAGTGCCACTGCAGACCTCTGAGGACACCTAGAAAGAATATTAATTTTGGAAGATTACTAAACTAAACCAAATCCTAAATGAAAAAGTGGGGAACTACAAAAATGGAAGAGAGACATACCGCTGAGGTGAGCAACTGCGCACGGTGCCGGCTTGAAAGGCCAAGGGATGGCGCATGGAGCAGGCTGCCTGATGGCACGGCCAGTCCTGCAGCGTGGCTGGAATCCAGACGCCACTTTAATGCTTTTATAATGTACACATAATAGGCACAGAGGAGAGAATGGGCCAAGGCGATCTTACCTGTAACACAGTGCACGGATGCGCGCACCAGAGTGGTGCAGAGCAGCGAGGAAATGCTGTATTTTGCAGTGATCAGACAGTGGCACTAAATGGAAAGTGAAGCGACTACTGAGTGACGGAATTTTAGAGGGATATTGCGTGAAACTGGACATAGAGCGGGACTTTACCTGGAGCTGGTGAACAGGCGGCCAACACAAGGGCCCGGAAGAGTGTGTGGGCAAAGAGGAATACAGCTGAGATTTGGGAGCGCTTTTATTGCCCACCGGGCCAGCGCCACGGAGCGGCAGGTAAGAGCACACCAGCACAGGTCTCCAAAGCCCGTCTTACCACAGATGCAGTCACGCTTATCTCCACCATCGAAATTTATGTGCCATCACTTTTTTCATGGACCTTTTTGAGCTGGGACCTGCCACCACTGGTGTAAACAGCCCAATGGGAGGTAGAATTAGGAAAAGAAGAAAGAGAGGGTGTAGTATATAGTTCAAGATGGAGAAACCGCTGGCCATCATGCACATGACTCACAGCATATGGCTAATTTCCAAACATTTCTAGAGACAAAAATGCATATTCGTTGTGTAAGGACATAGCAAAAGTGTATGATCTTTTCAGGAAAATTAACATCTCCTTAAAGATGTTACTGTTAACAACCCTTCCATAATTGGGTACCTTTACACTTAACTGTGGTTTGATTTGTGACACACTTTGTCACTTGTTTTTGCTTTAATATATAAATGGTAAATCATTATTAATATATGCAACCAAGTTCTAAGCATTCAATCACACCTGACACATACATTTTCACCCTATCCAGACTCAGTAACATGACTGCTAAGCGTCCCAAACACAACTAGAGAAGTGCCTTCTGGAGGGATTGACATGCCAATCTGTTATTGATTTAGGGGCAACCAATGGAAGTAGATGGTCCCCTATGTCTATTCTTTCTGCATGCACCGTCTGCTTATACCCAGCACCCCTCCACACACCCATGCACACGCAGACCAAACAGAAGAGGTAGCATTAATCACTCCTTGTTTCTGCTGTCTGCCGGCCATAGGAAAAATCGCTAGTAGAGTGCACCCCACACACAGAGTCTCCTGTGGCTTATCTCGCTTCTCTCCCCACCTTATACATCTTTCTCTCCTTCTTAAAACCACCTCCAGTGTCACAGCACGCAGGCTGTTTGCTGTCAGCTGCTGTGTCGGACAGTCAAATTGAGGATTTAGATCCAGAAAAACCCATAGGAGTCAGCAAAAGGCTTGAGATGTTACTGATGGTTTGATAACCTTGAGGAATATATGGTGCTCACATCTGTAAATGCTTTAAAATGGAAACTACACAATTTATGTACAGTGAATTATTGGGAAAGTGTTTGTAGTGTCATATTTAAGGACATTTTCTCCAGTAAGCTTATAATATAATATAATATCCAGCAACACAGAGATGCCCTCCGGCCACATGTGACATGGGTATATCACAGGTAACCAGCCCATCTCTGAAAATAGAAATGGTCCTATTTTTGATTCTTTATACACACTTAGGGTGCATTTTTAATTGACAATAATGAAAACAGGATGCATTTAGCCAAACTGCAAAACCAAAGTTGTGTCCAGTATGAAGTATGGCTCTGAAACACTGTCACCTTCAGAAAGCCTTGAGTTTGCCTCTCCTCAGCTCCGCCTCGTCACCTGCTGCTCTCGCCAACATCAACCCTCAACCCCAACTCCAATGGACTCCCGTCCTTTTGGTCAGGCACCATGTACTCCATACTGTTCGCGCTCAAAAGTGGAACCCTCTCTCAATATGGATCTCCCCGAGGTTTCTGATTTTTCTCCCACTGGGCTTTAGAGTTTTTCCTTGCCGATGCAGGAGGGTCTGTTAGACAGTTTGTGTCTAACAAGAAGGACTGTGGTTATGATCCAGAACACTAACATTTATCAACATTCATGGACATTGGGCAACTCCCTCTGGAACAATACCTGTGTTCTATATTTTTAACTGCTTGATTCTCTGACTTGTGTTGGCGATTTTAACTGTTTCGTTAAGTCCTCTGAGATAACTATTGTTTATGCTTTTGGTCTATACAAGAATAAATCATATTGAATAGATCAAACTTTATGACTACATTTTGTGTATTTGAAAAGCAAATCTATAATAATCATAATTATGTAATAGACACAGAACAATGAAATGGATTAAATATTTTGTAAAAGAATAAACACATTAATCCTGACACAATAATAATGTATACCAAGAACAATTCAATGGAAAGAGTTCACAAATGAAACCTTGCCCCAGTGTCTCAGGCTCAGACAAGCTCCACACCATTGATCCATGTTTTTTCACTGAGCGTCTCTTTGCCACCATCATTGATCCCTTCAAATAAAGATTGGATTCTCCATAAGTGCATACAGCCCACTGCTCAATGTGCTCCAGGACTGCAGGGTGCAAAATGCCTGTTGATCGGCCACTTACCCATCAGCACCAATGCCTCCCACCAAGATCAAATCATATTTAAATAATTAGTGTAATAAAAAAGGAGAGCCGTATATTTAGAGACGCATGACGGCTTTGAATCGAGAGCATCTACCCCCTGCTTCAGAGCAATTTCAGCCCAATTTTGTAAGATAGGTGAATCCAAAACACTGCTATGCTTTTAGTGAATGAATATTGGTTCTCAGCATCATTCTGTAAACAGTTACTTATAGAAACAACAATATTCTGCTTTTAAACCTTTAGTTTAACCATTATTGTCAGAATTTAACTGCAACGTCCACAGCCAAACCAAATTATACAGTATATTGCATCTTCCTTTATATACAGTACTTACTATAGCCTTATTCCTTCTGTTCTTATAATGTTCAATGCAACACTGAAATGTCTCCACTGTGGGGCAATAAAAGCTTCTTATCCTTCCTTACCTATGTAGATTTATGTGATATCGTGGAACATTATAGACAAAGCCACATCCTGCAAAAAAGCTATATTTCAAAAAGTTTATTATAATAGGTTCTTCCATTTAGAGTAGTTATTCTCACAACCTTGTAATGACCAACATAATTTATCATGTCATCGCATCGCCTAAATGAAACCAAAATAATGATGAACCTTGAACCAGCCCACATTTAGCAGTGGATCAAATGAAAGTGCTACAGATGCATAAGACTCTGCCCATAATAGGAAAAAGCTCCAATAATTCATTATAGCATCAGTTTTGAGTCAACAGAAATGCTCACTTATCGCTCTTTGCACCTCTGTGTCTGTGTCGACGCTGTATCCTGATGGGGAGTGAGGTTCGGCAAATTATAGTAAAAAAATAGCCATCAATTAAACAGTGTTTTCTCTGCAGTCTGCATAAACCAATATCAATTCCTGCCGGGCTGTCTCCTGTTTCTGTGGCTAACATTTGTCTCGGTGTCAGTCGATATGTCTCAAAAAATTGGTCGCTGTGGGGGAAGCTGTGTTGTTTTGTCATTTCCTACATTATGAGCTGGGCATGTTTGTCCTGGGGAGTGATGTATGATGACTATGTACATAAGCAGAGGACGTCGTTGTGGTTTTCTCATCCACTCCATCAGGTGGTTCCCAGGCTCCTGTGGAGGTTTTTGCCCTGTGGTGTGTCTTTTTCCACCAAAACACCACCACCCTCCTCGTCAGCAAACAGGGCCAGCGCTTTGCCTCTGCCTCCTGCTGATGCTGTGTCTGCGAGACGCTGCCTCTCCTGCGGACCGACCCAGACAAGGACGATCTAGAAGTCTACAAGTTAATCAAGTGGACTGTGGCGAAGGGGACAAGTCTTATTTGGCTTAAAATACAGTATGTGAAGAGCTGCTCAATTGGGAAAGGCCTGGAAGAAGGCAAAAACACAACCTTCCAGACACATCATTGTAATCAGAGGCCTGTCTTGCGTGATGATGTCACATTGTTGATCATAATCATAGCTGGAACAGAGGCAGCAACCACAAAGATGTGTTTCTAGGATAGGAATTACTATATAGTTCAAGTGAAATCTGAAAGTTTCATCTTGAAAATGGTTCAAAAAATGGTCTTGAAAATGGTTCTTGAAATTTTGAAAATGGTTCAAGATTAAGATGAAGAGATCCTTTATTCGTCCCACAGTGGGGAGATCACCAGTTTCAGAGCAGTAGGAATGAGGAGCCCACTGTAATAACTCTTGAGTAATAGTTCACATAACTTTAGTATAGACTAAAGTGAACAATCTTTTGTAAAATAAAAATCTCAAAAGCAAGTCTAAAACCTCAAGCTTTAGCAAAATCTCTAGCTTTAGCTTACTGAACATTGTAAAAGCGCTTTGGGTGACCTTGGTCTGTAAAATACGCTATATAAATAAACATTACTTACTTACTTAGCATAATAAAGAAGCAAGTATAAAATCTCTAGCTTTAGCATAAAGAAGCATGTCTAAAATCTCAAACGTTGGCATAAATGGGACAAGACAAAGGCAATTCCCACAAGACAAGACATGACACAAACATGAGATCCCGACCCCTGGCACACAACATGTGACTACAAAGCAGTGTGACCACAGCTTTACCAAGCAATGAAATGCTACACAGAGTCTCGATGCAGCGCTGTTGGTAAAAGGGTAGTGATGCTCCTGACACTTTTCGTTTAGGGTCTTGACCACAGCCATCTGCCGCACTTATCGCTGTTTAGTTGATTAATTACTGCGGAAACATGCGGTCTTGCGATACAGCTTTAAAGCAGTACAGCCACCACAGACGGCAGTACCAGAAAACTCCTCCAAGATTGTAGTTCCATACTGTACATTTTTACATTTGTATTTAATTAAAGCTACACATTTCTGTCGCAATTTGTTGTTCTGATGATTTCTCAAGTGATGAAGTATAACAGAGTCCAAGCCACACAAAAAGAAATTAAAGTCAAGATAAAAACAAATTCAACAAGATAATTTTGGCTTTATCCTGACCCCTATCAGTTATGCATATTCACAAGAAGCAGAGGGCTGTCTAAATTCACTTTTGGGCAGAGGGCGACCCCTCCAAACAGAGCTTTATGTGATACAGACTTAAAACAGCTGAGGGCTTCCCAAACTCAGTGTGACCGTAGGCTGGGAGAGTGCATTCCCCAGGACACTGCCCCTCCATCCCGGCTGTGTAGAGTGCTGTGAGGAGTGCTGTACCATGGTGCGCAGTGATATGGACCAACGATGAATGAAAGTAGTTCATGGCACGATCAACTCTTGTTCAGAATCCCCTTCAGCCACAGAATCACATTGATGAGACATTCACAAGCACACGGTCATACAGAGGTGTCATTGAGCGCACACTTTTTATTGCTTAATTTGATTTCATGGCCTTTAGAATAGTAAGTAAGTAAGTAAGTAAGTAAGTTTTTATTTATATACCGCCTTTTCAATGCAGATCTGAGTCTCAAAGCGGTTTACAATTGTTAATGTTGGGCATTTGTCTCTCACTCCACACAGAGATGGGAGCGGGGTCACAAGTACAGGAGGCACATGCCAGAACTATTGGACATATTTTTTTAGTGGTAGGGGAAACCGGAGTACCCGGAGGAAACCTACGCAGACACGGGGAGAACATGCAAACTCCACTCAGAAAGGCCCTGGTCCGACCGGGATTCGAACCCAGGACCTTCTTGCTGAGAGGCGAGAGTGCTATCCACTCAGCCACCGTGCCGCAATACGCAATATGCAATATGCAATACAAGCACAGGCCTTTATAATATTACTGAATATGTCTCTTAACATTTCAATAATATTGCATTTAATTTTATATAGGCATTTAATTTATAGGTGTCCCATTTCCAAAGGTTGAAACATAGCCCTTTGTCTTAGCCTTGTTTATAGACGGTATATAAGGGAGAATGGAGTACCACATGTGTTGACAATCTTACGTCAATTTAGTGACATTCAGTGTGACATTTTGTCCCATCCTAATTTAGTAGAAAAAAAAGGTTTGTTAAGTGCCAATTTAATACGTGGATAAATTCATAATTCTATTTCACTAATTTTAAGCAAAAGATGCATTGATGCCAAATCTACACTTACCCACACAGAGTTTGTTGCTCCTGGCATTGACTGTAGGATTGGGCCCAATGCGCGTCGCACCAGAGTAATCTCGTGATGGACCACTGGCTCTCACAGCTTCGTCTGTTGCCATAGAGAGACGGATATATACAGGAAAAAGATCATCTGGAGGTCACAAATTAAATGTGTGGTCATAAGTAGTATAATATATTTAAGTGAAAACAAGTATAAGACAAGAATGGGTTCGTATACAAAGAAATTGGTCGTTATTTTTACGCATAGCATTTACGAATTCAGCTTAAAAAGGATTGGCAGACATTCATCAACATAAACACACAGCATATATTTTATTTTGAAAACCACACCCGGAAGTGGACCCGCGCAGCTTGCGTGGCTTGACCGCGTCGCTTTTCTCATGGTTGTTACACTGAGAAGAGAGTGAGAGGAAAAAGGGGGCAAATGTGCGCTGTGGTGGAGACGCACGGAGAGCACATTAACGTGTCCAGACCGTCCAGACAGAGCAGCGTCCCGGGGCTGAAGTGTCGAGTCTCTCTGCCCTCTCACCGTGAGCCTGTCTCGGGGTGAAGTCTCCAGCATCATCCGCCACCTACCTCAGCACACTTTCCACGGAGCCCGGGTTTATTCTTAGCTCAGCGGCGCGCGAGATTGTCCTTCCGGTCCTTCTCTTGTTTATCCCAGTTTCTTGAATATTTAATGGAAAATGGCGATCTGCGCGCAGTCGTGTGGTATTTTCTGCCTCTTTACTATCCAAACTGTACTTGTCCTTTACGTGTCCACGCCGACCACCGGGACCCACCTCTTCCCCCAGCACTACACGTAAGTACCCGAATGCGCGTCTTTCACACTGGGGAAGGATGGGAGCGGGGGGGGGGGGACATGGATCTAGGACAGGTAGCCCCGCGGAGCTTCACTGTGGCATGTATACAGTATTGCCCCGTACCGGTGAAATCCACACGTTGTCCTTGTCTGTATGTTGACCTTTTTGATCGTGTATTATTTATTTTGGTGCGTAATTCCTTTAGGCAGAAAAAAAAAATAGCATCCATAGTGGCTTATATTGAGATGACCTGGAGGCGAGATGAAGCTGTAATTACGAAGGTGTCGCTTTGATGCCTTCGTTTAAAGAATACACTTTTCCATTCTGACGTAGAGAGTGTAGATTTATAGCTCTGTGACTGTCTATGGAGCGCGCCGTGTCAACATAAATCAATTATATTAGGCGTTTATCCTAAGGTACCGCGTGTCTTTCTTTATAATGGAAATACATGTTTTTTTGAGACATAGCTCAAGGAGTCTTTCACATTTATATTGATACAAGCTTTAAACGTGATGGGCTGCAAAAGTTCTCTGTGAATCAAACATACTGTACAGTGGTGTGGAATGCGCATGGCAGCAAAGTCTTGTGCATATAGTTTTTGGCACACACCTGTTGGGTTTAGCTCAACATGCGTTCCCTTAACATCCCTGCCTGAATTAATAGACTTTATATCAGTATTCTATAGTATTCTATAGAGATTGATGCAACAGGGAGTCCGTTTTCAAGAGAAGCGCTGAAATAGCCCCCAGTAGAGTTGCTTGGTGGTTGTAGCTGAATGAAATGGATCCAAAGAGTCTGTTTCACCGTGAGGCTTGGTCCAGATGCTGAAGGTGACTTTCAAAAAAAACAACTGCCTGTTCTTCAGCCTCATTAACCTCGCACTGTGCCATTGATTTTATTATTAACCCAATAAGAAACCGTTTTCAGATGTAGTGGTGCATTGAAATAGCTTGACAGTGTAATCAATTTTATATGAGCTTTGAAAATTATGGCAAAATGTCAAGAAGTGTTAATAAATGTCTCTCAAGCAATTTGTATCTAAATCGTGTGTAACTCAATGTTTGATCAGTTTTATCCTGATCTTATTACCTATACTTTCTCTGAACGGCCACATGTCACTTTTCTCTCTTAACTTAATTGATATAACATGATTTTATGTAGGATAATAATACATTTAGATTTCAGTTTGGGCATGCAATTCAAGTGTGTAATCGTTTTTGTAACTATTTAGTAGCCTCAGTGTTATTTTCATTATATTATTCAATTTACTACAGTGGTTTTGGCTGTCTCGCCAGGCCTTACTGCTATTGATTTTATTGCATAGCATCATAAATCATTTCAACCAATGTTTTTGTATTCAGCTTTGAGATGGGGCCCTTACTTGTATAACTTCTCTATTATAAAGTTTTGTTAATATAATTTCCATGTGACCTTTGCGCACGCCGTCTTCTCCTTTGGTAAGATTTGAGGCACGATTCTGTCTTGCCCTTCCCTTCCCCTTCCCCTCATCCTCATAACCGAACGTTGTATATTTCGCCTCTGCTTCTCGTCCACGTGATTATAGTCTTCACTGTCACTCCTTCGGCAGATTTGTACAATTTAATAACTCTTTCTTGTCTTGGGAGCACATCTGACATTTAAAGATGGCATTTGTCTTTGTCATGGTATTAAAAGACGGATCGGGCTGCTGGCGTGCTGTTGAGGCCTGTGATTAGATATCTGTCAGTTAGAAAGGTTGGCGCAGATTCACTTATTATTGCTTCACAACAAACACATTATGATCGGAGATATAACATTTTGTCACATTTCCCAGACGACACTGTCAAATCCTGTTTTGTGGTTCATCTAAAGACAGCAAGTTTGTCCCGGTCAGTTTAATATCAGCTTTTATGACAAATAAGACAATAACAAAGTAATCCTCAAGAATGATCGATTACATTGTGGGCCTGGGGTGAATTTTATTATACAAATCCAAAACTATCAAGATAAGGGTAGGTATTTTTGGTTTACCATTGTACCTAAGTCATTTTTTTAATGCTGATAATTTTTTATCAGAAGGAAGGCCCCATTCTCTCTGGCCCCATTCTGTATACACCAACTTTTACTATAGCTTTATTCTGGCTTCATATAGTACAATCTTAGTGTGTGCAATCAATAATATTTTAATCAAATGTTTGTTCAGTCCTGTCTAATGATCAATGTTGAGCTTTCGACTTGTTCATTGAGATTTCTACAACAATGTCAATAAAACATGTTTAGCAATGATTAAGAGTCTGCATAGTTTAGGTTCAGTGAATTCATTGTGAAAGCAAACATTCTAATGACAAAATGCAATGAAAAGAAAAAAAAACGGATGCCCATGACTGAAGCTGACCAATATAGGAGGAGTGGAAAGTGTTTTAGCAAAGAATCATTGTACTGAGAGGAGCTGAATCACACAAGGATGTCATGAAAACTTTCTGATTACATTGATATAATTTATATTCTCATTCTATTCCTACCTTAAAGAAGAAATATTATGTATTACTGTTGGCCCTTGATATTGTAATGAAACTGTTTACTTTGTACTTCATATAGATGGTGAAATAATTCAATTAAATTAAATGTATTCTTGTATAGCCCTGAATAACAACAGTAGTGATCTTGGAGGACTTTACAAAACCGTTGAATTTGCCAACACAGATCAGAGAATCCGCGATTAAAAAGTTCAAACACAAGAACTTCAATGAAAGAGCGAGTCTATTGGCCTTCCTTGTCCTATGTCAGAGGAACGAGTAGAATTAGATGTTTTGTTTTCTTCCAAATTTGAAAATTACCAGCTGAAAGCACAGTAATGTGATCGTAAATTATATCATTTCACTTGAGAAATGTTCATTGCTAATTTATGAGCAATTTTGTTTTTAACTCATTGTGTCCCATTGACGCACAAATACGTCAAAGCAAATAGTAACGTCGTGTGCCATTGACGCATTAATCCGTCAAATGCCTTTTTCGCTATTTTCACGTTCCCAGATGTCTATTGTATCTATGTATGGGGATGACTTGAGACCATATTTTATCGAGCCAGCAGGTGGCAGCATTGCTCTCTGAATGGTTTGAAAACATGTAGGTGCACATTTTGTGCCTCTTTTTTCTCAACTTTCTGGTGATTTCTGGTGATTTCAGTAAAACTTCCCTCTACTCAACGGAGGATTACAGGGGAACGAAAAAAGCTATAAACAAAATTCTTTTTGCTGAGGAAAGTAGACAGTCCATTCTTTTACAATCTGGTGTCGGATTTCAGATAGTCATAGTACACAATATTCTGTGGGTCTTGAAATATTAGTAAAAATCATCATAAATGGCTGGCACTGTGGGAGTACCTGTTCTGAAATAGGCTGGCATTCAATGAGTTAAAAGGCTGAAAACTGAGCGTGATGCCTGGGGGTGCAATGACATCATCACATTTTTGGCCTTCTGTGACACTTTTGTACCTTTATGAATAAGCCCATTTACAAGAAACAGCTTGAACCAAGTTAAAAGCACAAAGAAGTTGCGTTATATGTTTAGACATAATAAGACACTGTCCTTCTCCTTGATACAAAATATTCTCTGAGAAAGTTCTTGTAAATAAGTTAGCGATCCATTCCATTTCATTCTTTGTTGCTGTCTGGGAGATATAGTGATGCGTCGCTGCGGTTTGATTTCTTAATACCAAAGTTGGCTTATTCTTACAGACATTGGCTCTCGCTTAGGGTGCATTTCTGTCAGGCCTCGATGGTTTTACGGCCCAGGCGGAGATCCCAGCCAACGCAAAGGATACACTTGTTCATGCCACTCCGGCCCAGTCATCACAGATACGACCCTTCATATCGTTAAGTGGATGTGAAGTTGGAGGAGGCTGTGATGACGAACAAAGCTGCTTCATCAGATTCCTCAAGGACAAACTGACCTATAAGCCTGGAAGTGATACTAAAATAACTACATCATCTTGTAGCGTTTGTCCGACTTGCCAGAAGACAAGGAACTTTTTCAAGAGTATGTGATAAAATAATGATAGTACTAATTCATTTCAATTCAATGTATTTGTGTAATGCTGTAAATCACAACAGTAGTAATCTCGGTGGACTTTACAAAACCGTTGATTCGCCAACACAGATCAGAGAACCAAACAGTTCAAACACAAGAAATGCGATAAAAATGAGGCAGATGACCGATGTCCATAAATGTTGATAAAGTCCAAATCTGTCGTTGAATTTCGAGTGTCATGGATATCACCATTGTAGATCCAGGACTCAGAACAAGGACAGAGGCCCTTGCAAAAGAGTGACGTAAGCAAGGCTGCCTCCCATTACCACCCTCTGACCACTATCTCCTAGAAACCTGACCAGACCCTCAACTTTCTTCTCTTAAGCCCCTGACAATATAGACCTGACCAAAACCTAGTTCTGTTAAAACCACAACCAAGGAAGCAGAGAGCGATAGACACACTCTCAAAGGAGCAGAATACAGATAGTGAAGAATAAGTGGAGAAATACATACGGTACATTTCTCCTGTCTGAGATCAATAAAGTCTATTCCAGTTTTTGAAAATAAAGGCTAATATATTTTGAGTTTTCCAGGAAGTAGTTCTACCTCTAAAGTATCTCTGCTAGTTCTAGAAACTAAACTCCTCCAGAAGTTTGCCACGTTTTAGCAACATCCACATTTTTGACACTTTAATGATTCTTAACTAAATAAACATATTCTTAGTGTATACTTTCTGATTACATTGAAGGAGTTTTGGCCCATTGCTCCGTATCATTCCTGGCGTTGTGTAATGAATCACAACATGGAGGTAACATTTGAAATCCTTAAAATTCCGTTATAGAATTTGTGAAATATTTTGTAGAATCTCAAATGTAAAAATGTTAACTGTGTTTGTGAAAAGTCAAATGCACTTTATTACATGATGTTTTTCTGTGCACATCCAGTATAGTGTTTTAAATGTATTGTCAAGTTTATGCTGGTACTCCCACGTACTTGATATTAGATGTATAACTTACAAGTCTTGTTTTGTCTTTAGAATGATCCACTGGGCCGGGCGCATTGAGAAGGAGCTGGAGAAAGTCCTGCAGCACGTCACCGGCACACAGCAGATGAGATCGGTGAGTTCATCATGTGACTCGCCACATTTACCTGCATTATTTATCACCACATTTCACCAGGGAACGTTACACAACATAAGGCCGCATGATGGTGCACTTTAGAGCATGAATAATGGCAAAACTGGCATAAGACGTTAGCCTCAGACGCACACTGCTGGAAGATATGCATTGTGTCAGGGCTAATGTAATTCTCAGAGAACAACACAAGGGCCTTTCTAGCTTTTCATTTTACCTGCGTTTAAAAACACATCCATACTAGACTTATTGTTATGTTTTTGTTGCAAATGTAGCCCAAGGTTTAGCCTCATGTCACTGAAATTATTATTCAAGCAATGTTGTATCTATGGCGGCAGACGTAGACTAATCCTAAGCCTAACAAATGTTCTACATAACATTGTCCCAGCATGACAATACTTCCCAATACTGTATCCCGATAATCACTACTGAAATAAATGTTGTGAAAATTGTTTTGGATGCACCAATACAATTCTAGCGTCGGAAATCGGTGCTAAAACCATATATATATACGGCATTTTGTTGGATTGGATATTGATTTGATGATCAGGGTTGGGGTGACAGTGGTAGAGCATTGGCTTTTGAGCCTGAAGGTTGCTTCTCCACCGACTCCCACTGATGTCTACTGCCGTCGTGTCCTTGGGCAAGACACTTAACCCAACTTTGTCTGAAGCCTCCACCAAAAGATCAAGGCTATGCTCTCACCGACAGAGCAGCCATCCTCCTGAACACTCACCACCTGCAGGCGGATCAGTGAGAGACTGTTGCTCTGTGAATTGGGTCCAGAAATGGATTAAAGAGAAGAAGGTGGATGGATGATATCGGTAAAGTAGATATCTTGAGTAGGCTTTATTTTGAAGTCTGTTTATTTACTTACTTTTACACAGACAGCAGTAGAACATTTTTATTTATAAGACCAATTGCTGCATTAAATCAGAATTTGACCGATTTGTAACAAGTTTGAATTTGAGGTGGAAAAAATGCACCTGGTCACTCGGTGTCGTCATTATTCTGGCGTCTTGCTGGTCTCTCTTTGGTAGAATTGCTGACTACGAATACTTTGATTTTCATAACAAACCTTAATTTTGATGTCTCGAAAATGCCAAAACCGGTTGCATTTCTCATCCCATATCTAAGCCCTGTCATATGGCCGACCAGCTGTTACAGTTGAGAAATGATTAACACGGTTTTATATTATTTTGTCTGCACCTCATGCTTCATCACACGTTCAGGGATTTCTGAATTATCTGCTGAATTTTCATGGTAGGACTGGGGAATACACTAAAGCCCCGATGATCAGAACTTGAACAAGGCAAAATTTTAATGTTCTTGTTCCAGGCACTATGTAACTTTTTTAGTGGCAGCTACATTTAAGTTCATAGAGATGACTTGATTAAACATGCTTAGTAAACAGCGTTTCATTTCATTCTGCAGTTTTTAATAGAAATATCAGAATGGTAAAACCTCTTCTCAGCATGTATCATTTATAATAAGTAAATCAGTTATTAGTAATGACTAAATTATTTGACAACTGTTTCAATAATCAATTAGATGGGACTAATCGAATAACTAACAGCCCTGAGATGTATTTTAATACAATTTTAAAATTACAGAGATATTTTGCAGAGAACATTGAGCTGTATTGATTGTATTGGCGCATTGTGATGTTGTAATGCTATATCCTGCTGTAACATGGAGAGCGTGAGAGCCGATTATGCACTGGTGACACTGATGGAGTTAAGAGAGAAGGAAGTGAGTTGACAGGAAGTGAGCAGGTGTGAATTTAATGATTGAGATATTAGGTGAAAAAGGTGACTAATGGAAATTGTGGTCTAGCAGATTACTCATACAATGCTATTCTCATGCAATACAGTGGAAATACAATGTCTGCCATAAAGTGATACACGTAATATTAAATCTGCAGCTAAACATTATTTTAGCAATCTATTCACTTGTTCACATTCAATGCGTATTGTGTGAACATTTGAGACAAAAGTAGAGAAAACAAAAGAATGTGTTTGTTTGTGAAGTATATTTTAATGGTAATTGCAGTATGAGTCATGTTCAGTGCGGCGCCACAAAGAGCTCAATGTAAAACTTGTTCTGTGCGCTCAGTGCACTACAGTTTCACATGGTATACAGTCATTATGGAAATTCAGAGGCAATGAACTGGTAAAATAGTATATTGATTGATATTGATTATTTGAATATTTTTAATAGAAAACTTGTTATTTGATTTATTGTTTCAGCCTAAATAAAAAATAATTAATTTGTTTCCACACTAGGCAATTTTGTTGAATATATGCCCTTTGATCGAACTCAAATGAATCACCCTGAGACTTGGATCACCACAGACCTGTATTTTCAGGTGATTCTATTCCTTCAATGTATTCTTTTACAGCCCTAGATCACAACAGTAGTTATCTCAGAGGCCTTAACAAAACTGTTGAAATTGCCATCACAGATCAAAAAATCAAACACAAAAATAGAGAACACATACTGTAGGTATTGGTCCATAGGGGGCAGTTGACCAATGTCCATAAGTGTTGCAGAATGTTGTAGGGTAACTACTTATATTGCTGATTATGTTATAAATTTAGTAGTGTGGAGCGGCTAGTCTCCGGATCAGAAACTCGCCGTTCCACCAATGGGTCTGTCTTATTTATTTTGGGCACCAGTAGACGTTTGAGGGTCTACGACAGACCCAAACCAACTTTGCCTCGAGTCAGTCTTATAATAAAAAGGTAGTTAATTCGTAAATCGGCCAGGGATATACCGAAATCTAACAACACGACTCTGATAGGATTGAGTTAAAGAAAAGGGGTTTATTGATTACAAAAATGAAGGTAAAAATATAACGAAGGGGATTTCTGGTCACATTAAAGCAGAAGTGGTATACATTTCATTCAAATCACACATTTAACAAGAACAGTCTTACTTTGTAGGAGCGTAGAGGATGGAGAAAGGATTTGGGTTGGGGAATCAGCCCACGTGGTTTCTTTGTCTGGGCAGGCGGGAGGTACGAAGCCAGCGAGTTGGTCCAGCTGCTGATCCACGCGTATGCAGCCCAGTCCGGAATGGGTTGCGCGCGTAGAGTCCAGAGCCAAGAAAAAGAGGCTGGTGATGGAACAGTTCATAAGGTCCCGAGCCGAGGAGAGTGTGTTTTGCGGAGTAGGAGGCCCGATGCGTGCTGGCGCGGCCGTATTGGAGACACGTACCGCGGGACGCAGATGGCCAGGGAGAGCTGGAATAGTGATTTCAGGATAGGACAAGAGGCAGTCTCTAGGTTTGCGGGCTGGTTTTGTTGTGGTCAAAGTGGGCGCGCCCGTGACGTCATATTTGCGCATCTTCCTTGGGCCGCCTCCCCACAACAAATGGGTTATAGTGGGAACACACAGGATTAATACAGATGATCATAACACATGTACAAACACACACCACATTTCATTATTTGCCACTGATACACACATGTAGGACGCGGTACAGACTTATCGGAATAGCACTGAGTCCAGGCTGGTCTACAGAATGTCCGGGCCGGGTGTGATGGTGTTCAGTGTCCGCTGGGGGGCGCCAGAGTGCCGTGGGAGAGTCTCAGGTTGTGGAATGTCCCACGAGCGACTGCTGATGGATGATTCCTGATCTCTGTCCGGCAGGAGGGCACACAGATGTCCGCTCTGTTGTTTTTATTGCCCCTCTGGGTCTCGTTGCGGCGTTCCTGGTGAATGTTAGCCTTTAAGTGAACCCGCAGTTACTTTGAAGTCTCAGGAGCTAGGGAGGGCATGTTTACGGAAAGGGTCTGCTATTCACGCCCGATTGGCGCTCACCTTTTCCTCACCCTACAATGTTATAAACATTAATGTGAAATTATCAGTAAAATGCAACTAATTGAGCAACTAATAGAGCATTACATTTTCACCCAAATTGATATTTTAGTTTTTGTCAATATTGCCCGGCCTGGCCAAGGGCACAACAATAAGAATCTGTTTTGATATCTCAAAATTTGAATAGATCAGCTTCAATCCATTAATCCAAACTTCATTATTTCCAATTGAATCAAGCTGTCAAAACAACTGCAAGATATTTCAATTCAAATAGTTCAGAATCTTAAGTAAAGGCCCATGATGTTGGCTCTAAACATCCTCAGTTCCTAGAGCTTCTTTCTGTTCCTTATGTTGTGTCTGTCCCGTGTGTAGACAGCCACAGGGACATCCATCAACCCCAAACGGCAGTCATGTGTCCGGGTGCTAAATGGCCCAGCGTGTCTACAAAAGCTATTTTCTAAGTGGATGCCTTCCTTTTCTTGTGTGTGGTAGAAATTGTCCCAAGGATATACCGGTTACAAAGCATCTCCTCCTGTGTCCTGTCCCTTTTCATGCATAGTTTATTATCCTCCACTGAAAATCCATAACCGGTCAATTTATTGTGTTATTTTTCTTGCAATACTGAATAAACGTCATTTGTTCTCAATTTTGATCAAGTTTTACCGTCCTAGTCTGCATGTGTCCCAGTGTTGCGCTACAAACTCAAAGTGTAATTGACTTTTTGAGAGAGTCACTTTTGCCGTTTATAACCGTCAGACAAATACACAGTTTGCTTGTTTGTGGTAAATAACTTCCCCCGACTTGACTCCGCTCTGAGCCTAGATTTTGTTTTTCTTCACTGCGACACGTTTTCCACCTTCTCCCAAAAATCTATAGCAATATCATGTCCACACCGTTTTGAGTCCGTCGAAGTAACCTTTATTTATAGAACACTTCACGATACTGAAAGTGACATTAGTGCTTTTTCAATACAAAACAACAGAAATAAATACAAAAAAAAGGAAAAAAATTGAATCAGAATACATGTCAAAGCCAGTGTTGTTAAAACATCCATCCATCCATCCATTTTCTTCCCCGCACTCCATTTTTGGGTCGGAGGCTGGCAGTTAGAGCTAAACCCAATTCACAGAGCCTTAATTCAGCCTAAATTCATTTCAAAAGGTTAATGTCTCTCTTCCGCCTCCGTCGAGCAAAGACGTGTCTCAGACGCTCCTGCTTCTGACTGCTTGCTATCTCCTGTTTTTTGTCTTTTTCCTGGAGTTTTGCCACAGACAACTTTAAGCAACTTTAAGCAAGAATGGAAATGATTAATTGGTCCCTCAACGCAATTGATTCTATCTTTTCAACACGTAAGCGTGGGTCTGGAGAGCCCGTGTGCCCGGACGGGACTTCACCAGCGGGGTATACGCTTGATAGCTGGAACAAGTTTCAGCCCCTCTGTCTGTCGACCCTGTCTATTGAAGATTCGGAAGACGTATATATCTTTGGCATTTTGGTGGTGGGAATCCTCCTGTTTGGGATTGGAGCGGTTCTCTTCTACCACAAATTCGGAGGCATGGCAGTTCGCAAGATTCACGACCTGCTGGCCAACAAAATTGATGGGATGTACAAGGAGCTTAACCGAGTCGTGGTTGAGAGCGCCGTGGCTGGACAACGGAGAGTGGTGTTGGTGGAACAGTTGATCAAAGATCTCGCAGCTCGTTCACTCGATGGGCATAAAACTCTGGAATTGAGATTGAATGACATTGTTTGTCAGGCTTGAACTCTCTGACCCGGCTTGGATTTGCCCCTGTGTACGGAGGTCTGAGGGCGCCGCAATTCGGTTTAATTGGATTTAATAGAATATCTGCCTGTTTTTGACTGCGACATTGCATATAATATTGTCCCTCTTCACAGGCGATGTGTTTTTCTCCAGCTGTGTCTTCTCTCCACTCTTATCTCACATTCCTCGGCCAAGGCCATAATAACAAGTCCGGACTATCTACAACAACTCACACTATTCAGTCTTCAGTCTCCAGCTCGGATCCCTCCCCCGCCTCCCTCTACCTATCCATCTTGCTCCCTCCCTCCCCTCCACTCCTCATTGTGTTTCCGACTCACCCCCTCCCTGACCCCGCCCCCCTCTGACAGCCACATTGGGCCGGCAGTCGGAGGGCTCATCCCAAGAAAAAAATCCGTGCTTTATTCAAAGCACAATGTGTCTATCCAACTGTCTGTGTAATCTGTATGTTATTGCTCTCTGCTGTTTATTCTACTGTTTGTCGCATGGCGCCGGAAAGATGGCGCCGTGGCAAGAGCTCTGGTGTGTGTCGTCTTCTCTGTCTGGCGCACACCGGGGTAGTCTTGCACAGTTTTCCAATGTGGTTTTACTGCAAATGGCAAATAAATGAATCTGAATCTGAATCTGAATCTGATCTGAATCTGTGCACCAATTTATGAAGCAGTTTTGAAGCAGTATTGCAGGATATGTAGAAATTACCCCTGGACCTGACGTTGAAGATTATACAAGTCCTGATTAACTTTAGTAATGGTTAAATTTAGTAAGCATAGACAGATATTGTTTATGACAGATGCTTGCAAAAAACCAAAAAAAACCAAAAACATATTTTATTATATTATTTTTGATATTGCTTTTGTTTCAATTCTTACCCTTGCCAATGCATTCTCTTGGCTCTTTACTCAAGTGGCACTGACCAACATATGCTACTCGACCACAGAATAGTGTTTTGATCAGCATTAATATTTCAGTCCATTGCATATGGCTGCTCTCAGCCTCGCTCCACATGTACGGACCACCTCCACTGCTCCCTGTACTCCTGCTGCTGTCTTTACCTTATTACCAGCAACATGAGACCTGCATCCAGCCAGATGCACTCTAGTGAAGCAGAATCAAACAAAAAAGCGGTGTGGTTATCAACAATTGTATAATGTATTCTTCTTATTGAAATTTCCCCTCATCTTTTTCTGGTCGAACCAGGTCAAAATGTATTGACATGAAAACAAACATAAGTGTATTAACAACTCAATGGAGTTGGAGCAGCATTGAGTTGAGCCGCTGTTACTCCATGTTGAGATAGTCCATGTGTGGCGGATCCGGACTAGGACTATCAGCCGGATTAGAAACGCCTCGAATGGGCTGATGAACGTGGGCATGGATAGGGTTAAAGTTAAAGAAAATGGATGGGTGGAGGATAGGATGTTTTGTCATTTTTAGAGGACATAAAATGCAGTCTTTGTGATTTGCCATCTACGACTAGTAAAATTGTGATTTGATTTGTCTGTTACTGATAAGAGCTGTAGACCTAATAAATAAACCAGATCTTAATCCAGACATTCAAGGACATGGCCCAAACTACATTGTGTCCTTCCAGTGGTCCCTGCCCCACAGCATGAGACCCCTGATGTAGATAAAAGCTGTATTTCCCTGTAGTTTGTCATTTTTGCCCTTCAGCTGGTGTCTGTTTGCTGTGTGGTCAGCAGCGCATCTGTCAAGCCGCTTAGACCGCACTGGCTCCGGTTTATCTCACACTCACACACCCCTCGCCTCCCACCTCCACCCACACCTGTCGGACTCTCACACTGCTGTAGTGGCCGTCCGTGCTTTAGCAAATTCAACAGATTTTGTTTTTGTTGAACAAATTGTGCGTGACTTTTTTTGTCTAATTCAATGCCATAGTAAAGAGCATTTTAACTCTTAAATGTTAAATGTTTCCTCAATAATAATTTTTTGAGTTACTATATCTATACTATACTATACTTGAAGCTTTGAACTGAAATCCACCTCCTTGGGGCATCTCTACCAGAACAGGGCCTTTCTGAGTGGAGTTCTCACTGTGTCTGCATAGAATTCCTCCAGGTTTTCTCTACTAAAAACACGCATTATTTGTATGATTGTAATGAGTGAGTGAATTTGACGGTGTTGGTTGGTGGCTTTGATGTGTCAGTGTTTTCGGGGTCTCGCTTCCATCATCACCGTGGAAAAATAACTGAACTCCATCAAGCTGCATCACAACCAAAAAAAAAATGAAGACTTATTATTAGTGCTGCTACATTGTATATACGACATTGCTTTCTTCAAGGAATGAACATTAAAGGGTTAAGAAGAGCAATGATCTCAACCAGAATATGAAATGAAATGTTGTTTGCCATCCATAATTGACAAATCCAATTTAGGTCCAATCGTCATCATACAAGACCAGATACTTTTGTGGCCCTGTCCCCATCCTAAAGACAATATTTTGTTTTAAATCACTGATCGGATCTCTATATGGCAGCAGTCATCGTCAGTATATGTTGTTGTTATTCACATTGAACTGAGCGTTTCAACCTCTCTCATTTGTAATTGCATAAACCTACCCTGCAAAACACAATTGCTCTATAATGGATTTTGTCCATAATGCATTTCTTGGCCTCCTCAAAGGAATATCTCCTTAAGTGCACTGCTGGACTTGCTCAATGCTGACTATGTGAAAGTTTCTATTCCAATCTGCCGAAACACTCAAATGGCCAGCGCTCTGTAGCCTCTCCTATACACCCCGCTTTTCTTCTTTTATCGCTGACATAATGCCCTTGTCTCATGTTGATGATGTAAGAGCCGATCAGCACGTTGATGTAATGAAAGGCGACAGTTATGGGAAGAGCCCCTCCTCCGACACCATCACACAGCGTTACCTTTAAAGGAGACAGACGAGGCACAATGTCTCTGGGACTGAGGATTTTCAGAGCTCTGCGTCAACTTGACAGTCACTCCAAAAAAAAAGAAAAACAGTTACATTTCAGTCATTCCAGTTTTCTCTATTATAGCGTGATTGAGCCTGTAGTTACTGCAGACCTAGCTTATTGCTCAATAGTTTAAAAGTTAAAGCGGGTACTTAAATAATACATGTTCTATATGTTATTTTTTGCATACTTTAAGAGTCAAATGAGATTGAGTGATGGTGAGGGTGGGCTGTCATGTGGAGAAATTAAGGAAGGACCCAAAAAGCAGGAATGCAAAAAAGAATGAAGGGAATAATGAAGGGAATTGATAAAACCTCTGGGAAAAAGTAAAAAGAAATCGGAACAAAAACTAATGAACCAGGAAAACAAAGACATTGACAATGGACCAGCAACAAATGGGGGGGAGCACAAGTACATATAGACACAGAGACACAGGTGAAACATGTTAGGGCGGGGCAGACAATCAAACATGGGAACAAGACAGACAAAGAAATGGCGGGCGCTGTACAGACGCGCAGGCTGGCAGGTCCTGCTAATCTGCCTCAAAAAGTTATTCCAGCGCACAGAAATACGTCATATCCATTACTGTTGTATTCTTTATGTTGTATTGCAACACTATGGCTGATGGTGTGCACCGTGCGCGTGTGTACACCTCCTAAAAACCAAGTATACAGCCTGGCACCGAGAAGTCAACTCATCCTGCACTCAGGTTACTCAGATTTTGGTAGCACCAAAACTTCAAAGGGGAAAAAAACCAAACCGGACCGCTGTACGGGACTCACAAACCTCCTGATCATTCTACTCCTCGCGGGAGATGTGGAAATAAATCCCGGACCTTCAATCTTGAACTTTTTTGGTACACCAGGCAACGAACAACACAGGCTCTCCCAGTTACTACCGGAGACAACGCAATGGCCAATACAGCTCATCCAACCATCACAAGCACTGTGGCCACTACTACACCTTCCATATGTTCAACCCCACACATGGCCACAATTGCAACAGTGGCCTACATTCTTTCAACCGCTCCAGCCAGTTAACATGAACCGGAGTCTATGGCCCACTTCACAGCAGCTAATGTTGCTACATCAAGTAAGCAGTGCGCACCTGTGCCCTTCCGTGGACGTCGGGGGGCTGAGTCCTCCTGCTCCGGAGCCGGTGCCGCCTGGCGCGGGGGCCGGTGCCGGGCCGGGGTGTTGGGGCGGGGTGCGTGGCGCTGCTGGGTGTCTCGGTGGCGCTGCGCCCCTTGCGCGCTCCATGCCGCCACCTGGTGCGTGTGCTACTGCGCGCAGGGCCGAGGCTGATGGGCCCGTAGGGTGCGCCGAGGGGGGTCTGGGCCTGCTGGGTGGCGCACCCACTTGCGCGTCTGTGGTCTGTGCTGCCGCGGCGCTGGGGAGTCCGGGGATCACGGAGACGCCATGGGCAGAGGCTGCGGATCTGCGGCGGACCTATCACTCGCCTAACATCTCAACAACTGGACCCAGTAAGCAAACATCTACACACGTGCCTAGACATAGAAATCCTGTATTCAAGAAGCACCGAGCAACCAATCTATTCCAGACTTTGAATCAAGCGAGGACAATATGGGACACGAAGTTTAGAAAAAAAGGACAACTATGTGGCCATCTCAATATACGTAGCATGACCCCCAAAAAAGAACAGCTGGAACACCTTCTCATGAACTCTAATATTAACCTATTGGGGCTTACTGAAACGTGGCTTACCCACTCCTCTCCAGAAGCAGTGGTGAAAATGCAAGGATATAATGCCTTTAGAAGGGATAGGACTCAGGGAAAGGGGGGTGGTGTTTTAGTTTATGTTAAAGATAGCATCAAATGTATGGAAATTATATGGCCTGCTGATATCACAATTGAATGTATCGGAATTAATGTATCACTCTCTGCAGAAATGACACTCACTGTTATATCACTGTTGTATCTGTATCGTCCACCCTCCACAAAAGTGGAGTTTTATGAACAATTTAAGGTCCTACTAAACAGATGCAACTTTAACAAAGAGGTTATTGTTTTAGGAGACTTCAATGTTAATTGGGGAAAAAAAAGTGACAGGAAAAAACTTAAAGAGGTCACAGATCACTTTGGCCTTACACAAATTATTAATGGTCCCACAAGGATAACAAGTCTTTCAAGAACACAAATTGATCTTGTGTTTACTAATAAACCAGAAAGAATAATAAAATCACACAACTTCTTGACAGGACTTTCAGATCACAATGCAATTTTTATCTCCAGAAAGCTCTCTAAAAAACAACATAACCATAAAAGCTTAAGCCCTAATCGATTGTTTATACCAAAAAGTCAAGAACAAAATGTAGCTGTTGCATTGAATAACTTTAATTGGTCTGAAATTACTTCCTGTACAAATATTGATAAATGCTGTGACCTCATTTACTCGTCAATCAGTGATGCTGTGAGACCGTTTCAAAGAATGGGATCTCATAAAAAACAACTACATCATTTACCTTGGATCAACAGGGACTGCAAACAACTTATGATTCATAGAGACAAACTTCTTAAAAAATCATTAAGGTCTGGTCTAACGACTGATAGACTAAATTTTGTTTCAATAAGAAATAGGGTTACACAGACTATAAGAATGGCAAAAGCAAACTTCTTTATAAAGGTGATAGATGATGCCAGAGGAAACTGTAAAGTTATCTGGGATAATATTAAAAAATTGACTGGACAACCAAGAGAAAAATGTGGAAGAGAACTTGAGCTTAAATTTGATAATGAATTGGTCTGTGATCCTGTTATCCTTGCTGATAAATTAAATGAATACTTTCATAACATCACAAATGAGATTGCACAATCTTTTAGATCGCCCTGTGATCCTTTTACTAATTCATGTAAAGAAATAGGGAAACTAGGTGACCGCATACTCTCCCATAGTGCACCTGAGTTTAACATTGAAAGAGTCTTGGAAATTGATGCATTAAATATAATCTCAAAATTAAGAAATTCAAAAGCACAGGATATATTTGGAATAGATACCAATCTAGTGAAGCACTTTAAACTGTGTCTGTCAAAACCCATCACACATCTAATTAATGTATCGATTACACAGGCAGCTGTTCCACTGAAGTGGAAGATGGCCAAAATTACACCTATCCATAAATCGGGTGACAAAACAGACCCCGCTAACTATCGGCCCATCAGCATTCTGCCCACCATCTCAAAGATTGCTGAAAAATGGGTGGCCAAATCTATTACAGAACATCTCAACAATGGCAAAGGCCTACACCCCATGCAATTTGGGTTTAGGTCCCAGCACTCAACAGAAACAGCTGTCTGTGTATTCGTGGAAAAGGTCAAGTCTTATCTTGACAAAAATAGTTGTGTTGCAGCCGTCTTCATTGATTTTAAACGTGCATTTGACACGATCAATCATTTAAAACTCCTGTCAAGACTGTCTGAATTTAACTTCAGCGCTCATTCAGTTCAGTGGGTGAATTACAACATAGGGGTTCCTCAGGGGTCAATTTTAGGCCCCTTACTTTTCTCACTGTATGTCAATGACTTACCAAGTATCTGTAAGAATGTGGACACCATAATGTATGCTGATGACACAGTTATTTTTACAAAAGCAAGAAGTGCAGAGGAGGCAGCCCTTTGTCTGTCAACAGTTCTTGATGATCTACAGAAATGGCTACGTGACTCCTATCTCTGTCTCAATGTTAAAAAAACTGTATCTATGTTCTTTTCCAAGCCAAACACAAAATTAACCCCAGCAAAGGTAAACCTGGGAGGTGTAGCCTTAGAGAATGTAGAACAATTTAAGTATCTTGGTGTACTGCTAGATTCAAAATTGTCATTCCATAATCATGTCAAAAAAATAGTAAAAACCGTAAAATTAAATTTACATAATTTTAAACATATTCGAGCTTCCTTGACTGACCAAGCAGCACTAACTTTCCTACATTCCATGATACTGTCTTATATAGAATACTGTATCACGAGCTGGTCTTATGCTGGTATCTCAGCGATTAAACCAGTCGAGTCATGCTACAAAAGGGCACTTAAAATCCTTGACAAAAAACCTCTCTCTTTCCACCACTGTCAAATCTTAGATAAATACAAGTTACTAAGTTTTTCCAATTTTAAGTTATTTAAATCTACTTGCTTGATCTACAAAGTCTTGCATGATTTGGCCCCCCCACCAATGAGTGAGTTCATCAAGCAGAAATCTGTTAGTGGCGCTGCTCGCTTGACTCAAGCGACAGTCAGAGGAGACTGTGATCTCCCACTGAGAAGGACAGCCTTCTCCCAAAATGTCCTGTCAGTCCAGGGCGTAAAGGACTGGAACAGAATACCAGCATCAGTGAGGGACTGCACCAGCCTCCCCACATTTAAGCATCAGTTAAAACTGTGGCTGAGGGACTCTCAAATATGTGAGCATGTATAACATAAGTCTTGAATAAAGAAGCAGGGGAACAACAGGGAACAGTACAGAAGGGAATAGTGTAGTAGGGAACGGTGCAGTAGGGAGTAGTGCAATAGGGAGCAGTGCAATAGGGAGCAGTGCAATAGGGAGCAGTGCAATAGGGGGCAGTGCAATAGGGAGCAGTGCAATAGGGAGCAGTGCAATAGGGGGCAGTGCAATAGGGAGCAGTGCAATAGGGAGCAGTGCAATAGGGAGCAGTGCAATAGGGAGCAGTGCAATAGGGAGCAGTGCAATAGGGAGCAGTGCAATAGGGAGCAGTGCAATAGGGAGCAGTGCAATAGGGAGCAGTGCAATAGGGAGCAGTGCAATAGGGAGCAGTGCAATAGGGAACAACAGTGCAGTAGGGAACAACAGTGCAATAGGGAATAGTGCAGTAGGGAACAGTATAATAGAGAACAGTACAGTAGGGAACGGTGCATTAGGGAACAGTGCAATAGGATGTGTGAAATGCAATGTCTCAAGTCTTTCTGTCAATTGTTGTTTACTGTCTCACATGTCTGTACGTGTTCAGCTGTCCTTGTACATGTCCTGTATATAGTCTTGTGTACACTGTATTTTTTGCATGATTTGTATTGTTACATCTTGTTTGTTTTTATGTTCTTTGTTAACATCAACCTGCCAGGAGATCTGCAGATGGAAATTAGCCTAAGGCTATAATCTGGCATATTTACATTTGTTAAATGTTCATTAATATGCATTGTACCTCCTTTAACACCCAAATAAATAAATAAATAAAATAAAATAAAACTAAACTAAAACAAAACAAAACCAAAAATGACATAAAATCCACACCATGACATGGGCTTCTTCTTCTGTCTGAAAGAGCTGATCTGAACATGTGACAGAGGCCAAACAAATGCTTCTCTTTGTTTGAATCATTCCTCAGTAAGGTTGGTACAGACAATCCAAATCCTTTTAAGTATAAAAATGGTATTGACATTTTGAAACACAACATCAACATTATTTATTTAGGAAAAACAAAATTTCTGCTTATTGTTATAGAAATAGGGATTGATATTTGTGTGAAAATTTTAATTTTACATTTGCAATTTCTCTAATGGGATTTTTATAAAAAGCCCGGAATGTTAATGATACATTAGTGACGCTGAATAAGCCAGAACTTTCCAGTGTCTATGCTACGAACGATCATTGGACATTCAGGCAGTTTTCTGTACTGTTCTCCTTCTCTGTCAGGCGCCTAGTTGGTGCTTAATTTAATGAATAGATAATTGCTGTTTTAGAATTACAGTAGCAGCATGTCTTACTAATGTGTTGCTGATGTAATGGATAAATTTAGCACAAATAATGACAGGCCATTTAGAAAGTATAATCATTTTAAGAAGAAGACGCACTGAGGGACTCTATCTTACATAAACTGCTCTGTCCTCGATTACAAAAGGGAATCTTCTAGATGTAATGTCAATGTACTCTGTCTCAACACTTAAATCTCACCCTTTTGAGATGTAATTGCATGTCAGTAGAAATAAGAATAATTTATGAAGTAACATTGGTGCCAAAGAGTGATAGAACATGGCTTGTTTTATTTTAATTTCCATTTTCACCAATTTAATGCTGTGCGATAGTGATATTAATCAATCTCTGGTATCCTTATCAAAATCAGATGTATACTTTCGTTCAGGCAGGAGCATACACGTAACAAATTAACTGGTGCAGATTAAAGCCGAACAGTATGTAAGGCAAATGAGAAGTAAAGACACATGCTGTCATCCCTGACTCAGGTCTTTCTCCAAATCAGTACTGTAAGTCTAGGTTCTCCTCTGCAGCCTCATGATTGTGTCTCTAAATTTACATCTTAAAAAAGTTGAGATCACAATTTCTAAATCTTTTGATTTTGGGCACAGTCCTAAAACAATTTTGAGCCTGTTTTCTGCCCTACTCAAGCCCGAGGAGGCATATGATTCGCCACATTTTGTCGTAACATTCATGATGGCTGTGAGGTCGGTTGATTCTTACACATCACCAAGACAAAACCTCCATGCTGCCAACAATACGAACGAGAATCTAAAGGAGATTTATTAGCGGGAAGACCAGAAACAACAGAATAGAACAATATTATTTTAAAACTTATGGACAATGTTGGAATACACAGTTATCAGGGCGTATATGTAATGTACTGTGTTATATCCTGTATATTGAGTCCAGAGCGCTGTGATTCAATATTTTGTGTCTAAAATCCAATAGCCACTGTTCCCACCGCGCACAATATCTGCAGCGACACAAACCATTTGGTAAAACAGCCACATTTTCTTCAGTTGTTATTATTTTTACTACTGAAACTACAGCTGATCAAAGAACCATTTTACAAATTCACCTTTCCAAGTGGTAAACGTAATAATGATTCCTCTTATGTAAAATGAGAGCCAACAAGATGGAAGGAAGGAGGTGTATATGTTATTGTGGCAAGACTCTGAGACAGAAAATTGTTTCAGAATATTCTTTTGTCTGTGGTCTGTGTTACGTTTTAGAATCTCATGAGGTTAGAACTCCTGCAGTCTGTAGCCAGCTTAAGTCCATTTCACAGGTCTATTGGCAGCGGCTTGTGTTTGTGACCAAGTCGGGGCATGTGGCTCCAACCACAGCTGCTGTGTGGACACCAGAGACGCATAAAACAGCAGAGTGCAGTGCATTATGGGAACGAGCCTGGTCAGCACCATTTCTCTCAGCTTGAGTCACAGTAGTTACTCCCATGGGCTCACAAGTACACTACATAAGGATCTGCTCTTTATTTTATTGGTTTATTGGACGAGTGGTGTAAAAACAAGCTTATGTAGTGCATGTTCTTCTATCACTTTTATGTGAATGTGTTTTTACATAATGTGTCAATTTTGTAAATTGAAAATATTTGCTGATTAGCACTGATGTGTAACTTTAAATTCACAATGGTAACTTTCTGCTGTGTGGGTCAACGATCACTTTCTTCTTATTGTAGATGTGATAATTTGAGGGCTTCTTATAACCCCACTGTTCTTGTATTGTGCGTTGCAACTCTTGACTATGTCCCTGAATACAATAACTTTTTTTTCCAAACATACGGATTACATGGAATAAGAACATACTCTTTCACCGATTAATATTCTCTTATATTTAGGCAGATATCAAGCTTCAATCAGACAAGTTGCATTTCCTAATTTTAGCTGGGTGGCAGCTGACCATGTTCCCTGTTTCTGCTTTTGTCTGTGTTTCGGTCCACAGTGGCCTTAGGCAAGACAAGTTTATTTGTATATCACAGTTCACACACAAGGTAGCTTCAAGTGCTTCACATCATCCAGAGAAATGTCTTCGTCCAGTCTACAAAACAATATTTCCTCATCTATTATAAAATGGATAGGAAAATATTGCCTGTGGGACTTTTTGGGAAAACGTAAATCATGATTATCCCTTTTATACCACTATTTTTTGCACTTTTAATGATTATTGTTACATTATTGTTGATAAAAATGCATTTGGCCTTGATAATAAAAAACATCTTTTAGAGATAAACAGAATCAGCCAGGGGTCTCCATGCTACCATTTTGTCTCTAGGGACATTTTCAGTCATGGTCGTGACTCAAGCCAGAAATTGAGTGAAATCCATAAAGATTCCAGCTCTACACATGTTTGAGATGACATATGAATTACAATTAGTGCTATTATGTAAATGTAGACTTTGCTATCAATTGTGGTACAATATTTATCTTGACCTACATGTATTCAGGACGAGAAATTGGCGCATATAAATTTTGCTTTGTGGGAAATATTTATTCTGTATTGCCAAGCTGTATGCATCCCCAGTATCTATAAAGTGGCATCCAGTGAGAAAAGGCAGCCTCGCACTCGCCTAAAGCTCAACAATATAGCATTATGTGTTCAAATAGGCTTAGAAGGTTTGCCTTCGCTCTCCCCCAGTCACAGAAAGATATTTTGCCTACGCTACAAATCTCTTTTGGTGATTTTTGAACTGTCATTTGTTGAGTGTGTGTTGGTGTGTGCAGTTCTCTGTGTGTTTGATGTCTTTGCACATGTGATCTGTGGTGCTGCTGACAGGAGGAGCGACGGGGCACTGCCGCTGAGTGGGCTGCGGAGGTAATGTAGAGTGGCATTGTGCCCTAGAAAATTCAGGTGTGAAGTACTCTATTCTTTCCACAGCTGTCCACGTGAAGAGACCGTGCCGTGTTTTCCCCCTTGAACAAAAAACACATTTCCTGTATGTTGGCCTTTCCAGCTGCTGCACTACAATAAGCCATAACATTATGAATGTGATTGTCACCAATTGAAATCCAACAGTTGACGTGTCATTTCACTTTGCCTGGCTGAACCATACTGGGAAAATATCATTTTTCATGCATTCTGATTTGAACTGTTTGATTAAACATGTGTGATTTTAATGTTTTTAATATTTCTTGTGATATTAATATTTTTTTTATTACCCTTTTAATTGTATTTTTTTAATGTTTATGTCGATGTGAATGTTTATGATTTATGCCTGCTGTGATATGGGTTGTGAGGTACTTTGTGTTCCCTTGTGTTGGAAAGGCACTCTTCAAATGAAAGTTTATTGATTGAATTGGGATTTAGGCTTTTATTAGAGGATTGCTGTTGGTCTTGGTGTTATAAACATGTTTTGGGGTGTTGACATTTGCATGAACATGCAACGACTAATACAAAAATCCCCATTTCAACACTTTTTTGTAAAGTGAAACAAATGATTTGTTAAAATAATCAGCTTATTTCCTTTTTTTAACTATAGTTGGCCATGTACATAATTAATAATTACAATTACTTTTCACCTCACTATTGGCATTTTGTGTTATAAGTGGTGGTGACTGATTACAAATGATTGTGGTCCTGTGGGTGAACTCTTGTGTGATTAAAAAAGTTTCTGTTTGAGCATGTACACATTTCTGCACAGAAGGTTGCGTGTTGGCAGGTGGTCAGAATGATATGGCTAATTGATAGAGTGAGCGTGTTAATGGTAAAGTCTTTTGGAGATTCACGCTGAGCTCCTCCACCTGCTCTGTCTGGATTGATTGGACACAGTTGTGACTAACTTTAATTGGCTTTCCTCAGCAGTGGGCGGATTTTTGGAAGACAAGGAAAGTGGTAAAGATTTTGCTCCCATTTTTATCATGTGGGCACCTAGGCCTCTCCAGTGTGCTCCTGAGAAGAGCCTTTAGAAGTGCTACCTACATCTTTTTAATTCTGTAAATCACAGCTCATTCCACTTCCTCTCCTTTGTTCCATTTTCAGTGTGAAATCGTGAAAAGAGGATCCTCCCCTCATCCCCCGCATTGGACTGACTCATATCTCCCCCTGGCCCATTTCCCAGGGCCGCGCTTGTTTGATGGGATTTGTGCAGATCTACTACAATTGCTGCATTTAACATATACTGCAGACATTGAAGTAGAGCTCGCATGCATACATAGGAATGCATCTTCACCAGGTTACCCTCGGTGCCCACACAGACACCAGCACCAGCTCTGATATTGAATAGACGATATTTACAGGAATGAGGCTGCCTGCATAAAATTAAAGCAGTGTTGAAATTTATCTTACTATTAGCTGTACAATATAATCTTCCCTGCTGTAAACATGGTGATTTGCACGTTCATTTGTGGCAGCTTTTATACCTGGTGTGTAGATGCAATTTAATGGCTGAGGCTATTTTCTCATTTGTAATCACGGGCTGCATGGTGGCATGGTGAGATCTCTTGCTTCTCACCAAGAAGGTCCTGGTTTCAAAGTCCAGTCGCAACATGTACAATAAATAAAATCCCCCAGCTCTGGTCCTGACCAAGCCAAACATCAACATTTGGAGATGGACGCTGTACATGTGCATATGCACCATGACAGAGCTCGCCATGCTTTTTCATCACTTTGGTTGTTTTCAGTGTAAGTTGTGATTGAAAGCTATTTTTAGCATATCATTTATAATGCATTAGATGTTAAAGAAATCTTCACAGAACAATTTATCCACAATTCAAACTGAGTTCTTCCGCAGAAGGTAAAGAGAATAGGGCCTTGTTAGTGGCTGTAAAGTGCTAAACTGTTTTTCTGTCCTTAGGCAAGACACTTTGGTGTGTGTATGTGAATGATTGGTGGTGGTTGGAGGAGCCAATGTACAAACTGGTTGTCTTGCTTCTGTCAGTCTGCCCCAGGGCAGTTGTGGCTACAGTAGCAGTTTAACCCCACTTTGTAATAAGTGAATGGATACTTCCAGGTAAAGTGTATAGCGTTATTACATAGTCCCAAGATGATCGACGGGCAAGAGGGCTACTCACACAGGATCACTGTGTGCAGAGGCGTCGCACATCGGAGGGAAGAAAAATGTGTGTACATTTTCCCAGGCCTAAAACAATTAAAAGCCTTTTGTACAGTATAAAATACATTGAACTACCGTAGAGGCAGCTTAAATGCTTGAGTTGAAAGTGGACATGTTTGGCTTTATTGCAGCGACAGGAGTGTTTCATGGACATTGTGAGACTGAGAGAGCTGTGTGTTAGAGGCCTGGGGCAGCTCAGTGTCCTGGATGAGGATGGCACGTCAGGGCGAGACCAAGAAACCACAAAAGGCAGAGGGATTATTCACTCCTCTGTCAAGAAGAGCTGTCCCTGTACACACTGTTACAGCTGCAGATACTTTAAGAGCTCGAGGTCTGGGTTCTAGCTTCTACTTTTTGAACAAAACAAAAATACTCTGTGACATCACAAAAATACTCTGAATACACATTGTGTTAATGGACTTATTTGTAATATTACACTTTTTCGATTATTGTAATATATTACTTTTAATACATGTTGATCATTACACTCTTCTTTTAGATAATCGAAAAAAAACTTTGTAAAAAGTTATACGTTTTTTTGTCCCGATTGGTTAAGAAATTTAATTCTAGTCCCATTTGATTTATTTTTCATTTATTGTCTAGTTTTTTATTTTATTCACTACTTTTTCAATTTTATGTTGATTTGGCATAAACAAGCCGTCATTGCGTCCTCAGAGATTACAACTCCAGTAGAGCCAGTTGTATATACAGTTTTCGTATCTATACTATCACCCTTTTACAGCTTTTACAGCTATCTTTACATTACCGTTCATCCCTACAGCCACACAGACACAGTTATCATCACATGTGGCCCTGCTCCTGCGTATCCTAATGCATATTCCTGTCCGGTGTCGTACAGTGATGGAGTGAGCCCTCGGACCAGCAGCTCATTTCACACACAGCGTCACATCAAAGCTTTGCATGCCACCCGCAATTTCACATATCCCCTCTGCTCTGCCAGCGCCCAACTCAACCCTATTCATATTGAAATGGCCGGACCCACTTTTGCCATGCATCCAAATCGCCACGCTTTGGTTTTCGTGCAAAGATAAAACTTCAAACGTGGGATATAAATGCGTGGAGAGGAAAGAACTGGCTGCAGGTAGGTAGAAGTTAAGACCAGGGTTGAGGAGTTTTTTTTTTTTTTTTTAACTTGAATTGAAATTGGTTGATTGTGTTTCTCGTACAACTCCCGTGAAAAAAATGATTTACTTTCAGCTTACTTGATTAATTGATGCTGTGGGAATGACTGCGAGGTCTTGCATCAGAGATCATTTCACATTGTTATCCATTTTCAGGTTGTTTATCTGTCATTCATAATAATAAGAATGATAATGTCACTACATTTTGCACTTTTTTACATTTTCCACCTCATCTTGGCAGCCAGTTGAGAATATATATATAATGCATTGATTTAATTGGCTGTTCACAATTTTCCTCTGTGTAAGTGATATTTTAAATGAACATACAGGAATTGGATGATGAAAGTACTGATGGAACCTGTACTTTCATCATCCAAGTAATAGACTTGTTCCCTGATTAGTCGTGTGTGGTTTGTGTCTTGTCGTTGCGGCCATGATATTTTTAAATGAACATTTTATATTATTGAATCTAAGCGACAAAAGAACCAATTTAGGTTTCAAAAACAATTCCCTGAACAGGATGTAATAGATGCCATTCACAGAGTTAAAAATCCCGACTGGATCACCATTTCATTAGTATTGGATTCCCATCTCTTTTTACATTTACATTATTCATTTGCATAGATAATAATATTTAGTTGTGTGAGGTCAGTTATCTTTGCCAAGCCTGGGTCTGTCTGATCCTAAATGCAGATGACCTGATTAACCAACGGAGCAAGAAACAGCCTTTAGTCTCAATGAGCTCCATGGACTGTTTATCCACATCCTTATGGTCTAAGGCGGAACTTTCTCAGCCTCCGCTTCTCTGCAGCTGAAGTGATTCTTTATTGAGTGATGATGAGTATAAAGTTTCCAAACTTCACCACAGAACGTTTTGACAAACCAAATCCAAAAAGCTCTGTTCTCTATTGATTAGTTATTAGTTATTTCATATGCTTCCTCCTATGGCAAAGTTCCACTTAAATCTGAAAACTGCGATATGTTTGTGAGATCTCATGTTTTATTTATTTTTTTAAACCATTTATAACGGTCAGTGAGTCCAATCAAGTTAAGACTTTAGAGGATTTGACTTTGTTAAACAGCTATGTTTATAATTGTATGTATAATATGTATATAATATTATAGGGCGGCAGTAGCTCAGTTGGTAGAGTCTTGGCCTTTGAGCCAGAAGGTCATGGGTTCAAGACCCGCTCAAGACTTTCACCATCGACTCCCACTGACTACTGTCGTTGTGTCCTTGGCAAGACACTTAACCTCTGGGAACACCAGCCACAGTGGGGCGGCTGCGGCTGTAAAGTGCCAAACTGCTGTTGTGTCCTTAGGCAAGACACTTCACCTCCATTGCCTAGAATGAGTCTGGTGTGTGTGTGAATGGTTGGTGGTGGTCGGAGGGGCCGATGGCGCATACTGGTTCCCTCGCTTCTGTCAGTGTGCCCCAGGGCAGCTGTGGCTACAGTAGTAGTTTATCACCACTATGTATGGAGTGAATGAATAATGACACATGTGAAGCGTCTTTGAGTGTCCAGAAAAGCGCTATACGGGCGGCACGGTGGCTGAGTGGATAGCACTCTCGCCTCTCAGCAAGAAGGTCCTGGGTTCGAATCCCGGTCGGACCAGGGCCTTTCTGAGTGGAGTTTGCATGTTCTCCCCGTGTCTGCGTAGGTTTCCTCCGGGTACTCCGGTTTCCCCTACCACTAAAAATATGTCCAATAGTTCTAGCATGCGCCTCCTGTACTGGCCCCGCTCCCATCTCTGTGTGGAGTGAGAGACAAATGCCCAAAAATTAACAATTGTAAACCGCTTTGAGACTCTGATCTGCAGTGAAAAGGCGGTATATAAATAAAGATTACTTACTACTACTTACTTACTATATAAAACCAATGCATTATTATTATTATTATTATAATAAATATCAAGGATTGCTATTATATATATTTTTTATTTTAAATGTCCCTTAACAAACGTTAATGAAAAATAGAAGTTCGAGTTATGGCAAAGTAAAATAGTAATTAAAACAGATGATTTGTACGTCACAAGGCATGAGCAAATGTGATAAGCACTGTCAATAAACAAAAAGCTTATTAGCCTTTTGTTTATCATCTACGTTTTCAAATATGTGCTTGTAGACTATATTGTAAGTACAAATGCAAATACAAATGTATTTATTCTCTCACTTTTATTAACGTCTTTGTTGTGTTATCTGGGGCAGTGCTGTAGAAAGGCTTCCTCTTGGAGAGCTTGTTCAAATGTGTTCAGTCCGATCTCACAGTGGAAAGATAACAAGCAGAGCCTGCAGTGCATCTGTCTCCACTTGAGTGTTTGCAGCTTTAGAGATCTCAATGTTTAAGGATACAGACTGTGAATACTGACTGACAGCGTTTTCCCTAGATGCAGCCTCTTGTTGTTTTTGGCGGCACTGGAGACATCTATGTTTTGTTGTTTTAAATTGTCCTGCATCAAAATATTTCAGGCCTTGTGGTTTTGGTGAAGTGTCAGGACTGTCAGGTTTACTAAGAAAAGTGCACTCTCACAACTGCAGCAAAGGGAAAGGGAAGGTAAGTAAACAATAATTACATCAATGGAGAAAAAAAGTTTCACAAGCAGTTTTTTGACATAGGCTCTTAAATAAAACCGCACACAAAGCTGAATCTTACACGAACATGCCTCAAGTTCAGGAGAGACAAAACGTCATTTGTGTACACACAGGTCAGTTGAAAGTCTAGTTGGCCCCCAAAAGAGACTTATAATAGTACTACCAACCATTCATAAACATACCAGACTTATTCTAGGCAATTGGGGTGAAGTGCCTTGATAAAGGACACAACAATTTGGCACTTTACAGCCCCACTGTAGCACCTGGTGTTCCCAGAGGTCTCCCATAACAGTAGTAACCAGGCCCTGTCCTGCACAGCTTCAGAAGTCTGATGGGATCTGGCTTCACATGCAGATATGGCCACATGGACTTGAGCGTAGGTGGTGTTTGTATACTGAGTTCATATGTCTCTCTAGCTTTTATGCACCAGCAACTTCCTGCATAAGGGCAAGCTTGGTCAAACTAGTGTAAAAACGTCAGATCTCAGACAAATAGGACATTCAAACATCACTCGGTCTCCTAATGTATGCTCTACACTCACACGCACACTGTGTCCTCACGCACTCACACCTTGGATGTTTACTCTCTGTACACAAGACTCTTTAACCTTTTTTGATCATAACCAGTTGAATGGTGGGCTGTTCCTGCCCCCAACAGGTCCAACAGGCATTTTGGAACAAAATAGTTTTGGCACAAGGTTGAGAGGCTCCCTTCTCTTTTGTGCCTGTTGTAACAGACTGGATCATGCACACAAAACAATAAAGCGCCACGCCCTCTTCACCCCCAAAAAGTGCTGCTGAAAACTGTGCTGGAAGCTAAAGCCACAAATTTGCGTCTTGTGCTAAACTACACATTTATTTGTGAAACCTGTGGAAATAATAAGAATCTAAAGACCTTAACTAATACTTACCAATACTGAATACATATACTGTAGGTCTGTAAAGCATGGTGTGTGAAGTGATGGTTTGTCTGTTGTCGTTTGTGGAGGGTTCAACCGGCTCCTCTTCCTCATGAGAGAATAATAGCCATTAATCTACCAGCCCAGCTGGACACAGGAAAATTAATGATCATTCACTCTGACGACATAATCAGACTCTATGCTGTTCTTCCACTCTAAATTTCTTCTTTTGTTGCACAAGATCTCACCCTCTCCCTCCATCATTTTCTGTCAGCGTGTTGCTCATTTTGTTCAAACCCTTTCTTCCCTCTCTTGGTTGCTCAGTTATCAGTCATTAAGTGCCACATTTCCATGGAAACAGCCAGTTCAGATGAAATTGGCCCCATTGTAAAAAGCACCTCAGTAATTTTCATTTGTCTTGCTAGGTGGCACTTCAGTTCCATTCGTGGTTCAATAAGCAATATAGAAGTTCTGAAATATATCCTTCTACTGTAAATCACCAAATACATTTGACGTATAATTTATTGTAGCATTAATGTTATTGCATACATCAGAAATTAGTGTTGAGCATTGCTTAGATGAATTTGTGCATAGTTTGTATGGCTTGTCCAATTTTCTTCAGTTATGCACACTGCCAGGATTATGATACAGTATGTTCTTGACGTCTGCTAATGTGATTATCTATGACTACACCTGGATCATTACCATCAACCCTTTTGGGGGGGGGGGGGGGGGGGGGGGGGGGGGGGGGGGGGGGTGATGAGTCACGTTTATTGGTCTGTTTGTTTGTATTTTTGTCTGACTGTGTTAGTTTGACATACACAATTCCCACATGTGTTTATAGTTAGAGCCATAACCAATTGTAACCATAGACTGTATTAACGGATGTAGTCACGCCTATCTCCGCCGTTCTAACTAATGGGCCAAAAATTGGGCTTTCATGGAGTGATTCAAAATGACTGGTCCAAAAAAATTCACTCCCCTCAGCATTGACACACATGTGGAACGGAGCTTTGGGCCAAGAGCCAACTTTTGGACCATCCTGTAAAGGTGTTTTTGAGAGGTAAGAAGATGCTATATAATTCTTCTTTTGGGTCCACCTCCATCGGCCCAGGGTGGTATTGCAAGCATGTCAGCGCACGTCATTTTGGCCACTTTTGAGCCGGGACCTGCCCCCACTGATTGTAACCAACATTTTTACTTAAAAGACCATGTATGAAATAGAAATCCTTGGAAGGTGTTAGAACATCATAGGACCCATTTGCAATAACGGTGGAAAGCCCTTACAGGAAAAGAGTTTATAGAGATGAAGGGTGTAAATCTTTTATCTTTCACCCAATACAGTATCTTCCGGCATTCAAATTACAGAAATGATCTATTATTATAATTATCTAACTGATTATTGACCTTCACTAAATGCAAAGCCTGTGACTTTGAGATTCACCTTGATCAAAGTGGATACTTGTATGTAGTTTTGGGCAGAGATAGACAGACTTTCTATCAACTGTTGCCCAGCCACAGTCACAAGCTTTTCCTTTTGGGCGGGTTACACAGGGGAGAGTGGATGCTGCTACTTATGTGCATTTAGGTCCACGTCTGCATGTAATGACTGCATGGTGCCAGAGAACAGCCCGTTATTTTCAGGCAGTGGAAAGGAGCCCTGACCATCACCAGAGGCAAAGCCCATGGGAGCCGCTTCATCTCTAAGGTTAAAATGAGTTCCCGAGTCACTCAAAATCTGGCTATAGCTTATCATGGAGCTACACTGTTAAAATATTCAGCCTGCAAGGGTGGAAAATATGTAATCTGTACTGTGCCTCCAAAATTGTCTTTAGATTTTCTTTATTTTTTGCTCTGGGCCATGCACCAAAATATGTATGGTTTTCGACAACTGTGCGAGGATTGTGGCTTAGCTAAAAAGAAGATTTTTTTCCCTTTTTGAGCTGATAAAAGAGAACTGTTATTTTTGCGTGTGTTGATTGTGTTGCCATTCATTTTTCCCAGAATTGTCCATAACTGGGTCACAAAGGTCTTTTCTGATCAACATTTTAAATCGGATTGTCCCTGTATCGTTTGTGGCTTTTAGTTTTTGTCTCACAATAAGCACATTAGTATTCACTATTTTATACACCTGCAGGATATAGGCCTTTTTCACAAAGTGTGAAATGCATGTAGCATGTGATAGCATGTCTGTGTTACAATATGTGGCCTTGAATTCAACTTGTGGAGGTGATTTGAGTGTTACGAACAGATAGCGTGAAAGAACCTTTAGTTTGTACCATGGACGACCTGGGAACCTCAGTGAGAATCTGCAAGCCAAATATAATACAATTGAACACTGATTATTTAAGAGCGTAATGATGCGAGAACAACAGCCATTTTCACCTTCTACTATGTCCAAGGAACGCACAACTTCTCAGATGCACTCGTTGAACTCTATTTTGATTTTTATCACATTGAATTTTGTTATTGTTTTAATCACAATTTGTATTATATATATATATATATATATATATATATATATATATATATATATATATATATATATATATAATAGAATAAAATTAAATAAAAGATGCACTTTATTAATCCCCGTAGGACAATTCGTCCACCGCAATTGACGCATCTCGATGCCGCTAGGGCTTTCGTCGGTAACCCATCCCCAGATGTAGATGCATGATTTGGACAGGACTTCCAGGATTTCGCTGTTGTACATGTCTTTTAATTGTAGGGGAAACTCAAACAAGACCCTCTTCAGACCAGGATTCAAATCCAGGCTATCCAATCAGCCACCATCATGCATAATTATTTTTTACATTTCTCTTACACTACATTGGATATGACATATGATATGACATTTGATCTGACATACAGTATGATTTGACATGATATGACGATACTCCTTAGAATAAGGTTTGGCCTTTAGAAGGATAGGATGCCAAGGTAGATTTATTAATTAATAATTGAAATGTAGTACATTTTAGACCGCATCTGGTGTATCCGTGTGAATTGTAGTGGGTTTCAGCGTCAAAAATAGTGTTACCTACTAATTTATCAGTAGGACTTGGTTGAGAGCGAGCCAAGGCGACTGAGACGGATGGACAGGTGCCAGGCATCCCCAGTGGTGTGAAAGTGGCACAGTAATTAGTCAAATGAGCAGAAAATGAAGACGCCAACGTGAGCGCCTATACCCTCCTGCGGCTCAGGCTGCAATGTTGTGCATAATATCTGTCACTATAAAAGCACCCCACACACTAGACATGACTATTAGGAAACATTTAAACTTATGAAATTAAACCCAAGCACAGTATAGTCCCTAAAGGGTCTTATATGGAGAAACGCGTTACATTCCATTCAATTTATTTTTAAATTACAACAGTAGTTTTCTCGGAGGAACCTTTGATTTCTCTAACACAGAGAATCAAACCGTTCAAACACAGGAAACTCAATGACAAATAACTCATAGAGCATTTGGTCAGAAAGAGGCAGATGACCGATGTCCATATATGTCATTGAATGTTGGGTGTCATGGATCATCAACACTGTCCTTAGACCCTCATACAATTAAAAGAAATTAATCTATGTTTATATTGTTATAATGTCATACTTGATTGTAACACACAACTGGCTTTAGAGTCTGTAGTTACCGCGTCAGTTTTGTGACTGCAGCTTTTTGGGTCTACAGCTCAATCCACACTGGGGCGCTTTGCTGCATGTCAAAGGTGCACTTCCTTCATCTTCATTGAGCCAGCTCATGCTTTTTTCACTTTTGATGTGATAAAAGAACCACCTGCAAACTGCTGTACATGGAGCAAAGGGACCACTCCTCTCAGTATCCCACTTTGCAGGAAAAGCCATGAGAAAATGTTTTAATTGGTAAACTCTAAATCAGCCTGTTCTCTCTCCTCACACAGCCTCACATCACAGCAATACAGTTATACACCCTTACGTGCCCTGTTCAGTGTTTTGCTGCATTTTATTAACCTCCATCAGTAAGTAAAGTAGTATGTAATCTTAATTTATATAGAGTTTCCAGACCAAGTTCACACAAAGCGCTTTACAATGTTCAGATATTTTCTGTAATTTCCCCACTGTGGGAATAATAAAGGCTTCATTCATTTTTACATCCTCTCCACACACTATGGTGACGGAAGTGAGATGCCGAACACACTGCCGAACACACATCAAAGCCCCCAGCCAACACCATCCCTTCACTCACTACAGTCATTCCTATTGTACATGTTTTTAGGGGTAGGGGAAACCGGAGCACCTAGAGGAAACCTACACAGACGCAGGGAGAACATGCAAACTCCACACAGAAAGGCCTGGAGGTGGATTGGAACCCTGGACCTTCTTGCTGTGAAGCACAAGCTCTACCCGCTGTGCACCTTGCCGTCATTAGTCGCACACCTGAGCTCACTGCAGACTTTAATGCCACAGTTAGGTCTGTGTCAGTTTCACAATCTTTGTAAAACTGAACAATGGGACTCAGAACACATTTTGGCACATATTTTTACCATCAAATAATTGAATACAAACATATGCCCCATAGTAAAATGCAAAATTACACACCGTTAAAAACAACTTGACACTGCTCATTGCATTTTTAAAATCCCTATTATTATCATCTTGAAAATAAACTATAGTTGTAAAGTATTTATTTAGCATGGGAGTGAGAGAAGCTACATCATCATGCAGGAGAGAATATTTCTGCCAAGCTAAGTAAAATAGATATATAATGTATAAAACTGTGCAGATTGAAAATAAAAATCTGTACCATCAGCAAGTTAATAAAAGGTTGTAGTCCATCTCTGTCCACAAGATAAATGTGAAGGATAGAGTTTGTAGCTGGCGAACGCGGATCCACCAATCCAGCTTATATATATTATAGTCTCCTTTCTTCAATCTTGTGGTAAAAGGCGAGTCTATTTACGCTATGACGGTTCTGTTGACAGTTAGAGCAGATCAGCACTAACCCGCTCTGCTGCTGACGAGGCTAATTAATGAAAGAACCCAAAACTGGGCGGTAGAAAGATGTCCACAGGCGCCGTCTGCCCAGCTGGTCTGGGTTTGTTGGTTTGCTCCGCCTGTGGCTTGGCAACAATATTGCATACATGTCTGGTTTCTCCATCATGACTGCATAGCCTCAAATAATAATACTAGGGTTAATACTCAATACTATTTCATACTAAAACAAGTATACTATTAGGTACGCATTTCAACAAATATCAATATTGGACCCTTTGATCTCACGACACAGGAACACAGGGTCATGGGTGCATACAAAAAAAACGGAACATTGTAAAACGTTTTGGGTGACCTTGGTCTATAAAATGTGCTATATAGATACTTACTTACTTAGCTCGTCCATCCGTGTGGAGTGGATCCCTCCCTCAATGCGGATATCCCCGAGGTTTCTCACTTTTCTCCCACTTGGGTTTAGAGGGACTGTGTTGATGATCCAGGACACTCTTCTACAACAATTATGGACATTTATCAACAACCATGGACATTGGTCTCTCCCCATGGACCAAGACCTGTGTGTTCTATATTTTTGGTGTCTTAACTGTTGATTCTCTGATCTGTGTTGACGATTTCAACGGTTTTGTTAAGTCCTCTGAGATCACTGCTGTTGTGATTTTGGGCTGCACAAGAATAAATTGAATTGAATTGAATTTACGTAAGGCTTTGAAGGTTTGGTAACCAAGCCATACTAGCTTCTTCGCACTTTTGTCTTATTAGAAGAACCTTTTTTAAGCCTTTAACAAAAAAGTTTAACACAAAAGTTCAGGGTGGATGACTCCGTGTTTGTTTGACTGTGAGACTGTGAGTAAATTAGTTCAAGGCTTCAGGTCAGTGTATTTACAGTGCCTACTGTGCATTAATACACAATATCCCATAATAAATTGAATACACTAACCAGCTCTAGCCATTATTATTAGGTTTTACTGGTGATAAGTCCGGCGGCACTGAGAGAAATAGGGGAGAAGTTGTTTAAATAGTTATATGGTTTGATAAAGAAATATCTTATCTTAATTTTGTTTTGAGTTCAAGTAGACATGACATCACCAGCTCACATATTAAACTCACTTTTAGATTGAGTTGACACCTGCTTTGTGCCATTAGTTGGAGTTGGTCTGAGCATTAGCTGCAGGTGATGCGTTCAGATTACTCAAATCGGATTGTGGCGGGCCTCAGTGGGACCCCCCCTTCTCACTCGTGGGGCGCTGAGTGTTTGTTCATGATTTCTGCCTGTCTTTGTTTTAAGCTGCTTGTATCTACTGCTCACAATCCACTCAAGATGTTCACACTAAAGACTCAACCCTCCGGGCGCCGCTTAGGATCACTGAAGCTCATGAAGAATCCAAACAAAAACACTGTAACAGAGGGCAAGCTTGGAAAATTGTTGTAAAATGCAGTTCTTTTTAGACAATACAATCAAAATAGATACTAATTATAACACGTTTGAACTGGAAAACAATGAGCTAAGTAATGTTGATACACGCACAGTGAGGAGAGATGATGTAGGCCGAGGTCTTCTTTTAAATCCCATGAGATCTCACATCCTACTTTTGTGATTGTCCTGTATATATACATGTTTTTGTCAAGTTCAAGACCCTGTTATAGAAATCTTTTAGTAAAGCAGTCTGAATTAACATAAAATAGCTATAAGTGTAAGTTATTAACTAATAGTCAACTCTTACAGCACATATTACCATATATTACCATATGTGCTGTATTTGTTGGCATATGTTGGCACCCAGATGAGCTGGTAGATATGATACTTGCTTCAACATGTCTTTGACCTCATCTGGGTCAAAGAACAACATGTTTAGGTCAAAGCAGATTATTACAAGTATCAGAGTTGGATCTGTGTAACAGCGTAAAGAGGAGCCTTGAGCGACACATATCAAACCTGACTTCATTTGTGTAATATCTAGAGTAGTGATGTCTTTGTTTACTCTGATCTATTTAATGTCCAGTCATTTCCTCATTCGGCTTCAGACGGCTGCGCGGTGGTATCAGAATCGGTTCTGTTATTCATTGTATATGTGCACATTTACTAATGAATAAACTCACACTTTGATTGTATTACAGATCTTGGTTGTTTACATTACTTTTGCTCTCGGCCTGTGCAGAAATTCCACTACAGCCCTTTAAAAGATGCTTTACGAAAAAATTGATTGGAAAGAGTCTTGAACGTGACAAAAACATGTTATTTTGAGGTGAAACGTAAATCGACTAAATAGAAATGTCAATGTCACATACAATTGTGAACTAAGATAAAGAAGACTCCTTGAATGTTCAATGGAGAAAAAGTGTAACCTTGCCTTGTATTTGCATTTATTCTATAGAACACGTTGACTGTAGAACTGTTTTTTCTGTTTATTCCTCATAAAACAAAAACGGTATCTACATTTGGAACTCAATCTGCTGCTTTGTCCATAACCTTGAAGAAGTCATTCAGCATATGCCCTGCCTCTTGCATGCATAATATATAATCCTTCTACCTGTGATGCTCCTCAGTACTTTCTCCTCGTCTCTCCCTCCCTCTCTGCTAGTGTTTTCAAAAAAAGACACATATCTATTCATATTTATTATACAGAGTAAAATTATAGTACAGCCATTGTACTTTTTCTTTTTAGATTCACTGCAAAAATATTTTCACCCCTTGAGTTACGTAGTTATTTAATCAAACGTGAGTTGTGCAACACATTTGTACACATAAATGTAAATTATGAAAAAGATGGTCTTTGAAGGAGAAAATAATGCTTCTTCCCAACAACAAGACAAAAAACATTCTTGCATGTTCCACTGACAAATATATATAAACAAAATGCACCTTTACCTTAGATTTTTTTTCCCAAATTCAAGTGATTTAGTTCAATTTTGCGTACTAAAAATTTATATGATTATTGTCCTTGCGATATACAAATTGCGAACACAGAAACAGTTTTTTTTCTCAAGCAATAAAGTATTATTGTGTTATAAACTTTCAGCATCTATAAGCATTTAAATAATGGGTTAACTGTGTTTGACAATGCCTTCTGTCCTGACTCTAGTGGAGGCTGCAGCCCTATTGAATTGTCTCCTGGTGGGTCTTATCAGCCCCCACTGGGAGTCGGCTCCTTCTGCCTGTGTTTCTCTTATTGAACTGTTCCCATGCCGTAGACGCGGTGCCGTTCACTAATATTCCTTAATGACGCGACATTTGTCTCTGTCAGTGCAGTGCTTCAGCAGGCACACACAGCGCTCTTTTGAAGACAACTTCAGAGAGAGATAAGCAGCGCTCTCTTAGACACAATAAGCAGCGAGGCACATCAGAATGCCAGCCGAAAAGAGCAAAAAATGTCTTTGTGCAAACTTTCAGAAGTCTGTCGCGTCATCGGAGAGTAGTATTTCAAAGTCGACTTCATTCTGTTGATAACAAATGCTTTAAGAATACAGTGATGGGATGACTTGTGACTCAAACAGGGGTAATATTACAGTCACCTGCAGCATTACATCTGCTATTTGTTGAAATAATTGTCATTTCACAAATTAAAATACAAGCAGTGTAATGTAGAGGTGGACATAATCTGTTATCTGCACGGAATGTCAACATTTTATATTGTTTTATGACAACAAAATGGAATGTAATTAATCAAGAAAATCACAAGAATAAAAAAATGCAGATTATCACTTCTGTGTGGATACATCAACCCTGACAGCTGATTTTGTGAATGGAATTTAGACGAGAAATGGCTGTGGAATTTCAAGTCAATGACACGGCTTTCATATCAAGTTTGAATAGAGCAGAGCAGTGGATAGACTTTAGATTTTTTAGAGCAGCCCTTATCAGCCATTCGATTCTCGGGAGACATGAAAAACCCCATGTAGGTCAACTAGTGTAAGCGTTTGAGAGTTTATCACTGTCTCTTGTTTCTGAAAAGCGAGCTCCATTTTAAAGAAATCATCAAAATTGACTGCGAACCATGAAAGTCTGCGTGGTTGAAGGGACTCGATGCAAAGAAGACGGTCAGTCACATTTGCGCCACATTTTGCATTATGTACCTATGATTATTTCGGAATTGTTATTTGGCAACCCAGCTATATGTGTGAAATTAGATTGAGATCGATGATAGATATTCATTCAACAATTACACCTGGGATGTGAACCCTAACAGCGGGGGTCAAAACCAAACATTCTCTACCTTCTGCCAGTAGTGAGGGTTTCATTGCAATATATTTAAAGCTGGACTTAAATATTCCATGTTGTTTGCCCCTAGAGTCTTGTAAAGTAAAATATTGAGAACAAATCAGACCACCTTTGTCTATCTTCATAAACATTTTAAAACAATGACACCTTGTTTCACGCCTGGACGATGAGAGGTTTATCGGGTTTGTCCCACTAGAAGGAGACACCCAGCCCAGCGAAGACCCAGGACATGTGGGAGGGACTATGGCCCTGTTTATACTGAGACGCTGTGCAGGTCATTAACAGAAATGACCTGGCTCCTAATGCAAATTTCTCTGCGTTCACATGAGGTTGAAAAACGATGTAGTTCTAGCGCCCGGCCAGTAGTGGGCAGATAAACTTTACAACACTCACATGACCCCCCAGCCCCGTGCCCAGCCCCCCTCTCGGCAGTATACTCACTTCCTGTACCAGACCCTCAGAGAGTACCAACATCATTCTGCCTTTTAACAGCAGCTGTGAAAATGGAAACTGAACCTAGAGCTTCGCGTGGTCTCGTTTGGACAAACGAAGGTGTAGAATTATCCTCCGTGCCGCGCTGGAAGCCCACGTAGCTAGTTAGTGTGCGCGGCGCCATTATTGTTTTTGTTTGTTCTCCGCTACTGCGCATGTCCAAATTTACGTGCGGGGAGCAGCGGGGAGGTGGGGGTCAGAGCAGAGGGGGATTGCACACCTTTTCCCCTCTCGCTGGTGTGAAAGAGAGCCCCCGCTGTGCAGCGTTTCTGAGTTGTCCCACTCTGCAGGCTGGATCTGAACACTTACGTTTTCACCCCCCTGGAACACAGTCTCCGTATGAACGGTTGGTAGCAACCGACATCCAACTATACCGTTTTACTGCCACATTGTCTCCGTGTAAACTCAGCCTATGTCTCTCAGCGGGCCTGGGTGCGCCCTGTGATTCCACTTTATGAGCTGAGGGAGTGTGTGTGGATAGGAAAGTCTGGGTGTCTCTGCTTAGACCGGTCCCCCTTGACCCGTGCAAACGTATAAAGCGAAAGAAAAGATGGAAAGGAAGAAAATGGATGGATGGATTTTGACACGTTTTGCATACATGTAAGAAAGAGCCCTATGAGTCACTATTTGACGCTTTGGGCTGAGACGTGTATGATTGAGTAAGGGTGGTCCTCTCGTTCATTTTTCATTTTCATTAGAGGCCAAAATGTATGCTTGTGAAAACTAGTTAAAGAACCCAAATGCTTTGAGCAAAGAACTGGCGATTATTTTGCGTAGTTGAATTGTTTGACAGTGACATACCATTTAGTTTGAATAATTGGAAAGGCTATGAAAGAGGCCCCTGCAGCCTTTTCTTGTCCCTGTGTATGTTTTTCCTCAGTATCCGTCCCTGTGTGTGGCAACTGACTGGGGACCCCTCTCTTTAGCAGTGATTTTGTGGATTGTCACCGCCCTCTGTCTCCCCATCTGTGTGTTTACAGTGACACTTAGAGCTTGGCACGGTGCATCCTTTCATGATACTAACGAAGCTAATGACGGGAGGGCTCCATAAGCCTCTGTGTAAGTTTGTACATGTGACTGCGTGGGACGTGGCGGTGCCTGGTGTCTGGTCTGAGACGTGGAGGCAGAGACTTAACATATTGACGGGTTTGGCAGATCGCATGTGTGTGTCCTGCGAGAGTGCTGATAGCAGAAGGTTCATTTGGATAGTAACATTTAGATTTGAACTGAGAATAGCAACATGGCTCAAAGCTGTGATTAAATACATCTAATCTTAAATGTGAGCCATGCAACTTTTCTGCCACCGTTTGCTTAAAGGTGGAGTACAGGTGAAACTTCTTTTCATAAATAATAAATGGTGTTTTAGAGAAAGTGTTCTGTGGGAAACGGTTGTTTTTATTTTAATGTAATTGTTTGAAAGAGTCCTGTGAAAATTTGAAACTGTGTTGAGCGATGGGAACTACAGGTGAAACTCGGAAAATTACATTATTGTTTGAAAGTCCATACACTTCTGGAATTCAACTTACTACTACTTGGACAATCAGTCATAACACCATCAAAATTATAACAGACAAAGGCTTGGCATATATTGGTTTAATTACAGAAAGACATTAACTTATGGGAAAACTGGGGAAAGGAATTTTACCATTTCACCTGTAGTTAGATTAATTGTATTACTGTGTAATTTTGTTGTTGTTGCTTTAATAGCCTAAATTATCCATCTGTATTATTCTAAATAATAGTACAGGAACGATAATTTATGTTTTATCTCTTGGGAAAGCTACAACGTCAAAAAAAAAAAAAAAAGAAACATCCTCCCAAAACAAAACAGATTATTATGAGGTGACAATCTAGTCTGGAAATGGGGTTCAGTATTTAGCCTTGTTTAAAAATGATTTGAATAAGCATAATAAACAGCCTTTTATAGAAAAGGCTGTCAGGGTTGTCTCTTGAGTTGTTTCATATCAAACAGGTTTGTTGCACATTTTAGAAACCTTGATAACATTTCATATTGCAATAATGAATTTGTTACATTGAATGTTGTCACTTTGGCCAGAGTTGAACCAATATTGAGTTGATGTGGAGCTTTTGCCATTTCTGGTTCAGCAGTGGATTCAATCTGCTCTCCCATAGAAAACCTAAGTGACCTCTGCAGCACTGCACTGACCAAAGCAGTCCCAGATAACGGGCTGCACTGTGGCTCTGGGCCCTCACCCGTATCTGCTCCTCTTTTGTAAAACACCCTGATAAGAAACAACATACCCATCAGGCTAATGCATTTAAGATAAAGCCAGACCAATACAAAACACTTGTTTTCACAAAGTAACCTTTATTCTGTAAAGGAAAACATCCATCAACACCTTAATGTTACCTTATTGTACGTTACGTCACAAAGAGTGACTATGATTGTCTGATTTTTAGTTTAGTTTTTTTTGTTTTGAACATTGTAACCCGCTTTAAGATCCAAACATCTCTCATGTCACCCTCAAACCCCTTTCAAATAGAGTTATATACATAAATGAAACATTGCACTATTAATTCATCCTTACACTGTGATGGTAAATTACTACTTAACCGACGGAAGCAAGAAAGTCTGAACTATCATCCACTCTGTCCTCCGACCACGTGGCGCCACAAAAATGGATCCAAAAGTATGTGGCCAAAAAAAAGAATAAATTATTAATTATTTATCTGACAAGTATAACTAATAAATTTATCCCCATTATCAAATAAACAAATACATATACGCATGATTAAACAACTAAACAAAAAACTGCACATAATGCAAGCTTTAATAGAATTGAAAACCTTTTTAGAATCCCCTCCTTCGCCTCTGGTCTGTGTATTTTTCCCTTTGGCGTAGAGACTAGAGGTGCCATGAATCTTCACAGAGAGGTCGACCCGCAGAGCACTGCTGCGGCACATTACTGAAATGAATATTGATTTAAAAACAAATTTGACATGGTTTTTAAATCGACTTGAAAATGCATCATTTCATAAGAGGCAGGGGCTTGTACAGCATCAATGAAGCGGAGCGAACTTTCTTGTTTTATGGTTTAATAATATCCTTCTAATGGCCTCTTCCACCTTGAGGAAAAACACTGACTGAAAGGTTTGAATCGTCGTATGTACGATTGTGTTAAATGTATGTGGACAATAAAACACAAGTGATTGTGGTAATAGCACAGTTCCAAAAAGCAATAGCAATAAAATAGTTGCTTTATGTGATTTGAGGCAGATGATTTTACCTCACTGGGAGAATCACCAGCTTGGTGAATGGAAAACTGTAATAGAAATTGTCTTTGAAGATCTCATAATGTCTTTTCTGTTTCCGTATTCATTGCAGCCAGTGTCCCTAAGAAAAAAAAGCTCCTTAAGTTTGTGAATTGTTTTGTGAACATTTAGGCCATGTATGGTCTTTGTGATCCACAATCAAAACCAATGCTTGAGAAAATGGCTTGGTTTGTAAACAATCAGGATGTATTCACATCTGGCCTACTTTTCTGGCCTACTCCTTGTTTCCTTAACCAGAAAGTCTCAAAAGTTAAAACATTTATAATTCATCAAAAACAAGTGTTCTTTCTAGTGTGATGTCCTGATGTCACAATCAGAAGCTGCATTGTCTTGTACGAGTCTGATATGTGCGTTAGTTGGTGGTGGTCGTAGGGGCTCATGGCACATACTGTCAGGCTGCACCTAGGGCAGCTGTGGCTAACAATAGTTTTTCACTCCCTGAATTAATACTGTGAAGCGTCTTTGAGTGTCAAAAATAATTCTGTATAAAAGGTATGCATTACAAAATGCATTCATTCCTACATAATATAAAGTACTCATTTTGGTATTGGTAATATTTCTAAGGGGAAAAAACAAAAGTACTAGTCCACTTTGCAATAGGCATTTTAAGGTCAGTGTCATAAAATCTTTAGCGACAAAACAAACTTATTTCTTTGCATTTATGCCCTCCTCCTGTTTCCCTGAGCAGGAGTGTGTTTTTGTCCCAGGTCTGCTGCTCACTGGGCTGTTGGAGCAAAGTGCCTGAAGCTGGCTGTCTTCCAGCCCGCAGCCTGACAGAGACGGATCTTTTGGACGCTCCAGTTTTTTGCTCCTAATTGCTCATATCACAACATCAATCCTCAGGACATATTTCAGAAAAGAAAGAGAGAGGTTTATTTCTCACTGTTGCAATGACATCAGCAATATCAGAGTGTAAATAATGAGCTGTATGCCTGGAAGATACTGAGTAGTGGAATGCTAATGTTGGTGTATTGTAGCTTGTGTTTTTATTTGATGACAACCTCTTGTTGGCCTAATGCAAACATAGTAGCTCATAGTAGCCCCTCCCCATCCAGTTAGGGAGAGCTGCAATTTTAATTGTTTTCCAAATACAAATCCACTTCCCATATGGTGCATTTTATGAACAATATTGCCTCTAAAGTAATCCACACAAACAAGTAAAACGGTTTTGTTCAAAGTTTTATGTGAAAAAAACAGAATGTGCAGCACAAGGGTTAGAGGACTTCTAAAAACCATTGGCTCAGAGAAGCTGATGGGGAGACAGAGGGTGGTGACAATCCATAAAATCACTGCTGAAGAGTGGGTACCCTGTCAGGTTTCTTTACGCCATTTGTTCTGAAACTATGAACAAATAAGATATAATTTTGATAAATAACAATTAATAACTATTGTCTTACTAAGCCTTCAGCCAGCATTATATTAATGCTATGTTTTTGATAGTAAAACATATTTCAAATTTTATTATAAAACCTTTTTTGACATGTCTTATACTAACTGAAACCCTTTAAAGCTGTGGACTGGCATGAATACAAATATACTTTGGATGTGAAAAGGGTTTTTGAGCTCTAAAAACACATGATGGCCAAAAACTATAGTCTTTTCCTCACACATTTATGTTTGACTATTTTGCATGGGCCATTAACAAGTGCCATTTACATTCTGGTCAGCCTGAAAATGACTTGTCAGCACTGAGACGGGTGACATTCAATGCACAGATGGGCTCACACTTTGTCCTATTACAGAAATTACACAAAATTGTGAATGTGTCGCATAGGTCCAGGGCTAATGGGTTTCCACCTGCTACAAAAGGTCAGTGTGTGTGATTGTCAGGTGCAACCTGAAACACAGGTTTTCATTATAATAACAGATGACGGCGGGTTAAAGTGGGGCTGGCTTCTTTTACTTATTAATGCTACTCATACTGAGTCAATATATAATAAGTAGTCTCTGTCATCCTTCTGTGCTCAATTAGGAAATATAGGTTCAATAGAATCTATGTTTTTACAAGTCGAAATAGCATTAACATCTGATGCTTCTAGGTTTTTCATTGAACACATGACAACAAATATGACTTTATTGCTGAATTAATCTAAATAGATTCTAAAATTCCCTCAATTGTTCTATATAATAGAAATACAAAGCAAACCATTAACCAAAAGAGTATCTTGATTGCTTTCTGTCATGTTATGTGATCTCAAAAATAGTATATTTAGTTTTACTGCACATATACTACTTATGAAAAGGTAGGGTATTCTGAGTGAATGAATATCATTAGACAAACTGACCCAAAATCTGGGCTGTTCGAAAACATTTCCTAAAGTTCCTTACATTGTAAAATGTGCATATTAATCCACATGGTGGATAAACCTGACATAGCCTGTTGTAATGTGATTCCCTCTGGTCCTGGTCCCTGACTCTTTGTTTTGACAAGTGGCTGTCTTCCTCGTGGTGAAAACGGTTTGACTCTCTGATCTGTGTTGACGAATCAACAGTTTTGTAATGTCCTCCGAGATAACTACTGTTGTGATATAGGGCACACAAACCTTGAAATGTATCTGATTATTTTTCAATCGATTCATATGATGTCATAACATGATAGTTTTAATGATTCTACGCACATTTGCATTAGAATTCAATGTTTACCGCACATGGTTCTGCCTCCTCAAATGAACTGTTTGGGTTATCCCTGGTGGAGTAAGTGCAGCGGTTGTGTGGCGGTATTTTGTGCTGACCTTAAAGCTGTGAGCAGAGGAGGAGGATTGATAGATGGCGGCTGAGTTTTATTTACCATCATTATTGGACACAGACAAAGTGAACAGTCAATACTTGGTGACAGTATCGGACATTCGAGTCTGTCCGTGCTTACTCTGGGGAAAGTTTGCCGCCAATTGACTACACTGACCAATAAATGCCGCAGAAAAGCAAATACATAACGTTTTGTCTTGGTCCCACTGTTGCTGTTAAGCTGCAAAAACAATAGATTTATTCAAACAGATCTCACAATGCCACTGAGCTGATTCAACGCCACTGAGCTAATTGAGGTGACTGGCTACTGGACCAGGATGCAGTTGTTTTGGTGCTTTCACATCTCACTAGACAAAGCTTATTAGCCTTAAATATGCAGTCAGTGATTTTTTCCGGACACATTTTTTTTAAAATATTGTGGGAAAACCTCCCTAAACCCTAAAAGTAGTCAAGTTATCATTTGTTTTCAAATAGTAATGGAATTGACCAGATGCCTATAGTCTCCAAAAATTAATGAAAATATTTTTGGAGCGCACCGATAAAATTAAACCTATAAATGGATATTCCGTGGCGCCTGGGGTTCCTGGTGAATCTCTACAGAAAATCTCGCAGTTTGAATGACTTTAAAACAGTATTCCACAACCTTTTTGCGCCATGGCACACCTTTTTCATTGAAAACAATCACATGGCACACCAGCAGCTGAAACTGACACAAAAAATTAACTCTGCAGCCTTTATTAACAATGCAAAGTCATTCTTATCAAATAGTATTAAATAGAAAATCAAACAAGCGCAAAAGTCTCAAGGCACACCAATGTGACATGGCACACTGGTTGAAAAACACTGCTTTAAAACATACTGCCTTGTCTTGTTTTAGGCAGATGTCACTGGAAAGTAAAATGATCAGTGAAACAACCCATTTCACTTCATACAGTAACTCATGAAATAGGAAATAATGCAAAAATATAATATCTTCTTCCATTAGCAGATAATTAATTCCATCAATAATACGAGTACGTTAGATATGACCTGCTTTTGTGTTCTCCTTTTTTTTACTAGTACTAACTGAGTGGGTTTGATTAACAATTTAACCAATTTGAGAAGCAAACTCTTCTTGCTTAGGTTGTTTCTTCAGAGAATTGACATCTTTATTTTATTTACTACTACTATTTCATTTAATGTTTGATGTCTATAATTCATAAATAAACAACAGTACACAACATGGACTCATTTGCCGTTCGCGTTTGTAGTCGCTAATTGCCGTAAATTATTAATCTGCTGCGAACATGTCCTCACTTAAAACAACACTAATTGCTTTAAACATTCAACATTTGTGCTTTCTATCTGCATTTGTTTTGGAGAAAAGCACGTTGTAAAAGTGGGTCTGTGGATGTCTGGAGGGCAGCAGGATCAGTGCTAATCCTAGAGGTAGTTTGTACAGATGCTATAGTCCGCTGAGTCAGAGCTGCAGTTAAGTCCAGGGGGAGAGGACTTATCTGTGGACTAGATTCTTCCCGTTTGGGCTGTCTGTCAACAGGCCAAGCATCTGTCCATCCGCCTCCCAAAGCTCTCCTCTTACACACACACGTTCCCCCGTGGCCCGTTTGTTTTACTTCCTTTATGAGCTTTGCTAAGTTGGCAAGCTGTTTTGGGATCCGAGCAGGTTGTAAAAGAAATGCAGAGCCGTGTAGTAGAGTTAGAATTGCCTGCTGGGAGAAAAGTCTTGTTTATGTTTATCATCCATTTTGAATAGAAAGACTTCTATTTTGGGAATAGGAATTTTATTGTTGATTGATTCTGAAAAGTGACTGAAGTTTTGCCGCGTGATGTCATGGTGTCAGAAACTGGGACTTATTTACAAATGCAATCAATCGAAAACTCAAACATCTTATATTGCAGCGTCTCAATCACATCATAAACATCCAGCAATACTTCGCAGATAACATCATAAACATACACAACATAAGGATTACAGATTCGGCTCCATTGTAATTTTTTTACTGTATCATGCAGCTATTTAAATCTGGGGTATTTAACTTAAAAATCTACAAAAATGTCCTTCTGACTTGTTCCTCACTCTCAAAACAGTTTGGTTCTCTCACCTGTTTTCACATACTTTATCACATGTTTACATCAGCTTTTGCAGACATGAAAGTGATAAAGAAAGGGCCATTATCACTCAGCCAATCAGCTCTCAGCCCAAAGTAGCAAATAGTGACTCAAATAGTCAAAGAGCTGGCAAAAGATAACATGCTTAGCTCTCATTTTACATTGAGAATCAGAATCAGAATTATTGTTATTGCCGTTGTAAGTCATTCTGATTCTGATTCTGATTAGACCCTTTCTGTGGTACAATGTTTTTTTATAAAGAAGAAATTGTTGAGTACCCCCGTTTTGAAGTTATGTGTGAACCAGAGATTCTGATGCGTCTGATGAATGGCATTCACTGTGCGTGTGAGTTGGATATTTTGTTCCCAGCACATTCATGGGAACTTTACGTGAGTGGGGCTTAAGTTCAACTGGATTTGAATTTGGCATGGTCAAAGTATCACAGATGTGTTGGCACCATATTCCCCAAAAAAACAATCTTTTTACAACAACAACTGAGCTCATGGTACAAAAAAAGTTTTACCACCTGCGCTTGCTTAATGTTTGACAAACTTACTGTCTTCAGCCACTACCTTTATTTGATTTGCCATATCCCACACAATTATTCTATCATTACAATCTGAGGAAATGTTTTATATTTTGTGGAAATAATGTATGGATTTTTGTCTCATGAATTGACTGGGTTCTAAATTGTTTACCGTCCTCTCAGACACGCTGCTGGAGTTTGCATTAGTTTAATGTGATGCTGATTCTGCCTTTTGCGGAGGCTGCTGCTCAGTGTTTGGACCAGAGAGTTTCCTAATAGCCGACTGCACGAGATGTTTCCCTTTCTGTTGACCACAGTCTGGAGTGGCCTTTTAGACACTTTCTGTTTCCATTTACTGTTAGGAAGCATTTGGGGCTGTGGGATGACTGAGCCAGCAGCCACAATAGTTGATTATACTGTATCTCTCACAAACAAACAGGATGTAGATCATGTGTCTCCAACCTTTTCACCCAGAGAGGCACAGAGCTACTCCTTTAAGCAACCCTGGGACAATGATTTTGATATTGGTGTGAAAGAATGAACCTGATACTGGATACGTTCATTATTTATGATTGCATATTTGTTACTAGTGACAAGTGCATTTACAATAATAAATAATGATAATGAATAATGCAATCTGAAATATTACGTAAACTATTTGATTTGTCCATTTCTAAATCCTTTGGCGAGCTATCTGGAAAGGGGTGGGGAGCTACTTGTGGGTCCCGAGCTACAGTTTGGAGACCCCTGATGTAGATGCACGTCAGGAACAGTGGGAAAGTCAAAGTTTGGATTTACTCTGAATGACTTTTGTGCAAATAGTGTTTAAGAGGAGTTTTATTGGAATATGCAACAACTATCTGAGGATTTTGTTTGAAAAATGCTATATATAAAAAAGTGGTATTCTTTTTGTTATTATTAATTATCTGACCAAGTGTAGGAAGAAGACTTGAGTGATTGGATGTGTTGTACAAATGTATGCAATAGTATTGTTTTTATTTTGGTGAAAATTGTAAAGTGGTAATTGAAAGGTCAGGGTAGACTTGTGTCACTTAATGTCTGATATTGAAAAGGGGTAAACAAATATTGCAGTCTTATTTTCTGCTCCTTTCCATGCATTTACAATTTTTAAATATATATTGTAACTATTATCATTATGTAAACAGCAATTTCATGAAAGGAACAAATTAATAAATGCAAAAACTAGATAAAGATTTCCTGTTTTTGACTTTTAGTGTTGTTATTGTGGTACTCAAGGCAGTATTTTCTCAATTATTTATGTGAAAAGTTACAAAATAGATTGAGAACTATGGCATTTAATCATATCTGAGCAAGAAATTATATGAATTATTGTTTACATACATTGTCTTCTATCATTCGACTTACAATGGGAAGCATAACCAAAAACCTTTATAAAAAATGTTTTGTTCAGCATTCAGAAAACTTAAGAAATACATTAATTTGGAAAAACACATCTTGCGATAATTCTTTTCACACAGATTAATATACTCCTCATATTTCTTCTTTTCCAGATATATAATGAGAAGAAGAGTCAGTTCGAGATCAAGAGGAACAACCCCGCGGACCTAGTGCAGCGCGTGGCCCGGGACATCTCCAAACTGCTCAACAGTAAGAGGAAAGCACTGGAGGTAAGCACCGCAGCCGACCTCTGGCACATTTGGGTTATTTTAATTACCCTTTTATCATTTTGTGTGACCTTAGTTCTAGCTTAAAGAGTATGGTGCGTTACAGTACCTGTTATCAAATGTCCTCTGTTTTGAATTCTAGTGATTTGGTTACTTATTGATTCTATGCCAACACTGTTACAAATTCAGGTTGAGATTTTTTTGAAGGAGAAGGTAAGAAGCAACGGTTAAAAGTAAGTGAAGTTAGTGTAGAATTTGAGTTTAATTTTCAGGCAAATTTTGTATATACGGCTTTTAATGTTTTCTTCCATTACGCAAACTTCGCACTTCATGATATCTGACTATTGGGACGTGTTGTTGAATTTAGATTTTTCTTCACAAGACTAGAAACTTGAATTGATCCTGAATTCTGATTATTACTATTGTTTTTTAGAGCATATATTTTGAATTGCTTTCATTGTTCTTTATTACACCAGGATATAGTGGCTGAGATTTCAGATCCGCACACATACACAGACATGTTGTTTTGTCTATTGATTTTTAAGGATAGGATATCTCTTATGCCCAATGCTATATTTGTAGCTAAGTATTTCCTAAGAATTTACAGTGACAAAGACTACATATTTACCAATATCCCCACCACTTTATCAGGTTTTTAAATTTCTGCGGTTTTTTCTTTTATTGCTACTCTTGCGTATTTAAGAATGTTGTGTTGCTAATGTATCACTTATGGTCATTTTGATCTGTTTATGCAAATATATCTGACCTCTAGGGCTGGGCGATATAAACGGGGTCTTCAGTTCAATCTGCATTTCAAAAGCATGGTGTCTCTTTAATATGGAATAATATTATATGCTAAAATGTATTAAATACAGGATGAAATACTGGTGATTTTGTTTGTGGAGACTGGACACACCTGATTTTTAACAAAAAAAATATTAACAATCTTGACTATTTTATGCAAGAACCTGCAAGACCTATTGAAATTCACACACCAAATTATACTGCAATATATATCGTTTACTGTCTGTGACCCAAATTATATAATATTATAAATATTATTTATAATATTATATTATAATATTATAAATATTTTTCCATTATTTGTCTGTTGAGCTTTTCTGGATTGGTGGTATTTATGAATGTCATCTACATGTAAACACACATCTCTAAGAGCATGATTTCATTTAGCAGCTCTGCCGGTGTTTGTCAGCGTGTAGTGGACATAACTGCTGCCTTGATCACGCAAGTGTTTGGCAGAATAGACTCTCCTCTCTGCGTTTGGTTCTGGACCATGGTTTAAACTGGTCTTTTGGACAGTGCAGGGTGCAGCTCGAGCTCCACAGGGCACACTGCACTGTCACCCCCATCCAGAGAGGAAAAATTCACTCGGGAGGCAGTGAAATGAGGTGAAAAAAGAGTGGAATGAGAATGTCTCCCTGGGGGGCGGAAAAATCAAGAAAACGATGTTCAGAAATTCATAGATTTAAAAATGTGCAGGAGCTGGAGGGAGCAAAAGGAGGGAAGGTACAAAAAATGTTCACAAAGGCACAGAGGGAGTGTTTGATTTTCCTCCCATGGCAACAACTAGATGGTGACACGCATCAGATTAGGTTAAAATGTTGGTTTTTACTGTCATTTTTCAACCACATTTATATCCACAGCTTTTCCTACGTGGTATATATTTGAGCCAATGCAGGAAAGTTAAATGACTCGTCTATGTCTAATGCCTTTTGGACTATTAAGCATAGTAACATAGTAAGTATTGAGCATTTTAGTGGCTTTAGTTCATTTCCATAAGGACTATTTATTTTGAACCACTAAGCAGGAAATTATATGTCTAATTTAGATTTTGGAGTAAAATTGTTGACAAATGCTTTTGCGTATTATTCATGCAGAGAAAGTGAAACGCAGGAAGCAGATAAGGAGGTCTGCTGCTGGCCACATATTGACTGTTTTAATATTCATGCCTGGCCCTACCGCCTGTAATGGTGATTTATCCGCCACACATAGGAGAAGATGGACGCACACGCAGCAAGGAGACTCACTGTTTGTAGCAGCCATTAAAATTCTGCTTATAAAGTCGCTGGTCCTAATTTATATTACTGGCACCGATTTGAAATAGTGCTTATGCGGTGGAGGAAGAGAGATTTCACATTTAGTTTTAATGCTGTAAATAATGAGGATTTACTTGGCTGTACACCTGCTCCGACTCGCTCTGAATCACAATGAATGGCTTCTGTAAAAAGAAGAGATAATTTACTACAAAATATCATATGTTACATAATTTATTTGCAATAATAACCATTTTGCTGCTTGTTTATGACTGTCATTCTTTGGGTTTGACATTATTGGTTGTCAAACCCAAAAAATGAAAAATGCATGCATTGTCATAGTGCCTATTTATATATAAAAAAAATTGTCCACTCACCTTTGGCCCTCCGCGGGCGGTTATCCCTCTCTAAGCTCGGGTCCTCTACCAGAGGCCAGGGAGCTTGAGGGTTCTGCGCAGTATCTTTGCTGTTCCTAGCACTGCACATTTCTGGACCGAGATGTCCGAGGTTGTTCCGGGGATCCGCTGTAACCACTCATCTAGCTTCGGGGTTACTGCCCCGAGTGCACCGATCACCACGGGCACTACTGTCACCTTTACCCTCCAGGCCCTCTCCAGCTCCTCTCTGAGACCTTGGTATTTCTCAAGCTTTTCATGTTCTTTTTTCCGGATGTTACCATCGCTTGGAATTGCCACGTCCACCACCACGGCTGTCCTCTGCCCTTTGTCTACCACCACGATGTCAGGTTGGTTTGCCATTACCATTCGGTCGGTCTGTATCTGGAAGTCCCACAGGATCTTCGCACGCTCATTCTCCACCACCTTTGGAGGAGTTTCCCACTTAGACCTTAGGGTTTCCAGCCCATACTCTCCACAGATGTTTCTGTACACTATGCCAGCCACTTGGTTATGGCGTTCCATGTAGGCCTTCCCTGCCAGCATCTTGCACCCTGCAGTTATGTGTTGGATCGTCTCAGGTGCCTCTTTGCACAACCGACACCTTGGGTCTTGTCTGGTGTGGTATATCTGGGCCTCTATCGCTCTGGTGCTCAGTGCCTGTTCCTGTGCAGCCATGATGAGTGCCTCTGTGCTGTCCTGTAGGCCAGCCCTTTCTAGCCATTGGTAGGACTTCTTGAGATCAGCCACTTCTGTTATGCTCCGGTGGTACATGCCGTGTAGGGGCTTGTTCTCCCATGATGGGCTCTCCTCCAGCACCTCCTCATCTCGCCACTGCCTGAGACATTCACTGAGTACGTCATCCGTTTTGGCCTTCTCCATGATGTAGTTATGGAGTTTGGATGTTTCGTCCTGGACAGTGGCTCTCACACTCACTAGTCCTCGGCCTCCTTCTTTACGGCTTACGTACAGTCTCAGGGTGCTAGATTTGGGATGGAACCCGCCATGCATGGTAAGGAGCTTTCGAGTTTTAACATCCGTGGTCTGAATCTCTTCCTTTGGCCACCTGATTATTCCTGCAGGGTATCTGATCACTGGCAGGGCGTAGCTGTTAATTGCCCGGGCCTTGTTCTTGCCATTGAGCCGGCTTCTTAGGACCTGCCTTACTCGCTGGAGGTATTTGGCAGTTGCCGCTTTCCTCGTCACCTGTTCGAGGTTGCCATTTGCCTGTGGTATACCGAGATACTTGTAACTGTCCTCAACGTCTGCTATTGTTCCCTCTGGGAGTGAGATCCCTTCTGTGTGGACTACCTTGCCTCTCCGAGTCACCATCCTGCTACATTTCTCGAGCCCGAATGACATCCCGATGTCATGGCTGTAGATCCTGGTTGTTTGGATCAGAGAGTCGATGTCTCTCTCGCTCTTGGCGTACAGCTTGATGTCATCCATGTAGAGGAGGTGACTGATCTTTGCTCCGTTCCTGAGGCGGTATCCATAGCCAGTCTGGTCAATTACTTGGCTTAGAGGGTTGAGGCCTATGCAGAACAGTAGTGGGGACAGAGCATCTCCTTGGTAGATACCACATTTGATGGTCACTTGTGCGAGCGGCTTGCCATTTGCCTCAAGGGTGGTCTTCCACATTCCCATCGAGTTTCAACGAAGTCCCTTAGAGCCCTGTTGATATTGTACAACTTCAAGCATTCCATGATCCATGTGTGTGGCATTGAGTCGTAGGCTTTCTGGTAATCAATCCAGGCTGTGCACAGGTTGGTGTGTCGTGACCGGCAGTCTTGGGCGACTGTTCTGTCAACCAGGAGCTGGTGTTTGGCTCCTCTGGTGTCCCTACCAATGCCCTTCTGTGCTGTGCTCATGAATTGTTCCATATGCCCACTTATCTTAGCCGCAATGATGCCTGACATGAGCTTACATGTTGTGGAGAGACAGGTTATTGGCCGGTAGTTGGAGGGGACTGCACCCTTGACAGGGTCCTTCATGATCAGGACCGTTCGCCCTTCGGTTAGCCATTCTGGGTGAGTCCCATCTCTCAGCAGCTGGTTCATTTGTGCTGCTAGGCGCTCATGGAGTGATGTGAGTGTCCTTAGCCAGTAGGCATGGACCATATCAGGGCCAGGTGCTGTCCAGTTTTTCATACCTGAGACTCTTTCTCGGATGTCTGCCTCTGTGATGGTAACTGAGTTCTGTTCTGGGAGGTGGCTGTGCTCCTCTCTCAGGGACACCAGCCATTGTGCACTTCTGTTATGTGCTGCATCCTTCTCCCATATGTTCCTCCAGAACTGTTCAGTTTCCAGCCTCGGTGGATCTGCTCCCCTGTTGTTACCCTGCCACTGAGCGTACACCTTTGCAGGTTGTGTTGCGAACAGCCTGTTCACCCTTCTGGCTTCATTCTCTTTAGTGTACCTCTGTAGGCGGCTGGCCAGGGCTTGGAGCCTTTGTTTGGCAGTTTCGAGTGCTTCAGGTATGGTCATCTGGCTGTACTTTCTGGGTACTGGTCTTTTCATTGCACCTCTCTGGGCCTCTGTTAATTGACTCACTTCTCTCCGAGCCGCCTTGATCTTAGCCTCCAACCGTCTTTTCCATGGTGGGTATTGTCCATGGCTCCCATGGTTGCTCTTATAGCCAAGCATCTCTAGGATCACTGCTGCTGAAGTGTATATCAGCTCATTGGTTTCAGTGATTGTGGTGGTAGGTATTGCCCTCACTGCTGCATTCACGCTTTCTATGAGATCCTTAGGTGGTACTTCACACAACCGCTGTAACCGGTGTCTTTGCCCTGTGCCCATTCTAGCCATGATCTTAGCTTTCAGGTCAGTCGCTGCCTCGTTCAGCGTTATCGGTTCCATTGGGGCTATGTACCCAATATCTGGTTGGGGAGTTGCAGTTGGTGGGATCTCCCCTCTGACCTCGGCAACTGTGGCATCATACATGTGTTGTACTTCATCAATCTCAAGCTGTGATAGCAGTTGCCGTTTGTGGATGTTGGAGCATTGAGCTACCAGTTGTTTCGGGGTCAACTGTGACTGTGGGTTTCGAAGTAACCATTCAGCCCACATTCTCTGCATATAACCTCTTTGGCCAGGGTTACTCGAGTAGTAGCATTCCAACAGAGCCCTGTTATCGCATCTCGTCCACTTTCGCCTTGTTCCAGTAGCCCACTTTTCATCAAGGTGCTCTGGATCCCCAGCACCTGCGTCGACCTTGTTATATATATATATATATATATATATATATATATACGGCAGTCAGAGCTGCACCCAATTTATATTGAACCCACAGTGTGAGCTAAAAATGCAACAATATCAGACTGTTTCTCGTTAGTGTCTGCATTTTTACAGTTTTTACAGCTTTGCTAAAAAATCTGTGGGTCTTTGACATGAGCAAATATGTAATCAGCCACAACAGCAAGACAATTATAGCTGTCAAGTCGGCTGAGGGGGAAATAATCTATATAATCATTCTTATGTTTCTCCCCTGTCACTCAAAGCTCCTCTATAACTTTACTTCAATTTGGGGAATTATCCTATATTTTAGTGATCTTTAGATAATTTTTTGAAATACTGTTGAATAATTTCTGTATTTTTTATGAGTTCATAGATAAAAAAAACTGTTCTGAAAAGCCAAATATTCCTCATTGTCTAAGATATAGTAAGTAAGTTATAAGCCAATGATAAAGTACAAAAGGGGAGCTTTAAAATATGCATTTGATATTCAAAATGTCATATTATTCCATACCATGCAGGCGTGAGTCTCCTACCATGTATTGTATTCACATGTAACACATGTGTTTCAATGATTGTTTCACATATCCCTGTTATGACTGGTGTGGGTCCTTAACTGGTTATAACACTCCACAACACGGAGGACTAATGTTATGGACATGATAGTGAGACCTACAGCACACTCTGGTCTGCCCCATCTGTGGAACCGTCTAAAAAATATTAAAACAAAGTTGATAGAAAGGAAATTGATTCAAATTGTTTTGGTTGAACAAAAAGCATTTCTAAAAAAGATTGTTTTTATTTTGCCTTTTCTTAACTTTGTGTTCTTTACTTTTACATAATCACTTGTTTTCATCTCTAATCTTATTTTTGTGAAAACAGTAAATCAATCTACTATTAAGAGTTTTACACCGGGAGAATTGATGCTGAAGCAGATAATCACTCACATACGCACATCCTTTCCCATTGAAGCAGGACGAGCAGGCTTGTGGAAAACTCTTAAGTCATGATTTCACAGAAGGGAATGGTGCAATAGAGAAGGGACTAAGGTTGGCCTAATCCAATTATACAGATTTCAATAGGGCTCCAATAGGGTTTAGTGCAGAGGCTAAAATATGGCTGCCGCTGGGGCTAAGATACACATTGTACATGTGAGAAGATGAGCCACTGATGGAAACTTAATATACATTGTAGTCAGTTTGTTTACAGACAGTATATGTCCTGAGGCAGACATAATCTGAGGATTATTGAGGCAATTCCCAATAGCAAAGCGGTGGGACGACTTGTGATATTACAGTCACACAATGTTACTCACAATCAGTGATGGGAATAACGGCGTTACTAGTAACGGCGTTACTAACGGCGTTACTTTTTTCAGTAACGAGTAATCTAACTAATTACTTGGACTGTAACTAGGGGTGGGCGATATGGCCTAAAATTCATATCGCGGTATAATTTGGGTCATAGACGGTAGACGGTATATATCGCGGTATAATTTGGTGTGTGAATTTCAATATAGGTCTAGCAGGTTCTTGCATAAAATAGTCAAGATTGTTAATTATTTATATATTAGAATCTAATATATATATTTTTTGAGTTAGAAAATCAGTTGTGAGACGAATAAAGAGACAAATAACATACATTATTTATGTATGTTACAGTAAATACCATTCACTGTAAAAGCAATTTTTAAAAAGAAAAACATATGCATTCATTTAAAATATAAAAAACTCACAAATGTTGAAATCAAAGTCTGTAGGAGTTTGACATGGTCATTATTTATAGTGTCTGAGAGTTTTGTGCAGGTGCATGACTTCAGTAAAAGCTGTTTGTTTACAAAGCTGGTCTTGCCATTTGTTGACGCTCCCTAAGCGCTTTTCTTTGCGCTTGCAGTGAACTGGATGATTCAATGGATTTTATGTTCATTAAAACAGGGCATTGGATTTGAACAATTGATGTAAATGGTCATTTTGGCACAAATAATTTTGTTTAACAAAGTAGCTTTCGTGAGATATTGACCGCGGAGGTCCGAATCTGACGCTAACTTTCCCAAACTTCTGCTGTGATGATGCTGCGGACACGGCACACGCTGGCGCTTCGAGCTTACGCCCCTTTGACACTGATTGGCCAAAAGGTAGACTCTTAAACTGTGATTACTGTGTGTGTATTTACCTCTTCTGGGGCCGCTGTGACAACAATACAGAGACAGAAACACGGTGTGAATGCCGTGCTGTTGTTCGTTGTTTCCAGTGGTGTCCAATAGTGCTAGGCTAATGCTAGGCTAATGCTGCTGAATGCCGGTTTGTTTTGGTGCTCTCTGCTGGCGTCAGAGCCTGCGCAATTTAATGACATAAGGACGTATCGCAATATGCCGGTATAACAAAAATCTCTACCGTGGGCCAAATTTATACCGTCTACCGCTTATACCGTTTATACCGCCCAGCCCTAACTGTAACTATAACGCCGTTATCATTTCCGACATCCCGTTACTGCGCGTTACTCAAGACGCACAACGAACTTCTCTTTTTACTTCGATAGGACTCGTGCGCGTTGTCATGAGAGAAGGGAGGATGAGAAAACCTCTCAACAATAATTGGCTGATGTAAAACATATTTCCTTTACAATCTACATGTCTGCAGTTGAGAGGATGCTCATAAATTGTGTTTTTGAAACAAATGGGTCTTAATCACACTCTACCACGGCTTGTATCTCCGTGAGGCCAGCCTCAGAGGAGCGCATGTGAGCGCAGAAGTCGGCTGCATACAATTCCATCGATAAGCTCCTTTCTCCTCCTGGTTTATCTGCTAAGGGCAGCAACAGGTTTGGCTAACATACATATAACACATTTTTAGATAATCTAAAATGCACTTAAGGTAATTTTTCAATGACTATAGGAATGATAAGAAAGAGAGGTGAAGTGTAAGACGGTTGATTTTAGAAATTGGATGCACCCGGCTGCAGCAAAACAGAGGAGTTTACGGAGGAGACACGCGTTTTGTTTTACTTTTTAAAACTCATTGGACTCATTTCCAAATGGAGGATTACATATCTACGCTCAAACTATTATCTGGACTTAAACACAGAATTGGTCTGAACCGAAGAGGCCTGTGCAGGTCATTTATAAGGTAAGACCCATAACTCATAGTTTCGCGTTTTGTATGAACAAACAATGCGGGCATGAAACATAATTTGCTGTGGCCAAACAAATTGTCCAGTTGATTTATATGATATATATGTTCATCTGATTGGGCTGAAGTCAGTGCTTCACCGGTGTTTCCACATTCACAGTGGAGCGTGTTGGTGTTTAGTGCTTACAGCACAGAGAGAGATGAAGAGTGAACAGCCTTTTCTAGATGGAAATATTGGCATTATTTCAGACTCACTGAGGTTAAAGGTAAAACTGCGCACCTCAAGTGCACATTATGTTCCAGAACAAAACGAAAAAGTAACGCAATAGTTACTTTTACTGGTAACTAGTTACTTTTATTGTGGAGTAACTCCGTTAGTAACTCAGTTACTTTTTGGGAGAAGTAACTAGTAACTATAACTAATTACTTTTTCAAAGTAACGTGCCCAACACTGCTCACAATGTAATAAAATGAAAACAGTAAATCAGAGAATACTCAAAACACATTATTTACAAACACTTCCAGATGACTGTGAATGTCTTTACATAAGTGTCTCCTCTGCTCATCTAAATGCACTGTTTTTGATTGACATGATGAAAGATCAGTATTTTATTGAGTTGTGAGTGCATCTTTGACAGCGTTAATCCATCCGACAGTGTATTTTGTTGGGCTTTGACCGAGGAAACCCAGCCGGCAGTGTAGGGTCAGGCGAGCAGAGAAGAGGTCTGATCCGTCATCACATTACACCCATTCATAATTCACTGGGACACTTGGCTCTCACGCTGGTGTAAGTACAAGCAGGCGCTTCAGAGCAGAATGTGCCCAAAGTGGTAAAAGTGAAATCCATTACCTGCTTTCATGAAAAATTTACTTTTAAAACATATGTCAGAATTGAGTAATAGTTCAAAGGTAAGGTTGTTGAAATCTTGTCGTGCATTGAATTATAGAAAATACATTGTTCAGGTTACTTTACTTTCCGATATAAATAACAGGGATATTATTTAATATGAAAGCAACACTGTATTACATCTTTTCATAAAGGACTAATTAAAAAACTGCCTGATTATCTTTAACTCTTAATGACTAAGTGGAACTTGTAAATCTATATTCTACTCTTATAGATTTCTAAATTACGTCAATTCACGTGCATAAAGAACTGGTCCCTCCTCCACTCCCACTCTCATTTCATAACCAGAACAGCCCCAGACAGACAGAACATGCCTGTTACAGTGCATTATGAGTGGTCAGTCATTGACACAACGTGAGCGTAGGCAAGTGGCGTGATGCGCTGTGTGCCCACAGGTACATCTGTGTCTGCGTTAACACTGGACTGAAACACTATCTGAAACAGCCTGAAGGGGTGTATTTTCAAACAGTTGCGTTTTGCAGAGGTCTTGAGTCTGCCATTTCCATCAGCAGCAGTAATATACAGCAACAGCTGTTGTGCCCACAATGAATTACTCTACTGACGGCAAGTGATTATGTCCCTCCTGTTGGCATCAAACAATGACAAACGAAGGAGTCACTTGGAGAGATGGAGATTTCCCTGCAGCTTTCTCCTCCACACCTTCATCTGCAACTGACATACAACCTGTTTAATCAGCTTCATCAGACCAGACATTCTGCGGAAAAAATAGATTAAAACACCATTATAAGGCGTGATGTTGCTGTGACTTTAATTTCAGTAGAGGTTAAAATGGGTGTATTGTGGTTTAGAAGACATTTCCAATTTGTAATTCTCTTAATGTAATTTAATATAATTTCACTTACTCACTTATTTTCTTACTAGCTCATTCACAGCCCTGTTTTACTGCACACTGCATTCGACAACTATGTTGTTGGCAGTGACATTGACTCCATTGACATAAAGCTTTATTTATAGATTTTAAGCAGTCGTATTGTACCAATAACATCAGTCAATAATATGGTTTGTTACTGATCCTTAAAATGTACGTCACATAATATAGAGATACATCCTCAACTATTTAAACTGTCTTTTCTGGTAGTTGTTGTGTGTAAAGGAAAACCAGAAAATGATAATCTCTGGCAACTATTTATTCCACATAGTGATTTAAAGCAATTGCCTGAGCGATGTGGACTTTAAAACCTCAAAGGAGCCTCGTGAGTGATGCTTTGATATATGCTGTTCGTAGGTAGGTCATTTTATGCAGGGGAATCATAGACTTTGTTACAGTTATATATGATGACTGAAAGTTTGCAACTGTCATCATCTGTTGCTTGTGAAGCCATTTTGTTTCTTCCTCTCCACTGCTTTCCTGTTCCACATTCTCAGCGTTGACTTCCCCAGGGCTCCCTCTGTCACTGTGAAAGAGCCAGTGCTCGTCGGTCGGCCTGTGTTCATTTACACAGCCTAATGAATTACAAGGACTTCATAATTAAGTGTGTGCGTATGTGTGTGTCCGTGTGTGTGTGTGTGTGTGTGTGCTGAGGTCAGATGGCTGGAATAACTTATTAACCCAATCAACATTAAGCTGTGACATGCATGCAGTCCCAAGGACACTTTGTATATGATGTAAAATAAAGCGACATACATGTACCATCATCGCCAGGAGAGAGAGAGAGAAAATTTGTTTCCAATTTAAAAGGCGGCAACAGTGGCAGTGTAATTTAGTTTTCCCATTTCCTGTAGGCCTTTGAGGAGCGGTTATAACTGTGCAGGTCTCACCAGGGAGAAAGACGAACTAGGCCAAGCTCCACTTGCTCTGAAATAGAAAACTTTACAACTCAGTTTGCCTTAATTGGTTAAAAATTAGTCATTCAATCAGGTTCCTCTGGGTTTACAAGTGTGTCATCATGTGAGGTTGGTTTTCAAGTTTCAGAGACAGAGAAGAAAGTGTTAAATAGACTGCTAAAAGACGATGTGACCTTGTTTAACCTTTTTACAACAACCGGCGCGCCGGCGGCCGTTTTTATGTTTTTAAATGTTCTGCTGGCAATAGCAGATGTATTTTGAACACCAACCCCCAAAAGCTGTATATCATTTTAAAGCTTATTTTCTTATCTACATTTATATACAAGTGTAAACTACATCAGACTTTGCATTCAAAAGATATAACACATAATGTGGGCACAAAATAAATCAATTCCAAAATAGTTTTTTACCTTTGGGCTTGTGCTGTACAAATAAATCAGCTCTCCTCCCAGCTTGCAATACATCATTCTCTCTGGAACAGTCCAAAGGAAAATTATATCCACTTGTATTTCCCAAAGTAAAATCCATTCTGCAGAAATAATCCAAAAATGTGCATTTATCTTTAGCGAAAAAAACGAAAAAAAAGAGCACAGATGTTACTCTTTCACTTTTAATGGACTTTTAGCTTTGTTTTTCACCCAAACATCTGGTATCTACGTGTTCCTTAGCTCCTTATCTTTCAAATGAGACTACTCCCGAAAAGCTAGACCAATTTTTGGGTCTGCAAGAGCTCCCGCGAGTACAGCTAGTGCTGCTGTTTGCGCATTGATCACTGATCTTTGTTGTGATCCCAACTTGTTTGCTTTTACTTCCGGGATTTACGATTGACATGTCCTTGTAGCCAATGAGGAAAGCTTTCGAACAAGGGGTGGGACAATGGTGTCCTGTCTTATGTTGGGCCTGGACAATTGTGCGTAATGGCAGCCAAAAGACGCTCTCGAAGCTGCAATGAATTTACACTCATAAAAAAATAACGTTGACATTTAAAAAAGAAAAACACACATAGATTAGTAACTTAGTACCAATAATAAAAAATATTGTGTTTATGATGATTAAATGTAAGTAAAGATATTTGGCACAATTTGGCACACTTGTGCCAAATTGTGCCAAATGTGCACTACTTGATGAAAAGGAGAAACTGCATAAAAACTATAAAACTTAGAAGTCTGAAACTTTAGACAGTTGTTGTCAACAACACAATGAACAGAGGGTTTGAATATTGTGAACTTACAATGAAGTATGCCTTTTTTAGGGCCTTTAGAAATTGAAAATGTTAGGCGAGGCTAAAAAAATTGGGTTTTTTTCCCTAACTTCAAAGGATGCAGAGGAAAATAGGAATGACAAACATTATTTTAGTGTTTTTTTACATAAACTAGAAGGCTCTAGCTTTAAAATGATGCATCACACAAGCATGTGAGATGTAAGATGTGTTTTTAAATAAGCAAAGACATTTGGGTATGCCAAACTTTTGTGCACAAGCCAAAATGAGGCGGGTTTTAAGAGGTTAAATTTTGGGCCAGCCTAATTTTCCATTTCCAAGGTTGGATATCGGGCATAAAATCTGCAAAGGTGTGTTTGTGTAGTTTGTAGGGTTGACTGTATACGTAAGGTGAGAGCTCGGAACGTTCAGCAAATTGTCACAAAGTCAGGTATCAGCCTGACAGATTTACCTTTTAAAATATTCTTTGACAAAATGTTTATACTATACTTCTTAAAACATAGTTTTTTGGATTGTTCTATAATAATTGGTCAAAATAATTTCACACTCCTCACGCGAGGGAAAAGAAAAAAGTAGAATAAAAGTATTTCCTGTGTTCTAACTTTTTGATTCTCTAATCTGTTGTTGCTGAACTGCCAATTTTGTAAAGTCTACCGAGATGATTGTTGTTGTTATTTAATACATTTTAAATTGAATATGAATTGAAAACATTACTTTTAATGCAAATCTTTTACATGGAACATTTTGACATTTTGTAAGATTGGAATTACACTATAAAACATTTTGGGTCAAAGCACAGTCTCTGTCACGTTCCTAATACTAAAAAAGTTCCTAATACTAAAAAATATTATGACAAAGTCAATTCTATTACTTCTGTATTTTAGTAATTGATTAACTATGAATTTATTTACAGTTAATTTATTATTTAACACAGAAATAGAATTAATGTAAACAATATATAAGGAACTGTTTTAATGTCTGGTTTTTTATGAAAAAATGGCCGGTTCTGGAAACAGTTCTTAACAACTAATTGTTTAACCAAAAGAATCATCGCCAGATCAATCATTTAGTGATTTTGTCTGACCATACTTTGTCTTATGGTGAAAAACAAGGATGGTCAGATGGATATTATTTGACTTTAGCGTAGGGCACTCATTACATCTCTTTTCTTTGAGTGTTTGGGTAAATGATGCGTCAGGAGCCACAGTCTAGTGCCTTTCTCTCACGCAGGCGCACACTCTCTGAATGTCCGCCCCCAGTGCCTGTCCTCTGTCATTCAGATGTATGCACCTCCATTAGCAACCATCTGTTAAACCTGCAGCCAAGCACCCACTCACGCACACGGCCGCACTCTCCTCATCAGCACACGCACGCACAACTTCTTCAAGGCTATAGTTATTTTTTCATAATTGTATTTTTGACCTTGAAAAAGAATCCACATTCTTGAACTTTCAAACAGGTGTTATTTGGTTGGTCAACCAATTTCCTGAAAAGCAGAGGACACATTTCTCCATACTAAAACAGTAAACATGTAAGTCAGTAATTAATTTCACAGACAATATTCAATACAATTCGATTTCATCTTGTACAGCCCTTAATTACAACAGTAGATCTTGGAGGGCTTCACACACCCATTGAACTCGCCAACACAGATTAGAAAATCAAACAGTTCAAACACAAGAAATAAAACTGAAAACATGGCCCATAATGGGAAGATGACCAATGTCCATAAATGTTGTTGAATGTTGATCACCACCACTGTCCTTTTAATTAGACTCTGAACCCAGTGGGATTACGATTTAAAAAGTACTCTACAATTTTTAGTGTACCAGTAATTTCCAATCACTCCACATACGGCCACTCACTCATTACATACCGGACCTATTGTACATGTTTTAGTGTTAGGAGAACCGAAGCACCCGGAGGTAACCTACACAGAAAAGGGAAAAACATACAAACTCTACACAGAAAGGCCCCGTCTGGAGTCGGAATCAAACCCCAGACCTTCTTGACCTTCTAACCTGTACCTATATTCTGTGCACTTCCTTGTAGTGTAATCAAAAGTATCAAAAAATAGATAATCAATACAAAACTGTTTTTTTGTTTGAATCATACGGAATAAAGTCACATTAACAAGTGAAAATGCATCTTTCTCTCATAGTTGTCATCATTGTTTATGAGCACTATCTGGCCACGGGAGCCTGAGAGATTATGTCTGTGTTGAAATTTGTCTTATCCTTGTGGTATCAGAATCAATACTGAGCCCTTTCCTTCAAGTAGAAGTTATATTTGACATTTCAGCTTTGTGACAACATGAGTCTTCAGCAGACGTGTTACAATAATGTCAGTGCCTCTACATTTCAGAATTTTCACACTACAGCTTCCAGCAGTCCCAGCGGCTATTAAAGAGGCTTTATCTGACATTACACACACGGGAAAGGACCTTAGTCATGCCAGCTAAGGCTTTTCCAAACAAATATTTTTAGAACAAAAATATAATTCCATTGCCTGTGTTTGAACGGTTTGATTCTCTGATCTGTGTTGCTGAGTCAACAGCTTGTAAAGTCCTCCCAATAAACTACTGTTGTGATTTTTTTAAACTACTTTTGTGCCTTTAGGGTTAGAATGTTCAACATTTTATAATTGAAAAACATGGGAACAATTATAACGCAAAGGAAAAAACAATAAAAAATATGTATTTATAATATCACTACAAATATGAAAATAATCTAATAATAACAATAATAACCAAATAATAATAATAATAATGATCATCACATACCTGTTGTGATTAAGAGCTATAATAAATACATAGACTTAAATAGAATTGAATACTGACTAAAAAAAAATCTAAGTTTAAACAATATAAGACATATTGTGGGCCACAGTGGGGCGGCTGCGGCTGTAAAGTGCCAAACTGCCGTTGTGTCCTTAGGCAAGACACTTCACCCCCATTGCCTAGAATGAGTCTGGTGTGTGTATGAATGGTTGGTGGTGGTCGGAGGGGCCGATGGCGCATACTGGTTGCCTCGCTTCTGTCAGTGTGCCCCAGGGCAGCTGTGGCTACAGTAGTAGTTTATCACCACTATGTATGGAGTAAATGAATAATGACACATGTGAAGCGTCTTTGAGTGCCCAAAAAAGCGCTATATAAAACCGATGCATTATTATTATTATTATTATTATTATTATTATTAAAAGTAAGTTGTCTCTCGCAGGAAAAGTCTGTTGACCTTTCACTGAAGTTCTGCTTTGTAAATCGCACAGAATTCATTTCAAGAACATTCAGGGCCACACATTTCTTTGATAATAAATACTGCTTCTACGTCTCTGCACTTTGTTTTGTTGTCATTTGTCCTGATGTAAGGGCAGATAGCAGCGATGTGTCTGGCAATAGCTTGGGTCAGTTTTCCACTCCCACCAATAAAAGGTCACCCATCCCTCCCACTGTTTCTGTTACCGCTTTGCACATTACACAAAATGTCACAACCTGATCTGCCTTGGACTCTGCATAGCCTCCAGCCCTTCCCTCACATCTCTCGTGCACGCTTATTTTAGCTCTGCACGCTATTTCGACGCTTTGATTTTTCATAGCTGATATTTTTCATCCCGTCCTGCAGTTTCAGTCAAAATGGTTGATCTTTATGAACGGCATTGTACGAGCAGGAAGCCGGGACTATGTTGGATTGATTCATCGTCTAATTATCAAAGTTCTTCTTGTAAAGCCCTGGAAAAAATGCACTCTTTATTTAAGCAACTTGTTCACGTCGCAGTAGCATCTGCCTCTCTCCGTCGTTTTCCCCGTCAGCAAGAGACAAATGAATAGAAATGACTGCTTTGGTGCTTCTATGCCTCGCGTCTGCAAGCTGCATAAAAACTATACTCCCATGTAGACGGAGGCAGAAAGCGCTCAGCTCAAATGAATTGCATACAACTCATCTTAGTGTGCTTTCTTTTCCCATTTCGCACCATTGGGAAAGATCTTTTGTAGAATCCTCTCAGAAATCAAATGACTCTCCTACTGAGACGGTAAGGGGCCTTTGTTTGTAAAAGAAACCAATTTCAACTTTTTGGAATTTTGAAATTGTCATTATTTTTCTTGGCAGGTGTATTGTCAATATGGATAAGTCTTCTGAATTTTACTGTACCTAAAAAGGAAACTGGTTGTTGGGGACAGTTTATGACGCAACATTACCTTATTTTTGGCTCCCATTGACTGGGCCAGCTGCTTTTCTCAGTGAAAATTGTGTTTTTAATGATTTTTGGTAATTTTAGAGATTATGAATGATTTAATAGTTCCAATAATCAGACTTTTCTTACTTTTAGTGTAGGACAACGCACTATGAATAGCATTTCACGCTCTTTAATGCATTCTATATTAAGCTGACATGGATTTGGGAATGGGAATTTTCCGGTACAGCAAAATTATAAAGCATTTTGTGTGATCTTGGTGTGTGAAAAGCACTATATAAATACATATTACTCGCTTACTGTCCATTTTGTCCATTTGGTTTTTACAAGCTTATATATTAGTTTCACATTATATATTTTTCAAAGATTAGAATACTTTGAAAAATATTCTAACTTTTCCGAGTTTCATCTGTATATATTTTGAATGGAATGACAATTGCAGCCAATAATCAGCCAATATCCGTATGATTTATTCTTTATCTAAACTAAATAGAGAACAGAAGGCTGTATAGTTGCCGTTAGACGCACATCTCCTGCGTGTGACCCTAGATCGGCATTTAAACCAAAGTGATGTGGGTTTGCGTTCTGCCTCAGTGGCTGCTCCCGCCACATGGAGCGAGTGGCTGGAATAATGGGCCTGTCCTCTGAAGGAGCGCTTTGTTCTCGACAGTCATTGATCGGAAACACACACTTTTCACAGTACGCTGCCTTTACATAACAGACACATGTACGCACCACAAATAACACGCAGGCTCAGCTAACGACAAGTTCATGCAGCTAAATGTTCTATACATCATTTCAACAGATTAGCATCATGATGTCACTGAAATGCAGCCATGAAAGTCAGTGTACTTTAAATAATACTGCATGGAAAGATACTTAAACAATATGTGTACAGTGGCACATGCTTTTTTTGCTCTTGTAGTGATCACAATGGAGAAATACTGCTAGCTTCTATTGCTTTTCTACTGCTATTACTTATTTCTATTGCCTTTAATTTGGTTTTAATGTAACAGGTAATGTCATATTTCATTCATTACAATTGGCTTGTTTGGCTTATAATTCCTCATTTACTTACAGCCAAGATATTTCACAACAATTTAACAAATATTTGTAATATTGACAAATGAACAATAAAAACGTTATTGAACACGTTTCAATTCCTCTTTCAAGTTCATAACTGCTCAAAAATTGTATAGTTTTGTTGATTTGAGCAGAAAAGTATATAATGAGTGATATAATCCTATACTAAACCTACTGATTATACCGTCAAATATTTTTTCAGTTGGTAGGATGTCTATTGTGACCTGAATAATCATGATTATCGATTAACCTAATAAGTACTTGAACTCATTTTGGTTGCGGTCTAATGTAATTATAGTTTTTTATGAATTAAATCATAAGTAATTAGTGCTGTTAACTAATTTTACCTGCAGTTTCTATCACAAAGACATCTCAAGTCATAAGTCATTTTGCTACTTTAGTCTCGTTCAAACAGAGTAACATTTGACATTTGTCTATTGCTCTATGATCATAGCTCTGTCTGGTCTTATCAGGTGGTATGTGTGTGCGCTGGCCTCTCCCCCTCTCTACCCCTCTCTCCCCATCTCTCTGCCTCTCTCCTCCCCTAGTTCTCACCTGTGGATGGTGAGATTAATCCTCTCTGTTTCAAAGAGTGGGCTGTCAGTCCTTTTTCCCGTTGTGTTAGTTTTTCTCTGTAGACATTCAGGCTCTGTCCGGGCTGGTTATATCTGCTCCTATCAGCTGTGGAACTGGCTGGAGCTTGTGGGGAATGGACAAAGCAACAGAAGCTGCACTGGTGACAAAGCATTTTCTGCACAGGCCAAAAGTGTCCAAGATTTCAGTAAACTGGGTGTGCATGTGTCTAGAAATATGTCCATGCCCAATGAGTGCGAGTATATTGCTCTGGTCTTGAATATGAATTATAAGAAAGGTGAAATTCCACCTATTGTCAGAAGTAAGCACTGTCTAGATGAGGGTTGTTTAATTTTTCCTAAAGACAGTCAAATCTCATTTTAAAGACCTAAATACAGAACCATTTCCAAACAATGTTATGTAACATTACTTTATCATATTGAGAAATAATGCTGGTGGTTGGTGGTTTTGAGTACCTTGACCCTCGGTTTTATGTAGCGCTTTTTTGGATCACATGTCATTATTTTTTCACTCCATACACAGCAGTAATTAGCTACTACTATAGCAACAGCTGCCCTGGGGCACACTGACAGAAGCAAGGCAACCAGTATGTGCCATCCGCCCCTCTGACCACCACCAAACATCCACTCACACACCAGACTCATTTGTTTTGGTATTAATAGTAAGTATAAGGCCTCATACTTAGGAAAAAGAAAATAGTTTGCGTTGATTATTAAAGGAAAGTATAGCCATTTTGAACTTATCCTTTTACATGTTTGCATATTTTTGTTTTCAAAGGGGAAGTCTATAGCCAGTCTCAATTCCACCCTTTTTGTGCATTTTTACTTATGAGCACCCTGCAGTTAACATTTGTAGCTCTGGTCCAATTATCCGTCCTGCTCTCACTTGCTGATCTGCGGTTGTCATCACTTACCTGACTCTGTGCTGTGTGTGGCTGGTTGCCCCTCCTCGTTACAGCACTCTCTTGGCTCTGACAGCCTGTCATAACCGCGTCAGGTCCGGTACGCGCCGTGTCTTAACCTAACGACCATACCAGGCTCATGATTGGCAGCTGTTTTTCCTCACGGCCCAATGAAGCTCTCCGCGATCCGAGAGGTGATGCCCATTACTTCAGCTCTCTGGGTGACGGACAGGTGCCATCCCAAACCTGCACTTAGAGGACCCGCTTAAATCTATGTTGATGATTTTGGTTGTCATATCATTTCATGAGTCATACACAATGTAGGATACTTCATCATTGTATAAATTTACCCGCCTCTCTACCGTCATCACCGTGTGTGAGTAAATGGAGAAATATCTGAACTCTCAACAATTGCAAAACGCTTTGGGTGACCTTGATCTGTAAAATGCACAATATAAATAAAGATTACTTACTTACTTACAAAAGCCAGTGATTTCAATCCAGGAGCGACCAGGTTCATATGTTTGTTTGAGGGATTCCAGCTCCCACAGAGGAATATGTCCATTGTGCCCATGGGCAAGACATGTATATTATTTCTGAGTTATTGTCATTATTTCTGAAAGGCAGTTGGCTCACTAATCAAATAACAGCTTTATTTGAGTGGTAGTTCTGACAACTCCCTGTTACCCCAGCCCAAATGAACACATGAGATGATGGTTTTGACTTGATTCAATGATCCGTGGGGGCAATAGAGGGCACTGTTTCTCACTATCTAATGTGTTTAATAAAAATGCTAAGAGCCATGCACATCTTTTTCTCTAATGCCAAACCACCTTCAAGTGAAAAAGCATTATAGACATAAAAGCATTTACCATTTAAATGGACAAAGAACTCTACTTTATGTAGTTTATTTTTTGGTTGAGGGTCCATTACCTGTGTATACCATGGAAATGGTAATGTACAGTATTTTCCGTAATATCAGTTGAAAAAATATATAAAATAATATATAATAAAATACATGCAATTTAAGAAAACGAATAAACATTCATATTTAAAAGTACAAATCAAAGAAAAAATACAATAATACGTACATATGTCTAGTGATGAATATTTTCCCTCTTCCAAAACAACACATTGATTACAGATATAGCTGCATGCTGCTTTAGAGACTTTAAAAGCTTGACCCTGTAGGTTCGATGCTTGAAGTTACACTGCTGCCCAAAACTATGATGTTAAATGGTAGATAGTTTTAATCCTCGTCATTTAAAAGAAGAAGCTTTTGTCTAACCAAAATTCTCAACTCTAACTTCAGAGCTGTTGATAAATGAGTAAATGTATCACAAAACACAACAGATGGCGCATGAATCATAAACAGTATATAATTATCATTGACGCTATTGGCCTCATCAAAATCTGTCTGTCCTCAGGGGGTCCTGGGCTATGCTAAAAATATTAACTCCAGACAAAGTTAAACCTCAAAGACAAGACACCAGACAAGTCATATTATGCAATTTATGATTTTTAGAAATCCATCACACAAATAAATGAATGTTTTATTTTTAATTTTTATTTTACAGTAGATGATTATACTAAAACACATGATGTAATCTTGTTTAAAACATTCACAATCTGCAAATGATTTAAACACATTTCCTTACAAGCAACACATACTGTGTTTCCTAATAGTTTGTGGATGTCAAGAAAGACAATTAGAATAAAAGTGAATTATTTTGTATTACTAAAAATCACATGTAGTCTTGTTACATAGACATTATGTTATCACGCAGAACATTTTACTCCATGAAGTATTCTAGATGAAAACTCTTACAGTATGTGAATTAAATCAAAAAAGTACATTTTATCTTTGGCTTAGAAGGTTCTTTTAAATGTATAGAAGCTAGTACTGCTTAATTATGTGGCATGTTTTGTTGTTGTGAAGAGAGAGACACATCGCGCCATCACGTGTCACCTCTGACGAAAAGAACCTTCTAGGCTTTACATGTTTTTTTGGTTTTCATGCCCTGTGCTAAATGAAATGTTTCAAAGGGCAATAATTCATTAACTACATTATACATCTGCAGGGTCTAGTCTTGCATCTACCCTATGTCCTTTTTAGAGTCTTTGCTGATTGAAATAACTTACTACTTTTAAACATGAAAGCCCTACATGGGGAAGACCTAAAGGATTTGTTGGAGGGACTATGTCTTCAGCTGGCCTGGATTTGGCTTTATCACATACAAAGGATAAAGTGGAAGAAAAGGGATGAATGGATGGAAGAAAACAGGGAAAGATCAAAACATACATAAACTTACAAATATAGAAATGTCAAAGCAGCTGGACTAGTTCTGGATCAGTTCTGTCACATGAGGTCGGACAAGGCCTCCTTAGTGGACCTGAGTGGACCTGAGTGCCAGTGTAGAGCCAGCAGCATAAAAACAGTCTCTACAGAACCGTATTTAACTTGAGTAATGACATGAGCTTTGTGTACCGTCTTTGGGATGTGGGTTATAACACACAGGCTGCATTGGCCAGGGCCAGGTGAAGCTCTGGCTCCCAGGCTGAGAAGTAGATGTGAACCTCAGAGTTAACGCCAGGTCTGCAGGGGCTCTGTTTTACAAGTGACTGGGGGGTGAAGACGGAGTGCTTTTAACGCATGAGTTTTAATATGCTCTTTCACAAGAATAATTCAGTTTTAGCTGAATCCATGTTTGGGAATTATTATCTTTGGCACTTCTATTTGATTATCCATTTGTATGTTATATATTCTGTAAATGTAGCGGGGTGGCCGCTATATTTACTTCAGTAGTAAAGTCGACCACACATGAGGCCCAATTTTATTCAGCTTTATTCACATAATGAGGATAATAGCTTGTGAACCTGGCTGAAGCAAATTACAATGTTCCATCACTTTATACCCACTGTACAGTCTGACATAATTTACATTCCTTGACATAATGCCATATATATATATAATGTATGGCTTTCCTATATAAATGTATGACTACCTTTCATTCCTCTTTTACATTTAATGTTTGCACAAAGCATTATAAGCTGCGTTTCCATTGAATAATGCGCAAAAAATTTTTCGATACATTTCAAAATTCGAAAAACCTGTAATTCGCAAAAGCGGCCGTTTCCATTAAGACATATTCGAATAAGTATACACTATGGTCGCGCGTTTATTCACTAGTTTCTAGTACGCCAACATGGCAACAGAAGTAAACAACACTTTGATTTACGTGAGATATATTAATGTCTTGACTTCTGCTGCGGCTCTCATCCTCTCTGACCCGGGAGAAACTGTGGCTGCTTTGACAGCTCCGCGAACGCCGTGGTCATGTACCGAGCGCGGACCATAGACGCGCGCACAGAACCATAGACACGGGTCTTGCCTGTCTCCCCCGTCTCTCCCCCGTCTCTTCCCCGTCTCTCCCCCGTCTCTCCCCCGTCTCTCCCCCGTCTCTCCCCCGTCTCTCCCCCGTCTCTTCCCCGTCTCTCCCCCGTCTCTTCCCCGTCTCTTCCCCGTCTCTTCCCCGTCTCTCCCCCGTCTCTCCCCCGTCTCTTCCCCGTCTCTTCCCCGTCTCTTCCCCGTCTCTTCCCCGTCTCTCCCCCGTCTCTTCCCCGTCTCTCCCCCGTCTCTTCCCCGTCTCTTCCCCGTCTCTTCCCCGTCTCTCCCCCGTCTCTTCCCCGTCTCTTCCCCGTCTCTTCCCCGTCTCTCCCCCGTCTCTCCCCCGTCTCTCCCCCGTCTCTCCCCCGTCTCTCCCCCGTCTCTTCCCCGTCTCTCCCCCGTCTCTCCCCCGTCTCTTCCCCGTCTCTCCCCCGTCTCTTCCCCGTCTCTTCCCCGTCTCTTCCCCGTCTCTCCCCCGTCTCTTCCCCGTCTCTTCCCCGTCTCTTCCCCGTCTCTTCCCCGTCTCTTCCCCGTCTCTCCCCCGTCTCTCCCCCGTCTCTCCCCCGTCTCTTCCCCGTCTCTTCCCCGTCTCTTCCCCGTCTCTCCCCCGTCTCTCCCCCGTCTCTTCCCCGTCTCTTCCCCGTCTCTCCCCCGTCTCTTCCCCGTCTCTCCCCCGTCTCTTCCCCGTCTCTTCCCCGTCTCTTCCCCGTCTCTTCCCCGTCTCTCCCCCGTCTCTTCCCCGTCTCTTCCCCGTCTCTTCCCCGTCTCTTCCCCGTCTCTCCCCCGTCTCTCCCCCGTCTCTTCCCCGTCTCTCCCCCGTCTCTTCCCCGTCTCTTCCCCGTCTCTTCCCCGTCTCTCCCCCGTCTCTTCCCCGTCTCTCCCCCGTCTCTTCCCCGTCTCTTCCCCGTCTCTTCCCCGTCTCTCCCCCGTCTCTTCCCCGTCTCTTCCCCGTCTCTTCCCCGTCTCTTCCCCGTCTCCCGTTCCCCCGTCTCTCCCCCGTCTCTCCCCCGTCTCTCCCCCGTCTCTTCCCCCGTCTCTTCCCCGTCTCTTCCCCGTCTCTCCCCCGTCTCTCCCCCGTCTCTTCCCCGTCTCTTCCCCGTCTCTCCCCCGTCTCTTCCCCGTCTCTCCCCCGTCTCTTCCCCGTCTCTTCCCCGTCTCTTCCCCGTCTCTTCCCCGTCTCTCCCCCGTCTCTTCCCCGTCTCTTCCCCGTCTCTTCCCCGTCTCTTCCCCGTCTCTCCCCCGTCTCTCCCCCGTCTCTTCCCCGTCTCTCCCCCGTCTCTTCCCCGTCTCTTCCCCGTCTCTTCCCCGCTCTCCCGTCTCTCCCCCGTCTCTTCCCCGTCTCTTCCCCGTCTCTTCCCCGTCTCTTCCCCGTCTCTTCCCCGTCTCTTCCCCGTCTCTCCCCCATGCCTCTCCCACGTATCTTCCAAGTCTCCACACGAAGCGCAGCCAAAACTCACTGAATAAAGCAGCTCGGCTTCCTCCGCTATATCGAAATAAGTGTTTCCATTGCCGTTTTGCGAAAAACTTAATTTCGATACGTCCAAAAAACCACCTATTTTAAGCGCATTAACTTTTTATCGAAAAACTGTGGTTTATTCGAAATTTGCGCGTTTCCATTAGACATTTTATGATGCGCAAATTCAAATTTCGAAATTTGATGCTCAATGGAAACGCAGCTAATGACTCGCTTTTATACGCAGATCTTACGTATGCTGTATGTTTGTTTTGACTGGAGCTTGATCTCTATTCTTTGCACATTGTAAAAGTACTGCGGGAGGAGGCGGAGCAGTACCTCCATTCATTTAAATTGGTCCTAATGGCACACTATTTAAAAGTCAATTAATTGCCTGGGGCCAAAAGCACAGTGGCAGTTAATGTTGTCACTCCATGGTGTAATCGGTGGCCGAGCGGGTGTGCGATCCTGCCTTTGAAACTGGATGGCTGAAGACTATTGTCAATATTTTCAACTGGAATTTGATGATTAAAAGTAAAAACATTGATTGACTGTGGCTAATCCTGAGCCCCAAATATGTAATAATAATTATTATAATAATGATGATAACGCATCGGTTCTATTTATTCACTCCATACACAGTGGAGATAAACTGCTACTGTAGCCAGTAGCCCCAGCTGCCTTGGGGCACACTGTAAGAAGCGAGGAAACCAGTATGTGCCATCAGCCCCTTCGACCACCACCAACCATTCATGCACACACACACACGCACCCGCACACGCACACGCACATGCACGAGACTCTTTTTAGGCAATATGGGTGAAGTGTCTTACCTAAGGACATAACAATAGTTTGGCACTTACTTCTGCTCCACTGTTGCACTTGTGTTCTCAGAGGTCTCCCATCAAACTGTGCACAGACCCTGCCTTTGCACAGCTTCAGAGGTTCTTGTGCAAGTATGGGCAAGTATGCAATTTTCTAGATGCAATGAAGAAAAGTGACGGCTGTGGCCTCTCTCTGTTGGAAAAAACAACATGTATTATTTATTGGAGTCAAAATGTTAGGTACCTCAGCTGTAATAAGGAAAAATATACTTTAATAGAGTTTTGTCTCATGTCTTTGTTAGTGTGGTCCTGACATGCTGGGCCTCTCTGCAGTGGCTCTCATCCCTTTATCCCCCTTGGCCTGTTCTATCCTGGGGCAGCTGAGGAGGGGGAGGCCTGGATCAATGCACAAGATCACAAAGAACTTCTCTTGCTCCCATCGATCTGAGCTGTATTTTCTCCACACACCGCTGTGCCCTGCGCTCACACGCTCACAGCTATTACAGGGGCCAGATGCTCCCTGTCAAGGTTACTGTGTGACTTCTGACGTGGTCGGATTGAGAATTGACTCTTTTCAATGTGTTTTTTACCGGCGTCTCTTAGATCACCACAGTGCTCATGGGTTCACTTTTAGTATAATGACCAAGTGACTGGTTGCGGGAAAAAGAGCAAGTCTACCCAGAGGCATTTAGAATTGATTCAGATTCAGAAAATGTAAATTACAAAAATGTATCATGTGTGGAAGTCTGATAATATCAGCAAGATTGGTGATGATTTGAAAGTGAGGTCACCTGAAATCACAAAGTTCAGAAAACAGCCTCAACATTTTCCCTTTTTTATTCCAGCTCAGGGGGAGGAAACACAGTGCTGCTCATTTGTATCACATCAGACTAACACATTTTTTTTATCTGAGACACGGAATATAAATTTCATTCCACACACAAAAAAAAAAAAAAGTGGTTTTGTGTGGAATTCTTTTGCATGACTTTTTTCCCACGGACTGTCAATCCATTTGAATTTAACTTATTTTTGTACAACCCTATTTGGCAGCTTCAATTTTTTTCCGTTTTTCTTCAGCTTGCATGCAATCGCTGTACATCGCCGCATGGTTCTCAATGTCCAACATTTAGCATTTAGCCTAGCCATCTCCTTTGCCGCTAACCCCGTGGGAAGTAGCGCCACAATTTTAGCCAGCAATTACATTTGCTAAACATTCCTCTTGCTCCGGCTTCAATTTCTTGATAGAACCATCCCAGAATACTTTACTATAGCGTTTTTGGTTATCAAACTCTTGACGTCACCCACAACTAACTACAACACCCGCCTCCCGTGCTCGCTGATTGGTCGGATGGAAGTCAACCGATTGTAATCGCAAACACAGGGACCAGACCCAGGCGTTACATGCAGGGAAATGATGATTGAGCGGCGTGTGCGGATGGTTAAGGCCAGGCTACTAAAGTAGTTATCTTTGAGGACTTTACAAAACTGTTGAATTCGCCAACACAAGACAAGCAATGATAACACACAGCCATTGTTCAATTGACCAATGTCCATAAATGTTGATAAAGTATAGAGTTGAGTGCGTGTATGTGACATATTCGCATTGTTCACAAATGTATAAATATTAAGTGAATGTGAAAGTAAATTATAGAGCTTCGAGCTAAAACAAAATACAATCTGTAAATGCGGAGAGTGGTGAAGCTGCAGTGGCCTAATGCACACACTAAGAACTGCAGGATAATCAATAGCAGTAACAGATTCTAATCAAACTTGAGCTTTTCCATTAAATAAGATCTTGTTTTTACTGCTACAAGGCTTAAGTGTTTTCCAATGTAATTTTATTCGCAACATTGTCTGCACTGGACTTCATGAAATATTCATGTGTTTAATGATAATGTTCTAAAGACATGTAATATCTCTTGTTATAGGCTGACTGGATGGGAGAGGGTTTGTGTTCTTGTGGTCAGTGTTAAGTGTACATTTAACTGGTCCATAATGGCAATTTTGTATTCTATTTTAGACTTTTGTAATATGTAATTGAAATCATCTGTGACTACAATATTAATGGCTAGTGATTAGGCAACCTTGGTGTGAAAAAAGGCGCTGAATAAATAACATGTACGGAATTATTATTATTATTATTATTATTATTATTATTACTATTACTGCAATGGTTGTCAACTGAAATACTTTTAAATCTGGTTGTTTTTTTTATAGCGCAACTTGTGGAAAGTATTGTGAATATACTTTGTGCACAAATTATTATCTAAATTATCTTCTCATTTTGCTGCATGCTGGTTGCTGTCTATCTTAAAATTGTTATTCATCTGTATGGGGTTCCATCCATCCATCCATCCATTTTCTTCCCCTTAATCCATTTTTGGGTCGGGGGGGGTGGCAGTCAGAGCTGCACCCAGTACACATAGCACCTGCCCCTCACTGATCCTCCTGCAGGTGGTGAGTCCACAGGAGCTGAGATCTTTCAGTTGGGGCTTTGGCCAAAGTAGGGTTAAGTGTCTTGCCCAAGGACACAACGACAGTAGTCATCAGTGGGAGTCATGAAGTAGGTCTTATGGTGGGCTCGAACCCACGACCTTCAGGCCCAAAGCCCAATGCTCTACCAATTGAGCTACTGTCGCCCTGTATGGGGTCTGGCTCCAATAATCACTTCAGCCAAAACCACTTACAGTCATTTGTTTATGCTTTGTTTAGGTTTTGTTTACTTATCTACTCTGAATGAAATAACTACTTCACCTAGCTTACAAAAACAGAAATATATATACAATATTCTACTACAATGTCAAATGCATCCTTGATGATATTTAAAGGAGAACCAAAGGCAAACCTGAAATGGTGAGTTAAAGTTATGGTTTTAGGTTTAAAAAAATCAGCATCAGCACAATATTTTAGGGTTACAGTGGCTCAGTATGGACCTTTGGCCTTTGAGCCTTAAGGTCTCGATCCCCCCTTTAGACCTTCTCTACCTGATCCCACTGATGTCTTCTTTAAAACTTCATTTTTAAACAGGTTGAAAATAACTAGATTAATAGATTATCCAAATGTTGGATAATTATATTTGTTAATTTACTTACAGCTCTAACATGGTCCCTGTCCATGGAATTATTGTCCAAATAAATGAAAGTTGGAATAAAGCAAGTTCACTATAGGATAAAACTTGGCTCCTAATACATTTATAGTATATCATTCATAACAAGGACATAACCTTTGCAGAACACATAGGTATTTAAATGTCAAGCACTTTGCTCTTTGTCTGCAGACTATAATACATATTAAAATATAAGTCCAGTGGGAGATAGTGTGTAGGACCAGTAGCAGGAGACCGAGCCGCTTTTGGAGGGAGCAGATTAATTCTTCACCCAGAGGAGCACCATCAGATACCATCAGATGTTTAAAAGCCTCGACAACTAATCCTGCCAGTCCTTCTGCTGAAATAATGAAAATAGAGGAATGATATCTCTTGCTTTGAACTGGATACTTGGATTGGAAATACTATATGCAGATTAATGTAGTCATTCTGTCTGCGTGTTGGAAAATGGTTATTTCTGTAGCGGAAATAAATTATAATGTAATGAGTAATGTTTTCTATTTGATTCTAGTGTTTTTAAACTGAACTAGTTTCAGTTAAATGGCTTTACAAGCTCTCCCCTTCATTATTAGTAATATTGTTATCGACCATATCTATTTGAAAGTTGTCCTTCCTTGTGGATTCTTAATTATTCGACATGAGAAATAATTTCCCCCCTGTTTGGGTCCTTGTTATGACTTGTTTTTATTTTTATTTTTGGTAAATTTTTGGGTTAATAACAGATATTAGATTCACTGACTGTAGTGTGGCAACTTAAAGGATTGGGCTGAAGCAACTTGCTTATGTAAACAGAACAGCTAAAAAAGAATAAAATTAAATTAAATGCATATTAGAGACGGATTTCAAACCTAAAATACATATTTGTTCACTTTTCAGTTTAATGTTATTATTGTATTTATTCATGTAAGGCAAAGAAGACAAATGCATGAATTATTTCACATATTAAGATGGTTTTACATGTTGATAATGTGTTAGTCTAAGCTGATCATCAAGATCATTCCACATTTCACTCCAAAAAGAGACACTCTACTTTGCTATTTCTTTGGAGACAAGGAGAGACTGCATTTACAGGTCATATTTAATCCACAAAAACAAGATTCCACTCCATAAATGAATTCCAAGAATTCCATAAATACAAATGCAACATTCCAGGATAAGCAATATCTTTTACCTGCAATATCCTACCTGCTTGTCTCCAAGCAGAGACAAGCAGGTAGCGGACCCCCCAGCAAAGATAATTGCTAGTGAATCTTTATGTAATGAAAATGAAAGTACTTCCACATTTTTATTCATAGATGATGGTCTGTATAGATTGTCTACTTCACTTTTGCAGCCTCTGCTTGACTATCTTCACTCTATATGCATTTCCTCATTCCTTGTGGCTCTGTATTCCTTGGTGACCCACACCTGCCGCCCTCTCCATCATGGCCGCCGCACCCTCTGCCTCCCCCTGTCATATCTGTCAGCAGCTCAGTCGCTGCTGTTGCTCTAGGCTTCCAATTTAATTTGGTTTCAATCTGGTGTAATTGCTCAGAGAGACGGCCTTGTCTGCCCGCTCCCCACTTCTGTGTGTGTGTGTCGTAATGTAAGTGAATAAAGGTGTGTTTGTGAAGAAATGTGCAGCTGCGGAAGTGCTTTGGTGGCTTTTTGACAGCACTGTTGTTGTACAAGCAGCCAACCCATGTTTTTTGTCGTTCTATTAAATACATTGAAGTCAGTGGCACACAGCGATAAGCCTTTTGACAATGCATTATATATAATTGGACATACCACATACATGTATATATATCTATATCTATATCACACATTAGATAACATTTTATCTTTTGCATACTTGCAAAAAGAGTATATTTAACGATTTGGGCTCCTCTCTCTTTCACATTTCTGTCTGAATCTGACCAAAAGATGTGAAAGATCAAAAATGCAGGCATGTGAAAACTGTAATTTGTAATTTTATTTTGTTTGGTATTAAAATGCCTCACATTTACTGCTCCTTGAAGGAAATACTCAAGAAATAAATTATATTGAAAATGGAGGAATAACATTGCCATAAATATATGGATTAGTTTTGAGGAAACTATCTTGTAAATGTAAGGAAGTGATTAAGTAATCTTTATTCATATAGTGCCTTTCACAGACCAGTCTCAAAGCCCAGTATTTTAATTTATTTTTTTAACTCATGCAAGGTATATCATTTCATTTTATACTCAATTGTATGTCTTGCAGAGAAAATAATTCCATAGTGATGGATAGAGGACATGCTGAGTTAAAATTCTCATTATAAAAGGTGAACAAGTGTACAACAATGTGTCCATATGTGTGCATTTGCTTATGCCTGCTGCTGCCTAACAGCTGCAGCCGATACACAGTCAAATCTCCATCGCGTTATTCCTCTCTGGCCTCAGCATGTGCCTGTATCGCTTGTGTGTGATCAAGGAACCATTTACCCCCTTCTTGATGTGCTTTCGTTCTGCCCCTCCTTTTTGAGGTGGATGAAACAAGCAGCTCTCACAGGCAATTGCCCACACACCTGTTAGCAGATGCATGGACAGACAGAGCTGCTATTTTGAACCAGTAGCACAATTATAGTGCTATTTTGAAAACACAAACAATCATTTTTGTTTCCAATTTCCAGGTAATTTTAGTCTTTCAAATCAACCGGACCATTTTCCTCTCTGTCTGTGCCCCCTGCTGATAATTTTCCTTACTACACATGATGCCAGAGAGCTGCTCTAATTAGTGTGATACTGAGTCATTGCCTCGACCTTGCTCCACCTTTTTGTTGTGGCATTTTAATGTATGCCATTAGAAAGAGGCTGTGAGATGCATGAATAACACACCCACTTCTGCCTTTCAGCGATTTAACACATTTGAAGTGAATTTACATTGAAAGACGTTGAATTTATTATTTTTGATATGACATATACAGTTTTACACACTTTTGCTTTTTGCCATAACAATATGAGTATTTTATTCCCCCACTTACTTTTCCCAAAGACTGTTTTGCAAGGATTTGTCTTTGTTTTATGTATTGTATTTATTATTGTATTTCCACGTTCTGTTTTGACATTTCACATTTTTTTTTAGACACTACACACTACAGTACACATTCAAGCCATACCGTCTTGTCAGATAAGCTAAGCTAAGTAGGGATGGACCTGTTTAGTCCTGGATGGGAGACCTTTGGAAACGCCTCAAGCTCTGGCACCATAGTTGTTGGACTGCTGTGTCATTTGGCAAGGCACCACCCTCATTGCCTCCAGTGTTGAAAAATTCTGTTTTTGTAGGGGAGATGAGATATATTCTGGCTTGTTAGCACAAAAAATGAAAAATTTTAAAGAAAAAAAAATAGTTTCCGATAATGGCAATATTATACAAAGGTGTGAAATAGGAATGTAAATCGGTGACCGTTTCACCGGTGGTTGACCGTCACAGCGTTAACCGGTCAAAGCTGTCGGTTAAAAAAAGAAATAGGGGAGAGGGGAGGTCTCTTAATAACGCTATTTTAAGCCCTATTTGCACGATGTGACGAGCGGGTCCGTATCTAGCTGTGTGCGCCAATGTAACAGTAAACTCCAGGCCGACTTTCATGCCGCACGTGCCACATGCATGCACGCGCACACACACACACACACACACACATTTCCCCCCCCTCCATTGATACGTAACATCCACACGCATCATCTCTCCCCTCTGTTACCGCCAAAGTTGCACACTGGTGTGGGTCAGAACTACACTGGAGCTTACATTTACACACACATACACACACATAGATATACACACATACATACATGTACACACACACACATACCGGTCTGTCGTGCTTCTCTGTGTCACTCAGCCCAAAGGATCCTCGCAAATATGCGGCTCCAGTCAAATCATATGGGAACATGTTTGTGTTTATGGTCCTTGTCATTAGATCGGCTCCACACACATCACTTGTATTTAAATCTTAGCGGAGACTAATCACTAGTCACTCGCTGCTCTGACCATGTGAACGAGCCGTCTTTTGCCTAAAAAATGCTTTAACCCGCAGCACAGAAGAATGGGAAGATTAAAAAAGCAGTTCTCTGTGCGCAAAGGGGCCGAAGCTGTTGTTGGTTTTGGCGCTGCTGTCTCGGCTCCGATCCATTAGAACGCAGAGCTGCACTTATGGAAAGAACGCAGCTCGAAATGGCTGTTATTTCAAAGAACCTGGGATATTTTAAACTACGCGGTTAATGAGGCTCGGTGGTCGGTCATGAAAATTCATAGTTTTTTACATCCCTAGTGTGAAATAATTCAAAACACATAGTAAAGGGCGCACGTAGATGGATGGCGTAACGATTTATTTGGGGAAGGAAATTATTGAAAGAACATTATTAAAACTTTGACTATAGTTTGAAGGGATTGTCCATCATTTGCCCCGTTTAATAATGATAATAAGAATAATAAGAATATCAATAATTATATATTGTCTTGCAAATCCCATGCTAAAAGAAGCATCAAAGTATGTAACCATGTTGTAGCTACCAACATCTGAGTCTCATTCCTCCTGATATAGCCGTTCTTCCCTGACTTGAAGCAGACAGATTTCAGGTTCGAGAATAGAGTGAGTGCAGCTCTGAGCTCTTGCCATTGTTCTCAAAGCAAAGACAGCTGCCTTTTTGTCTACGGGAAACTCAACACTAAAGCTTCTGCTCACAATGCACTGTGGAAATATGCTGTTTTCTCCATTCTGTGGGCTGCTGTATTTGATTTTGTAAAGCCGTATAGTAAGTGTTGGAGGAGCAGTGGGATGGTGGCGTCTTACACATCCTCGTCTCCGTGGAAACAGCAGTCAAGGGGGAGAAAGAACTTGTAAGGATCAAAGACAAATAAAATGTTAAGATTTGTGTAGCCAAGAAGATTATGACAAGACAAAAGCTGGATCAGAGGTGACGCTTACAACGCAGGCGGTTTGTTTTGGTACAGGTTGTTTTTTTGTTAATAATCCTTTAGGGAAACTTTATAAAATAATGGAACAAATTGTGCTTTAAACATTCTGATTAAAGTGACTCTGAAAAGTTTTGCCTATGAAAGTGAAAATGTAATCTCTTCAAAGTTTGAATAATTCAGAAATATCATACCGGTAGTTTGATTCAATGATCCAGGGCGGTTCATGACTTCCTTCTTTTTCTAAGTCCATGGGTGTGTCCCGGTGTTTGGAGCAACGAAAGGCCATTTTTGATCAAACAAACTAATTAAAAAAAAAAAACAAATCCAATTTGGTTGTTTGTAATTTTAATTTTTTGCATATACCGGTTTGGGAAATGAACATGAATGTCCTTCACCCGTGTTATCCACTAGTAAATGTGATTTGGAGTTTCATTCCATAGACACATCACATGGTTTTATGTTTTATTGGTTACTTGGCAGAAGAGTCACTTAAATTGTTTTGCTTTTGCTTCTCAGCACAGTGTTGCGAAAATGCATATAACGACGGAATAGGAATAAAGTTTGTGGGCAGTAAACTGAGACAGATGGAGAGAAATGGGGTACGGCGCGTGATGGCAGGATAGCAGCGCAGCAGCCGAGCGCGGAGCCCAGATAAAAGCAGAAAAATGAAAGAAGCTGGAGGAGAAGGAGGCTGTGAGGGCGACAAGAGTTTGTGCTTTAAAAATTCTGCAGTGAAAAGTCTCCCCATCTGTTATTGTGGAGAGGTTCTGACTCAATGATTTCTATGATTGGCCTTAATCCCGACGAAGTGCAGGAGACAGAATGAAGAGCTTAAAGCCGACTGCTCTGTCTGACAGGCTCCACTGGACACTGCTGCTGCTGCTGGGGACGGCTGCTCTGGTCCACTGCCCCCTGATGGTCACACTGCAGCAGTACATGTCTGATGGAAATTACCTCAGAGATTAGATGGAATCAAGGAAAAATCATGTTTACATATGACCAGGGGATGTATACGTTTGTGATTTTAGCCAGTATAAACATTGGAGGACAGAGGGAATGATGGAATTAGCAACAATATCTACGTTCAATCAAAATAAATCTACAGTTACTTTTCTGATTTTTTACATAAGATAAGATAAGATAGACTTTATTGATCTCACACAAGAGATATTTACACGTCACATTTGGCATGGATAGAATCACTCAGTTTGTGCAAAAGACAGAAGTGTGCAAACATGTTAAATGCAGGATATATTATGTACAATAGAAAGTAGCAATTAAAAAGTGGCAATCAAAGAAACAGTGGCAATAGTAGTGCAGGTTTTTAGTCCTAGTGCAAGTGTTTTAAAGTGACTTACAGTGCCTTGCGAAAGTATTCGGCCCCTTTGAACCTTTCAACATTTCGCCACATTTCAGGCTTCAAACATAAAGATATAAAAATATTTTTTTTTGTCAAGAATCAACAACAAGTGGGACACAATTGTAAGTAAGTAAGTAATCTTTATTTATATACCGCCTTTCACAGACCAGAGTCACAAAGCGGTTTACAATTGTTATTTTTTGGGCACTTGTCCTCTCACTCCACACAGAGACGGGAGTGGGGTCTCCGAACAGGAGGCGCATGCCAGACCTATTGTACATATTTTTAGTGGTAGGGGAAACCGGAGTACCCGGAGGAAACCTACGCAGACACGGGGAGAACATGCAAACTCCACTCAGAAAGGCCCTGGTCCGACCAGGATTCGAACCCAGGACCTCATTGCTGAGAGGCGAAAGTGCTATCCACTCAGCCACCGTGCCGCCCGCTTCATTGTGAAGTGAAACAACATTTATTGGATAATTTAAACTTTTTTAACAAATAAAAAACTGAAAAGTGGGGCTTGCCCCTTTGCGCTAATACTTTGTAGCGCCACCTTTTGCTGCAATTACAGCTGCAAGTCGCTTGGGGTATGTCTGTATCAGTTTTGCACATCGAGAGACTGGAATTCTTGCCCATTCTTCCTTGCAAAACAGCTCGAGCTCAGTGAGGTTGGATGGAGAGCGTTTGTGAACAGCAGTCTTCAGCTCTTTCCACAGATTCTCGATTGGATTCAGGTCTGGACTTTGACTTGGCCATTCTAACACCTGGATACGTCTATTTGTGAACCTTTCCATTGTAGAGTTGGCTTTATGTTTTGGATCATTGTCCTGTTGGAAGATAAATCTCCGTCCCAGTCTCAGGTCTTTTGCAGACTCCAACAGGTTTTCTTCCAGAATGGTCCTGTATTTGGCTCCATCCATCTTCCATCAATTTTAGCCCTGTCCCTGCTGAAGAAAAGCAGGCCCAAACCATGAGGCTGCCACCACCATGTTTGACAGTGTGGATGGTGTGTTCAGGGTGATGAGCTGTGTTGCTTTTACGCCAAACATATCGTTTTGCATTGTGGCCAAAAAGTTTGATTTTAGTTTCATCTGACCAGAGCACCTTCTTCCACATGTTTGGTGTGTCTCTCAGGTGGCTTGTGGCAAACTTTAAACGAGACTTTCTATGGATATCTTTGAGAAATGGCTTTCTTCTTGCCACTCTTCCATAAAGGCCAGATTTGTGCAGTGCACGACTGATTGTTGTCCTATGGACAGACCTCAGCTGTAGTTATCTGCAGTTCATCCAGAGTGATCATGGGCCTCTTGGCTGCATCTCTGATCAGTCTTCTCCTTGTTTGAGATGAAAGTTTGGAGGGACGGCCGGGTCTTGGTAGATTTGCAGTGGTCTGATACTCCTTCCGTTTCAATACAATTGCTTGCACAGTGCTCCTTGAGATGTTTAAAGCTTGGGAAATCTTTTTGTATCCAAATCCGGCTTTAAACTTCTCCACAACAGTCTCTCGGACCTGCCTGGTGTGTTCCTTTGTCTTCATGGTTCTCTCTGCGCTTTAAACAGAACCCTGAGACTATCAAAGAGCAGGTGCATTTATACGGAGACTTGATTACACACAGGTGCATTCTATTTATCATCATCAGTCATTTAGGACAACATTGGATCATTCAAAGATCCTCACTGAACTTCTGGAGTGAGTTTGCTGCACTGAAAGTCAAGGGGCCGAATAATATTGCACGCCCCACTTCTCAGTTTTTTATTTGTTAAAAAAGTTTAAATTATCCAATAAATTTTGTTCCACTTCACGATTGTGTCCCACTTGTTGTTGATTCATGAATTTTTTTAAAAATTGTATATCTTTATGTTTGAAGCCTGAAATGTGGCGAAATGTTGAAAGGAATACTTTCGCAAGGTATTGTACAGTCTGACAGCAGTTTGGATAAAGGTAGCGCTCCCTCTTGCACTGAGGATGTCTCAGTCTTCCACTGAAGGAGCTCCTCAGCAGTAACATAATTTATGAATACAATGACATATTAGAATATTGTCTTTTTGCCTTTGTTTTCCCTGTAATCAGCAAAGAGGGCTCCTAGATTTGCGGTTAGGATTTGACTAAATATATATGCTCCTTTAAACTTCAAACCTTCACAATTAAACTAGTAACAAGTTGTTTATCTTTTGAATTTTGGAATGTCAGTAATAACTAGAAACCTAACTCAAATTGGTTATTTTACCCATGTATTTGTTTTTGCCAATCCTTCTAAAATACCTTTTACTCATAAACCATAAACCATATCAATATAAACAATAATTAAAGAATAATCTGGACCTTGAGTCTGCAAATAAAGTTATCTATCTATTTAATAAACAAATCCTGCCTCAACTTATGTAGAAAGACGGGAGATGACCTTTTTGTGGCTGACTCTCTCTGCTCACTAATAAACCAGTCCAAACTAGATCAGTCATTGGAGAGTGAAAGAGAACGTGACAAATAGATTGATATTGTTCAGGTTATTGCAAGTCATGAGAGTGTGAACAAGAACACAAAGGGCCAATACAACTTTACACAAATACATTTACAGCTTAATAGCCTGCCCCTACATTTGCTCTGAGGAACCAATCCTTGTAAAATTTATGGGTCTTTGCTGTTGATGTGAATCTTGTGGGAGGTTAAGTGACCTTATAGCCGGGCCATTTCACAGTCTGCGGTCCCCAAGGTGACTGAAGGGAATGGAGATGGGAGCTGGTCATTTGGAACATGTTGAGTGCATGGTGGAGGGCTACAATCACATACAAAGTGCGCTGCCTCTGAGTGCTAACTCTCTGCTGCTCCAAGTGGCCTTTAAGTTAATGCATGCTATAAGAGGCTAACAGGGTTCACAAGAGGCTAGTATAGACGTACACAAAAAACTGTTAGAACAGATTGTGCTTTGTGCAGTAAGTGTTGGTGCAAAATGTTTACTTTTATTATCATTCTTTCAGACATAATTTACTGCAGTGTTTCTTACAGTGACAAAAACACAAGGCATCATTAAAGCAAACTCCTTCCTTGTCCTTCCTTCTCTTGTCCATTGACATTGCGAATTACTCCACCCCCTTCCCCCCTTTTTGCATGGCATTTAAAAAAGTTTTACTTGACCAAACCTGCAGATACCCATCAGCCATTTTTAAAGGACAAGAAAGAATATGGACGAAGGCATGTTCTCTAAATTTGGACGCAGCTTTGGTCTGAGAGGGCTCCATTTCAGAATATGTAAATACCATATTTGTCTTGACTTGTGGTCAGGCATTTTCTGATAATTTATAAGTTAACTTTCCTTTCTTTTTTTAAAGAGTATTTGTATTCTCGTACATAATAATATTATGTCCTTTTAGGCCAAGTCTTTTTCTATTTATATTATCATTCATGAAGGATGCACCAAGTATTACACATGGATGTACAGAGGACGAGGTTAGACAAAATAAAAGCCTAAGCCAAATAAAGCTGATACTGGAAGAGCAATAACAGTCGCACCGCTTTTTTAATTGTCTGAAGTAGTATATAGTTGTGCATTTTAGCATTGTTGAAAAGTTCCTCGTAATCTCTCTCAGACCACAATGCACTGCTCAGAATGGTCTTGCAGTTGCTGCAGCGCTAACAGGCCTTCACCAGGCGTCTGAGGAGCTGAGACTCAGAGCAGCGTGGTGCCGACTGCCCCTGGTGCGCTGTCATTCCCACAGAAAGAACACGACTTTGAGTGATTAAACCACGGAATAACAGAGTACAGTGATGAATATTAAAGATCCTAATCGTTTCACGCTGAGATTTTCTCGATGATTTTTGGTCATGTCTTCTCAGTCTGGAGTTCACAGTGAGGGAGCATAAAGCTTTGCCATCAGCAGAGACAGCAGAGGCAGGAGCTGCAGGCTGTTTGACATATCAATGACAATAATTCCATTAGTCATGCAGCATGTGAGGTCTATATGGAACTTTGTCTTGTCACAATGAAGGAAACTTTGTTCTCATGGAGACCATGACCTCAACTTCAACTCCATGTGCAAACTAGCAAGGCCAATGAGTACATGAGGATATGGATCGCGGCTTTGATAGTTGTTCAGAGTAAAACGCAAATTAATATTTACACACATGGGTGAATATTTATTCTCATATGTCCACTTTGTTGCAGACTTGGCCTTAGAGAATCCTGTGCTCTTTTACAGTGTCATCCCTTTATCGTTGAAGAAAATTTTCTATTTATTGTGATATGTTTTTTCCGCTCTGTCACCCTCCTACTCCACAGCCCACTCGACTCAGACTATTTCAGACCTCTGTAACAATGTGCATTCATTACATAATCCACAAACCCTGAGCATATAGAAATATCTTGTTTTATGCATCTCATTGTGCAAGCCCTTCTGTATGGCCCTACCTACATGTCAGAGCCTGTCAGACCTATGAAGCTAAGCAGAGCAGGAGTTGGTTAGTGCTGTGAAGGGAGACCTCTGGGAACTCCAGGTGGGGTGCCTTTGTTATTGACAAACTGTTGTTGTGTCCACATTGTAGTAAAATGTTTAGGTTGAATAGTAAAATACTGATGACAGCACTGATGACTGCTGTCGTTGTGTCCTTGGGCAAGACACTTAACCCCACTTTGCCCAAAGCCCCCACTGAAAGATCAAGGCTATGCTCACACTCAGAGCAGCCATCCTCCTGTGGACTCACCACCTGCAGAGGGTCAGTGAGGGGCTGGTGCTGTGAGACTTGGGTGGCATCTCTGATTGCCACCCCCCTGACCCAGGGATGGATTGAAGGGTAGAAAATGGATGGATGGATGGAATAGTAAAATAATCAATATTTTTTTCCCAAATTAAAGTTTTTTTGTATCCCTAACTTTAGTCCAGGGGTCTCAAACTCAATTTATCTGGAGGCCACATATGGTTGAATCTGGGAGAAGGTGTAGGAATATTTATGAACATTGGGAACATTGGAGCAAATATCTATGCACTGACATTAAAGTTTGATGTCCACTAGGCGGGCACAAAAGCAGTAGTCTCAAACATGCGGCACGCGGCCTGCAAAATAGCCTGCATGTTTGAGAACATTGCTGTAGTCCCTTTTTGTTTGCAAAGTACTTAAATAATTGCAGTCCTTGCGATTTGCTTTTTGCAACCACAACAATTACAATTTATCAATTCATCGTGACGCCATGTGAGTTTCTATATACCACATTGTGCTGAGAGCTGATGCAGATTCAGTATAGTGTATGAAAAATAATGGAGGTGCATCGGTCAGTCCTTTGTGAACACTAACTATGTGCCGAAGAGTTTGTTACTCCAAGTTATCTACTTCCTCCTTTCACTGGTAAACCTTCAGCATGTGCCTATAGTGCTATGTGTTGTGTTATCAGAGCTGCTCTATGCTGATCTCACTATTGGCTCTTCCAGTGCACTAAGCCACCACCCGCAGCAGAGATGATGTATCCCTGCCCCCACCTCAGCACATCGCTCACACTGATTCACTCACTGTTGGCTTTGGCCATCTATCTGGGCCCAACACAAGAGCCAGAGACACATGGAGACACATGGCTGTTCGGAGGCTGCACCAGAAGAGATATGGCTCAGAAAATACTGTACAAAGAGGGAGGAAATATGAGTGGAGAAATGGTACTTGGGGGCACAGAGAATAGGGTTTATAGTTGTGATTCCTGCTCAGAGATAAAGCGATTGGGAAGATAACTGAGGCAAGATTTAAGCATTAAGGCAGAACTGACAGTAGACCAGAATATGATCAAATATACTTGGCTGGATTATAAACGGCTGCTGCTATACTGTGTCTATGAAAGGTGCCTCTTCTGTGATGAAAGCATACCTGTGAATAAATTAGAAATGAAATGTTAAGTATACCGCCAATTTGTGTCCTGCTGGTTCTGTCTAAATAATCTTCATTATGTCCATTATGACATTGTCAGGCGTAATGTTGTGGACCTGCTTTTCAACCTTCTCATTGCAATCCATTTTCTTCCCCTTTATCTGGGGCCGGAACAAAAACAATATATGATTTTGTGTCTTTTTTTTAAAATACAAAAACCTGCATTTGGATAATAATAATCACCTGTGGCAGTGGACATAGTTCATTGACTTCATGAAGCTTTTGGGCTATGGAGGAAAGGGCCCGCAGAGGAATAGTTCAGCAATTACTTACCATATATGTTATTTTATTAGGATTTTGTGTAGTTAGTTATTATGCTAATTATCTGTATGTGGAGTTAAATCTACGTTTTCTTAGGTTGTCCTTTTCTGCTCGTTTTTAGGATAAGATAAACTTTATTGATCTCACAATGGAGACACTCACGTGTCATGTACCATTTGGCATAACACTATGAACAATTACATTCAAACAGATATGGTTAGACATTTTTTTATAGATTTAGATGGATGTATTTAATGCCATGATGTGAGACAGAAATACTAACAGATGTAAATACTATGCGCCTTTTCAGACTGTTTTCGTCTCAGATAAATGTCTTTCAGTCTAATTGTGAGTCACTTCTGTTTTTGCTTCATGTATTTAGTGCAGGAAGTTCATCACATCATGTCTCAGACAGAATGAATTTTCCACATTTAATACATCATGTCTCATTTCTGCTATTTCAAGTAATTGCATCACTTTCAAACTGAAAATAAAAGTCTGTGTCATTATTATTTTTTCTCAGTGTTCAGTGAATTCTTAATCTCAACACAGACATGTTTCTGTCCATACCGATCTCTGTCCAAAACGGTGTCTAACCAAGTTTATTTACTGTGGTAATATATTATAAAATTCAGATGTTATGTTGAATATATTTCATGTTGTTGATATTTTCTATTTGATATTTCACATTAGCATTTGTATTTCGATTGATGATATTGACGATATTTGTTTTGGACTTACACAATAAACAGGTCAACTTTTAGATTATGAGATTCAGACTGGAGAATGGTGTGAAGTTGCTTTGTTTTGGAAAGAAAAAAATCTGTCTTCTGATTGTGTTATATTGTTGTTGTTGCCCTTTTTGTAGCAATGCGTTTCTGTTCATGTCTTTTCTACATTTTTGCTTTAATAATAATGCAATCGGTTTTATATAGCGCTTTTCTGGACACTCAAAGACCCTTCACATGTCATTATTCTTTCACTCCATACACGGTGGTGATAAACTACTACTGTAGCCACAGCTGCCCTGGGGCACACTGACAGAAGCGAGGCAACCAATCTGCGCCATCGGCCCTTCCGACCACCACCAACCATTCCCACACACCAGACTCATTCTAGGCAATGGGGGTGAAGTGTCTTGCCTAAGGACACAACGGCAGTTTGGCACTTTACAGCCGCAGCCGCCCCACTGTGGCTGGTGTTCCCAGAGGTTAAGTGTCTTGCCAAGGACACAACGACAGCAGACAGTGGGAGTCGATGGTGAAGGTCGGGCTCGAACCCATGACCCTCTGGCTCAAAGGCCAATGCTCTACCAACTGAGCTACTGTACTCCTCCTGCTTTAAACTCAATTCTTTCTTGATATGGTATTGTCACAAAACTACTCAATTAATCTTCTTACAAAATGCAATATTTTCAAGTGCCAGATGTCTAGATGTAATCAAATATATTGTTTTTGTGTGTTTTTTGCAGAAACTGGCGAGGGAGGCGGAGCAGCTTCAGAAGGAGCATGTGTGGCAGGACGGTGTGACGGTAAAAAAAACACTCGTATCTGTAACAAACCCGCTCTGTTCTATGTGGTTCCTCCCTAGTCTCCGGCCCCTTTCATCCGCCCCCCCAGTCTCCCCTAGTGTCCCTCAGTATCCCCCTGAACCTCGACCAAATATCCGCTCCACCAAGTCCACACGCTCTCACACACCCAGGCTTAGGGCGAGAAATATTTATGGCAGAGGTGAGACCAGTCAAATCCCTCTCTGAAATAGGACCTCTATCAAACCACATTTCTTGCCTTTAATATGAGCCAAGCATTTTTGTTCCTTTAATTTCGTCTTAGAATAACATTTCCTTTATACTGTAACCTTGAGGTTTAGTCCATTTTTCTTCATTTCAAGTGTGAAATTACTCATTGAGTTTTCTTATTTTCAGCAAAACAAGACATTGTGTGCTTGTTCCATTCGCAAATCTTATTTTTAGACCGCAAAAATATATTCAAATCAAAATAAATCCTTGCTTCGAGCACATCCTAACTTTTTTGTCATTTCTCTGTGCTCTACTTCCAAATGATCAATCCTGCAAATTAGGAATTCTGACAAAAATGCAATTAGTGGATCGATTTGACCTGAGTTAGGAGTAGCGTAGTGTCTTGGTCCCCTCCGCCTCTGCTGTAGGGCTTTTTATGTCCCACTCTGTATTCTGGAGGAGTTCCCGGTGGTTTGGTTCCAGGCCACAGAGGCTGAAGCATTACACCTCTCCACACGTGACCTTTAAAACAAGTGCACATCCGCTCTTGAAATCTCAAACAGAAGAAATGGTTTCATCTGAGTTTGTGTGTCTGTTTGTGACTTCTCATGCTTCACTTACTGCCAAATTTGCTAACACTCAAACGCTTGGCGAAGTTGCATGCATACTGATGTTTCCGACACACACACATGGTTGTATATATAGCCCCAATAGACAAGTGTCTGCTACCGTATCCTCTGTCTCCTGGGAGACGAGCTCGCTGTCATGCTACACTTCCCACAAATGGATTTTTAACCCCGCGCCTCCTGGGGGATATTTGAGAAAAGGCTTTAACTGATTTAAAACGAATAATTATGAGCCCTAGTTTGCTGCAAAGTCCATTTTTATTCATGGTCGCTTACTCTGCTGAGCTTGTGCTGTGCTGAGGGGTGGACATTCTGCCATTGTCCTTTAGTTAATATGCACATTGCACACATACTAAAGCTACAACATTACATCCATCTGTTTAAATGAAATGAACGTACTGAAAACTTTTTTTCCATGATGTCATGCCTATTCTCCTAAATCCAGGACCCGGCTTCTCACAAGTGTTTCCCTACATGTTTCCTACATATTAATATTATATATATTTATGATTTGTTGCCCTCTTCAGGGGTTTTTGGCTTATGTCTGTTTCACATATATTTTCTGGGAAAAATTCCAGCACCTAAATGTTTAATAGAGATCATAGTGTACACGTGACATGTTGGGGTGTTCTTGACCTTCGTGTCCAATTAGCCATAATTTTATTTGCACTACACAGGTTTGTGTGATTCGGCGAATGAACATAGAGGTTATACATTTGAAGAATGAGGTAGAATACTTCAGGCACAAACTAGAATCGGCAGTGCTACACAGGGTTGATGTGAACAGATATAATCTATTATAAAATATATATATACTGTATGTACAGTGCATCCGCACTTTTTCCACATTTTGTTATGTTACAGCTTTATTCCAAAAATGATTCAATTATTTTTGTTCCTCACAATTCTACACACAACACCCTATTGACCCCTTGCATGTGACGTCCCGGCCACGCCCACTCTCCATGACAGACGGCAGAAGTCTAACTGCGAGCCTACGGACACCCGACCAAAACAACCTGATTCAGCGCATTACAGCCAAAACTGACATTTTGCAGTGCGGTTGATTATACTAACAGGCAAGGACATAAGCTTTTCTATCTGATACCTGCTCGTCACGAAAACAGAAGACGACGATGGCCAGCTGCAATCAACCAAAAGGACTGGGACCCATCCAAGTACTCCCTAATATGCAGTGAACACTTTTTACAAGATAAAGCAATCACAAGTTTGTATTTATTTTATTTCCATTCATTTGGAGCACAATGACACACATCAAACGTGTCTCTTACTACTGTCCTGTATGTGCGCTGCAACATTGACATTTTTATCTTTTAAGTCAATTGCGTGTTTCACTATTTTCCTCTCCGTCAGTACGTATCATGTTTGGCTGTAGACGGAAAAGCCACAGAAAAGTGGACTATTGCTAATGCTAACAGCAAAATGTACATATAAATCTGCTCCAATGTGAGGGGATGCATTGTTAACAATAATGATAAAGATAATGTAGGGTGAATTCGGGCAAAAATAGACATTTTATTTAATCGATAAAATTGACTGGGGGGAGAAGGTACGGGAGTTAAGGATCGCCTAACTGGATGGTCAACATCCAGTTAGGCGATCCTTAACTTCTCCAAATACCACTCTTTGTGAGCCCTGACCTGATGTCCTACTTCCACCTATAACGTAATCGAACATGTGCTTGAAGCAGCCACTTCTCGATTTAGGAGAGGAAGCTCAGTTTTTAAGAGTTGTAGTCCGTTTCGCTCTCGCTGCAATGCTAGTTTCCAATACTTCCGCCGTAAGCTCATTCACAATCACGTGACTGGATGACGTTGATGCATCTGGTCAATAATGACAACTTGAAAAAAGTTTTTGAGATTCTTGTAAATGTATTAAAAATTAAAAAGTTGGATGGGGAGTGTCAATATCAGATCTCTCCAGAGATGTTCAATTGGATTCAACTCTGGCTGGGCCACTCAAGGACATTCACAGAGTTGTCCTGAGAGAGTTGAACTTCTTTGTTATCTTGGCTGTGTGCTTAGGGTCGTTGTCCTGCTGAAAGATGAACCGTCGCCCCAGTCTAAGGTCAAGAGCGCTCTGGAGCAGGTTTTCATCAAGGATGTCTCTGTACATTGCTGCATTCATCTTTCCCTCTATCTTGACTAGTCTCCCTGTTCCTGCTGCTGAAAAACATCCCCACAGCATGATGCTTCCACCACCATGCTTCACTGTAGGGATGGTATTGGCTTGGTGATTGGTGGCCTGGTTTCCTCCAAACATGACGCCTGGCATTCAGCCAAAGAGTTCAATCTTTGTCTTATCAGACCAGAAAATTTTTTTACTCATGGTCCGAGAGTCCTTCAGGTGCCTTTTGGCAAACTTCAAACTAAGGAGCGGCTTCCGTCTTGCCACTCTACCATACAGTCCTGATTTGTGGATTGCTGCAGAGAGCGTTGTCCTTCTGGAAGGTTCTCCTCTCTCCACGCTGGAGCTCTGACAAAGTGACCATCGGGTTCTTAGTCACCTCCCTGACTAAGGCCCTTCTCCCCCGATCGCTCAGTTTAGATGGCCGGCCATCTCCAGGAAGAGTCCTGGTGGTTCCAAACTTCTTCCATTTACGGATGATGGAGGCCACTGTGCTCATTGGGACCTTCAAAGCAGCAGACATTTTTCTGTACCCTTCCCCAGACTTGTACCTCGAGACAATCCTGTTTTGGAGGTCTACAGACAATTCCGTTGACTTCATGCTTGGTTTGTGCTCTGACATGCACTGTCAACTGTGGGACCTTATATATACAGGTGAGTGCCTTTCCAAATCAAGTCAAATCAACTGAATTTACCACAGGTGGACTCCTTACGCAGTAGAAGCATCTCAAGGATGATCCGTGGAAACAGGATGCACCTGAGCTCAATTTTGAGCTTCACGGCAAAGGTTGTGAATACTTACTGTATGTACGTGGGATTTCTTTGTTTTTATTTTTAATACATTTGCAATAATCTAAAAAAAAAAACATGTTGTCATTATGGGGAGAAGTGTGTAGAATTGTGAGGGAAAAAAATAATTAAATCAATTTTGGAATAAGGCTGAAACATAACAAAATGTGGACAAAGTGAAGCGCTGTGAATACTTTCCGGGTCCACTGTATTTACAACAGTATGTAAAGTATAAGGAAGAAGAACATTTTTGTATAGTTAGCATAGTGATTTTAAGGTTTTGGCTGATCTGTACATAGGAGCTTATGTTGTGCTCTTTGATCGACCGTAACTGCAGGACACGGGCGTCAATATTTCATCCAGTGGAAAAAAGCCTTATGCTGTATCTTTGAAACACCTCACCAAACAACTTCCTCAATCCCCCCCGCCTTTTGATTCAACATTTCTGTCATTATGTCCACTTATCTTCCATCTGTCTCTCATACATTTCCTTATCTGCATGCGTCTTCAATCAGGCAATGTAAACTACCCAGAACTATAGAATATTGCAGGAAATACTGCAAATGAATTTTAATGTGTCGTTCTTATTAATAATGTATTGGAGTTGATTTCATTTGCCTTTATAATTAGTTCAGGTAATGAATCTCGGCAGGGGCGATTTTGAAACCATTAAAACATCTGAAAGAGGTGGGAGGAGGAGAGAGAAAAGGCAGATATGCCACATGCCTCCAAGACGATTTTTGCCGTTGTAGATTTTGGCTCATTTCTCTCTGGATGAGCAGCGCGCTGACTGACACTCTAATTAGATTAGGGAGCATGCTCTATGGGCATATTAGAAGAAATGTGCTGCATCTTAAACTAGCAGCTGGAGTATTGTACTGGATAAAGGGCTTGTCTGTCTACAGAAGGGGAAAGTCAAAATCCAACTGTATTTAGATTTACTTTATGTCTGGCATCACTATATTCTAAACACATTCTTTGTTTACTCAATAAATGGCTGATAAGTACTGAATTGTAAATGGGTAAACTCTATATTGATTGTCATTGGTATTTGTTGGATATTTGTGGTTGTACATTTGGGTGGTAAATATACTGTATGTTTGATTGTGTATATTTTCTATAGCTCAATGTAGTTTTTTTTCATAAAGCTGGCAGATTGGCAGTTTTGTCTCTGTGCAACACTTTGGAAACTTGTTTTTATGAACATTGCTATAAGTAAAGTGGATTGGATTGGATTGGATTAGTATGAGGGATCCACTCCCATCGATAGACTGGTTATAGATTCAGGACAAAGTAGAAGTCTGTTAGAGCCATCAATGATGGTCTCCAAGGGAAGGGAGAGGGAACCCAAGATGTAGAGAGACAATAGAGGAAAGAACAATTGTAAACAAGGACAGCATTAGTTTGTATTTTGTTCTCTCAGCCTCGACCAAGAGACAAAGAGAAAACTTCAAAGTTTACGTATAAAATAACACATGACTCACATATAATTATTTCATTTTTTTGCCTTTTGAATATCGAACTGGCCATAATCGCAGTAAGAATATGTTTTTGATATATGCACCACTGCCACTAAATGTACTTTTGTCAATACTACTTCTATATATGTATAGAAGGACAAGGACTGACCATATATCTCGAGGAATACTCAAAGAGGCGACCTATAACTATTCTTATCAAAACTTAACAGTTTTGCAAGTAAATAGGACAGTTCTTTTCTTTGTCCTCTACTGTGGGGTTAAGTGCTACCCTGTGCTTATTTGCATTTTGGGGATACTTGGGTATTTATTTGTATGTGTTCATTAACTGCAGACTGGTACCTGGCCCAGCCCATCTGCTCCCCTCCAAAACATCACAGAAAGTCAATGATACGCCTGCTCCTCTTAGCATCTGCCACCACAGCTGTCATGGCATCCAAGAAGTCGCCCAAGCCATCTTCCACACCGCACAGACACTCCTAGACCCCCCTCTTCCCAGTTTGTGAAAGCATTCTTGGGCCGAACGTCATAGATGTCTAAAAATCTCTGTAATGGTAACAACCGCAGTGATGGCCGGTGAGGGTTTTAAGTCCATTGGAATGTAATGATGTGTGAAATGGACGCTAAAGTGCTGGATTGATTCTGATTTCTCAAGGTCAAATGGCCACTCCGCTGTGACTATTGTGCTAGCAACAGTCGTCCCTATGCTGTAGTTGTGACATGTATGATTTTGAAGGGTTGTCAAGTTTATAGATTAATCAATGATTGCAATTTTTCAGATCATATAATACAGAGAATCAATTATTTATTTATTTTTACAAGCAAAATGATGTAATTACAAGTGTACCATTATGTGGCTGTTTATGTCACAATAACTGTAATAACAACAATACCACAAGTTCAAGTTAAGATTTATAAAGATACATGCAGGCAAAGGCAGGGTGAGCTAAAAATGACAACCATGACACTGTTACTCTCTGGATTAAAGTGAACGAACAATTCCATTGTTAGACATGGTTTCAATAAATGTTGCTTCTCAGAAAATATGACACAATAACAATGATAGCTTTATTATGGAGAAAAACTTTCACACCATATCTCAAATCTAGTGAAGTACGAAATTATTTATTATGCTAATTATGCTGATTATGCTAATTATCAAACCATGCCTTTAATGTTCAAATGTGGCATTTGACGGATGCAAATTATGAGCGATTGGATTTTGCATTTCAGAGTTTGTCAGATACAGTACAGTGATCTAACCTTGACTGTTGCATTATGTTAAATTTGAGGGTTAACCCTAACCCTAACCCTGAATTTCTCCGACGGAGATCAATAAAGTATCTATCTATCTAAAGAAGATATCACATAACAAAATCTTTCCTAAATTTAAGGTAGTACCTAAATTTAACCTAAATTTTAATTTTAATTTAAATTTAACCTAAATTTAGGTTTACCTCCATTCAACTGATACTGAATAATTGAACTAGCTATTTGGAAAATAAATGCTAATGTGATCAATGATAGTATTAAACTTATTTACTTATTTCTAGGGGCGACAGTAGCTCAGTTGGTAGAGCATTGGCCTTTGAGCCTGAAGGTCGTGCGTTCGAGCCCACCTCAAGACCTACTTCACGACTCCCACTGATGACTGCTGTTGTTGTGTCCTTGGGCAAGACACTTGAAGCCCCCGCTGAAAGATCTTAGCTGCAGGAGGATCAGTGAGGGGCTGGTGCTCTGTGACTGGGTGCAGCTCTGACTGCCACCCCCCGACCCAGAAATGGATTAAGGGGAAGAAAATGGATGGATGGATGGATACTTATTTCTATCTCTAAATCTTCTGAATACATTTTAAGTTATTTTGAATTTGCAAAAGGTCATGATAAATTGAGTCACTCACTTGGTATATTTTATTCAAACTTATCTTGCTATGTGAATGTTGATATTCCTGATATTCTTTTAAAAATCAAGTTTGCAAAAATGCAGACATTATCTCAATTTTTTTTTACTTAGAAAAAGATTGCACGGATAGATAAATGCTTCAATGTGTTTGTCTACCTTAAGTGACAGCGACACCACTAGTGTACATTATCTATTAGTAACTGTGTTTAACCACTCACTGTTAATGCTAAGCTGTTAGGGCGCTGTGACTTATAGCTGCAGGAGGGCTCACGCCAAGAGCAGCCCCATTACAGCCTTGAAAAGTGTCTGGAGAAAGAAAAGGGACGAGATTGTGAGACTTGTACTTTCCGTGATTGTGTCGTGGCAGCTGCTGTATGTTTGAAATGCATTAGTGCTAATAGCTGTGCCATTAGGCGGGGTAGAGGCACTCGTGGATGGGTTGCCATGATGAAACCAAGGAGAGACGGCAACAAAGACAGAAGCAGCAGAGAGCGAGGCGAGGAAGGTATAAGCGACAGAGAAATTGAGAAACTGGAGATAGAGCCATCTTCCAGGCCATTTACCGTAATCATCACTGTCTAATCAATCAGGCCTTTCATCATAGGACAACAGTGGCTGGATCCTCTGCCGCTCTCACAAACAGACTTTGAATCATGTGACCTCAATGCCTCCTCTACATGCAACCATACAGATGCATACAAACATTTGTTAAATACAAAAATTGAGGTCTTCTCCGGCTTGAAAATAGCACTATCTTCGGAGCTCAATATTTACAGTGTTAATATTTGTTCAATATGTGGGGACAGTTTTGCTGTTATATTATTATTATTTAAGATTTGACCTAAAATGGTAATAAATACATCTCATCAATCAATCTTTATTTGTAGGTTGCTTTTCCTATACGTGATAACACAAAGCGCTTCACAGTCCACATCACCCAAATCATCACAGAAACACCAAAATCACCAGTAAAAACTTATTTAAACCGTTATTTAAAACATTACAGTCACATAAGGGATTCAAATAATTAATAACCACAAAGCATTACAAAGTGCAGAGATAAAATCCTTCAGATGTTTGGACAGGCAAAAAGAACCTCTTTTACTTGGATTTGAACATTGTCAAAGAAGAAGCCTGTCTCACATTTTCAGGACGACTATTCCAGATTTTAGCTGCATAAATCTGAAACATTCCCCCTTTAGTTCATGTAGCTTTTTTGTATCACTTGTTTTCACTTGGATTTTTTTAATATATATTTTTCTGACAGAAAAGTAAAAAAATTGACAGACCACTCTCGCTCAGCAGATCAGCTCTATGCTTGTCAACTTGCATAACATAACAAAAAAAAAAATTCTAATAAGATAACTAGCAACTTCTATTATAAGACACTAAATAAGAGGGCGACAGGTGCATAAGCGGCACAGACACCTATGCTTCCCACGCACTTTCTCACTCTGTTCTTGCAACATTCTGGTCTTACAGAAGACCAAAACAATCCTGTTCCAGTCCAATATTTATGTACTGTTTTGGTTCATTTTATTTTAATTTAACAGTACTGTATAAAGTTCTATGTATGAATAACTTCTTTCATATCTAAAGTTTGAGGCAGTAGATCTCATTGTGCAGAAATCATTGGTTGGAGTAAGTGGATTGTGAAATGCCACTTTGCTTCTTACCAATAGTTTGGAAACTCCTGAGCTTCCTGCTGAACTCCAAACTCAGCAGATGAGATAACTCAGCTATTTACGGCGCTGTGGCAAGAGCTCTGGAGTGTGCCGTTCTCTCTGTCTGGTGCACACTGGGGTAGTCTTGCACAGTTTTTCCAATGTGGTTTTACTGCAAATGACAAATAAATGAATCTGAATCTGAATCTATAAGTATCGTTATGACACGCTTCCAGTTTTGTCTAATATACCTTGACAATATATAAGGTATTTCTCTGGATTATCATTTTGTTGTGTTATTGTCATTTGGGCCCAGCTTACAAACATGATCCCTTATGTATGTTTGTCTGAGCAATTGGAAGTCAATGGAAATGACCTTTGTGAAAAAATGATTTAAATATGCATCAGCATCATATTTTCCCTTTTTATTCTATACCCTTAAAAAACCTAAACCACATTTCCTTGGATAGCTCTTTAAACACCCCTCGATCTGAAATGTACTTCCTGGTTTCTATGTTGCGTAGATATCGGATGCAACAAAGAGCTTGAGCAGTGTCAGCAGCATCCGTAGTATCTGCATGCCAGAGCCGGGGGAAGGACGCTCTCCCGGCTATGAGCTCTTTTCAAAGGCACGCTTCTTATTTCAAACCACAGATAAGCATAGCCATATTGTATAATCAGAAATAAACTGCATCTATTTTATTGTGCCGTTTCTCCCCGCGCTTTCCCGAGGGCTGAGCGCTCGCAGAATGCCGAGGCTGTAATGGAAGTGTTATCACAGAATCCTGGGGCTGCATGGACTTCATCAGTTTGAGCAGAAGCAACATGGGTTTTTTTTTTTGTATAAATAAGTGCGCAATTTATAGCATTGTGTTTTCAACAAATTACATCACACAATGCTCTTTTGTTTTCCAAATCACTCTTTTTGCCTAGTATTTTTATGTATTTACATTGATTGGTTTCAAGAGTTTAGTTTGGTAAGCAACTGATGGCTTGTACTTTTTGTAAATATGCCTGTACATTACTTTATTCTGTTTTTTACCTACTTTACTTTACCTCCTTTTGTTTAAACACAGATATCTGTACGTTTCACTCCACAAATTTAGAAATTAATTAGTTTCAGTGAAGATTATGACTTCAATTTGATACAATTTGCAAACAACAAAGCTGCTGGAGAATATTTGTTGTATTATTAAGTAATGATGCATTTATATGGCACCCAAAGCTATCTGAAGTGTATTGCTTAAGGACACAAGGACAGTTTCAATAGAGCTACAGCGTCACAGTGGATCCTGGTACTCGGAGCGATCAACCATCAAAGCCTTGGACTGGTTTGTTTGAAGTGGTTAGCCCATGGATCTATAATAATAACTGGATAGGGTATTACTAGCTTGTAGCCATAGATATCAAAGTAAACTAAACCAGCTCGACCTCAGCTGACAGAGAACCTACAGCTTTCATAAAGGTCGGATTTTGTGGGGATTTTAGTGTCCCTTGTCATCCTGAACTTTTTTTTTTTCTTCTTAAATCCTTCAGTTTTCTTTAAATCCACACTTTACTGCCACAAACTCTGCTCGTTTCCTTCCCGCTCTGACTCCGCTTTGCTGCTGCTCTGATCAGCAGCTCTGATTGGCGCAACGCATCATAGGAGCTCGTCCACTGCGCAGAACCGGGAGGACCAGACGATGCCCAAATATAGCAGAGTTCCTCATATGTGAGCGCCCGTGAAGGTCCATGCGCTACTGAGCACAAGCCATTCATTTGAAGAGGGAGCCATCTTGGATCACCGGGGTTTGGGTTAGCCAGCTTCCAAGTTCAGTGTAGAATAATGCAATGTTTTATTTTGCTTATTCCACAACAAGCAACATAACAAAAAGTATGTGCTCTCCAGGATAGTGTGAATACAGGTGTGTTTCATAGACGATGATATCACGTTTTTCTCAAATACTCATTGTCTATTATTGAGCAAAATTGCTTTTCACTTTTACTGCTTTATCAAAGTGCACAATTAAGCAACTACTTTTTTACTTTTACTTAATAATAAATAAAAGCATTACTTCAATACTTTTACCAGAGTTGTGTATTTGAGCATGAGATCTACAGTGCTCCCACTTCTCAGTATAGTACCAATTTTATTTGCTCAAATTAATTTCATTGTGTAAGATTATTTACTAGTTTTAAGATGATAATACTTCATAATCTTAAATAGAAAAAAGTCTGAGCAGTGTGTTTGTTGTTTTGAGTTTGAGTTTACTTATTTCCAGACAACTTTTATTGTTGCTTAGATCAAATCAGTATGTGATGCTATGTTTAAGAAAAAAGTAAATAATACTTGAAATGTCTATGTCTATACTAGAATCAAGTCATTTGGGGGCTAGTATTATTTTATCATTTTCTTTTTCTATTGGCAGATATGTTTTTTTCTGATTTTAAACTGCTTATATTAAGAAAAGATATCTGCCAATAGAACAAGAATTTGACTTGACAAGATTCTACTTATCTAAGGTATTTTTTCCAGTTTTACCTGTATGTGTCAGCTCTCCAGACTACTGCTTGACACTAAAAATGCAAATTCACGCTGCAATTGTTTCCAAACTTCCTGTCCAAATGGTCTGAGCCATGGTCACAAAACACATGTGGAATAATAGCTGTGAGTTCAAGCAGATTAATCCATGCTTAACTAATTAGTCCTCCCATTCAATCAATTGTAAGCCTCAAATTCCCATTTTCAGCGCAGCCTTATAGTCTATTTGTCCTTCCTGATTCCCATGTCTCTACAACTAGGAGTGCTTCCTCACTGTAAACCACACATAAGCTTTGATCAGGCTGTCCGTGGCGAGCCAGCACTTTGGTCCATTCTTGATTGCTGGCCATTGTAATTAGTGTAAGTAGCCCCTCTCCAGTGTCTAAATTGTGTTTTTTTTTCCTTTCCTGACAGTAAAGAGAGCACTCAAAACCCCTAGCTGCTTCACACTCAATGTTGGCGAAGATTACAAGACACTAGACTGAAATATGTGTTCGAGTACCTAATCAGAAAAAAAAACGAGATAAGAAAGTTAAACAGTTCAGTAATTGTTTAGTCCCAAAAGAGTGTCTGTAATGCCGGCCAAGAAAATGTATTGAAGAAATTGGGCACCATGTCTAAATCCTGCTAATCGATGGCCCAGCCTGACTGAAGATGAGAATCAATAGGCAGAGAAATCCTCCAAGAAACACTGAAAACAGAGAGCGAGATTTTCAATTTCAACACATGAGCAGTGTTGGCACAGAGCGTAACCAGGATTTTGTGAGAAATATGAAACACAGCAGCGATTGAAATCCATCAAATTAGTTAAGATCCCAGCTTGAGACTGTGCTTTTGTCAAGTTTTTGGGTAAATGCTTTATCCACCTTGCTTATATATGAGTAACATTTTGAAACTTTTTGAGTAGTCCGTGGTTGAAGGTAGTCCTTAGGCAGTGCACCCTTTTTGTCTTGGACACCAACATATAAATGTTGGTTTTTATATGGAACTTGAAATTTACGAGGTCAAAACATTCTACCACTACAACTACTGATATTATCACAGCAGATAAGTTAAACACATATTTATAGCACATTTGACACAAATCATTGTAGATATATATATATATTGTATATACATTATATATATGTATATTTATTTCTACATTGTAATCAATAGTATTTCTTGAAACACACAATAAAGGCATATTTTTGTGTAAAAGTGGTGGTAGATTAAGTGAATAGTCTTTTTAAAAAAATCTGAAGGACTGATGAAGATGGACGGATAGCAACAGCAGAAAACATGTTCTTGTTTAAAATAAACATTTTGTGTGTATCTCATATTTTGAGAGTAAAGCAAATGGATCTTATGTCAAACTTGATAAGGACAATTGGTGTGTGCTTTGATATTTCTAAAATGGGTTAAATGCAAGCAATAAATAACTAGGACCAAGTTATTTATTTATTGTTTATTTGGTTTGGACAGTGCATGTGAGTGAACACACCTCTCTGGGATGTAGCCATGGGCTGATTTGCATCCATTGTCCCACATTTGTTCTCACAAACACACACTCGTTCACCCTGAAGTCATGTTTTTAGAGGTAGGGGAAACCGGAGCACCCGTAGGAAACCTGACACGGGGAGAACATGCAAACAGAAAAGATCCTGCTCCGACCGTGCCGCCATAGATTGTGGTCAATTTACCAATGCCTTGTGGTCATTTTACAAATGCAATCCCTCTGTGTCCTGAGAAGTCAGAAGCCCTCTTTATGTGGCTGAGAGTGTCCAATCAACAATCAGTGCTGGTCAAAAGAAACCTGTTATTTCCAAGCCTGTAATCATTTCCATCAGATGTCTTGCTGTCACCCGCATTGAGCTGAACATTCAAATGATAAAGACGCCTAAAGCTGCAGCAAGGACATAAAGGACAGATCGGAGAGAAGCCATAACACATTCCTGCTCCAGTACGAGAGCACATGTTTGCAGTTCTGCATTTACTAAACTACACTTCTCATCAATAAAGATGCTAAACAAAACGTTGTTTAGTGATTCTCGACTGCCTGATCCACACAACTCCCCGAGACTCCGTGTAGTAATAAAAATTATTATCTGGGATGGATCAATGGATTTCAAGGCTTCAAATCTTTTCACTAATTGCACTCAGACATAATTGCAAAAATGCTGAAAAAATCTGTTAAATCTTACAAAGGTAAAATGTTAAATCTATCACTAACCTTTTATTTTTAACACAATTATTATAAATATCGAGTTCGAATATTAAGTATATCATGTCAACAATCATGTCAACATTTTATAGGCAAGACTGAGGTTATATTGATTATGGCTTATAGCTGGGGTACCTAACTCACAGAATAGTCATACAATCTATCCAACAAGTGCACATAGCTCTCAAACAGTTTAGTTCTATCACTAGTTTTCATTTGCATTTTTAGATCTGCTTTTTCTCATAGAAAAGTCAGAGCAAGCGGGCCAATTAGCTCTCAACTTCTCAGCATGAATATGATTGTTTATTTTTGATAGGGTATAATATTGTGGACAGGCTTGACATTTTACTTTTACAAGACTTTAAAAATATATATATATATATGATATATAAAAGATATGTATGGACTTTAAAGGAGGTACATTTGTGCAGTAGGTATTTGATTTCTCTGGCTGTTAAAATGTACTGACATATATGGGCCTATTCTGTATGCCATGTATTGTTTTGCAATAAAACAAACCATTGCCATAAACTATGTCAATTGGAAGAAAGCTCTCCCATCGCTTTGACTTCCAGCTCAAAAAGGCTCCATGAAGTCGAGATAAGTGTTATTATTAGTCCATGCAGATTTGCAGGTGATAGACGACTGTAGTTACGGATACAATGTGCCGCAGCCAAGTTCCTTCATGGGTAATTGCATTTGCTCTATCAAATCACTTTGGGGATTGCCAATCGCTGTTGCCTGGTCCTGTTTATCTTATTTGTCTTTATTTGGTATTATAGCTCGTCTTTCCTGCTTCCGCCGCGATGATCAGATTGGAGAGTTGTTTGGGAGGTGTTGGCATGCGTGTGTCATAACGCCGCGATGTTATCAGACCCGGACCTGCCGCTCAATGGAGCCCTGTCAGCCAACAATGGGGAGCAGCATTACCCAGAGTGCAGTGGGACAAAGCCCTGCATCCTTATCACGGGATGGGAATATTCAGGCCGGTTTAACTGCTTGCACTGAGGGGAGGTGTCAGCCAAAGAAAGAAACACACAGCACAGCAAAGATGGAGGAGGGAATCAGCAACATGTTTACTGGCAATGGTTTAAGGCAGCAACCGCAAAACCTTATTTCAGTTGGCTGAATTTAACTCCAAAAAGGTTCATTTTATCTTGAGTTAGAATTCTTTCGTGGTTATTTTGAGTTAGACGAGTTAGATGTATTACTTTGGCTGCATACAATAAATGCCAAGGTAATACATCTAAGTTATTATTATCTATACAGTACGTCTTTGTTTAATGTTATGTTATAGGTTTGTGCCAGTATATTATAGTAGGTCGTTGTAGATACAGTTGTATATTAGACGTTTACCAGACCAGAGGAGAGCGCACTTCCAAAAATCGGAAGAGCGTAATTCTCAAATCAATATCCAAAGTTTATGTCTTCTTCAAGCAGCATATGATTTACCTCTTATCACTAGGGGTGTGACGATATATCGATTTTTCGATATATCGCGATACTTTCTACCGCGATTCGATTATCGATATGCATTTGCCAAGTATCGATATCGATTTTCCCAAAAAAAAAAAAAATCTGTTATTTTTTTTTACTTTTTTTTAACTTTAACCATTCCATTTATCATGAAAGAAAAAGTATTTTTTCTTTTATTTATGCCATAAATTGGCATATTGTATATTTCTGACCAATATATCAATAATCGTCATATCGTGATAAAATCGTTATCGTAATATCGTTATAGTGATATTATCGTTATCGTGAGCTTTGTATCGTGTATCGTATCGTATCGTGAGGTACCCTTAGGTTCCCACCCCTACTAATCACTCATGCATCTTCACTTTTCACATGTGATTGGATAAAATATTGTGTATACCTGTCATTTTGATGTATTTATTGAAATATTAAATTGTCTCTCGATAGTGAAACTCTACCTTCTCCGAAAGCCAATCCAGTACACCTCTCCTTTCCTCATGACTCCACCGTAAACCTAGTCAAGGAGCATGTTCTTCAATGTTCCAGCTGAAACTCTAGACCGTTAGCAAAGCATTATTTTACAACTTGATCATTGTAATTTGTTGTCAGACTTTAAAGTTCTTTGTGCGGTCTGGTTGCGCAGGCCGCTGCACACTGATGAGACGTGCGCATAGAGAAGCCCTTTTCACTTTGCTGAATGTGCTCTGTGTATTCAGGCTCTAATCTGGGGCCACATTTGTTTATTGGCACACAAACCCACATCTGCATGGCTCTGGACCTCGCTCCCTCTGCATTTAAAAAGCCCACAGGAGAAGCAGCGTGTGCCAGCAAGAGACAGACCAGAGCCTTGTTAAGCACCAGGCCTGAGAGTTCCACTAACGCTGCTCTTCCAGGCCAACGGTTTCATTTGCAATTTTGCAGATGATTCTTTATTGAGTTGACATTCTAAATTAGATGATGTAATAATGAGCAGGGAACAACGGACATAATTTTAAGTCTAGATAGCAAAAAAAAAGATGGCTGTGATGAGAAATGACTTGTTTGTTGTAAATCTTTAAGGCAGGGTAAGTTTTTATTGCTATCCGTTCTTATTACCCTCGAAAAGTTGTAGTTGTAGAGTTTGAGTAATCTTTATTCTGTTGTTTCCAGGACCAGGAGCAATGTTGCAATTGTTCCAATGAGTACAGTTTTACCCAATAGCTCCATAAACTGCACTAAACACTTTAATTTTTTAGTAACACAGGTTTTAAAAATGGACTCTATGCTAACATGAACTGCAATGAAATACACATAAAACATGATATGAGGATAGGGAGTAAAAACCTGCAACACCATACTTTCTATGAAATAAAAGGATATTCAGTACATACTGTATATAAATTAGTTTCAAAGAAAACTGTGGTGAAGAGCAACGCCGAAAGAAGTGTTATGTATTGTAATAGAGTTTTTAAAGGGCAGCACAAACACTCTGTAGCACATTGTTTTTTCAAATGTCCTATTTTCAACCAAAGCGCAAAGAAGAAGTAAGAACACTAGATCAAAATGGAAAGGGTTATCATGTCTGGTTAATCCTCTAAATAAATGTATCTGTGACACCACCGGGAGGAGGCCCGCATGAGGGGGCCCCTGGGGTAGAGGCCCCCGGGGAAGACCGTGGAGAATCTATGTCTATCAGCTGGGAACGCCTGGGGATTCCTTCAGATGAGCTGTAGGAAGTGTCTCTCTGCTTAGACTGCTGCCCCCACGGATAAAGTGGAAGAAAATGGATTGATACAATTTATTTTATTTTATATATAAAAAAAAAAAAAGAATTATAACATTAACGCTGAAAGTAAGTAAAAAATGCAGTAGACCATAATTTCTTTTGGTCTACACACGGGGCCTATGGAATTCTGTGAGATTGCAAAAGTCAGACCTTTAACATTTATTATGGTGTGCAATAGTATCTCTAATAACGCTTGACTATTTTGTATTGAATAATCAATGTTCTTGACATGCCAATTTCTTCATTCAACTAACAGTCCTGAAATTTATAAATGAACAGCAACAGTAAAGGTAGTGTGGATACATATAATATCACCCACAATGCAAATGATATTTCCCATTCCACATGACAATAGTAAAAAAACATTGACTATCCTCTATGCATGCAAAGGACGAATTCGATCTGATTTTCAAATGCAGCACAAATCTCCACTAAACATCTTGGATTTTCCTGTCTAAACGATGACCTTCTGTGTGATACTAAACCGCTGCATTTGGACAGATCGTTTGAGACAAGAGCTAAGATTGGACTCGGGCAGATAAGAAAATGGTATATCACCAAAACAAATCCACAGCGATTTCTCCTCTATTTCAGCTCTGCGCCTGCAGGATGTTGAGTTTGTGTGGATAAACCTTTCGGGCTCATGTCCACGGGTTAATGAAGAGCAGCAAATGAAATCCTTTATTGTTTTTGATATAATGTCAACTTCTATTAGGGAAAGTGAACAGGAAGCGATTGCTGGAGTATTGGGCCGCAGAGAAGATGGGGTAGAGTTTGAAAGATGCCGTGTGGATGTTATTGCGGACCCCAGGGCGCGGCAGAGGCAGCCAGTGTGTTGTGTAATTATAAAATCATTAGCAGGTGTCCACAGAAGATATGGATATGAGCGTAATGTGTCCCCGCCCTGTGATGAAGCACTCGTCTCGCACTCAAATGTCAACCTGTCGCAGTCGGTCCGCAGAGGAGAGAGCCGCAATGAGAATTCAAAAGGTTTGTGCCGGCGATTACATGTGGTCATAACGCTGCCACGTCCAATAATGGCTTATTTGTTTTGATGAAATGCAGAATTGATGTTAATGATTTTGTGAGGAAGGTTGACTCACATTTGTCTTGCCTATTCTTTATTGTGTAGAGAAAAGCCATACATTTGCTGCCAAAGCTTAGACAAAACTTGCATTCACTCTTGCACACGGCATTAAATCGGTGCATTAAAGGAGTTAGAAGTATTACCTTGGCATGTTACAATATTGTTCCTCACCAAAAACAGACCAGGCGTTTTTTTTAATTAATCCATCTATACTAATATCAGGAACTTCTGGCACAAAGATGGATCTCTGGCACAAAGATGGAGCTCTGCCCCTTTTGCCTAAAAGCTCATTCTTGTGTTATTTGTACCATTGTGACATCGCAGTCTCTTCAAACAAAAGTCCGGCCCATAAGTAAGTGCTAGCAATTCCTCTGGTAACTTTAAGTTATTTACAATCACATGGCTGTGGTTGCAGCCGGTAAATTCGGAAAAAAAAAACAAAATAAATCCATCTGCTGGTAGTATAGAGATAAAGCAGGCCCATAGTATTATTTACTTTTGATACTTGTTTCACCATATATGTTTTAGTTATTATTGATATTATTTCACATTCTAAAATAAGTAAATAGTCTAATTATTATTTTGAATGGCCAAAAATAGCATCAAATTTGTATCACTTAGCGTTTTGATGTTTTTCCGCATTGTAAGAATGTATTGCCAGCGTTCATTTGACTTTCTCTTGTTTTAATTTTCCTCCGTTATTGTGTGAGTAGATGAAGCCAGCCGAGGCTGTCTGTCTGGCATTGCTTTGCTGATGACAAGCTGGTGTATCCCCCAAAGCCAATAAAGGCGTCCAAAACCAGACCTTTCTAGACATGTGATTGGCAGAAGTAGCTGGAATACACTGGAAATGTTCAGCCTGTTTTATGTCATTAAGATTTTTGGAAGTTTACACAAAGCAACCAAATATTTCAATAGGCTTCCATTCTTGATTCAATTATAGTTTTTGACTGGTCTTAAAATGTTCAAAACACATGGGAATGCATCATACAATCCATGTAACTATTTACTATATTAATCCTGGCTTAAAGCTGGGATACTTAACTTTTAAACCACACACATTATAATGAACTAGTTCATGGAGATCACATGCATGTCTTTTTGGCCTCTGTCAGTTATTTCAATCAGCTTTATAACAGAGTGAGAAAGGACCCCCTCACAAGGCTCTTTCTCACAAGAATGAACATTAAAACTTTTTATAGATGGAGACAGCATGTAGTTGTTGGCTTTGTTCACAAAATTTTTCGTTTCTACAAATACAATGTATTATTTATGTGAGAAGAAAGTTAGGTACCCCAGCTTTGAGGCCTCATGTGCCAATGGAACAAGAAGCGTTCAAGGACATTGACGTTGTTTGTCATAGCAGGCTATAAATGAGAATTTTGAGTAAAGCCTTTTTGCTTGATGTATGTGATGCAAATCTTGTATTAAGACAGTCAAACTCCGATCAGAGTGAAAATGTCATTCCTCATACTCCTAATAACTTGTTGTTAAAGATGTGTGGTAAATGCATTTTCGAATGATCAACAGGTGCAGCATCCTGCCGCTTCTGTGATCCAGAGGTGTTTTGTTGCCTCGGCGAGAGCACGGACAAAGTCATATTGTAATCTTGAGCAGAGAGGCGGTTTCTATAGCAACATCTAACCCAGAAGCCTTTGCTGAAATCTGAAATTGGCGAGAAGAAGGACTGGTACTGAGAATAGAGAGAGATTGGGGGAAAGATTAAGATAAAACAGGCCAGTAAGACGCGGCGGGCGGAATAGGTGCGTGCAGATAGCAGTTTGGGGAAGGATGGGGCTAAAAGATGGATGTTATTGGAGGCGATCACATGACCCCTGCGTTTGTCTCTTGTTGGTGTATGGAAGTCCACTCAGCATGACAGATTTAATTTACTGATAGCGTCGTGTGTCAGGAGGATTTTTTCAGGCTGTGTCACTGTAAGCGGCGGTGTTAGCTGTTGTAATGGTTTTGTTTGTTTGCTCGCAATGGCGATTCTAGGATAATTGCGGTCTTGTCTGATGGGGGATCATTATGCGCGGCTCTGGCCTTGTAAAGACCTGTGAGCGACTGTAGCAGATGGAGCCGTCACCCCGGGGTCCGCACAGTGTCAGCGCAGCCTGGAACCTCCACTCAGACCTGCTGTCTCAGTCAATGTGAGGTCACCAGGAATGTTTTGTTTTCAAAGGTACCAGTTTTGTCGGTCACTTGTTGTAGAATTGTGGTTGGTGTTGTGTATTGATCGATAAAGCCCCTTGTACCAACCATTTACAACATTGTTTTTGTAGCTGGAGTAATTTGATAGTGACTTATAGTGACTCACACTGTTTTAGTCTGTATTAGTCAATTTAAATATTTATTTTGAATATATAGAGGTATAGCCACTTGTATAGATGATTCTATTGTTTGGATCAGATATGTAGCTGTACCAACTTAATCAAGGGCGACATGAAACCGAAAATTAAAGTTAAAAATTCATAATTCTTCTGTAAATGTACCAGAACTAGCCTAAACTGAATGTGCAGGACAATACTCAATACTAAAACTTAATGTAAATAATTTTTCAACAAGCTATTTTTTTGGAAATGTAAATTGATTTATGTTATTGAAAAAATACAACTTTTCGCGATTTTTTAAATTTTGACTAGGCTGTAATGCAGGGATCGTCTGGATAAGTTAGGGGCTCCTGATCAATCCTCCCGGCACTCTCTCCACATTTCTTCTGCAGAGTCACATGCTATTTTTAGCTCCACTGCACCCACCAGCATCATCACCCATCCCATCTATTACTTTGAATCAGACCCTTCATCTTCCCCTTCACAGTGACCCAGCGTAACCCTTACCAATCCACTCATCCTTGTGATTCTGCAACGCTTTAGCTGGAGTGAGATCATACACGGCCATTTTATTAGGTACATCTCTTAGGCTTTTGGATGATGCCAGCCGTCAATCATCCACAGGCCGCCAGACGAAGAGCACGGATGCACATGTCACAATGAGGAATAGTTTATGGCGCGCACCAAGTCTAATGTTTACTCTGAACATTATTGTATTTGTTGTTATTATCTCTTGGCAGACAAACTACTCCAAAGCATATTCAAACCTATTCCTTCAGTCAAAAATCCCAATCCAAATTACTATACAGCGCAAATTATTTTAAACAAGTGATCGTGTGGACTTCAATGAGTTACAACCAATCAAACAAATTGTATATGAATGAATAGAAATATTTAGTGAAATAAACAATATGTATTCACTATATGTCTGCCATGGCTAATGGAAATGTGTTCTGACTGCTTCATTGTTGGATGTGGACCATCAAAAGGGTCACAATACATGCAAAACACATTGAAAGATTGTCATTATCTCACTAAATCTGCATAAAATTAAACAAATTTGAATGTAGGCTGGAGTTATTAACTGTCTTGAAAGATCTTGTAATAAAAACACCTTCAAATTACTGGAAAATAAGATAGAATCACATTCAGGTGTCGCTCATAGATATTCAAGTGTTGGCACATGAACCACACACAATATTAGACCATCAGTGTTACATTTCTCCTGAATTACATAGTCTTATTTTCTATCAGACCTTATGCATGGGATTGTATTATCACCCTATAGCCTCACAGCCCTCAGTGCTCTTGTGTACGCTGCGGTCAGTGCGATGCCCTTGAGGAGAGCTGCACATGGTAATGAAGCAACCTCAGAGCGTGCTCTCCGTGTGGGCCGGTACCCCCGCCCCTCTGCCTGCCTCCTCCAGGACAGATAAGCACAGTTCACAGAGGACAGCAAACAGGGCAAGCATACAGCAGCAGCAGGCCACACAGGCCACTGAACCCAGAGAGAAATGTGCCGGGGAAGGAATTCTGCAGCTTTCTGTTGAGCCCAATGTTTCTAAAACAGTGGTGCGAGTACTAGAGTTGGGGCTGCAAATAAACATGAGTCTAGTTATTATTATTCAGTTGTTTGGATGTTGATAAGGATGAGATGTTTTTCCCGAAATTTGATTGAGAACAGATTGAGCTATTGAGTTATTGAACGTAATATGACTTTATTTCATTGATCACGATTTCTCATCAAAGCTGTAAATTTCTATAATTTTTGGTTTTTGTTTTGCACTCATCCTGATATAGTTTAGATAAAGAGTTTTTGATAATTATTTGATGGGATTGATAAGCTTGCCCTTCTCAAGTCACCTTGTTCAGATAGATAGTAAAACACTTCAAATGGTTTATGAAAGTCTGTGTCCTGATTTTGTCCTTGATTCAATCACAATAACTGCTTTCTGAGTTCTTAATTCATTCTTGCTACACTTAAGGTGTTCCTACGGTAGTTCAGGTTCTGATATTGTTCTATTTTGGATATGTTTCAAATTAAGAAGGTATTTCTCAAACTCAAAATCCAGATGTTCAAAAATGTACATTTTGGCCACAGCCTTCATCAGTTTGTTGTACTTCGGTTTTTTTTCTTGATCCAAAGAAAATAGAAAAAACTTGATCAGAGGAAGGCTATAATTACCGAAATGTCATATACATATATAAAGTATATAAACATTTGCATCTGCATTTTGATGCTTTTCTCACTTTTGAAATGTCCTGGTCCTTTTTGCATGTGGGGATTGCATCAGGTTTTCTTTTGGTGTGCAATTAGGATTCTGTTTTGGATAAAGCCAAATACAATTAAATGTACAATATCAAGCTGTTTCTGGTGGAGCCTGTCACCTGCTTGTCTCCATGGAGATGATACATTTTTGGAAAGCAAAAATAATCCACCAGAAATGAAAATACACAGTGGACCTTAAACTGAAACTGTAAAACTAAATATTTCTTCTGTTGAGTTCAAAGCTCAACGTTCAAAAGCAAAAAACAGAACGCACTGTGCAACAATGACATTAATTTGAATTCTTTGCTTTTCCACTATGTTCTGTCATCCTTCGCCACCTAGGCCCAACACACATGCAGCCAGCCGAGACTGATAAGCCTTCTGTGAGCGAGTAATATATTTTCTTCCAGTTTCCTCTTTCACACTTTGCAAGCCACATTTCTCCATAACATCGTGCCTCAGTAAAAACACAAATCATTTTTTTCCAGACTGCCATTTTTTGAATATGTTACTACAGTCTTGTAAAAACATGTTCTGTGCCGCTCATACTGCATCGCATCGGTCAAGCTGGTTACCTACTCGCCCCTTTGTGAGTCCCATTCACCATCACACTACTACTTCCTGTGTATGTGATGTTGATTATATTCTGTGCTAGAATATAACCGTGGCTCTCTCATGGAGTCGGGGGTTGATAGGTAAAAGTTGTTTCTGCTCTCATCACTTTTCTGTCTTCTTTTTTCGCTTTTCTTTTCCTCGCAGGAGAATGCCATTTCATACTACGATTCCAAAGCGGATTCTGACTATGTGAGTACAGTCAATGCAGACTTGCCTGAGCCCTAGTCTCCACCCTACACCCTTTAGTTTGCTCGAAATCCCTGAAAAACCTGCAACCTATACCTCGCCCCCTTATCCGCCCGGTCGATACCAGCTCCTGCCTTCTCCTGGGGGTTGTCTGTGTGCGTTAGTGAATGGATATCCGGTGAAATGGTGAGTTAATCTGACAGGGCAGGTGCATGTGACAGTAATTTGGGCTGTCCTCCCCCAGTCCCAGTTCAAATCCTGTTTCCGGATGTGCTCTGTATCCCCCCCACCCACACGCCCCTGAGTCCTGTCCCCGTGCTTTTGTGACAGCGACAGACTTGTGCTGAGTGGTGTCCCCCCGTGCACCCTGCAAAACAGCTGACATGAGTTTGGAAAAGGTGTGGAAAGGTTTTCTTTAATGAATGTCATGTTTTTGAACTGTTAACCCTGCTTGATGTCACACATGTATGTATGAAAATGTTTAGTTATTTTATTGTGTGAACTAATTTTCCTTCTTCCCATATTAGCAAATAATGATTGCGTGGAATTAGAAATGATGTGTTGAAAATGTTTAAAGCCTTCTGAAACAAGAACATTAATTGATGTTGATCAAGTAAGTAAAATAATAATTATTGATTTATGAAAAAAATTCGTAATAGATTTTGAATCATCTACAAACACTTGCAAAGCGCGCAAACCTCTGTAAGTAAGCTTTATTTATATACCGCCTTTCACAGACCAGAGTCACAAAGCGGTTTACAATTGTTATTTTTGGGCACTTGTCTCTCACTCCACACAGAGATGGGAGCGGGGTCGCCGAACAGGAGGCGCATGCCAGACCTATTGTACATATTTTTAGTGGTAGGGGAAACCCGAGTACCCGGAGGAAACCTACGCAGACAGAGAACATGCAAACTCCACTCAGAAAGGCCCTGGTCCGGCTGGGATTCGAACCCAGGACCTTCTTGCTGAGAGGCAAGAGTGCTATCCACTCAGCCACCGTGCTGCCCATGTGTCCTGATATACTGTTAAAGTATTACATACTATATTTATTTTTATTTTTTTTGTGGCCCAAATAATGTGCACAATACTTGTAGTTTTCTTGCACACAAGCCATTTTAAAACATAATTGTTTGCTAAAAACAGAGAAAATTACAACAAAAGCAGCCATTTTGAAATAAATCATAATATTTGACTTTTCCAGAGTTGTCCCAACAATATTAACTCATTAGTAGAGTTACCATGAAACTCATCAAATATGAAAAAAATGGAAAAGTAAAAGTTATTTCTTTGTCCCATTATTTGCAGATAAGGGCTGTAATTCCCCATTAAATAAAAACTCTACCCGGACAGCTTTATGCCCCATATTCACCTGCTGACGGATTAAGTCTGGAGGACCAAGCCAGATCGCCACTGTGCAGAGACCAGGAAAAACAATGCAGCCGAACGAGATAGAGATGGGAGAAGAGTGTGTACGAGAAGCCTGAGGAGCCATAAATCATGCTGTGATTTTCTCTTTGTGAACGCCACCGCTGTGATTAATGGCACAGCGCTTTAGGCCCCGTCACCACATCTAATTGGGGAACATCGGTCATCATTAACATGGGACAGTGAAGCCGGGACGGAGTCTTACCCCGATACCTCCCCTCAGAGACCCTCCGCTCACCTTAAGACTGCAGAGGTTAAAATCCTGCCTGAAATAATCACCTTAGCTCAACAAACAAGTGAAAATTACTTTTTTTTACATTAGCCACATCATAATGCTGTATTTTTATGAAGTAAATTGGACATTTGACCTTGTTTATAAATAGCAGCGTTAGGGCCGGGTATCATTTAGAGTTTGCTGATACTACACCAGGCGGCACAGTGGCAGAGTGGTTAGCCCTCGCTTCTCTGCAAGAAGCTTCAAGGTCTGAATCCCGGTAAATACAGGGCCTTCCTAAGTTTGCATGTTCTTCCTGTGTCCGCATAGATTTCCTCTGGGTGCTCCGGATTCCTCTGGGTGCTCTAGTTTTCATTACCACTAAAAACAAGTAAACTGTTGGTAAAATCTTCCATCTCCTTTATCCTTTATCCTTTATTAGAGATGGCATTGGAAGGATGGATAAAATGCTCAGGACAAACTTACTTTACAATAACCATATGGCTCTCAAAATATAGGTCACAATACAAAACCTAACTTTAAATTTTCGATGATTCGATGCAATATATTTACAGCGGATTTGATACAATTGAGTAAATAATAAAGGCTTTTGGTCCCTTATGTTGTGCTCCTGCTCAATTATAATAATAACATTGTTTATGAATTTACGTACATATATAAATTGAAGATTGATTGTTGATCTTCACAGCCTGTTTGCAATGTGTGGGCCAATGTGTGGGCCTGAATATTACAAACTATCAAAAATCTTGATATAGTTTTAGGGCCTTGATTCACTGATTTATCTCGAGGCAGTTACACATTGTTATAATACTTAAAGCATTTTTCATTCTCATATGTCTTTCAACTCTTGTGTGGTGTTCTCAGTGCCGTCTTCGGATTTAATATGGTCTATATTCTATAAAAACATGTACGGGCTGATAAGCAAAGATAATGCAACATGTAAATTAAATCCATGAGAAGCTTCCTTGGTAAATTAAACCTCTCAATGTCTTATTAACTTGAAATATTAAAACATCAATTATAATCTGATAAGGTGCTGTAATATTTCATGTTTAATCAAATCAAAGTTTATTACAAATACCCATAACCTTACCTCAAAAACAAAAATCATTTTATTGTGAGTGCATGTTTCATAATTGTAATTATAGCTATTTACTTGCTACTGTTTGGTTATATACAGGTCTATTCCAGCATCAAAATCTAACACTCGCCTTTGTGCGTTGTTGGATTGTCTACAAATTGGACATTAACATTCTCTTCGGGCGCTTGAGTATTTTTATTCCCAAAACTCAAAAGGTCAACCGATCTACGCCATGTCTTGCATAAAAGATGATAATATACGCTTGAATGAAAGTCTTTGTGGGAGGAAATGCAAATATTCAATGGTCTGCTTGATCCAGCTCTTTAATTGGACTGCTCGAAAAAATCCTGTCGCTCAAGTTACAGCGCGAGTGTTGGTTTAGTCTGAAGTGAGGGATGAAAGGCCTAAAAGAGCGATATTAAATCACGTCACTATGTCTTTGACTCAATGTCTGGAACGGCAATTTCTATATTATTATATCATCGATTTGAAACCATTGGGAAAATCTAGTGTGCCTTGAGCAAGTTTTTTGAAGACGTGCCAGACAAAAAAGCCAAAATGTCGCGTATTAGGACTAAAAAAACTCATTTATTAGTTGCAGTTTTTTGTCAATAATCAAAAACTGATATCTATAATTTATTAATCGATGGCTGCTTTATACAGACGCAAACTCACTTAACTGCAACTTTTTTGCATCAAATAGACCAAAAATCAGTGGCAGAGTGGTTAGCACAATCTCCTCAGCAAGAATTTTGAAGGTCTGATTCCCGGTCGAAACAGGGGCTTCCTCAGTGGGGTTTGCATGTTCTCCCTGTGTCCATGTAGGTTTCCTCTGGATCCTCCGGGTTTTCATTACCACTAAAAACATGTGCAGTAGTGGCTAATATCCGGACAAACTTCCCTAAAGGGACAATAAATAATTCTTTAACCATAACAATACAGCTCTCAAACAACTAATACATCAATCGAAGGAATAATCTTCTTTTAATTATGTCATATTTTAGTTGTGCTTGAGAAGACACAAAATTGTAAGAACATTTGTTTATAGATGTTTTTAAATTTTGCTTTTGACTACATTTAGTGTCTTTCTACTTGATGGCCCTACATTATTTTACATTTCTGACCATTTTCAACACACCATTCATATTTCAATCCAGAACTTTTTGCAAATTAGGTAAGAAAAATGATTTAATATCAGAAATGAATTCTTGTTGACATTCTCTTTTACAGCTTTTACATGCACGTTGGTGCTCACAGCAAGAAGGACCTGGGTTCGATTCCACCTGAACACAGGGTCTCTCTGTGGCGTTTGCATATTATCCCAGGTGTCTGTGTAGGTTTCCTCCGGGTGCTGCAGTTTCTTCCACTACTGTGGGCTGGGACTCCCTCCCAGACTTTGCTGGTTAAATAAAGGCTAAATAAAGAATGGAAAAAATAATGACCGATATACATAACACGGTAGAATTGTGAATCTATTCTTACATATTATTTATATCAGAAATTCTTTCAAAGTAGTTAATAATCTGTTTATACATTCTAAATCATTACAAACCGAGACATAGTGCAGTGAAGGAAAGTCCCATTTTTATGGCGCCAGATTTACGCCAAAAGTCCACACGCTCAAATAACACATACACGCGCAGCTTTATTTAATTCACACGCGCGCAAACTACTCTCCACGCGCACATTTCACACCACACGCGCGCAGACTCAGTACCACGAGCAACAATACGCGCGTGTGTGCGCTCGTGACCTGCCCTCTCCCTTCTCGTGGTCTTTGTTCTGCGCGCGTTGAACACTTTTGCCATGTCTTCTACGCGCGCGTGAAATACTTTTGTCGCTTGGGGGCGGGGCCAGTGAAAGGTAAACAGCCCACTGGGTTTCTGGGCCACGTCACAGGCAAGTTGTATGTGCATAGCTGAGTGGCTAAAGAAGGAAGAACACTGGAAAACACTTTGTATCTGGTAAGTGTTTGTGTCCTACATTATCTAATAAGCAAAAGGTCCAATCCATAAGTAATCACTAGGTTACATGATGTCACTAGATGTAGTTATCATGATCAGTCAAGTTAAAGCAAGCTCAAACAGCTAAAATGCTAACCGGCAGTTAGCATTTTAGCTGTTTTGCTAAGTTAGCTAAGGAGGCTCCTTCGTTTTAGTCTGAGGAGAAACAGCTGTTCATGATTTAGCCTGTGTAGCCTTCTAGTCACAACAAAAGCACATAAATACTTTAGTGCTAAAGTATTCAGCTCTAAAACCACGAAGTGTGTGGTGTTTTTCCTTGATTACAACAACTGGAGAACAAAAGTGATCAACCTGTATACCACTAAAAAGGCAATAATAACTAAGCTAATGTTGCTTTTTTCCTTTATCAGGAGAACCATAGTCTGTGCCTTGCATCTGTGGAGAGGACTGCTGAGCCGAATGCATGGAGAGACGTGATGTGGATTTATGTTTTCTTTTATTTTGTGCAGAGCTACTAGTAAAAGTCATCCAGTGATCCTCCTTGTGTCATGGTCCTTCTTCAGACAGCGCAGAACATGGAACACAACGCAGATTACACTAATAAAGGGGTTAACGGGTGTGCACCAGGTCAAGACTGTAATTGAACAATAAAAACAAGTTACAACGGTGCCCACACCCGTTACAAGTCCATACCCTGCCATACAAGAACAGTTCAGGGTAAGGATGTACCCCAAGTCTTTGTGGCCATAGTTACTCCCAGGCATCATAAGGCTTTGACTTAATGCCCACTCTCTGACTGGGGAGCACATCTGCCTCAAAACACGGAACTCAGTACCAGAGTCAAAGTATTTCACATTCTTTACATAACACATAATTGTCTGCATCGATAGATTTATATGATTTAGGTTCTCTTTTGTATAGACACTGGGGGCCTGAGTGAGGTAATTATAGATATTAGGCCAGGTAACTGATGGCCATTTTCTCCTATCTACAACCCACTGTTCTGTGAGAATAGTATTATTATTATATGTTTATTTGACAGGCACAGAACAAAAAGTATTGTTACAGGTAACCAATGCCATGTTCATAGGCCGTATAGCAAACAGATAATTGGCAGTCGCTAAGGCATAAAAATATTAGAGATTTCAGTTCAGCAGGTAAAATGTTCCAGAGCTGTGGCTCTTCGACTGCAAACGAAGTCTGACCAAATGATGTTTTACATCTTGCTGGTCTGCAGTGTGTGTGGATCAGGAACTGGTGCCCATCGCAGAGGACCATGAAGATAACCTGCACCATCAGAACTATTCAGGGGTTCTGTGTAGTGTGTAGAGATGATAGCCATCCTAAACTAGCAAACACAATACAGGTACAGAAGCCAATTATGACAGGTTGAAACAGCTTAGCCCCAATTTTAAGTTCATTTTAATAAAAATACATGAAATCAAATGAAGTTTACTACTATTTAGCAATGTTAACAATTCAGATATTTAGCTCATTTGTTTCAAAACTTTGTATACACATTTTTGATATTTGGGTTTATGGACTGACAGATTTATTGCTAGTTAGCATAGACTCATTAGGTCAAACCGCTATAATTATGCAAATAAAAAGCAAACAAATAACTCAGAGACAGTTTTATTAAACTTTGATAACGGTCCTGACATGATCCTGACAAAGCATTCAGTGTAAACAACGTACAGCGATGACAAAGGTCCCGGGATGTACCTGGCTAGCCTTGCGGCAACATAGGCTGATGACGTTATTAGGAGAGAATATTAAACATTTACGAACTAAACACGTCCTGGTGTAAGCCTATAGGGTGTCCACAACAGTGTACATACCACGTTAAAGACCACAATAGCCAGCCCAGTTAGGGTTAGAAAAAAGATATACGGTCTATGGATTAATCATATGCTGCAGTGGGCTGTTTACCTTTCACTGGCCCCGCCCCCAAGCGACAAAAGTATTTCACGCGCGTAGAAGAGATGGCAAAAGTGTTCAACGCAGAGCACAGACCACGAGAAGGGAGAGGGCAGGTCACGAGCGCACACACGCGCGTATTGTGGCTTGTAGTACTGAGTCTGCGCGCGTGTGGTGTGAAATATGCTCGTGGAGAGTAGTTTACGCGCGTGTAAATTACATAAAGCTGCGCGTGTATGTTTTAATTGCGCGTGTGGACTTTTGGCGTAAATCTGGCGCCATACATTTTTCCTTCTCCTTCTGAAGTGCACTTACATACATCTACAGTATATACCATCACAGCTGCATGTACAGTTAACCTGGGGTCTCTGCAGGGGGCTGGGCGGTTCTTAAATGTCATTCCTGGCCTCTTCAACCTGTAATTAAACCTTTGGAAGTGGAGATAAAATGAACAAATTGGGTAATGAATCGGGTTGAACAGGTGTTGTATGGTGCCGCAAAATGCACCAATCAGTCTTCCCTGTGAGATTTATTCAGCTTCTAATTAGAGCCTGCCTTCGTTAATTATGATTAGACTCTTCTCCATGAAAAAAATGGCCTGACATTGACAGAATTGGTGATAAACAAACAGCTCAACCTCGCCTTTACCTCTGTGTCAAAGAGCTAAACCCATCTCTGGTATTAGCTAATGGAGAGTCAATGCCAGAGCTTAAAAAGTCCGACCAAGAATCATTGAGAAATTCACTGCAAAATTGACTCAATCTTCCACAGCCTGAGATGCTGAGGAGGATATTAAAATTTTCAGGGAAAGATTAACGTTTCTTGAAAACATCATGATCAATGCAACCCTCATACTCACTCTTTCCTCTTTCAGTCACAGGCAACTGTCAACTTCCTTATTCCCATACACCAGTTCATCCATGGGAATCCCAAAGCATTCCCAGGCCAGCTGAGAGACCTAGAGCTTATTACATGTTCACACTTGTAAGTCTGGTTCACTTTAACTGGACCAAGTCTGGTTCACTTTATCTGGACCAAGTGTGGACCACTTTAACTGGTTTAAGTCTGGTTCACTTGGGGAAGATGCTTGACAGATCAAGTCAGTTTCAAAAGATGTCAGCAGTTTAATGGGAGGATTTTCTACTTCCGGGTGGATCATCCAGACTGCTGGCCCTCCTACTTGCCAATCATTCTAGGGATACATGCTTGTCAAATAAGACCAGAGAGATTTGTTCAAAAAAGGGGAGATGGCGGTTCTTTCCTAATATTTGGGAAAATACTCCTATATACCTTTAAGTGACATCACTTGTGTGCTGGTTTTACATCCACTAATCCCAAGTGATGTCAAATGGGTCCAGTTAAGGTGAAACAGTAGACCTATGCCCTGTTTACATCAAGCCTACATGGCCTTCTATTCAGCTCTGCTCTACCCCAATTGGGTTTAATACCGCCAAGCTAGTACTAAAGTGTTGTACCTGCCAGTAATTGGCCGTTCTGCTGGAAGCCATGGTTACCACAGAATTTACAAGGTGTGTTGTGTTGGTTGCTAGAATACGGTACCAAATACCAAAGCGTAATGGAAATGTAATCAAGTAGAGTAGAGCTGGATAGAGTTGGTGATAATGAGGCTATAGTCCCTCAACCCAGTATCAAATGAGGCTTCATGTACATGCTTTTGGTACATTGAATAAGGTAACATTTTCTCAAATCCAAACAGAATTCTCATCTAGACAAATTATTAACATGAAGTAAAAGTATGTTTTGCTCCATGCATATTGTTCTAGTCAAACATGAAGAAGTATTTTGCATCAATAGTATCTCACAATATGTTCATGCCACTAGAACAGCTTGTAATCACATTTTAATAGACAATTAAAATTGAGCTATCAATCAATTTCTGCTGTGGACTTAGGGCTTTGAATATGTTTTGACCAAAAACAAACTTCTTTTTTTCTTACAATGTCGCGTTCAATTAACCCATGGCGCTTTATTGAATGGATGAAGCAAATTGCAATCACACAGGATATTTGGATGTGTTAGTCCATGGCACATTATCAGAGGAATGAGTTTGAGAATAAAAGATGTGAAATCAAAGGGGAACGGCGTGGTGCTGTGCCAAGGGCCACTGCTGCATCAGAAGGCTTTATGCATGTGGCGCTGCTTTTAAGATTCGGCTCAAACTGGATTCGGCCACAAGAATTTGCACACTTTTCTTTTCCAGAGACAAAATGAAATTTCGAAGTATGTCAAGAAGGCTGCATTTCTTTTTATTCTCCTTCTACCATTTTACAGAAATCGTACCTAACTTATTGAAAAATATATAATATAAACATAATAGTAAAGTAATAGCAATAAACTGCCATTAATACAAGATATTTGTCCTGCAATAATGAAGAGGCTGAAGACACTGGCACTGAAATATGACTTTATTGTCCACATAAGAAAATGTGTCATCTGTATTTGACCCGTCTTTCAATGCTACTAGGGCCTAGGACTGTCAGGGGCAGTGGTCGCCCTAGTACAGCGCCCATTTCCAGATGTGGATGCTCGGCTTGTTTAAGTTTTATTTATTTATTGTTTATTTGGTTTGGACAGTATGTTAATGAACACATCACTCCGGATTGTAGCCATGGGCTAATGTCCATCCGTCGTTCCACATTCGCACTCACAAACACACACTCATTTACCCTGAACCATTGCACATGTTTTTAGCGGTAGGGGAAACCAGAGTACCCGGAGGAAACCTACGCAGACACGGGGAAAAGATGCAAACTCCACTCAAAAAGGCCCTTTACCGACCGGGATTTGAACCCAGAACCTTCTTGCTGAGAGGCGAGAGTGCTATCCACTCAGCCACCGTGCTTTTAGTTGTAGTGGAAAGCAGAGCAGTTGGACGAAACCAGAGCACCCAGAGGAAACCTACGTAGGAGAACATGGGGTTGTCACTCAGAAAGACCATGTTCCGACCGGTATTTGAACCCCGGACCTTCTTGCTGAGAAACAAGAGAGCTAACCGCTGCCACCATTGAATAATACATACTAAACATGAATCCTATGGATCTAATATTTCAACCTTTAGTAAAAGTGACATAATCTCACAATTTCTTTGTTGGAATGTATTAACTTTTCCTTTTTTTCAAACACGAGTGAGATGTCTTTATAAAATCAATAAGCATTATCAAACCAGCACTGCATGTAAATGAGAGTAATAAACGGCAGCTGAATCAGCCGCATACCTCCTCCTCTGGGAACACAGAGATTGGGTTTCATTGATAACTTTACAGATAAGTAGCTTATAAATGTCACTTTCATCTCCTGGCTTCTTTGAAATCCACGACTTCCTCGATTAGAAAGAAATTAAAATAAAACATCTGTCTTCACACATATTTTCATACTGGAGAATCATAGAAATGTGGTGTCTTCAGTAATGATTGGAAAAACAGTAAGTAACAGTAAGATGTTATTAGTGTGTGTATAAATGACGGCTCCAAAAGATTCTACCGGCTGTTTCCTCGAGGGAAATTAGCAGCATCTAAATTTAAGTGTTAGAAAATGGAAATCAGAATATGGAAACTGGATGTACCCGTGGCGCCGTGCTGGCACAGTCCGAACAGCAGAATGCATGCAGTTATTCGTGTCCTCTGCTCTATATTGGCCTAACTAGTGTGACTGGTGCATGTGTTTTGCAGACAGAGGACGGAGAGGAAGAGAATCCACTGGAGAGCTCCACATCTTTAGAGTTGGAGTTTGTGGATGATCCCAATTTTAAAAACAAGGTCAACTACTCCTCCAGTGCGGTGCAGATCCCGACCGACATCTACAAAGGCTGTGAGTGTCCACTTAACACACTGAACACATGTTTTCCGTGAATTCTGTGCTTTTGTCACTTGTTTGGCACCTGTGTTTTCAGTGGTGCAAGAACTAATTCAATTCCATGTATTTTTGTATAGCCACTAAATCCCAAAAGTAGTTCCCTCGGAAGAATTCTCAAAACCATCGAATTTGCAAACACAGATCAGAGAATCATTCAGTTCAACATAAGAAACGAATGAAAAAGAAAAAGCTGACCATAAGTTTTGATAAAGTCCATATTTGTCGTTGAATGTCGAAGGTCCTGGATCGTCACTATGAAAGAAAACATGAGTAGTAATAATAATAATAATTGTAGTTTTTCGTAATTACATTATAGTTAGGTAATCTTTCAGAAATTGTGTATTATTTGCATGAATATTATCAGGCTCGAGTAAGATATACTTTGCAAGACACGTTAAGTTGTATGTGAAAAATTACACTACCCTTCAGCCCTTCAAATTGTATTTACAGTATTTTTCAGCAAACCTCTATATCAACATCAGCTACATTTTAGCACACAGTGTGTATTTTTACACATATGTTTAAACACATGTCTTTTTCATACACGTTTTGCTTTCTCTCAATGCAAGACAAATAATCTAATCAAACAAATTAAAGTTATTATTATCATAGCAATTATCCAAAACATGTTCATTTGGTAGTCTGACCCCTGGAGCTCGCGGTGCTGGTATAGGACTCCACCTGAGGATGATGGCTCTGGCTCTGTGACCAGCTCGCCTCCACTGTCAGGGAGTTTAGATAGATAGATAGATAGATATCCTCGTAGGGGAAAATCAGGTGTCCAGTAGAAGCAAAAACACATCGACCCACACAGACAAAACAGATAAATTGATCGTTCTAAAAAGCTAACAATTGTCATAATAATAAAATGCAACAGCAGCAGAGGTGGTGCAGCCGCTTGGTTAGGACCATTTTCTCTGCTCTGGTCCAAAGTAATCCAGTGGATTTTTGGCTGTTCTGCTTGGTTCGGGCCATGACCCCTCTCTGCTTCGGTATGGACAAGTGCAAAACCATGAACACTGTGCTGCAGCAACATCTCATTGTTTACGATATATCAGGGCTTTACTAGTTAATCACAACAGAAGAGGTTTTATGACTAATTCTCAAATGACATCAGCTTGAATTGAAAATGTGTTTTTGACCCTGTGTAACAATCTATTTGGATCGACACAACAATTTTCTGAATCAAAATTGCAATGGGCTAACTAATCGATTATCAACATTCATTACAGCCCTACAATGTAGCAATGTTACTTTACATTTGGCAATGAATTACGAATGAATGCTCTAGATATATCTGAGTCTCTGACTCTGAGTGGCAGAGACTGTCTCACCCACAGAATATATTTTATTGTGAGAGAGACAGTTGTTTTGAATAAATGCTAATGCTAAAAAACTTTGAGAAACTTTTGAAACTTCTCTTGCCTCTTTTCTAAACTTAAAGAAATAGTGTAGTGAACACAACACTAAATAACTTATTGTTACTTGTGTGAATAAACCAATAAGACATGTTGTTTATTGGCTCATAATAATAATTTGATTCTTTCACTCAGTGCAGTTAAAAATTTTCAGTGTCCAGTTTAGATGGTAAGGTTTTGAAACAAGTCTGTAATGCCTCATTCATCCAGAACTTTCAAAAAGTGATCATCTGTCAACTATGTTTTCAGAATAGAGCTCTTTTCACTCCCATCCACAAGTCAATTTGAAATCTGAAAGGAGAGATTATGATACAGACTGTTGTGAGCTTAGCCTTCTATAATGAAAACTTTCAAAACTTGTTATTTGCGTATTGGGTTTAAAATCGCACATGTCTTTGTGCCGTGCCGCCAGAATGCCAACTCTGATTCGAAATTACGGATACCCTCACATTTGCGTTTGTCGTAGAATGCGTTTTTCTGCTCACACATTGTCCACACAGTTCCCATTACCAAACTGGAGCACATGGCCTTCTTTCTCTCCTTATTTATCTTGGTATGGGTCCTTTTGTAACCGCAGGGACAGTCTGTGCCAATCTCCAAACCACTCCAAAACCAGGCCGTGCACAGACACACAGATGACAAGATTGATGGACATTTTACAGAAGCCATTTTTCCTTGTTATTGCGTGTTTCTTTGTCTTGGGCGTTGAACAGTCGCCTGCTGTATGCCACCTGTCTGTGACAATGGCCTCCAGCTGCGCGTCTTGTCAGAATTAGACACTCTCAGTTGAGGACGAGATGTCAGAGGGCACTGCTACCTCACAATAGAGCAATCACACTTGTACAATCTTCTCCAAGCCATTTTCTCTCTCTCTACCACTCTCTATATTCTTCCCCGAGCGCGCTCTTTGTCATTCGTTGTCACTTTTCTGTCTTTCTTTCTCCGTCTCTCTTCGCCGCTCCCCTCTCATATGTTGTCCAATCACAATGAGATGTTTTGAAATCTGATATTGTTTCTTATAGAGGACACAACATAGGGCTGTGTCAAGCATGTAAAGATCAAAAGAAAGCAATCTCTACTTTTAGAAATAAGTGAACCAGGTGTCTCTCCTCATTTACCATTCCCAATGTTCCCACTTTTTTGCCCATACATTTGCCAAAACAAAGTGGTGTAAAAGTTAAATGCAGTGAAAGAACCATTCCATTTTGCTTGATTTTAAGGGATAGATCAATTTTTTCTGGTTTTATAATTGATTACGCTGGCTTTAGATCAATATACACCAGCAGTAAATTGATATTTTCATTGCTAAATAGTAAAACAGGATAAGATATTCTTCCCTACACTGCCCAGCTGTGTGTTGGCCTGTTAATAGTTATAATCTATGACAAAAGCATGTCATTTTACAATATAATGTATACATTGAACTACTTCTCATCAAAACATGCTAATTACAAATAACTTTTTGACACATTAAAGGAGCAGTTTGTATAAATCTGGCCAACAGTGGTACTGCAACCTCTCCCACTCTTCCTGACACAGGTTGCCAGATTTGCAGACACATCTAGCACATCTACACCTATAAAAATCCTTGTTTTGTTCCTTGTTTTGTTATCAATGATTTTAGAATCATAAAGAGACCTTTTTTAGTTCTGCGGCCACATGTTACTTTACCAGTGCGATTAGCGAGTTCTGGCAACTCGGATCACAGACCTTCTGATTGGTAAAACAGTGGAGGGCGGGGCATCGAAATGAAAACAATAACAAGATTTAGGGGCTGTAAAACTCAAGTTTCTCGGCTGAACTACTGTTATCAGTTAAAGAAGTATTCAAAAACACAGTCCCTCCCGTCGACTCCTCACATCTCCTCACTCCCACTGTCAAATCCAAGCACCGAACCTTGGGGGACCGAGCTTTCACCATCTCTGCTCCCACTCTCTGGAACTCTCTCCCCCTCATCTCAGAAACTCAGACTCACTAAACTTCTTCAAAAAAACAGCTAAAAACTCGCCGCTTCCGCTAAGCATATGAATCTTAGTTTCAACTTTATACTCTTCTTTCCTGCTTTTATATTTTTCGTTTTGTGTGTCTGTCTAAACGTGTGTGTGTGTGTGTGTCCTGAATTGTGAAGCGTCTTTGAGTTTTTGAAAAGCGCTATATAAAACCGATGTATTTTTATTATTATTATTATTATTACTATGTTTAATTAATACGGTTTGACATATTTGGGCCATTTAATGATGACTTGACATGAGAATTGTTTACATTGCTACTTTAAACAAGAAATCTACAGTATCACAGATTATAAAAGTGACACACAACAAAGAAATGCTACTCGGTCATGTCACACTGGCTCTGAAATGTATAGTTTTGCATCAATGGCATCTCGAATGCTGGAGAATAAGGATTACTCTTACATACATCACTCTACAAATAAATTGCGTTTGTATTGAGAAGGGAAAACCAGTACAAACGCCATCTCCACTTCCTCAGTCCTCCTCTCTCGTCCCTTTTGAAGCCTCAGAATAAACGTGTCTTGATTGAGAGCGGGGCAGGGGACTATTGCGCTCTAGATTAGGTTCTGTGCATAGAAGCATTTTCCTGCCTTTGTCCAGGAAGTGTTGACTATTGATGTTGTTTCGTTAGTTCCCATTTCACGCTCTGCTGTGTCGAGATTGCCAAACGCAGATTCTGTGCCAACTCCATTATGAACACATGTTGCATGTCCCGGCTGTTGTTTATTTTTAAGTAAATACAGTTGAAAGCCAGCGTGGTCCCAGTGAGCATGCTGAGTTTAAGTCCTGATAAATGTTGGAGAAGATTGAGGTACAGAGTGAAACTTGGTGGTGAGAGTCGGCCATTTGATTGTATTTGAGATGTTATTGCTTTTCCTAGAATGTTCTGCAGTGCGATGTCATTTGGCACAACACGATTGGTTTTGTTGCTGGGAACTTGGATACTTTTCTTTCGGGGAAGTTATTTACTAATTATAAAAGATAATGCAAAGAGTAATAGAAAAGTCTCTTAAAAAACTTACCAAACTAGACTGACTGTTTAAACAAATTAAACAGTCAGTCGTTGTCTCTCGGTTTCTTAAATGTTATAATCCAATTTTCTTCCCCCTTGCCGGTATGAGCGTGGCGAAATGTAAATGTTCTTAAACTTTTCACTGCACCTACAGACCCATTCAACATTTTTCAGTTTGGTTCTGCATTGTATTGCTGTAAACGGTAGATTTAGATATAAGTAAATCATTTTGCTATTTATCTGCCATAATATAAACTGTAAACTGAACAAGTTTGTCACAACATTTAAATTGTTGATCACCTTTTTAAAATGCAGGATATTTATTTCCAGAGTAAAAATAACTAAAATAGTGTAAAGGTAAAGGTGACCAATCCTGATGCCGCTGATGGCTCACGTCAGGAGCAGTGGTCACCGGAGTAACAGCGCCCAGGAACCCATCTCCAGACGATATCAAATCAATGTCTTTCTAGTCATACATAAGCATAGTTGAATTTGTTGAATTTCTCCTGCATATACAGATTGTCAGGATGAATGAGTCCCCAGCAGGTCCCTAGGAGCAGTGCAGGTTTCCTGAGGAAAAGTGTGGGCGTCCCTTGGTCCTTTGGGTGCTCTCTGTCTGGGCTACAGTGCATGTGGAGCTGGGGGATTAGCAGAGCAGCGCGTGAGTGGGCAGGTTGAAGGCTCCTCTCTCAGTGGGATATCTGCGCTGAAGAAGAAAGAAAGAATCAGTGGGACGAATTCAGCCCAACAAACGACATCCTGCTCTTTTTTGTCAATTCTCCGCTCATGTCTGTTTGTGATTCATGTGGTGAGCGGCTTAGTTTGTGTACAATATGGCAGAAAAACTAAACTGGTACATGTTCTCAGAAGACAAAGTATAGAGAAAGTAATGTAAGTTATCAATCTGCAGTTTTCAATAGGGAGAGGATATTTACTAATATTGTGGTAGAGAGCGACAACACCAAATATCAAAGTCTAAAGTTAAAGGAGCAGTGATAATATTGATGTTAATTATATCTACATCTTGGGGACCTATTACGTCCTATTAAAGCCCCGGTGATTCAAGATGGAGCCCTATTCAAATGGCTTGTGCTCAGTAGCGCATGGGACTACACGGAGGAGCACAGGGACTGGACTCCTGTTAGTGCCCTGAGTCAGAACTAAACATGGGGAGGCAGCTTTTCAGATTCATGCTGCTAAAATCTGGAACAGTCTTCCTGAGGATGTGAGACAGGCCTCCTCAATGACAATGTTTAAAACCAGGTTAAAAACAGTTCTCTTTAGCTGTGCATACAACTGAGGGATTTTATATTTTTAGCTTTCTTTTTAATGTTCTGTGATTATTTATGATTTTAATGCTTTCTTATTTTGTTCAGCACTTTCAAATGCCTTGTGTATGAATTGTGCTATATAAATAAACTTGCCTTGCCTTGCCTTGCCATGGGGGCCGGGAGATTAGCAGAACTGGCCTATATTTGGGCATCGTCTGGTCCTCCCGGTTCTGCGCAGTGGACAAGCTCCCATGATGCGCACTCTGACCATTCAGAGCTGCTGATCAGAGCGGGAGCAGAGCGGAGTCAGAGCGGGAAGGAAACGAGCAGAGTTTGTGGCACTAAAGTGTGGATTTAAAGAAAACCGAAGGATTTAAGAAGAAAAAAAGTTCAGGATGACAAGGGACACTAAAATCCCCACAAAATCCGACCTTTACGAAAGCTGTAGGTTCTCTGTCAGCTGAGGTCGAGCTGTTTTAATTTACATTTAGTTCTATGGGACTTTTTTCTGGATAGCCCGCGTGAATTTAGTCTGCAGTACCACGGGCGCCCCCTGTGCCCATGGGTGGGAAAGCTATAAGCTAGTAATACCCTATCCAGTTATTATTATAGATCCATGGTCCTATTATGTACGAATAAAAGTGGATTCATTTTAGACTTAGACAGTCTTTATTAATCCACACGGGTAATTGCGTTAAAAATAAATAAACATTAAAGTCCTCATTAAAAAGGACGCACTATTTATGTTTGGTTTTCAAGTTTCTTTGAGGAAATTCAGCCTCTTTTTGAATTTGAACAATAAGAAGAACAACACATTGACTTGAATGAAAGCAGGTTCAAAGATAAGAAGTCATTCATAATACACAGTTTGTACCATTTTTAGCTTAGGAGATACTTGTGTCATGGACAAGAAGATTCTGGCAAAATAAATTGGATTGTAGGGGTGAAAAATACTCTCCTTTAACTTTAAGAATAGATGCAAGTAACTTCAAGAGTTCAATCATCCCGCAGGATAATGGCTTAACCAACACCTCAACCAAAAAACATTCATCTTATCTTTTTTTAAACGCAAAAAATGTAAACAGTATTCATCACAAATAGCTGTGTAATCTGCGGCTCAAATTTGTTGCTTGTAGATGAGATAAAGAAGGAGGCGATAAGTGAAGAAGAGAAGCTTTATTAATAGAAACCATTTGGAGCCAAAAACAGCTTTTATGACGATATTTCCAGAGGCTAAACGGGGCCGAGGATGTGTCTGGATTTGATTTGTCGGAATAAGGCTCCGACTCCATTTATTGAGATGGAGAGTGTTCCCTGAGCCCCGTAATGAAGCGTTTTATGATTCATTATTCCACAGCTGATTTCTGCTTCTCAGTCTGCAAACTTTCTAATTAGCTCAGGTCAAATATTCAGACACCTTCCCACTATTATTGTCATTGCTTTTTACACAGTGAACATTGTTACTCTGCCACAGCGTTAAATAGTAGTGAATACTGGACCGCAGAATCTACTATGAATATTAATCCAATATGGAAACACAAACTTACATATTTATCTGCCCAAATAATTTATCTAAGAAAAGTAATGAGTTTGAGAAGGTTTGACATTCACTCTTTTTCAAATCGGAAAACTTGGAATGAACTCCAAGATAGAAATCAAAACATTTCACTTTAAAAAAATCTATGGCTCACTTCTGGATTCAGGGATTTGACTTATTGCTATAATGGCAATATCCACTTTCAATATTGGGAATAATTTGTCTGAAATTTTCCCATTGAGGGGAAGGATAAAGGTTGTCTTATCTTGAATGAATTTGTTTAATTGTAGGCCTCTTGATCTGGGTAAAAACAATTGATCTTGACTTCCAATTACTTTTTTTTTTTCAATTACAAAATAAATGGTATGAGATATACAATATTCTTATTGCCTGTCCACCTGACTCAGTGTTGATTTTTCCATTTTTGGCACAGGTCTAATATAAAGTGTTGATTTTATACCCCATTTGCTAATTTTTGCCCACCCCTAAATCCAATTTTTTAAGCAAAGAGGCTTTTTTTTTGGTTCTTTTTTTTTAATTCATCCTTTCATTGTACTGCATGCTATAGCTTTGACAATTCCCATATGAATTATTGTGGCTGGACAGTCTTTTTGCTGTATTAACGTGTGAGGTATTTGCCCCACGTACAGCCTACTGCTATTGGCCTACATTATTGTTGTGCATAAGCAGTTACTGTTCTCAGCGGGACACAGGGAGAACCTCCAATCATTGTGGGGAGTCCTTTCATTTAAGTTGAAGTTTAAATCCTCCACACGCTGTGCCGTTTCCAGCCCCACGTCACATTGTCAGTCTCTCATTGTAGTTTGCCGCTCATAAAAACGTGGTTATCACAAGTGAATGGATGGCACTGGCTAGCTGTGCAGATGAAAGAGCAGGAGCTTAAATGTGTTTTTTTTTTCTCTCTTTTTTTGCATGGGGGGGTGCAGGGAGATTAACCCACCCACCACATGCTGTGCTCATACAAACAGCCATATACACTGTGACTGTACTACAGACAGCACTATTTACTCAGCTCAAGGCATTGTTTTGTCCCACAAAACACACAGTAATAGGAGTTTAAACAGAGAACTATTTGTAGAGCTAATACACTACGCTAATGTCTATTTTTTCACTACTAAGATTCATTGCTTCTGAAAAACAAATAAACAATTTGATACCTCATTTCCCCAGAGCCTACAGTAGACATTAGAGGTCAGCCAATAAAAGTTTGATTATCAACATGAAAACATTAGGATCATGTACTGCACGAGAACCCAAATCATTTTAGTTTAGAATTATGAGTGACTGCAAAACTCCATCCATCCATTTTCTACCCTTTAATCCATTTCTGGGTCAGTCAAATATTTTTTGACTGCGAAACTCTCTATTCAAATAGTTTTTTGCTTATGTATTTATATTTATTAATGCTCCTGTTTCCTGCAGCTCATTGCAGGAAGTGTGTGGGGATCTCAATGATGTAAAGTAAATACACAAAAATAACTATTGATGGACAAGATGACCACAAAAAACCACATCGGTCGACCAATGTAGAAAGATGTAGTATGGTGCTAAATCTGGTGCAGCCATGGTTTTTTATGCAACTGCACATTGTCCTTAAAAATGAAACAACTTACAGCTCTCAGTTGCAGATGTTTCCATAGAAACCTCTGGAGAGTTTACAGTATTTCTCTCAGTTATGAACTTCTCTGAAATACGCCTCAAGCAAAGCATGATCCAGATCACCTTTGTATCTACTATGTGGAGAGCTGACACGTTTATCCTTGAGCCATGACGATATTTATGACAGTATTTATTTTCTTGTTTGATTAATTCATAGGAATATTCACAGTTATTGTACATATGTTAGAACAACTTTTATTTGTTTTATTATTCCTGGTATTTACAGTATGTTCAATAGTGTGGGAATCTTCACAATTTCATAAGTTTTATTTAGTGATTGTCCACAGGTGTTGCAGTGTGAATCTATTAGGCACCGTTTACTTTACTTTTATCTTCTGCCATCTGGTCACGTCATCATCATTACTATCATTATCATTAACATGATTTCTTTATTCAGACTATTTTGTAAAGCTACAGCTTTTTATGCTCTTCCATTTTCACTGAACTGGTGTTAGCTGCTAACCCTGAACATAAACATAAAACATAAAAACATATTTATAGATCAACTGCGCATGCACAGCTGGAGGGCACAGTGACGTACTCCAATCATTGGCAGACTTACATTTTTAATTGCAACAAACATCTTCCAAAATACCTTTAATCATCCTATTTTTCTTTGTTCTATGAGATCAAGTTTGTGTTGGTCTATAATTAATTTGATATAAATGTCAACAGGATTTGAAAGTTCAAAACATTCAAGTTTTCATAATATCCGTGCATGCTCGTACACATTCACCTCAAGCCACCCTCTTTTCAAAGCAATTCACTACGTTTTGCAAATCAGGCCAGCACTTTCCAACATCAAACCAGATTATATTTATATTTGGGGGGGGGGAAAGAAACTCAAAAGTGATTTATGAAAAAGTTGCAGACAGATCGAGAGGCGAGGATAAGAGAAAGGGGATTTCAAGAGACTTTGGGCTGTCTGTCTCTGCAGGCTGCTATACTGTGTGCCCACTCAAGGAGCACTATCGTTTACCCACACACTAATGAGAATGGCAACCCCACTTCACTCCCCAGCAGCCACACAAATTACATTCCACATGTTTTTATTTACAGCTCCGTTTTAATTAGAAACACGCTTTAGACCGGCGCTGGGGAGGTGTGCTGAAATATAGGGTCTATCTGTACAAATGGGACTATTGAATAACCATGGCTCCCAGGCCCCGTTCTGGCCCATTGATCTCGGTGGGCTGACAGACAACTTAGGAGGACAATTTTTACTTGAAGTATGATTCTGTGTTTCAGCTTTACAGTCAGTACAAAAACTAAAGCTTACAAAAGACAACAATTGCCAGTATTACTATTTTGTGTGTGTTCCTATTCAAAAATATATTACAATACATCGTCTGAATGTGATTCTAGATTTTACTGGGAGGATGTTGTTCAAGTCTGGGATTGTAGACTACTCACGGTGAAACTATGGAAGTTTGAATCATTAAAAATTATTTCATTGCAAATACAATACTAATCATTGTCTTCGACTGCAGTATGATGAGCCAGAATTGGCCCTCGAGTATACGTGTGACAGATTGATCAATATTTTTTCACAAAACACAGTCAATGCAATAACATTTAGATTTAAATTTTGTTATCATTAAAGTGTTTCTTCCTGGGTGTGATTGATGACATAGTTCAGTTTAGTATATGCATCCATACATATATATATATATATATATATATATATATATATATATACATACAATATCTGTTCTGCACACTGTGGCGGATTAGCCAATAGTATTGGAGAAAATCTAGAGGAAACCTACAGGAAACCAAAAAATATATATTATCATGCAGTTGCGTTGTTTTTTGACGTTTTCAAAACTTCCATCATTATTTTGCATGGCACCATGATTCAGAGGTTGTTATTGTCAGAAATAATGAAACTTTAAATTGAAAAGTGTGTGGCTTCTTTGTGGAGTCTGGCTGCACTGTGAAACAATTACATGTCCCTATATATTTTCTAAGCTAAAGCTACAGAGTTATCCTTATTTCCAGGGATTGTTGTAGACTTTGTTTGCGCTTACATTTGTGGTAAATAAAAGGTTTCAGGCACCTCCACTTTACCGTGGAGCCATGTAGCAATGGAATGGAATTAGTTGTATTTACACATGATAATGGTTTAAGGTCAATGATAGTTGACTGCGCATTATAACTTTCTTCTTGGTCATTGTTTGACGGATGAAAAAGATACAAATCAGCACAGCTATCTTGCTCCCTGGTGTCTTTTTTTAAAGACCACATTATATAAGTAAATACAGTTGGGAGCAACATCTGTGCAGATTTGTATCTTTATTCATATTTTGTACTTTTTTGAAACCAGTACACTAGATCAGGACATTGGGATGGACGTCCTTACTTGAAACCTCATTGTGTGATCAGAGGCAAGTCGTTTATACGTTTCCCCTTTTACAAAACTTCCAAACCTTCATATCATGAAAGGAATTTGTATTTGTACCTGTTTTGAAATAAATATGCCATTATATTACTATGAGCAGACTTCCCTTTCTCCATATCTTACCTGTATTACCACTATTATAGCACTATTAGTTACTTGGGATCTCATGTTTTAGTGTTTAGTATTCAAAGTGACGGTCATTCATAAATTTATTTCCCCCATCATGCATTCAGAACAGGAGAGTATGACACTGCTTTATCTGTATATTATTTCTCATGGGATAAAGTGAGTGATGTGTATGCAGAGGTGTTGAGGGGGGGTCATGGGACAGCAGTGAAGTATTGTCCTACATTGAGATGCCATAAATCCCACTCATAATTGTTACCTTGCTTGTTGCGTGTGCTTGGTAAACGGTTCCAGCCACGGCGGTTGTGTCATGGCGGCCTAGTTGATGAATCGCCTTTTAAAGATATCAAAGGAGAGGTGTTTTGTGGTGAAGGATGCGCCGCTTGTCTGAGGACCCTGTCTCCTTCTCCTGAGCGTATTTTCTCCCGGGGGAAATTTGTCTTTTTATCAAGTGTCCATAAAAATTCGGGGCGTATTCAGACTGAATAAATCAGTCTGAGTTAGTTTTGCAATGTGCTTTTATCAAGGACACAGCCATCTCCTGCACGGATCCCAGTCAAGATGGATGTTTGTGTGTTTCTGTATCCAATAGGAATGCTCAACACTTCTGTAAATGTTAACGCTAACACCAATACAGACTGTGTTGCAAATACACACAAAAGAAATAACAAGACAAGAGGACAGTCTACATTTGACATCAGTCTAAAAAACAGCAGCAGGTGGAATAATTTGTATATGATGTTTATAAATGGATATTTTAATTGTAAATCCAGATAAGAGCCATTTAAGGATGGACCAATCAGATCATTTCATTCAGGGTGAAACTAGCTTGCCATAGCAACTATGTTAGCAGAATGCCTACCCCTGTTAAGGAACAAATGCCCTCATGAAGAATATGGCTCCAGCTATTGTATATTCAAATCGGCTTCTCCAATTGGATCCCTTCATTCGGGGTGAATCTCCAGCTTGCTGTAGCAACCATGTTAGCAGCATGTTACGCCCTGTAGCAGCATGTTACGCCTTTGCGCCCTGTTACGGCGCAAAGCTAGTGCCTTCATGTTACGCCCTGTAGCAGCATGTTACGCCTTTGCGCCCTGTTACGGCGCAAAGCTAGTGCCTTCAGAACAACTGCCCATATGAGGAAATTGGCTCCAGCTAGCTTATATTACAATCGGCTTCTTTTCGGCAAACACTATGGGTGACATCAGTACTCTATGGTTAGCATATGAATGAATGAATGAGCTTTCATTCGGACAATACAAAATAATATAAATAAATACAAACAAAAAACAAAAATACCTATACGTGTACACTGTATGTACAATTTGTTCCCTCAAGAAATAAATAAAATAAACAATCATGTCCGAAAAGGAGCAGGAAGAAGTACAAATACTTATTTGCCCCCTTTTCTACATATCAATTTAACAAAACAAAAAATGCACTTCAAAACAAAAAAATGCATACGCCTATTACTTTCTTCAAGGTGAGAAGTTTAATTTCAGACTGTCAAGAAAAATAAAACCTTTTGTCTCTTAACTCAGTGCATACAATATTATGTTTTGCCTTTACTTCCCACTTACTCCAATTGTTGATCATTACGTGGTGTGTACCCAGATTTGCTGTAATAGCCCCGTAGAATGAATGGATTTCTAGATATTACATCCCATATATAATTTGCATTAAGCAGTGTCTCTTGTTTTGTCTTCTTTGGTTATGAAATTGAATTTTTGTGATGAATGAAAGCTGCTAATTTGTGTTCTTTGCAGCGGCAAGTCCTCCCCCTCAGTCTGTCTGATTATATCCAGCCGTCTCTGTCCTTTTTAGTTCTTTGTGATTTTCTCTGTGAATTTTAGTAAAAACATGTCGCGGAGCTCCCTTTGGTACTGCAGTAATTTGCCTTTCACTTTTCCCTTCCTACTGACAGTGTTAAGTGCTTCACCACTGGCTGATTGAATGTGTACTATTGTTTTGAAGCATAGAGGACAGAAATAGCTTTTTGGGCAATTATTATACCTTTGTCTGACAAAATAACAGCAGCGTGTTTGTGTGTCCTAGTTTTCAGAAGCTTCAAAGGAATGATACCTGATTATATTTCTTGTGCACTTAAGGAAAACAGTTGTATTATCTAATAGCCGTGTGCTCAGCGTTTGGGCTTGTTTGAATAAACGACTGCTGTTCAAAATGCATGTATTTAGATGTGATGTTTATTAACATATAGCAAATGATCTTGTTCTGTCCAAAGTATTGTTGCTCACCTTGAAATTAGATTCTTTTGAATGAAATGGTGAAAGGGGGGGGTGAATATCTTATGCTGGGACCTATGCACACCACTCACTCAATGATCAATTTTCTTTTTTCTTTTTGCTACTACTGGACACCTGAATTTCTCCTTCGGGGATCAATAAAGTATCTATCTGTCTATCTATCTAGTGGAGTTGCGCTATATTGAATGACTACATTGTTATTGTCAATTGCATTGTAATAATTTTAAAACAACACTTATTCTATTTAAAAGCATGTAATATAGACCTCAACAAATACTGTTTGTTCTTAACGGCATTGACAATATGAGTTTGATATTTGATGCCGCACCTGTAGGTAGATAGATGGATGCACTTTGATTATTTTCTTCCACATTATACCCGTGTGTCACTGTTTGTTCTGAGAAATCTGGTGAAAACATGTTAGACCATATTGTTTTGGTTGGTTTGGAATTTAGATGAGAGTGAAACAACTTGAATTGTTTAATAAATACTACTCTTTTGTTTATTTTTTTTCATTCAACTATGTTTAATAGTTCTATACACTGTAAAAAACAATTACAAAAGTATGCAGACATCAAGTAGCCTATATCAGACAACCCAAATACTTTTCTCTTTGAAGGGGATTGGAATAATATAAGCTTTGTGCTTCATCCAGTGCCTTTTCAAACCAAATCAAGGGACATTTAGAACAGGGAAAAATGTCCAACTAATATTGAGATAACTGACATTAATGTGATTAATCGCAAGTAAATATTTTAATTGTTTGAGAACACTAGTTTATAGTCATTTCTTTTGGGCTGACAGATCGAGATATTCCTATACTTGATATTTTTGTGTCTAACATTTGTGGGAGTAAACTGCAGAGGTGTGGGCTCTGCGTCTTATCTCAGTGTGGTTTGTGCAGTAATTAAATCAGAGTGTTTCTCAGCTCTGTCTGTGTTTCCTCTTTAATCAGGGACCATTAAACCTCTGATTGCACTCTGCTCCTGACTCCAGTCTCTTTAAAGGCTGCAGGCTGTCTGCTCGCTGCTGCTTTTGTTAATATACATGTTCAGTTTGCATCATGTAGAAGTAACAAAACTCACAACACAAGATGAACCTACATTTTTGAGAATATATAATAGCACAGATCATACACAAGACGACTCAAAGTGCTGAACAAAACAAGATAAAAACAATACAAAGAAGAACGCTAAATCTTATGTGAATGAGTATCCATTGAAAATACATTTTGAACAGTATTTGTGAATGAGAAATGTGTTGTATTTCACTTGGAAAAAATCACTCCATGGGAAAAATCCCTCTCAGTTCTCAGGCCTAGTGAAGACTATGATAGGAAACTCTGGGAACACTAGGTGCAACAGTAAGGCGGCTGTGCCAAACTGTTGTATCATTCTGCAAGACACTTCACTCACATTGCCTAGTATAAGTGTTGTGTGTGAGTGAATGGGTGGTGATGGTCGGAGGGACCGATGGCTATGCTTTCGCCAGGCTGTCCCAGGGCAGTAGTGGCTACATTAGCAGTTTATTACCAGTGTGTATGGAGTGACTGAATAATGACATGTGAAGCAACTTTGAATGTTTGAAAAGCACCATACATTACAATTATTGTTATTGTTAAAGAGACATAGTAATAATAATAATTTCAACTCCACGTGTGATGCCCGCCACTTATACACAGGAAAACGCAACCCCAAAGTGTTCCGACTCCAACAGCGATGAACAGATTCAGCAGATCCATTCTGTCGCAGTCTTTGGAAGAAAATCAACCAAAGCCTCTTGTAATAGTGGCTCCCTGTGACTTGTGCCGACCTCAGCACAAGGTCATCTTTGATCCATCGTTCGTCACTCTTCACAGATCACTTCGATTAAAGCTGAGGCCCCGTCCTGACACATGCTGCATACAGCTCTGCTCACATACATTCATTCTAATGCAGCCGTGGACAAGGTCATTCAGATGACTTTTAGGGCTACTTTTTCATACTGTTTAAAACACTATACTCAACATTAAAGCCTTTCTTGCATTTGGAATATAAAGTCAAATGATCTCTGACACTTTGTACTTGTCCTAAATGCTAATTGGACTACAATGCAACTACAATGACAGTTTGGATTGCTTTTTTGTCGTAAAAATCCAATAACATACATGACCCAGTTGTTTACAATAGATTTTCCACTCATAATACTGTATTGTGTTTGTGTTTCAGCCCCTGTCATCCTCAATGAGCTAAACTGGACACAGGCGCTGGAGCGAGTCTTTATTGAGAACCGCAGAGAGGACAGCTCCCTCCGGTGGCAGGTGTTTGGCAGTGCGACCGGTGTCACGCGCTACTACCCAGGTGAGTCCGCACCATCAGTCACCTCTAACCTGGCCGCTTTCAGGCACAGATAAAGTCTAAATTGGCCCTGGAGCTTTGGGGCAGCGGCACATTGCCTTCTCCTTATCAGATCACAGTTCTGTAACTTGACAGACAGGAGTAAATTATGATTTTTGACTTTGATCTAATCTGATCTTGTCTGAAAATGCCACATAGCACTATTAGGCTGTTTAGGACTTATATTGTTGGTGTTTGCAGCAACGCCATGGAGAGCACCCAACAAAATCGACCTGTACGACGTCCGCAGAAGGCCATGGTGAGTGTTAATCCTTCCTCTACATCTGCTTTGGATTGACTTTCATGTTTTCAATTTCAATATTTTTTGTACCTCAAACGGTTTCCAAAGAACGATACATATGGGGTGTATCTACTAAGGGTTTGTTCTCCTTAACATTGAATTTATGATAACTAAAACATTAAAAATTTCACCTGCTATTTTACTTGACACCTGCTGCTCCTAGATTGATAATTATACCTCAAAGTCTACTGTGCCATCTTTTTTTTTTCAAGGTTCTTTTGGCAATTTGGTAAGGACCCCATCGATAAAGAGATGATTTATCTGATGATTTGTCCTACAGCAAATGTTGGGACGATAACGTTTACCTCATCTTATCTTATCTTATCTCAATTCACATATATTTCTGTGCCTGAAGCCCTCGTAACTCACATAAAGAACGTTGTGGGTTTTATCCCTGGGTTGTGTCCCGGTTTCTGGATGGGGTTCCTACTACTCCAAATTCATCCACCAAGAAGATTACATTTTCACCTGTATTTGTATTTTTGTTTGTTGGCAAAATAACTGACAACATAATAAAATTTCAATAAATCTCTAGAATAGGAAAAGGGCAAATTACTAGATTTTGTACAGGTCTCCAGTCTATGGTTTTGACACTGTGGTTCAAATAAAAAACGTCATGATTAATTAACAATTAACTTAAATTAGAAGTTTTTCCTGGAGCAAAATAATAAATCCTCTATAATCCTGCTTCAATTGAGCTGGCCGATCGTCATTCTTTGCATATCTAGGGTATCAAACCCAAAAATGGTTGTTCTTTTGCCGACTTGGACGCAGCAGCTGTTAAGGAAGCTGATTCCTCCAAACTGTGACAAGTGATGCTGAACACACACAGTTTGAGACCACGCTGCTTTCTCCTGATCTTTCCTCCGAACACCAGGAAACTGCTCTGTGTACCTGCTGTCTCTTTCTTTCTCTGCTGTCACCCTTCTGTTGCCTGGTTACGTTCTCCGAGTGGACTGGACATAATGTTGACTGCCGCTGTGATTAGACTTGACCTGGTTTTCCACGTCCGCTTGCGTCCGGCTCGTCCTGAGTGGCTGTTTGAGGTCGGGCTGCGCTGTCAGACCAAGTCAACAAGAGCTTGGGCCATACAAACACGAGTCAAGTCCAAGAAGCAGCGTCTGCAATATTATAATGGGTGGAGGAAGCGCTTTTTATTGGAAGAATGTCAGAATTATTTATCTCACATAATATATATATATCTTGCATAATATAAACTTGGAAGATTCACAAAGACCCTGAAATCTGTGGTCATCAGGCCCCTCCTAAAAATGTACAGTCTGTATGCCACGGTACTGAACAATGGCCCACCCATCTCAAATCTTGAGTTGAGTTCATGGGAAAAATCCTACAAACTTATCACGCAACTTACCAAATTTCTTATATTCAACAACTCATTTGATATGCTCCAGTCTGGCTTTAGACCCCACCACAGCACTGACACCGCACTTGTCAAGGTAACAAACGATATCCTACTCAACACTGACGTAGAAAAAGTCTGAATCTTAATCACGTTAGATCTGAGTGCTGCTTTTGATGCTGTCAACCATTAAATCTTCTTACAGAGTCTAGATGACAGGGTGGGTTTGAAAGTAAAGTAAAAGTTATTGCGTCTAAAGCATACTTAGGGATTCTTATCCATGCATTTGTCTCCAGTTGGTTAGTTGTAGTCACATCCTGCCCACAGGTCTCTCAAAATGCTGCAGCTCGAGTCCAGACTAGAACCAGAGTGTTGCACCACATTAGTCCAGTTCTCAGGCCTCTGCACTGGCTTCCTGTGGCTCAGAGAATAGACTTTAAAGCAGCTCTGCTTGTGTACACAGGGGGAAGGCACCAATTGAGATTCATACAGCTAAAATCTGGTACAGTCTTTCTGAAAATGTGAGACAGGCTGCTTCTCTGAAAATGTTCAAATCCAGGCTAAAAGTAGTTCAGTTTAGCTGCAAATTCAACTCTTTGTATGGTGCTTATTTAAAGGCTGATTATTTTGTTAAGGAATTAATTTGAGTTCCCTTGTGTAGGAACTGTGCTATACAACTAAACTTGCCTTGCTTGGATTGATTAAATGGAGATCCTTTCATCATTATAAAACTACCTTGACTAATGAGTTGAAGAATAAGGACTGAACAGTAGCTCTATCAATCTCAAAGGAGCAATGCTGTGACATTTCTTTTACTTTTCTCGTCAGACACATGTGTATCTTTGCCATCCTGGATTTTAGCAGTACAGTATAACAATCACCGTCCAAAGTAGTGTAATATCAGATTGGCTTGTGACACACATTGGTGCGAGGAAACAGGAAAAGGGAATAAGGAAGTAGGGAGCTCTGTGGAGGGTGGTGAGTGGCAGGTGCTTGTTGACAGACTGAGACAGGTGAGAGGTGGGTTTTTGCTCTGACCAACAGCCTGTCACTCTGTGCGCCTCTGTTTGTCACTGTCCCAGCCGCCCTTCCTTTCCACATGTATTCAGACCTGTTGCTTACAACAGCTTTAGTGTTTAAAGAAGCCACAGAGGCTGTTCATAAAAAAGGAGAAAGTAATTTCTAATGGGTTTTTTAGAACCACATATTGCTCTAAAATGTAATTGAGTTGAATTCAAAATACCGGTTTGATGAACAAAAATTAAATAGGGTAATAACAAAAGACAGTATTATTGCTTCTATTAGAAATCCATAAGGTGATTCTACCCAAAACCTCCTAGTCTCTCTTCCATACACACTGAGCAACCGAAGGTTTTTAGCTTACCTCATAAAAAGTAATCTTTTGGCCATAAGGCGGGTTCAGTGTGAACACTGACACTACAAAATATTGCAGTAATTTAGGCAATAATAAAATAAGACAATCATTATTGCTGGTTGCTCACATGTGGGTCAGGTGAAGAAGATTAAAAAGTCAACTACACACGTCACAAGAGGGACAATACTCTGCAACAAGCCGAGTAACAAGAGTGAAGCTTTGTTTGTACAAAAAAGAGAAAAAAATGTATATGGCTCTGTGTGGATGATTAGCAGCTTGCATGTGATTATCTCTGGTTCTGGGTGACTGATATTCAACTTGGGTCAGTAAATACAGGCCTGCACTGTGAATACGCCTGATTTTATTCATGGCATGTAATTATGCATAATGTATCAGTTTAACCACTATGACATAAAGTTAGTTTAGCTTTGTAACCACTATGACATGAAGTTAGTTTAGCTCTATAAGTATCTCTTTCCATCACACAGGGGATGTAGATATACTCTTGATTTGTCAGATTAGGAAAGGGCACTGTCCTTGTGACGTCTGATGTCGTCAATCACTCAACCTCCATTGAGGTTAGTGTCAGGAGCGACCAGGTCAAGTGTAAAGATGCATGTACAACAGCGGAACTGCCACGCATGCAATATCCACCTCTGAGCACCTGGCATATCAGATTGTATTTATTCATATTCGCTGATGCATCAAAATGCCAATGTCATATGCAGAAAATAGGTCATAGAGGTCATAGGCTTTAGCAGTTATCCATAACTATCTCTAACTAACTCATAATCAAATAAGAAGAGCAGATATAATATATGAATGTGCTGCACCACCTGGACGGCACAGGGGCGCACTGGTTAAGGTTTGTGCTATAGGTTTGATTCCACCTCCAGGTCTTTATGTGTGGAGTTTGCATGTTCTCTCTGTTTCTGCATAGGTTTTCTCCGGGTTCTCTGTTTTCCCCTATACCACTAAACACACAGTCTGGCATGTGCCTCCTGTAGGGCAACCCCACTCCCATCTCTGTGTGGAGTGAGAGACAAATGCCCACAACAATTGTAAAGCGCTTTGTGACTCTGCTCTGTTAAAGGCGCTATATAGATAAAGATTACTTACTCATATACGTTTTGAATATATGACTGAAATCTAAACACACTTTTGACAAGTTTAATGCTAGCGGTTTTCATTTAAATTACCATTACAGTAAAGAAAATACTTGTTGAATCAGAGTATGTTTATATATTGAAATCATGTATCAGTTGTATGTATCGTCACAGTGGAGGCTATTCCTGGTCAGTGCTGGTCATAGTTGTCCAGTCCAGGTTTTGGGGGTGACTGCTGCCTGCCACTAAAGATGGACGCAGCCCTCTGTCTCCCACAACCACAGCCTCAAAATTAATGGTCTCTAAATGCTTTGACGTTAATTATTAACATTCATCTATTATAATGTCTCTTCATGTTATTCACGCACGTAAAATAGACAGAGGAGAGAAACAGTAATGACAGGCATGAAGCTCAGTTCACTCTGATGTTGAATCCACCAAACAGCACATACAGCTACAGCAAAATACTATTACTTTTTCATATATACACTTTTGTTTGTTCCAATATAAAGAGTCACATTTTATCTACTTTAGAAAGTAAGTCATTTTATTTTTTCAGTAATTTTTAGTAATTTTACATGACGCTTTTGGGCTGAGAGCTGATTGGCTGAATGAATATCTTCTCCTTTTTCTCTTTCCAACTGAAAAATAGAGTAACAACCACATGAATTGTAAGAAAAAAAGTAACATTCAAATCTCTTTGCTAGACTGAATAATTTACTTTCTCCACATTGGAAAATAAACACATTTAATACAGAATTTTTACTTTTACCAAAATATGGAAATATGAGTTTTGGCATGGGCACCACACCTGTATTGATCATAAAAAATAAAAGCACAGACAACATCGCTTGCGGTGCCGGGTCCCTGGGCTCCTGCCTCCTATATGTTTTATCTTAATTCAATCTTTATTCGCGGCCACATCCACAGCAGCTCTAAGAGCCCAGCAAGTCCATAAAATAATACAACCATCAACACAAATCCATGCACAAGGGAAAATGCAAGTAAATATCCTGCTTACCTGCACCAACCTGTCCATACTGATAATGTTGTCTGGTCAATTGTACAGCCGCAAAACTATTACCTGTAACTAGTTTATAAGTATATGATTCACCAGAATGAATAATACATATAGATTGATTAAGATAAAGAGATCCTTTATTCGTCCCACAGCGGGAAAATTTCAGTGTTGCATCACAAGTTATATAACAGTAAGAAAGGGGAGCACACGGCACAAGTTACTTACTAAGTTAAGTGAACAATAGCTATACTAATTAAAATAAAACAAAATCTCTAACTCTAGCATCAATAACAAGTATAAAAACTAAATCTTGAAACAATAATAAAAATAAGTGTAAGATTGTATAGTTATATTAAATGTGTGAAAGAAGTAGTTGAAATCTCAATAACTTTTTAATTATAAGGTGTGGTTGTTTTCTTTAAATGATGTATAATATGCCATATGAGACTCTCAGTGGGGACCCACTGATGGCAAACTATGATGTCCACTATGGGGCTAAAAACCTTTTTTCCTGTTTGCCATATGTTTGCACTAGCACTAGTATTTAGTAGCTCTAAATACTAGAGCTACCAAAGTGTGATTCATTCTGATGAACTGGTGTGAACATATTCTGCTGCAGTTCAGCAGCCCTGACCTTTCCTCATGGCCAACGCATACATCTGTAACGTTGGGATGCCACGTGTAAATAATTCCCTTAATTTAAATGTAATGCACAACACTTGTGTAAATGGGTCAGGGTGCGTAAACACAATCTCCCAGGAGAGTTAGCCCTGCGGCATGAACATATTGATTTTTACAGAGCTACAACACAATAAAACTATTTCATGAATTCCAATGAGATTGCTGGGCCACAGCCAAGCATAATCAGCAGAGTATGTTAGTGCTGTTGGTGGGCTGTGGATTTATGGAAAATGAAGAGTGCTGTAATAGTCTGACTCTTATAGCTTAAGTATTCTTCATTTTGTTTAATAATTAAAAAACAAACATAAATTCCCATTATTTGAAAATGTATTACAGTCATCTGGACAAGAGGCTTTAGTGAAAAACACCCTCAAAGGCATAGATAAACAACTGTTGCTGTACAACAATTCTTCAATTTATGCTTCAACCATTTTAATTTGAAGCGTTTTCCCTTCAGTGATGTCATTTCTGAAGGAGAGTGTAAAATCTATGCTTCAGTTATGAATCCACTCATACAAAGGTGATTTTTGACCAGTGGGCAGGTCTATAGTGTTTCAAATGAGTGGCATTGCATTATTGCTCACTTATCTTAAATATGTCTTTTTTAATTTTACTGTGCTACTGTATTTGCAAGTGTTAGTTTTTGTAAAATACTGAATGACAATTATACAGAATCATACTAATTTCATTTCATACTAAGGTCTGAATTTGCTCAATTGTGCTCCATTAACAGGAAGGGAACAGGTGGAAGGGGTTAACTTCTTTGGCAGATTGAAACAATTGGATACGAGTTTGCCGTGACGAATGTAATGCGCCCGAGTGAGCTAGCGTTTAGTATTTAGCCTAACATCTCCTTTGTCACTAACGGAGCTTGTGGGGAGTAGAGCTACATCTTTGCAAGCAATGAAATTTGCTAAACATTCCCCTTACTCCAGCTTCAGATTCTTGATATTTGGGAGCTGAACCAGAAAGGGTAGCTTCACTATAAAATTCGCCGCCATTGCCAAACTACATCCAGAAAATTCGGCGCAAACTCTTGACGTCACCAACACCTTCCTTGCAACACCCGCCTCCCCTTCAAGCTGAATGGTCTGAGGGGCTACAGCCGAGGTAACTGCAGCCACTAGGATCAGACCCACACGCACATGTAGGGTAATGATAATTAACCGGTATTTACGGATGGCTTAGGCCAGGCTAATTTTACAGTGGCCAATAGTGTTTTTCCACTACCTACTAATTGTTGTCTGTTAGAAGTGGTCATTTCAGTGTGAGGCGGCATTGAAGGTCCAGGTTGTACAGTGGTTCGGCGCAGGGACAAAATGAAGGAGCAGCAGTCGAGCCCATCTGCTTGTCACCTGGCTATGGAGAATGGCATTCTGGGTAATGACAGGGAAAGAATGGCATCAGTGGCCACCAGCCTAGAGGTAATTACTGACTGGAGCTCATGCAGAAAAAACACATCTGGATTCAGATTCAGACTGTTTCGGGATTATACATGAGCCCCCTGAAAAGAGCGGGTCTTCTGAGACTGATATTTGTCCATGATGCTGTAGATCTTCTCAAAACAGTGGTGAATTAAAGCAATTTCTGAATCACTTTACTGCCGTGCCTTGTGTTAATATGGAAGCGAGAAAGGAGAGGTGTGGTTCGATTTTTAATTTTATTCATACCTTAAAAACAAATGTTTTCAATGAGTAAGACTTGTTTAAATAAGCATCATAGTCTGTATCTAGTCACCTGCAAACACAAACAAGGAACCCTGTGCATCATGTCCCAATGTGCTATTTAATTCTACAATTTCTCAAAGGAATTTGCAATATATTGCTTCAATCATATATTATTTGTCATGGTGGTAATTATTTGCAATGTACGACAAGCCATTTCAGTCCTTGTTGCAGTGGTAAATGTGTATTGTACGATACACTCAGCTTAGTAGTTAAAGTAGTAGTTGAAGCATGAATGTTTTTAGCGCAGAACTCTAGCAGCATAGCTATTTATTCTGCTGGTCAGTTGTCTGGGATCTGTAATACGTTTATTCTGTTTGTATTGACATGAATCTTAGGAGTAGAAGTGGTATTAGTATGTAGGTTTGCCTTGCTTCTGTCAGTTCCAGGGCAGCTGTAGCTACTGTAGGAGCTTATACCGTGTGTGGAATGAAAGAATAATGCCATGTGAACCATCTTGAAGTGTCATGAAAATGTCTTTTTACTTTACAAATTTGCATTGTTCTTTCAACTATTGTCTTTTCTTACTGCAAACAACACTCTCAATCAATCATTACAACTAAATTTCCCCTTGAGAGCCAACATTAGCACATTTAGAGCAGCAGTTACATTCAACAGTCTTTTACTTGCTCTACAACCTGATGAATGCTTTCTCACTCCGCGGCCCTCCGCATGTCGGCCGCTCACATCAAATCCTCCCTTTTCAGACATAACTCGGTCCCTCTCTGCCTGAAAGCTGCCCCCAAAAGAACTGGGACACAGACTTGGAAGAGGTCAATTAACCGAGCAGCATGCCCCGAGTGAACAGAATGTATGTTAGAGAGGGAGAGGGGGAAAAGGAGGAAGAATCCAATTACTTTCAATAATAAAGAATGCCACATCAAAGGTACAACTTGCGCGCCTCTCCAAGTGCTCTCCAAATCAGGTCTGGAAACATGAGCGAGCGCGTAACTTTTATCAATTTAATTACTGGAATCTTAATTTGAAGAAGAGAGAGGGACTGCACACGGAGATTTCATTTTTTTCTTCTCTTCTTTTGGAGAGGGTTGAGTTTGTGAAAATGATCATCGATGCAGCATGCACCAGTCAAAATGGAGCCTGCGTCTGAAGCCCCTCCGGCGGGGAGAAAGCGCAGACACAGTCCCATCTGAAGATTGAAGAAGGGTCATTTGGAGTAGCCCCGAGACCAACGGAAGAATTTCATTAACTTCTCTGCCCACGCTGTTTCTATTGGGCAAATAGAGCTCTTAATGGGAGGAAACTTGTTTTGGAGAGGCCAGATGTTAATTATGAAGGCAGTCCAATAGTCTATTAGTCATTTTAGGTCAAAATCCTCTCAGGGTGAGACAGCAAAATAAAGAGAATGTTATGCTTCAAAGATAAACCTGGGAGGTAGGAGTGAGCAGTGAAAATGAGACATGTACTTAGTAACAAGAGTCTTTTAAGTGCTGCTCCAGCTTAAATACACCCATCTTTATATAGTGGACCAGAGTGAGACTGTATTTAATTCTTTCTCTTTGACTTGTACTGAAAGTGAAAGATGGCACTGATGGATTGCTGTACTGTTACTCAAGTTTTCAGCAACTACAAACATGTTGAGAATTTATTATTGACTATTGCATTGTGACATTATGCCTGTTGAGTTTGATGAATATGCTGTTTATCACAATAGCAGTATGTAAAAATGTTGCCAAAAGTGGTATTGCAACCTTGTTGCCAGATATGCAGAATCCAGCTGGACCATAAAATCTGAATAGACAAGAGCTTTGTTGACTGCAAATCTATAACCAACCCCTTTTTCACAAAGGCCCTGATAGAAATCCTTGTTTTATTTCTTGTTTTGTTATTAATGCTTTGAGAATCATAAGATGACCTTTTTTAGTTCTGCGGCCACATGTTACTTAGCTCAATGCTTGAGTTCTGGCAACCCGGATCACAGACTGTCTGCTTGGTGAAACGGTGGAGGGCAGGACATCGAAATGAAAACAATAACAAAATGTTGGGGCTTTTAAACTTATTTTGAAATCTCAGCTAAACTACAGATATTAATTAAAGACGTATTGGAGAAGAGCATGGTTTATTAATGCCTTTTGACATATGAGGGCCATTTAAGGATTGACATGTACTGTATTTCTTAAATATTGCTTCTTTAAGTTTAGAGTATCAACAACACTGCATGGTCTGATGTATAGTGCTTAAACCCCAGAATCCCCATCCCCATTATTTACCCCAGTAAATAATCCAGAGTAAACATATAACATTCATGCTACACGACTAAACTACAGAAGCCAGGAGAAGCAGAGGCCAGAAAAAACATGCCTTTTTTCCTGACCTCAATTTCACAGTTTTGACGTTTCTCACATCTTGAATTTTCAAAAAGGTTGATTTATCTAATTAACTTGATTTAAGCCCTAGTCTGTCATTATATGTACGTTTTCTTGTCACTAATGTTGCACCAACAAAGACAAAGTCTAAGTGTGCATAATGAGTTAGTTTGACGTCTTGTTGAAGTTTTCATTATTACCAGGTGTAACAAAGCTGAAAACCTGAAATCAGAATATTTAGTTTTCCCTGGTGTTTTATATAGCCTGAATATTTCCTTGGCAATATGTCATATGGAGCTGCTGTAAGGCCTATATGCATCAGCTCCTGTGATCACCGGGCACAATCTCAATGACTTCTTGACTTCTTACTGCTTTTCAATGTCCCTCTCCTCAAATCCCTCTCCGGTGTTCCCATTGGGGCCTCATTACAGCCATCCATTTCTGCTCCTTTGTAGTGCGGTCAAATGTGACTTTAATTGAACTGAATATGATAAAATTTCATGTCCTTTCTGTAATGTACGACTCAGACATTACAAAGCCTTCCCATTGAAGCAGAATACAATGGCAGTCCACCTTCAGCTTCTTTCCTCCACATTCCTTATAGTATTGAAATGCAAAGGTTATTTAAGTTTTATCCTTAAATTATGCATTCCAAGCCTTTTTACTCCATAGGAATAAATCTCCCTTCTATTACAATATGCACTGGATAGGGCCATACACACCATTGATGAGTTTTAATGCGTCTTTGTAATTGATAATATTAACTAGAACATTGTTACCTTTTACTCTTGTTTGTATAGATACAACTAGTTTACTGTAATAGTTGGACTGTAAAAAAAAAATGTTCATGTTATTTGAACCCTGCTGCCTATATAACGATATTATGTGTTCCTTCCTCTATCAGCTGTTGACCTCCTGACCTGATGACGTAGTATTCCTGCTTCCCAATAAGTTTATGTGAACAGCAATAGTTTATGGACTAGTTTATGGACTATTAGTATGTTTAGTTTGATATGTTTGCTTTGTGCGTCATTTCAATCTGTAAAGATTGCAATAGAACTATACATATTAGCATGATCGCATAATTATATCATCAATACATGACAATTAGACCCGACAGACGTGTGATGAGCTACTAATACATTTAGTGCCTTTCAACATGATTTATTCAATCGAGTTTGGCAATTGGATCCCATCAGAAATATTCCAAGACTTATGTGGCACAGTGGCTGAGTGGATAGTACTTATGTAGCTATTATTGTTTCAATAATATTTGTGTGTGCGTAAACAGATTTGTGTGTGCGTAAAAAGATTTGTGCGTGCGTAAAAAGATTTGTGCGTGCGTAACCAGATTTGTGTGTGCATAACCAGATTTGTGTGTACTTAAAAAGATTTGTGTGTGCGTAATCAGATTTGTGTGTGCGTAAAATAAATATTTGTGCATGTGTAAATAGATTTGTATTTACGTATCAAGATTTGTGTGTGCGTGAAAAGATTTGTGTGTGCGTAGAAAGATTTGTTGTGTGTGTAAAAAAAAAAAAAAAGTACGTTTTACGCACAAGTTTTTTTTTTTACACACGAATCTTTTGACGCAGTCCTGCCTTCGCAGATTCGCAAGTGTAACTTGGACTGTGTGCGTGCGTAAACAGATTTGTGTGTGTGTAATTTGATATTTGTATCTGTAACAGAACAATCTGTGTGTAAATAACCACGTTGTACGAAGTGAAGAACGGAAAAAAGCCTAAGTGCTATCTGCGAAGGCAGGACTGCGTCAAAAGATTTGTGTGTAAAAAAAAAACTTGTGCGTAAAACGTACTTTTTTTTCACACACACAATTCTTTCTACGCTCAACACAAATCTTTTCACGCACACACAAATCTTGATACGTACATACAAATCTATTTACATACGCACAAATATTTATTTTACGCACACACAAATCTGGTTACGCCGGCACAAATCTTTTTACGCACACACAAATCTGTTGACGCACTCCATAAGTACAGTACTCCCGCTTCTCAGTAAGAAGGTCCTAGGTTCAAATCCTGGTCAGAATAGGGCCTTTCTGAGTGGAGTTTGCATGTGCTCTGGTTTCCCCTACCACTAAAAACATGCACATTAGGTCAAATCCTCCTGCTCTGGTAGTTCTAATCAAGTTGAGCATTAACATCTGGAGATGGGTTCCCGTGCACTCTATACGGCGACCACTGCCCCTGAAGTAAGCCTTAGCGCCATCAGGATGGGTCAAATACAGAGGCCTATATGTGGACAAAATTGACTTTCTTTTCAAACTAAGCTGAAGCGTGTACATTTTAGTTATGTTGAAAATATAAATCTATTCAATAATGACAACATTCTTAATTCTGCCTATACTATATATAGTGACGGGAGAAGAAAAGTTCCCTTGATGATGTAAACTGCTGTATTCTTGTCAGTCTCTTGGGCGTCTTCTAAACAGCTTTACTTTGTGAGGTAATGGTCTTAAGCGAAAACAGTAGAGAGGAAATAATGTGTGACGCCATCAGCCCATGAGTCATTTTACTCTTATAACACTGAGATCTGAATAGAGGGGTACACATTTAAAAAGGTATACTAAAATAACATTGCTGTTTTGGAGATATGCAGCCTATATACAGTGAAACTATTAAACATGTAGTCTTTGTTATTGCTCCCTTTGGACAATTTTATTTTGAATTCATTTTACAGTTGCCTGAATCCCATTTTCATTGCAAACCTCAAAGACATATGCTCATTTATTTAGCTCTGTTTCTTTGTGTTTACAGTGTATTTTAATTGTAATGAAATCAATTCAAATACTGAGATATTTTGTGTTAAAATGCATATTTTGGGCTTTAATTTTTTTCCCACCAGAAAAGTTCTCAATAAAAGTTAGGTTATTGTCCCCTTAGAGAAATGTGCTCTCTTCATTTGCCCCAAACTGAAGGATCAGGAGAAAAACCACCCAGACACCGGAAGAAACATACAAACTTCACTCAGAGAGGCTCAGGCCAGGAATCGAAACCACAAACTTCTTGCAGTGAGGCCTGAGCACCGCCCTCTCAGCCACGGTGCCCCTTTGAACAAATATGTCCTCTTTATTAGTATTTATGAATAAGAGCTCAAAAAAATGATGGCTAGAAATAATCATTCAAATTTTAAGACGGCCACTATTGAGATCCAGAAATGAAACTTATTATATTTCTATTACTAATTTGTTGGCTGATTTGTTGATTCTTGCCTCAAATAGCTACTTATTAATGTCCCTAAATTATGTCCCTAAATCTCTTTCTTCTAAATTAAGCATACATCATCATAAACTCATTTAGTGAAAGTTTAACTAAACAAAAAACACAAACTACATTAGTGGAAAGCAGTATTTGCATGTGCAAAAAATGTTTCTATAGTAAACATGAACTTCCCTTTGTTCCCTTTGTTTTAATCATCCTATTAATGTTATTCTCTGCATTTGCTTTTTTTTTCTTTTGTCTCGTGCCATGCAGTTTACACGCCACAGACCACTGCCCATTATGTCCTATTATTTACTCCGACTCCAAACCAGCAATTAGTGCAGCGGATGCAGTCATTATTTGGAGTAGCCATTGTCGGGCTCCACAGCTGAGTATCTCCAAAGAAGTCACTGCACATGAAGTATATACTGTAGCACAACTTATTAACTCTTCTAAGCACATAAGCTGTTTTGTGTTTTCAAGCTTAAGTGGGCTTAGCCAGGAAAACTGAATCATAATGAAAGAGCTCTTCGTGAGGATTTCTAGTGCGGTTGATAAAGAGTGTAATAAAATAAAAAGTCTTGTGTTCTCAATCCATTTTGTTTTTTTGGTTGTGTGCAGGTACATCCAGGGCGCCTCGTCTCCAAAGGACATGGTCATCATTGTGGACGTGTGAGTGTCCTTCACGTTTCTTCAAAGGATGCTAGTGCCACCTGTTGGTCTGAAATGCTGCTTCTCTGAGCACGGACAAAATGGTCCATGTCCATATTTTATGTTGCAGATGTTAGATTAAAGCTTGGGTACCTAACTTTGGCAATAATCATACAAAATTCTATGCTGTTTAATCCAAAAAAGAAAGAGCCTTATACAAGTAAAATGCAAGGGAAGGTTGTCCTTTATTTTCCCCTTTTAGAAATAGAAAGAGGTTAGAAATACATGCATGTGCAAACTATTTACACAGAACCACATTTTTTGACATTTTAAGAGCGAGGAACCAGTTACATTTATTACACTGCAGAGTTGGATTCGTTTTGGTTTGAAAATTAGGTACCCAGCTTTAAGTTATGTTTATTGTGTTCATTTTGAAATAGTGATCCTTTTATGGATTTGATTACCTATATAAGTTGATCTTGTTATTAATGTTTCTCCTCATCCCTCAAATAGTTACAGAATTTTCTTTTCTAAATTATAATAGCATTGACAACATTTCTCAGCAATGTAATATTTATTTACATTGAGATATTATCCTTGGGGTTTTCTTAATTATAAGTGTATCACTAATTTGTTGTTTCTTGACTGTAAACAGCTACATCACGATGGTCCTCTTGTTGAATAATGATCTTGTTTAGTGAAAGGTTAAGCATGTGGCTAATTGACTGTGGTTCCTGCAGGAGCGGCAGCGTCAGCGGCCTCACGCTCAAACTGATGAAGACCTCGGTCAACGAGATGTTGGACACTTTATCAGACGACGACTACGTCAATGTGGCCCGGGTAAGAACAAACCACCACAGTTCCTCTTTACAAAATAACTGGAGCTCTGTCAAATTAGAGAGCGTTTGTGAACAGCAGTTTTTAGGTCTTTTCTGTTGGATTTAGGTCTGGACTTTGACTGGGTCATTCTAACACATACATTGGTTATTCTTTTAAAACCCTTCCATTGTAGATTTAGATTTGTGTTTAGGGTCATTGTCCTACTTGAAGGTGAATCTTTGCCCCAGCCTCATTCTCTTGCTGTTTCTAGCCGGTTTTCCTCCACAATGTCTCTGAATTTAGCTCCATCCATCTTCCCAGCTATTCTTATAATCTTCTCAGTCCTTTCACTGTAGTTTTCTTGAAAAAGCTCGTCTAAAGTCGCATTGCTTTTATCCTGACTCGATGTAGTATTTCGTGATCACAAAGTCAAATTGCTTTACAGAACAGTATGAGCATGGTAAAATTACTATACTGTCCATCAATGAAGAACTAAAGCATAAATGCACATGTACCAATATGAGTAAGTGGGCTCACATTTTCAGTTCCTAATTGTAGCTGCATGTTTAGTCCTGACTCTGGGCACAGGTTCACCATTACATACTTTGGTCTGTAGTGCTTTTAGGTACTGCGACATTATCAGTATTCATTATTTTCCCTAATGAACTTGCACCATATTTCTTATGATTTTTTTCTCTTATGAACAAACAGAATTAATAGTATTTTGTTAGCAATAAAAAACATATATATACATTTTCCACCTCTGATTTGAGTCATTTGAAGGCAGGTGGTATTACCAGACTTAGCAGACTGCACCGGATGCATCTGCTCCCAGTTGTTTGCCCGCTTTGGAAACACTACATTTCCCCCATTACTGTCTGTTTGCTCTGTCCATATGGGATTTTTCCTCTCTTTCCCTCCACTGAATACCAGACTCATATTAGCCGCTCTGTTTAGGGGGATATTGGAATAAGCGCATACAGCAGCAGATAAACACATACACATGCATATGATTGGTGATGGTAATGGCGCCACTGTCTGGGGACCTCCTTAAGTAATCCGCCTTAATCCATCACTTTTAGCCACTGTATGTTGCTTAATCCCAGCTCTAAAAGTAAAAAAATGAGTTTGGTAATATGACAGGGAATGCATCTGATTTTTCCCACAATATATGAAGGATTATATGCAAGAAACAATGGTGCAATGATCAATAGAGTGCAGCCTTGTTGTTTTAATTTAGAATGTCTATATTGTGCCATAGGCAGCTATAACTAAGCTCTTTTTTACACTTTGATGTTTGCTCAAACATCCAACTGTTGCATAACGCTCAAATGTATAGAGCTTTACTGATGCATACGACTTATGTAAACACATTATTCATGACATTTAACATAGCATCATTTAACAAAAAAATGCCTGTTAATTGGTACACACTCAAAACAGTTAAATCCCTCTCAGTTAGGATTTAATGTGTCCAACCAAAATGTAGAATAGCGCGTTTTCCAAATGTCTAAATAAATTGATCCACATTCAAATCTAATTTTGCGGTGAATTTTTTTTGTAGTACATTTCTTTCCGTCCTTTTTACCATTGTTGTATTGTAGGAGGTTGGATATTGAGCCAGGATTTGGTGATCATTTGCAGTTTTATTTGAGATTACCCATAAATGAAAATCTTACTAGAACTAAATGTAAATCTGTCATTAAAAACTGCAGCAAACACTGAAGCAGAACGCCCATACACAACATGCAGACCTGGGATTTGGCATCATAGGGTGGATGGGACGCGACAGGTCATATTAGCTGGGCTGGCTCTGCCTGGTTTGTCGCGATGCGTTCAGGTGCACCTGTTCTTTGTATGAGAGTTGTAATTAGTGGTGTTTAGAGGCAGACTGAGCTGAACATCTGCACACGCCCACGCCTGCAGCTGACCCCCATCAGCAGCAGTACATGTAACTCACAAAGACACTTACTAATGTGGGCTTCAGAAGTCATCAAGCTTTGGTTTTGAGACGCATGCCTCTAAAATCTGTGCGTGTCTAGACGTAACAGTGGCTGGTAATTGTCATGATCACAAATATAATTCTTAATTCTTTTCTCTGGTTCTCTTTGCAAAACACAGTTATGAGATAAGTTGATGTGAAGTAAGTCTGGGTTTTTAAAATCTTGTAATTTTGTAAGCTTTGTCCAGTGGATCTAGCATATTGTTTTAAGAAATAAAGAACAACAAAAATGTCTCAATTGTTTGGAAGACAAAGTGTTCTGTTGTCAAATATTCTTGTGAGACAGCAGAATAAGTGCTGGGATAAATATGTTTTTCTCCTTGTGTTGTATGGCTTAAAATAAGAAGCTATTATACACTTGGTCTTCAACATGTTTTGCTGTGTTGCTCTATTATGGTAATTGCTTTCTGCGTGAAAAAAATAATAATAAAAAAATCAGGAAGACATGGTGAATTGTTTATCTTATTTCCGGCATTTTAAAAAGCAATAAAAAAATTAAAATAACAGCATTACATTACTACAATTTATTTCCTATATATCTTTGGACAGATCCGTTTATCTAAAAAATCGTTTGAGTCAAGAATATATATGTATTTATGTCTTAATGCAAATTCTAAGCTATAGTGGTTACTAATCACTGGCTTAGACAAACTTGCTTTATTCTGTCCCCAGTCTCAGTCTCTCTTTGATCTGCTGGGGGAAGTCAAAGTCAACAAGTGCACGCTCTAAAAACTCTTAAATCTCTCCCACAGTTCAACGAAAAAGCAGATGCGGTGGTTCCCTGCTTCAAGACACTGGTCCAGGCCAACGTTCGCAACAAGAAGATTTTCAAAGAGGCCGTGATGCACATGCAGGCCAAAGGGACCACGGATTACAAGTCGGGATTCACGTTTGCCTTTGAGCAGCTCCTCAACGTAAGCCTTTTACGCTCTCGCCACGCGCCTGTCTGCTTGTGTGTCTGCCTGTGTGTCTGCTTGTGTGTCTGCTTGTGTGTCTGCTTGTGTGTCTGCTTGTGTGTCTGCGGTTTGTCACGTTTGGACGTTAATGCAGCTCTTGGCTCTATCTGCCGTTTCTTTTTCCTATTTGTGTACACATGATCAAAGTCTGCATGACGTCAATTACAAATGTGTGTTTTTTTCATTTGAGCGTTTTTAATCTAACAAGTGAAACTCTGTGGAGTGGCATATTTCAACATTAAAAACTACAGCCTGTATTTGTTTTAAGATTAAGAGAAAAGTAGCGGCAGTATATTTACAGCTGCACATTAGCAGCAGTATGTTTACATCCGTACATGTTAGCAGCAGTATGTTTACATCTGTACATGTTAGCAGCAGTATGTTAGAATCTGTACATTAGCAGCAGTATGTTTACATCTGTACATGTTAGCAGCAGTATGTTAGAATCTGTACATTAGCAGCAGTATGTTTACATCTGTACATTAGCAGCAGCATGTTTCCATCTGCACATGTTAGCAGCAGTATGTTTACATCCAAACATTAGCAGCAGTATGTTTACATCTGTACATGTTAGCAGCAGTATGTTTACATTGATCCTCAGTGAATATGTGCAAAAGTAAAGCCACTACTGCTATGATCAACATGAACATTTACAGGCGTCTCTTAAAATCATGAGAAATTAGGGCTGTTTCCATAGCGACTCACTGGTTCATCAGTTTGCCGATTGGCCAATTTTGAAGTCTTTCAAGACATTAGTAATTAGTGAAATTGTCCGAGATTTCACTCATTTTTAACGGTCATTTTAAAGCTAAGATAAAATCAAATGAACCTTTTTCCGTCTCACAGTGGGGAAATATCATTGTCATCATTACGCACATTACAGCAGAATAAATGTGCGCATTCAGGTTGCACTCCTTAAACATGAGTTATTATTTTAGATTGTAGATAAATAAATGAAATAATAAGTTACTAAAATATGATAAAACTCTGAAGCTATAATTGCACTGGCTTCAAGGGTAAGTCACTTGTGGTGTATACACTGTCGAAAGCAGCATCATGATGTATTTACAGATGTCTATATTGTAGAATATGACCACAAGAATATGACCTGAACAAGAGTTTAAAAAAAGCAGCAGGTAAAGTGAATAGTGAATTACTGGGTTCGAGTCCTGGTTGGAACAGGGTCTTTCTGAGTGGAGTCTGCAAATTCTCCCCATGTCTGCGCAGGTTTCCTCAAGGTTCTCTAGTTTTCCCTACCACTAAAAATATGCACAATATTCAAACCCTCCATCTCTGGTAATATATAGTAGTCTGTGGAGGATATATTATGGACAATAAAAAGTGGCAAGTAAAGAAACAGTAGCAATTCGATGACCATCTTCTGGAGAGCACTACTACAGCTCCCACTGCTCCTGACGAAAGCCTTAGTGGCATCAGGATGGGTCAAATGCAAAGGACAAATATCCCTATGTGGACAATAAAATGTACATCTACATTTTCATTTAATAATAGCGGGTAAAGTGACAAGCGATTAGTTAAGTGACTTGTGGATTATCATGGATTAAATCTTTGCTGCCACCAATTCATTTTGCCAAACTTTACCTCAAGCAATAAAGACATGTTTTAGCTCATGTTATAGCTGTGAATCCCGGTCGGAACAGGGTCTTTCTGAGTGGAGTTTGCATGTTCTCCCCGTGTCTGCGTAGGTTTCCTCTGGGTGCTCCGGTTTCCCCTACCACTAAAAAACATGTACAATAGGACTGTGCATTCGCCTCCTGTACTGGCGACCCCGCTCCCAGAACAATGCCCAAATTACTTACTTACTTACTTACTAATCTGCAGAGTGCACGTGTTCTATTTTCTATCTACGCATTTATTACTGACGACTGCACAAAGTCCACAAAAGGTTGTCCTAACACCAGCCCTATCAGAGATTATAAACACAAAAATTAAGTGTGATTCACATTATTATAAAGTAAAGAAACATTTTCCACTCTGTCATGCTGGGGTAAGTAAATTCACCATGACAGAGGAATGTGGAAAAGTTTCTTCTTGTTTCTTTATCAATTCAATCCAATCCATGTTTGTTATTTTTCTTTGATTTTATTTATTTGATCACATAATAAAGCACATATTTTTCGCACATTGACAGAAAAAACCAAATGCATTTAATATGAAGAACTGCAGGTACTTCACAAACCTCGCTCCCCCACAGCAGTGTTTGTGTCACGTGTGTGTTTGAGTGTGTTACAAGAGTGCCACACAACGAGGCAGTCAGCAGGTCTATAGCAGCGGTCCAGCCCACGTGCCTCTCACAGGAGCTGGGTGTATGAGTGTGTGTGTGCGTTAGAGTGAGTGTATGTGTGCGTGTGAGTCTGATAGTGTGTGTGGTGCGAAGGTGTGTGTGTGTGTGGGGGTTGTGTGTGTGTATGTTTGTGTGAATGTGGGTGTGTAAGAGTTTGCTTCTGTGTGTGTTAGAATGAGAATGTGTGTGTGTGTGTGTGTGTGTGTGTGTATGTGCGCATGAGAGTGGACGTGTGGTGTGCATGTGTGTGTGTGAGTTTGCTTCTGTTTGTGTTAGTATAAGAGTGTGTGTGTATAGGGGTGTGTGTGCGCATGAGAGTGGATGTGTATGGTGTTGTGCGTGTGTGTGTGGGTGTGTGTGTGTGAGTTTGCTTCTGTGTGTGTATGTGCACATGAGAGTGGACGTGTGGTGTGCATGTGTGTGTGTGAGTTTGCTTCTGTTTGTGTTAGCATAAGAGTGTGTGTGTATAGGGGTGTGTGTGCGCATGAGAGTGGATGTGTATGGTGTTGTGCGTGTGTGTGTGTGTGTGTGTGTGGGTGTGTGTGAGTTTGCTTCTGTTTGCGTTAGCATAAGAGTGTGTGTGTATAGGGGTGTGTGTGCGCATGAGAGTGGATGTGTATGGTGTTGTGCATGTGTGTGTGTGTGCGTATTTTGGTCTGCCTGCACCCTAATGGACCCTGATGGGATGATTGATGAGAGAACCCAGTGGAGATCAGCCATGGACACTTTATATTCCTCTGGTGGGCTTCCAGGCTCCGAGCCAAAATCCAGCCCCCCACCGCCCCCTGCCAGTGCCATGTCCCTGTATTCTCCCCAAGCTGAATCAGAAGAAGATTAAAGCTCTTCTAATTGTGATCTGTGATCCTTAAAAAAAATCTAACAAATATTGAGTTGTAATTGTTTATCTGGCTCTTATCACATTGACACGCTGCTGGTATCTGCAAACGGTGCAAGAACCTGAGGGAGATTTCAGCCGAATGTGACGGATAAGGACATAGGTGTGAGCTTGTCCAGTCTATATAGTGTTGTTCTACTCATTACAACTGCTTTTATCGAACTGTTTTCAGGATTTATAGTGGGGTAAATACTACCTTATTTCAAATTGCAAAAAGATAAGATAAGATAAACTTTATTGATCTCAAACTGGAGAAGTTTGCATGTCATTTTTGACATAGTTAGAATCACTCAGATTATGCAAAAGACAGAAATGTGCAACATGTTTAGGTTAAAAATATAGTCTGTGCAGGATGTAATTTTGTGGCGATAGCAGTGCTGTTTTTTCAGTCCTAGTGAAGGTCATTAGTGACCTAAAGTGACTTATTGTACAGTCTGACAGCGGTGGAAATGAAGGCCCTGCGGTAGCACTCCTTCTTGCACTGGGTAGAGGGAGTCCATAACAACAACATACTAACTTTCATAAACCATTTGGCTCTTTGACATTTGCATGCAACTGTGGAGGGTTTTCAAAGTTTTTTCTGTATTTTATTTGTTTCTGTTTTTTTTTTGTCACACATGAAGAGTAACACTTAAATAATCAAATATACTGCACCCTTTTGTAATAAAGTGTCTGCGTAGGTTTCCTCCGGGTTCTCCGGTTTCTCCTTCCACTAAAAAGACATGCACAATAGGTATGAATGTAATGAATGGATGGTGTTGATTGGTGTTGAATATTGTAAAGCGCTTTGGGTGACCTTGGTCTGTAAAAATGTGCTATATAGATAGACATTGCTTGCTTTCTTACTTTCTTACTTACAAAACTTCATTAGTTGTTGTTTATTTTTCAAGAATAGCAGCACTTCTTTACTATTGGTAGTTTTGCAATCTGATGAATGATACATTACATACAAAACACACAGATGTTTCATTTTGAATTGTTAATCTAATGCTCCTTTCGTAAACTCTTGGATAGTGGATGGATAGTTTGGACAGAGGACAGAAAGCTGTGTATATTTGAAAACTTGTGGTTTTACAATGGATTATGTCACTCAAAGTAATGAAAATCGTATCACCACATATATAGATAGACAGATACATAGATACATTGATAGATAGATATATAGATAGATGCATAGATACATAGATAGATAGATAGACAGACAGATGCATAGATACATAGATAGATAGATAGATAGATAGACAGATACATAGATATATAGATAGACAGATGCATAGATAGATAGATAGATAGATACTTTATTAATCCCCCATATGATAAATTCAGTTGTCCAATAGCAGGAAAAAAAAAGAAAAAAACATGACAATATATTGCAAATAGATTCATATTTTCCCAGCTCTCATACTAACTATATTTTACTTTCTGTTCACTGTACTAATAATCACCAATCCTACCTCTGGATCATTATGCATGGCCCACCTCTGGATTAACTCTAAAGAGAGCCTGTCTTCACAAGTGGTTCTGAGAAAGCCATGATGGAGGAGTGCGTCGGACGTGTTTGTCACGACTGACCACTTTACAGGCTGTGCTGAAGACCCTAATGTACAATTGTATCTGTTGTCTATCTGCGCTGACAAACATCAGGTTCAGTGCTCAATTTCAGTCCAAGATGTAGAGACACTGGTGGCTGATTTATAACTGTGTTTGTTAATTATTGTCTTGTGGGTCTGTTTTAAAGTGGGCTGTAATTAAGTTGAATTGGATTTAATTTAATTAATCCAATGAATGTTGTGTGCATTAACCTGAAACCAGAAAATCTCCTGTTATTTTTTTTTCATATTTCCTTTCCCCTGTTGCTCCTCTGTGCCTTCTCTTCACTCATGTTTCTCCTTTTCATATCCCGCAGGAGAGCAGTGCCCCCAGAGCCAACTGCAATAAGATGATAATGATGTTTACAGACGGAGGGGAGGACCGAGCTCAAGATATCTTTGAGAAGTACAACTGGCCCAACAAATCAGTCAGTATCTCCACTCAAAGTATTCAGCAGCTTATCGGTTTAGTCCGGTCACCATTCACCAAGGCACACACAATTAGTGTCAGTTTTAGTATGAGATTGTCTGTCTGTATATAGAAGAGAAGATTATCTGCTCATATTTATAACAGACGTTTAAAATAAGTTTATAATAATGTTATTGGGTTTGACTCATAATCCACCATGTTTTTTTACTTTTTACATTACAGTCTTTTTGTAATTAGAATTTCATCTCATAACCCTTTAATGGTTTCCTCGACCATTTGGTAGATCACTTTTTTGAGTCAATATAGCTACTTTAAGTTCGGATTTTAAGTTTATATGGGGCATCTGACTTGCTCTTAGGCACTTTTGCCATCAAACTGCATCTCAAACATTTGATAAAGGCCTTTAATTATATAACATAGGGGTTCAAAGAGGGATTGTTAAAGGGTCAAAGCTGGGGTAGCTAACTTTCTTTATTCACATGTTGTTTGTCCCAACAGGAAGAGTCTTGGAAAAGTAAAACACTGTGAACCAATCAGGTCACATGATTCTGTCTGACATGCATAACCCTTGAATACTTGTAAGAATGAGCCCTGTGAGTCATTATTTGACTGATTGGCTGAGTGAGGGCGATCCTCTCTTTGAGTATTTGTGAAAACTGATCTAAAAATGTGAAAGAAGCCAAAATGACATGCATGTGGCTACAGTAGTAGTTTATGACCACTGTGAAAGCATAATGAAATGTGAGACATCATGTCCAAGAGGCTCCATATAAAACCGATGCATTATTGTTATATTATACTTTAATTCTATGTGGTTTGGATGTTACACACCCAAGCTTTATTGGTACACAATGTGAAATGTAATTTACAGAACAGTTAATCCACAGTCTACTCTTCTTTACCGTGTTTAATATCTGGATACTGAGAGAACACTGAGCTGAATCTGACAGAGAAGTTTGTGGTTATTTATAATTGGACTGGATTGTTGATTTTCTTGACACCAAATGTGACATAATTCAGGGGAAAATAAGACCTCATTATATCTCAACTTTGTTTTGTGGCTCCTATTAGTTTAGGTGTCTGCTTTCTCACTGCCCAAAGGAAATAATAGAAAACAATTGAAAGAAAAGTGAGTTAAGGATAACAACTTATGAGGGTGTTTTCACAATGCACTTTTTATTCATATCTGTCAGAATGTTTTTTGTTTATATATAGTTGGTCAGTAAAGTTTGGCTAGAATAAACCAGTGGAACATTTCAAGAAGCATAACAGTTTTTGCATTTAATGTTTGTTAACTAATGAATAATAAACTTTTCTTCTATTATGTAAAAATATGAAAACCTTTCACATCACTATAATCATTATTAAGCATTATATCTCAATAATCATTAATATTTTGAAAATGTTTTGATTACATGATTTGTGTTATGATTAAAGCTACTTAACCTTCAAACCACCAGACATATATTATGTAATAAAATCCATAGAATCAGTTTTTAAAACAGTCACTCAGCTAATCAGCTCTGAGCCCAAAATGTCCAATAGTGACTCACAAAGATCTTTCTTACAAGTATATACAAGATGACGTGTTGTGGTCGGATTTGTTCAACAGCGTTTTACAAGACTTTTTCTGTCAGAACAAAAAAGTGTATTAATAAAGAAAGTAAAAAGTGATGCACCCCACCTTTAAATGCCAAGTTCAAACAAATTGTACACTCTCAAATTAAAAAGAAGTGAACATAGTTGATCTTTCATGCATAACTAGAGTGTTGTTATTGTCCGCAGTCCCCTTTTCCCACCATCGTCAAACATGTGCACCTACAGAAAGTCTTAGTCTATGTCGTTGTATGATGAATGCCTTTTCTTGTTCTTACAGTATCTCTCATCTCTGTGTGCCTCTTTTGTCTCAAAGGTCCGTGTCTTCACCTTCTCTGTCGGACAACACAACTATGACGTCACGCCGCTGCAGTGGATCGCCTGTGCCAACAAAGGCAAGTGCACCACTGCTCTCAACAATCTTCTAAATAGGTTCACAAGGTCTGTTTCAATAAAAGTGTTTGTCATTTACCCTTGATCAAGAGGATATGAGAGGATAATGTGACTATTGTCAAGTAGCTCACGTACTACACCCAAGCCCTGTCACTGATAATTACAATAATTACTGAAAGTACTCTTATGCAGTTTTTCATACAGTGGGCGTATCAATAAAAGGCCAGTCTGCTGAGTCTGCACAATCTATCTATAAACACACTCTCCAAATCTAAACAACTAGAGTCATCACATCTAAGTTTGTGCTTTTCACACTGCTGCCAGGGCTGTACGTTGGACTGGGGGACATTTGTTTCACGTGTCCCTGGGGCCCATGAGCAAGACTGGGGCGTTGGGCAAAGTCTGAAATGTGCATTATTTCTTAGTGCTACAGTATACCCTGCATAAAAACACACTAAAAAGTAATTCGGCCTCGAAAGATGTAAACTTTTATGCAATCGTTTATAATGTCTGAACCCTGAGCCACCAACTATGTATTACTAATTAAGGAAAAACCATTGTATGTGCGGTAAATATTAAGCAGTTTGTTCACTTACTTATCTTCACATAAAGCTAGGGTACCTAACTTTCAAACTACAAAAAAACATTTAGCTATGTAATAAGATCTGTTTGGTTCTATAGCTTTCACATGCATGCTTTTTGGCCTCAGTCTCATCTTAAGATCAGCTTTTCAGACAGAAAAGTAAGAGGACCACCCTATTGCCAAACAGCTCTTAGCCTAAAGCGTCAAATAGTGACTCACCGGGCTCTTTTTTACAATTCAATTAATATCATTTATTTGTGTATAGGCTGAAATCAGTAGCCTGGCTGGAGCTGAACTTTAGCCCTGCCTACATAAAAAAATGTCAGGGCAATTCACATTCTGACCAGAATTTTGAGGAGCATGTAGCATGTCTCAGAGGTCTTTACAAAGTTGTCGATATGTCAACACAGATCAGAGAATCAAACTGTTAAAACACAGGAAATGCAATAACAATAAACACATAGAGCTGTTGGTCTGTAAGTGGCAGATGACCAATGTTCATAAATGTCCTGGATCATCAACACTGTCCTTAGACCCTCCTGCACTGGCAAGGATGATGATTTGTTCACTTTTTTGTTTTACTTTTACAACTCTTTGTGTTGGGACAAACAGCATGTACTTATTATTTATGAGGATAATATACTTGAGCATCCCAGCTTTAATAAAATGAGTTAGACATACTTCTTTTTCCACTCTTGTGCAGCCCTAATACTATAGTCTTAGTTTACAGTAAGTGTTGTTTATCTCCTTTAGAGCCCTAAGCTGTGTGTAAGAAGTCACAACTAGCAGTTTGCTGATTAGCTTATTGCCAGAGGACTGCGTTAGTGTCTCCACAGAAGTATTATTAATTAGAAGGCGTTGTCTGGCGTTGGGGCGATTACTTTGCAACTCCCTGTCCCTGTGTTACTGGAGCAAGTCCTGGATTACCCCTCTGCGCTAGGACGTTCACACTGTACTCATTTGCATAATACTAAACCCGGTGCCAGCCTAAGACAATAGCGATGACATACAAGCCTCCACGGAGCTGTCCTCTCATATCTTCACTTCTTATTACCCTTTTGGTATCTCCGTCAAACACAACCAGCAGTCTGACACTTCCGCTGCCCCTAACCCCGACATACAAGCATTTTAATGGTGTTACATGAACAAGGCTGACAAGCAGGCCATAGAGAATACAAGCCGATGTGTGAGTCAAGGAAGAACACAGTCTCCCAGTCGTTCTCGGTGCAAGCAAGGGGCACAGGAAGACAAACAAGCAGGATGTCCCGGTGGGGAGATTTTGTTCGGATTTCTCATTCTGGTTACTTTGTCAAATCTTTGGCACAATGTCTAGTTAATGCAAACATTCTGTGAAGTTCAACAAAGTGACATTTTGTTGGTATTTTTTCTCTTTCTGAAATCACCTTTTTATGACCAATAGGCTATTTGTATTGCCCTGACGAAGACATGTCCCGCTAATGAAGGACGTTTAAGATAAGATAAAAGAACCATTATTTGTCCCACGGTGGGGCCATTTTACTGCATTGGGCCGTGTATTTTTTTTTACTTGATCTTTGAGGCTATAAATAGTCTTTTGAATGGAGCATACACATACCAAACATCACAATATTGCTATAAAAAGACTCAAAGCGTTCAGCATGCCCATACAGACAGGCGCTTTGTTCTTCTATATTACATATTAGTTTACACTCTCTCTGCGTCCTCTCTTTGGCACAGCACCAAAGGCCCTGGGACAAACCACTCCTGCATCGAACAAAACAAATGTTTGTAACCTGCCGGCCGCGGTTATCATTAGCTCTCTCGTATCTGCGTGATGACAGTGCTTGTGCAAATCTGTGCAGGGGTGAAGGCACCACAAACCTGCCGTGACAAAGTTCATAACATATCGAAATAATGAGAATCAGCGCAGCCTTTTAACATTCTGGGGACGGCAGCTCCATTTTGTGGCTCTTTATATAAACACTTATGGCTTTAATAACTTGTGGAGCAGCGCGGTTATTGACCCAGCCGCTCACTCTCCTCCATTGCTAATCAGTGGCGGTGGTGGCTGTGCCCAGGGCTCTGCATCATCAATGAGCTCTGCATTTACATCCTGCAGCTAGGAGCCAGGAGGGAGGGGGCGAGAGAGGAGTAGGCTGTTAAAATGGCACAAAATGCATGTTACAAGAATGGAAGCTAAACCTCATTTTTTGCTCAGTGTAAGACAATTAGGTTACATATGTTATAACTGTTGTACATAATTCGTGTAGGTGATGTCTGCAACTTCTATTGTGTTTCATGTGGGAAAGAATAATTTTTTCTGACCATATGAGCCAGAAGTATCATCTATTTAAAGTTTTTGTTTTAATAATAGATGCATTTAAAAGTCCCTAACCCTGAATAAGCATCGCCATTAATATTTGTGGGAGGAGAATAGTTAGACCTATGGGGAGGGGCCTCAGCTGTCTGTCAAGCATTTGAATTCATTGTGTCCAATCAGGATTTATCGCTCAAAAGTCCATTTATTTCTTTAATTCAACTTAAAATGTGAAGCTAAGATACGTCAGACTCATAGAGAAGAATCAAATAATGATAATGTTCCAAGTTCACCAGTATTCCTCCTGGATTTATTGCTTTATTGCATCTGATTTCCAGTTATATTTGCCTTGGCTGTAAAAGGAGAATTGTCAACATTTGATTAATCTATATCTTTTAGACCCCATGCAGATGCCAACTACTGTAAGCCCTGGTTTATAATTACCATGTGAGATACAGTCATTTGGAGTCATCAAAGACCAAAACTACAAGACTTCAAAAAGAGTCTGGCCATTTTATATGTACTCCAAAAGGTTCTCAAACAGACCCAGTTTAGAATTTAGCAGGCGTTTAGGAGAAAATAGGTTGTTGTGATGATGAAAGTCACATATTCATGGCAAAGATTTTCATTCCTGTCTTTCTGCTCTTCCAGGATACTACTTTGAAATCCCATCGATAGGCGCCATCAGAATAAACACACAGGTAAGTTTTACAGACCACGCAAAGAGAACCGATTCTGCTTATCCCTGCTTTGATGATAATTATTTCTGATAACAGTGCAGCTGAGAAAAGATAGTGGTATAGAGATGATATGTGAGAGATTCTTGGACATGACCACCAATAACCTGTAGCAAGACCACTCTCTGTGCTGACTTGCTTGCAGGTGCCATACTACCAGTGGCCCTTGGGATAACCTTAAATTGACTATGGTGGGGGGATGGGCGCGTACCTTTTTCCACCTCTCCTCTTCTCCGGGAACAAGCGAGCGATCAGGCTTTCCAATAGACTGTCAGCTGTTCCATTAACTCAAGCATATTTATATTCTGAGAACTGCCACTTACTCTAATAGGTTTTCTGAAGGTGGGTGAGTGCAGCGTTTTGTATGAAGCCGAAAAGACATTTGAAAACCGTATGTTATTTAAGAGTGCACTGCCCTTCAACAGAGCGGTCTTGATTTTTTTTTGTTTTTTTTTTTTGCGAAAGCTCCGCTCGACACATGAAAATAGCAGATGGGGTGCAGATGGGTGTAATGTTATTTGCATGTAGACAGAATGCAGCCGAGAAGTGGGCCTTGACTTGTGGTTTTCAGAGAGAAAAGTAACTACAGCGCTGTCTGGCAGATTTAGTTAATGAGTGCAATTGTTTATGCAACCTCGACAAATTTAGCAACAGAATAAGATTTAATTAATAATTGCAAACGCATTCTACATAAGAATATTTAGTTTAAGCATGCAGTAGTAAGTACTAAAAATAAGTCAAATACATGTGATTTTGATCAAGTTGAAGATATGTTTTTTATTTAATATTTATTTTGTACCATATGTGCATTCTTAACCAGTCCATTTTCAAATACATTCACATGACTAAAAGGCAGTAAAACAAAAGCTTATATTGCCAAACTTGCAAATGAAATGTGTTATTATTATTATTATTATGTTTTATTATTATTATTATTATTATTATTTTAGCTGTCGTGGGCAAAACAATAATAATAACAAAAAATCTAAGTTCAGTTTTTCATCGTTGCATTTTTTATGGCACATTTATTTTCTTCTGTCGTCTTGAATCTGATTCTCTATTTTGTATTCAAGTGATTATAAAACTCTTAATTTTGAAACATCAAAACATCGGCTTCCCTATAATCAGATAGTGAGCTTTGCATTATACATTCTGTCGATTGTTTAGGTCAGGCATAAAATTCCCTCTTCAGCCGTGAAAAGGTCTGGCTGTCATCGCCCTGATGGAATATCGCCCTGATGGAATATCTCCCTGTGGCGCGTTAAACTGGACTTTTATTGAGCTAATAATAGAATAGGTTATGCTTGTCAGCACCTTGCTGCTCTGGCCATGAAAAACAAACGCTCAAAAAGCTTTGTATTGAAAATGACTTAGACTTAGACACAGCTCCTGTTTTGTTATCCAAGGAATAGATGTTCAAAAAGTCCTGATAAAGAGCATTTATGCATGGGAGCCGATCTTGCTCATAGATCCTCATAAATGTGTTAAGGACAGTATCAAAGAAAGATAAATATGACAGGAAAAACATTTATATGCCTACATTTAATCTTTTAAACATGCTCTACAGGAATCCTTTTTCAACTAAAATACTCACACTCTGATATAAAAAATAGTCTCTAATCTTTACAAAATCTTTACAAAAAGTTTTCAATTTACTTACAATATGTTATTCAACAGTTGATCACTAGTATTCTTTCTCCATAGGCCTCCCCACATTCGCTCCGGATATCTCAAATCTGAATCACACGAGCATAAATTATTATCATTTCTTTGTGTTTAATCTTCTTAGCTTGTGCTGAGTAGCTTGTAGAAAGAAAATTGTCCCATTACTATGCAAACGTCAACGGGGTTTGTCACTCAATATTGTCACCAATCACACGTCAGCGCATAACAACACAGGTCAATATGCAGGATTTTGGTAAATACTTGTCATTATTTTCAGCATAACAATAGGACTTTGTGGATATGATGTATGACTGGTGGACTTAACCCCTCACCTCCTTCCTGCATCACTGCGGGACGTGTTCTGGATCCGTGTTGACAGTCGGGGCCGTAGGAGAGGGCCCTGTTTGCACATTGTAGCATTGACGCTCCTAATGTGATTTTAATAGCTCCTTGGTAATGATGAAATACAGCCCGTAGTGGATGAGGGCTGCGGGGTTTAGTGCTCAGCAGGACCCAGTCTGTGCAGCCGCTGCTTTATGTGAGGATGGTCAGGCTCTGTAGTTTTATGATATATTACCCACGTTCACAGCACACTGGTTTTATTCAAGTGACAACACGCCACTGCTGTGTATTATTTAGTATTTATGATGGGTCGTTTTGTACGAGGGGTGTTGATAAAATACATTAATGCATTCAATTGTGAAGTTTTTCTTATCAATTCATTTTAATTCAATTTCAATTAATTTTGTTTGTATAAACCTAAATCACAACAGTTGTTATCTCGAAGCACCGTCGATTTTAAATCCGTCGATTCACCAACACAGATCAGAGAATCACACAGTTCAAACACAAGAAATGCAATGGTAAAAAAAAAATGCACATACACAAGGGGCGGATGACCAACGTCCATAGATGTTGATTGAGGCCATAGATGGTATAATGTAAAGTACAATATTTCAAACTGGAAAGATCGCATTAGGATAATATTTATTGGCATGGTTGAACGAAAACATTGTTGTTGTATGATTAGACATTTAGACCCGGCAGATGCAAGATGAGGTACTAATATATTTATTGCATTTGAACATAAATTGAAATTTGGCAATTAGACCATATTGCATGGGAAGGTGTTTAATAGAATGCAAACACCCCCGGGGCTTTAAACAATAGTGGCGAAGGAAGCTGTGCCGATTAAATGACACATGATGATTCTCCACCAAAGAAGCAGTGACGGGGAGGAGGTGGGTTGATGCACGAACAGCAGGTTGACACAAGGACTGAGAGGCGCCGTACAAATACAGTCGTGAAGTGATGAGCTGAGTGCATGTGTAGAATTAGGACTCAGTAAAGTAGGGAACCATGTCTCCCAGTCTGAATTTCCGCTTTAGCTGCATATACTTTTTTTAAATTACTCAATAAGGCAATTATTTTTGCCTTATTGAGGTTTGAATTACAACTGAATGGACTGCAAACACCACACACATACAATATTACATCTTGTTTGGAAGATTACTCCGTTTTTATTGTTACAGGACATCTAAACACCAAATCAACTTGTTTTAACTCATGAACTTCATAGTTATGTTTGAGCCTTCATGAGCCTGAAAAAGTCTGGGTTGCCCTCACAAATGTTTTGGTGTCACTATTCTGGCGACATTCAGACCACGCCAAACTCTTAAGCCCCCCTTCTTGTCCCCTTGTCCTCCAGGAAAACACCCTTTTTAGAGAGAATATTCAAATGTTCATGTGGGTGGAGTAAGGCTGAGCACAGGTGTTTAGTTTCCTTTAAAGAGTAAGATTTAGGGGATTTAAATCTTTCATTCCTTTCAAAGCCTTTCATTCTGAACAATAAGGGATTACACAACCATACAGCAATCAAGTATGTAATGAGGAATGAAAGCTATTAAAATATGGTTACAGTTGTTTTTATAATACTGTCTTCTCCACTTCACATCCCAAACAACTTCTGTTCAGTCCTCGTCCAAGAATACTGACAAATGGAGGGTAATTAGTTGTCAACCTTTTTTGGAATTATAAAAACCTGAAAAGTTGTAACATCTGTCAACATGTAACCAACCACAATGTTTCATATACTTGGGTTTCTTCAACTTTTAATTGGAATGACTTGTTTGTTGTTGCAGGAGTATCTAGATGTTCTAGGACGGCCCATGGTGTTGGCTGGACCCAGAGCCAAGCAGGTCCAATGGACTAATGTCTATCAGGACGCGCTGGTGAGGCACAATTCTCCATCAATCTATTCATTTAAATGTATTTTGTCATTTATGATTTAACCCAGAATGTAGATCAGACTTTTTTTATTCTATTTTTATTCTATTTGTATGGCCATCTCCACAAGTGAAAGCCTGATCTAGTTTGATGCTATGCAGGGAAGGGCCTGGTTAGTACTGTGATGGGAGACCTCTGGGAAAACCAGGTGGCACAGTGGGAGAGCTACACCTGTGCTAAACTCTCATTGTGTTTGTAGGCAACATGCATTGTCGAGAATGAGTTTGGTGTGTGAGAATAATGTTGGTGGTCAGAGGGGACAATGGCACAGATTAAGTAGCCTCGCCTCTGTCACTCTGTCCCAAGGTACCTTTGGCTGTACTAGTAGTTTACCTCCAGTGTATAATAAGCTAATAATGCATGTCCAAAAAACGCTAAAAAACTACAATCCACTATGAAATCGGGCGGGATTTGGCTCAGGTTTTTCAAATTTGTTAGATATTGAAGAAAAAAAACAGGTCTACACTAATTGAAAGAGAGGAGGAGCATTCATAAGCAGACAGTAGATATTGAAGAACAGTAATTATGAGTATAGTCACATATTTAGTTGATTTTCATCTGCAAGATAACATAAAACAACCCAATAATCTTTGTGCCCTTTGTCATGTCTACCTCATTTCTTCAGGGTCTGGGTCTCGTCATCACGGGGACAATGCCCGTCTTTAATCTGACTGCCGATACTGCCAGTGCTCAGGTAATTCTTATCATATAAAACCTCTATATGTCCACCTCCATTTACTTCCAAATTTGCTCATTAATAGCTCCATAAAGTAGAGATAAAGCCTTGGTAATAATTTCCATTCCTCTTGTCATTTGTAATAGCTCCCACGTAACCACTACTCTTTAAGGCAACACCGCCCCCTGGAGGAAACGGGAATAACTCTCTCTGGGCTTATCACAGCAATGCATCCAGGCAGCTCTCTCCCTTTCCATGACTAAACTATTTACTTTACTCTTATCACAGTTTTGAAAACACTTACGGCTTCTGCAAACAGTCTAAGCTAAAGATAGATTCAAAAATATGTGGTAATCAGATTGTACGCACTGTAAAGATAAGACAAGATGCATGGAGGGGTTTTTGACTTTCCAAAACACACTTCTTTCTGAATATTGGTATTTGGATTGTTGGGGAATTTCAATGATTAAAATGGCCATTCTTGCCATTGCGTATGTTTTCTATTGACATTTTAATGCCTGCAGCTTAGTAAATCCCTTCTGTAAGCCTATATTTGTGCAACAGTGGCCATTACTGTATACAAGAACAAGATACGCCACTGTAATAAACAGACTTGGGCCTAATCTTTTATTCCTTGGAAATCATTTAAACTAATAAATGTAAAGGAATCATAAAATAGAACTACTGTACAACTGGAATTGGAACGAGGAAATTCTGAACTTTCCCATTATAACCCATTTTCTCATTTTGGTTGTCAAATCACTTTTTTTTTACTACAACTTTCCACAATACTTCTGTCAAATATTCATTTACCAGAGCTGTGCAATAATGATAATAATATGTTTTTTTTCTTCCCAAGAATCAACTCATTCTTGGCGTGATGGGAGTAGACATCGCAATTAATGAGATCAAGAAGAAGACACCCACATACAGAGTAAGAATAATATCATACAAGCTGCATAAATATAATAAAATATGATCCATTTTTGAATTGTTTTGTCATTGCACAGCTTGGAGCCAATGGTTACACGTTTGCAATCGACCCAAATGGCTACGTTTTGCTTCATCCAAATCTACGTCCAAAGGTCTGTCCGTTTTTTGTATAGGCAGAATTTTTATTTTTTGTGAGAATCCGGCACAAACTCCCTCCTTTTGTTTATGTCCTTGTCCAGATCATTAACTTCAGGGAGCCCGTCACTTTGGACTTTCTGGACGCTGAGATGGAGGATAACAACAAGGAGGAGGTACAGACACAATTTAGCAGCAATATTATAAATATTCAAAAGAACAACAGGGTACAAGCAAAGCAATGTACATATAATAGAAAAGTGATATAATATAATAGTAAGAATAGTGTCGAAGGTTAGAATGTAGATTACCCTGGAAAAAGTCCTATTTAAAGTAGTCATGCCTTTTACAATAGATAATGAAATAATGAATTGATTATAATTTAAATAATTACTTGCGCCTCCAAAAAGACAATGTAACTCCTTTAAAAATACACATCTAATAATAATGTATGTAAAATGCATGCAAAAATATCAATACAATGGTCTGGGCTTAAGCACAAAGTAACAATGACATTTTATCACTGTCCACGTCCATGGATTTATACTATTATCAGTGTATATACTATTAAAACTACTATTAGTACTAGTAGTATTCGTCCATGTATAAAATGTAAATCGCCAGTGTTTGACTTTGCTTCAACACAAGATCTTGATAATATTCTCATGTATATTGTCACCGTTCTGTCTCTGCATGCAAAACCTCACTCTCTCGGTATTTCTCGCCTGTTTCCAGATCCGTCGACAGATGATTGATGGCAGTCCAGGGCAAAAGAAAATCAAGACGCTCATTAAATCAGTTGATGAGGCAAGTCATCAATATGAGTCCCAATCACGAGCGAGTGGCACCTTCCGCATGTGAAGCAGTGTCTCGCTCTGTAATGAGAACATGTCTGAGAATGTTAACCCTTGTTTCATCTATGTGTTGTTTCCATAGAGATACATTGACGAGTCGCTGAGGACGTACACATGGACACCAGTAGAGGGCACTGATTACAGGTAAGCTCAGAGGCTGCTGGTTTTGAGTCTGAACCGAATCAAACATAAATTCTGCCCAGATGCACAAACATGGACTACTGAATAAGATAAACACATTTTCCATTCTACCATTGTCCGCAAAGTTAAATTATGGTTGGGACTGTATGATTCACCTTTTAAGAGGACTTTACAAAGTTGATGATTCACCAACAACAGATCAGAAAATCAAACAAATTAAATAACAGGGTCTTCGACGGGCCAGGCGCCTCGGTCACCACTGTGTGTTGAGTAAATGGAATGACTGGCACAGTTGATAGAGCATTGGTCTTTGGACCAAATGGTCGTGGGTTAGATCCCTCCACTACCCATGTCACCTGCTCCCTCTGATGTCCGCTGTCTTTGTGTCCCTGGGCAAGAGACTTTACCCTACTTAGCTTGAAGACCAAGGCCATGTCTTCGTAGACAGAGCAGCCATCTTCCTGTCGACCCATCACCTGCAGGAGGATCAGCGAGGGCCTGGTGCTTTGAGCATCGGGTGCAGCTCTGATTGCCACCCCCTGAACCAGAAATGGATTAATAAAGGGGAAGATAATGACATGATATGACTTTGTGTGACCTTGGTCTGTGAAATCTGCTACTATTTTAACGCCACGCACTGAGCTACATATTGATTTTGAAGTCGTCTTTACATTTAGCCATTTATTTTTATTCTTATTCTGAGATTATGATGAGTATCTTTATCATGGAATAAGTGTTTAACGTTAGCTGCAAATTGTTTCTAGATTCCCTGGACAGTAATTGAGAAGTTCTATAAACAGTGGAATCAGAATGATACTTTTAGTCCTGAAGAAGACTAGAAAATATGCAATACATTGAGTATATTGCATAAAGAAAAATAAATCAATAGTTTAGTCCATAGTTTTCTTTTATGCAAGTCTAATACTTAGCACCAAACTTGTTATTCTTCCTCCACTAATAAACAGAGGCGATCCAAATACTTTGTCTGAACTTTAGTTACTGTCATCGCTGCGATTTGTAATGCATGTTTACAGGACAAATTCATCGTTCATTAAAAAGTGTATTACAGAGCAGCCCTATCCCTGGCACACTTCCCTCCCAGACATCAAGCACAAATTAATTTGCAACATTTATTCCTCACATACTTGGTTGAACATTTATGGTTTCATTTAAATGCTTCCTCTGGCTAGCACTTTGCAAATTAGAGTTTATGAGGCTGTCTCTACGCTTCTTATTAATATTCCAACGTCCAGGAAAGTGTGAGTTTTGTGGCCTGCAACTCTGCCTCTGAAGTAAACACTAAAGCACCTCTGATTTGCATGCGCCCCTCAGAGTCTGATGTTTAAAATAGTTTACATGTACCTGTACTGTAGCGCGGGATGGAAGTATTTCTGTGTTAATATGATATTTTAATCATTTGTAATTAATCCGCTTCTGAGCTTGTTATGTGCTTTGAGGTTAGGATCAGCTTTTTGTTTTAACCAGACTATTTAAACCGCCTGTAGACATGTTCTCTATCCACGGGGAAGCTACACAAAAATTGTTGATGACACGCTTGAATAATGTAATTTGAATAACGCCAGTGGAGTCAAAGAACATGTTTTAACATGGGAAGTTTCATGTATAAAAGTAAACAATTATATTCTCTATAAATATTCACTACAATAACATAGAGGTTCAGCTGGGTTATTCTGAAGGGGCGGGGCCAAACACACACAGCATCAGCAATCAGTGAATGGGATAACCACTGTACGGCAAGAAAAATAGCAAACATGGAGACTGGTACTTGCTATTTCTTTTATCTTGTTTTATTCCTGTACCTATAGCTTGTTTATTTCTGTACTTGTCTGGTGCGCACCAACTTTTGCACATGTATTCAAATATGACTTTACCCATCTCCATCTATCCATCCATCTTCTTCCCCCTTAATCCATTTCTGGGTTCGGAAGGGTGGCAGTCAGGGCTGCACCCAGTACACATAGCACCAGCCCCTCACTGATCCTCCTGCAGGTGGTGAGTCCACAGGGGCCTTGGTTATTCAGCTGGGGCTTCAGGCAAAGTGGGGTTAAGTGTCTTGCCCAGGGACACAGCGACAGCAGTCATTAGTGGGAGTCGTGAAGTAGGTCTTTTGGTGGGCTCGAACCCACGACCTTCAGGCTCTAAGGCCAATGCTCTACCAACTGAGCCCCTGTCGCCCCCAACTTTACCACAAATGGCAAATAGATCCTGAATCAGAACTTCAGGTCAATAACTTTTGCTGATTGTAGGATATAATTTGAGAAGGTGTCCTCAGATCACCATGTGTTTTGATATTGTTGGTTTAGGTCTAAATTGTAAGTGTTGTCATATTTAAGGCTTAGAAGGTTCTTTTAGACATTATTAGTTTTGACATAATAAGAATTCTAACCAACACCATAGTTGAACCACAGGTAATGTTTATGAGATATAACAGACTGGATACTGTACCAAATGGGTCAAATGCAGAGAATGAACGGAATCAATATTATAGGGTAAAGTGAGACTGATCAGTAGCTGCATGTTTCTGTTTCCAGTTTAGGGTTGGTGCTGCCCACTTACAGCGAAAACCACATCAAGGCCAATCTGAGCGACCAGATTCTACAGGTGCAGTGTAAGTACCTGCCACCAATTCTCTCTCTTTATTCTTTCTCTTTCTCTCTCTCTCTCTCTCTCTCTCTCTCTGTATTTGTATTTGTACTTTCCATCTCGCTCCTATCTCTCCTGTCTTTCCTGAGCACAATCCTCCAGTCGCCAGTGTATGACCTCAGAACCAGCCCTGGACCAGCCCTGCGTGGACTTCTCCGCCCCTTATCTTCCCAAAAACTGCTCCTCTAGTTTTCTCCCGTTATAGCGTTCGGGCCAATACCTCTACTGCCCCCTGCTGTTTACCCCTCTGTCTTCATAGTGTGCTGTTTAAAAAGGTGATGTTTTTTCTTCACCGCTGGCTGAAGACAAAAACCACTGCAGTGACTGAAAGGTGAAAGCTACGGACTGTAACCCGGGTGAAAATAATGGTGACCTTCTGTGCTATTATTTTTTGTTGACCAAATGCTCTCGCCTCTTCGACAAACAATGATTCTGAAGCATAAGACGTCTATAAATTTGATGTTTTAATAATTGTGAAAAATGCATGCTTTTCACTCGGTTATAAAATTATCTATCATTGTGTTTGTCTGTCTACTTAATTTCATGTAGGATTTTTGAGGCTTTGGAATCATTCTATTGTAAACTGGCACATTGCCCCTCAGGGCTCGTTCAATGTGCCAGTTTGGGTTTACGGGGACTCTTGTTGCCTTTTTCTCATTTTTAATTTCATATTTCCTTGTTTACTTTTCATTTTATCATGATAATTCTTTGTTATATTCATAAATAATAATTTTGTTTCTGTTTCAGTAGCTGTTTTTCCATTTGTCTTGTTTGACTGACTTACTTATTTCTTTCAAGAGAAGCAATATTTTTATTCAAAGAGCAAATTGAATAAAATATTGTCTGTGATCCCTCCTTCCCTTCGATCCCCTGTTTCTTCTCTTGCTCCTTCTCTGATGGATCCACACAGTATCATTCATCAAGGGCAAGTATACTCCATATTGGTCCACGTCTCTTGTTTCCTCAAGCCACCCCACTCCTGTGCCTACCCACCCCTCCCATTCCGTCCTGCCTGCCTCCCCCCCTCCCTCGCAGTGTCTTGGACCTCGGTACCCTTTTCTCTCTTCTTCCTCACCCTCTCTGCTGCGGTCCCACATCCCACATCTTTCACAATTCCCTCCGCTGCTCCTGATGCAAATACGACGCCCAAAGAAGACAGATATCTATGCCTTTGTTCCCCTGCTCATTGTCCGCACCTTTAAAACCCCACAGTGGGTTTTGTCTGCCTTCTTTCTCTCTCTCCCCTTCCACTAATATCAAAGAAATAACCATTTAACTGATATTTAGGAGTGTGATATCCTTAGGAGCACTGTAGAAAGTATCGCTCTCATACAGTATAAGAACATTTATATTCCGTTTAACAGTGATGTGCAGAGTCTACGGCTTTCGTCGTGTAATGTTTAGATTGTATTCTTCTTTTAACTATATTACATGTTTTATTAGAAATGCTTCGTTATAAACAGTCCCTGATCATAAGAAACAGGAACCACAACACACATTATACTGTAAACTATACAACAATCAACATAATTATTCTCAACATTAAGTTAAGCATGTGTTGGTAAAAGCAAGTGGCAACAGAGAAGTTATTTTGTCTAACCCTAGTTACAGCAATGAATGCCAGAGTAAGTAAGTAAGTAAGCTTTTATTTATATACCGCCTTTTCACTGCACATCAGAGTCTCAAAGCGGTTTACAATTGTTGGGTGGGGGTTCCAGTACAGGAGGCACATGCCATACCTATTGTACATATTTTTAGTGGTAGGGGAAACCGGAGCACCCGGAGGAAACCTACGCAGACACGGGGAGAACATGCAAACTCCACTCAGAAAGGCCCTGGTCCAACCGGGATTCGAACCCAGGACCTTCTTGCTGAGAGGCGAGAGTGCTATCCACTCAGCCACCGTGCCGCCCAGTTGGGAGTATCTGTAACAAGTACTCTAATTAGATAATATGTTAAGTAACTAAGTAGTGTAATACATTACTTTGATAATGCACATTATACTTTTTAGTTACATGCAAACTATATCACACAGTTTAAACAAGGGGAATGTGATTGCTCCTAAAGTTAAAGCCTTTACATGTAGAGCAGCTAAAGTACACATTGTATTGTATTTAATCATAAAGGGCCATACACGTTTCATTTATATTACATTATGAAGTCATTCCAATGTTATGTGAGTTACTTCCTTGTCGCTGTAACTAAGTACTGCAACTTAATACATTTTTTAGAACGTTATGATTTAGTAAAGTGTAAATAATGACTTTTTCAATTAATCAAGAGCCATCACCTGCTACTATCATATGTTACTGTGTCTATATTTTTTGTTTGTTCAGTATTAGTTGTAGATTTGTAAATAATATCTGTAGGATAGGAGTATATTGGATCAGTCACTGAATGTTCTCCTCAAGGCTGTGTTCTGGCCCCTGTCCTCTCACATCTCTCTTTCTTCTCTCCATCGGCTTGTCCTCCTGCTCCCCCTTCACACCTGCAGGCTGCGGCTCTACACTCTGATTGTGACCCTGATGTGCACGGCATTGTGGGCGGAAAACTACCTGGGCACACAATTCTAGATGCTCATACAGAAATAGTCTTTTTTTTCTACAGAAATAGCTTATTGACCGGGAGTTGGATGGTGTGATGTTGCCCCTATCATGCCCTCTACAATGCAGTGCACCTCCTCTGATTGAGTCTGTCACTGCCCCCTGTCAGTCTGAAGGGGGACCTTCACCTCCCCCCTGCAATTGTCGGCCATTTTGGTGCCAACCTGACTCGAGCACTCCATGAACAAGTCTGGCAACAAACATTACTGTAATAAAGTCATTCCTCAAACAAAAGTCATCTCATATGAAGACGCTGTAAGTGAATGTATGGTGCTATATTCACCTGCACCTGTATGCAGTCAAAGCTTTTTATATACTTTATTTCTAACAGTTTTGAAGATTTTTCTCATTATAAAAATCACAACAAAGGTACAAAACATTTAGTTGTGCTTGAAAGTTTACACACCCTGGAAATAATGCAGATATTAAGTTTGGACATATTTCATATTTTGGAGTTACACAAGAAAACTATTTTTTAGTGTTTGAGTGAAGCCATTTATTGTCAATGAAACATGTTTATATTTCAAAATTATAATAACAACAGAAACGACTCAGATGACGCTGGTCAGAAGTTTCCATCCCCCACTTCTCAATAGTATTGCTCCTTTAACATCTTTGACGACTTCCGGAGGTTCTACTGTATATCCTCTCTGATGGTTTTCTGACCATAATTTTTTTTTCAAAAAGTTATGACCGGCTTGAATGAACTTTACATTTGAGATTTTTCCAGAGCAGGAGAGAAAGATACATATGTTTTGTATTATCATTTTATCATTCATAGTTTTGTAAATATGCCAAAACAATGAAATCTCTGGCTGTACTGTATGTGTTACTTTCAGGCACAACAGTACTATGCCAACAGATTATCAATAATAATAATATTCTACAAGCCTTCATTCTTCTTTACCGTTCTGAATCCTAGTATTGAGTAGCTTAGAAACTTTTAAACCTATTCTTAAGACATTTACCTCCTCTTGTTCTTCAATCTTCTTTGGAGTGCTTCGGTTCAGCTCAGGTCCATTTCTAAAGCACCATTTTGGCCCTCACTGACGTTACCATGGTTTCTAAATGTCGTTGCCCTCCCCTGCACCTGAAGATGCAGCTGAGCCCCTCCACGCCGCTCCCGCCTCTGCCCCCCCTCGATAATCTTCCCGTTTCTGTTGCAGATTTTGAGTCACTGCTGCCAAACAGTTTTGAGTCAGAAGGACATGTGTTCATTGCTCCCAGGTAGCTGCGTGTGAGCGTGTGTGCCCCTGTGCATGCATCTGCTGTCGGTGCATGTCTCTTTAAGGCTCTGGGAAGAATCAGACCACTGCATTATGGGTCACTCAAAACCGTGTCTTGTCTCATGTCTGACAATTTTTCAGCAAAGGTACAATTAGTGATATCTTGTAGTATAGACTGTACTATAGTCTTTTAAAAATGTAAAATGGCCACCAACAGGCTGCCTTCATCTTAATAGAATTTATTTTAATTTTTTTTCTCACATAATATCTATTTGTTTTTTACAGAGTATTTATTAAAAGCTGAGTGAGCAGGGTTTTCTCTCTTTTACTTTTCTGCTGGAAAAAGCTGACCATGTGAAACAAATCTGACCGTGCTAGTTTAAACTGTTTTGACTTTGAGAGTGAGAAACTAGATAACCAGATTTGTATTTAACTTTTTCAAGAGTATGCCAAAATTTCAATCAAAATGCTAAGTTAAAACAGGGATGGTCACTTCACAAATCAGAAGAAGTGCTCTGAATTAGCTTTGACTTTAAGGCATAGCTAATTTATTGCAAATCAGATGCAAATTTCTCTGTTTTTACATAATCAGAACTTTCTAGATTTTCAATATTTTTAAACCAGTTTTTTGTAGGGCAAAAATGTGAGGAAAAAAAAAAAGAGTAGTATGTATTTCAGTACAGTTTGAATTTGGAAAAGACAGGACATCTTACAGCTGTCAAGAACTGATGTATTGGTGATCGGTGCAGCCTTGACCAGAGGTGTCCGTTGGTTTGCTTCTTGCACTATGACTCCTCGCTTTGTCTCCCTGAGTAATAGTGAACGTAATTGTTGTCATACTTGAGAAGAAGAACTGATTTTAGTGTGAACCGAGCAGTGATCTCTTCTTTCACTCCCATAATCGTACTTTTATGTGAAACGGTTGTTGTCCACGTTGTGCATGTAAATCCTCACTAAACTCTGAATATTTCCATTGTCCTCTGCAGTGATGTGTGTTCATTTCTCATCTCGTTTGAAGCGAAGACTGCTTTGGTTTGACTTTGAGCTTCAAGCATCACGTGTACATGCATCTAAGTGTTGGGTGTCCACAGAAATGAAAACCAGGGCTGTAAATATCTATAAATGTGTTTCTGTTTTAGGGAATACTGCAACGAACTGGAGCTGTCCAACAACAACACTGAGTTTTTACTTAACTTCATTGCACTCATGGAGAAAGTGACACCAGATTCTAAACAATGTAAGTTACAGGATTTCTCCGATAAAGGGAAAGATCAGCGTGTATTGAAAGTGAATATTGAACATATTTTTGCGCCAAGGAAAGAAAGAATAATCCAAGCATTTCTGTTAAAGTCTTGTCTGTATATTTTTTTTATTGGACCTAGAGTCTGTTGAAAGTTGAGTTGTTAAATTGATTTTCTCCACTTTAATCATATAGCTCATTTTATAAAACAAATTTCCAAAGTGCTGCACAGAAATAAAAGTTTAAATATACAGGTTTGCCAGCATTACATGAATCAAAAATAGAATTAATAACGGCTTATTAACCGAGCGCGAGGTCTGTGCAAAAAGGCCAAGGTCTGATATTTGGACCAATTGTCATGGTAACGGTCCGAGATGGGAAAATATCAGACCGGTAATCAGCCAATCAGAGCGCGCGTACGGTCCAAGTCATATAATAAGTATGATTATTACACGGCTCCTCACAGCAGCAGTAGAACGCTCCATTGATTTGAATGTAATTTCAAAACGTTCTACCAGTCATTGTTTCTTGATAACTGACTTCTCAAAACAATAATGACCGCTGCCGTTCATGCAGTTCCAGAGAGTTCTAGTTTGGAAGTTGCTAGCCTAACTGTTACTCGCATAGCCACGGGAAAACCTTTGGGAACTATTTTATTTTCTTTCATTAAATAAACTTTTCGGCATTCCTAAGAGTGGACTGAAGTTTATTTTGTGTGTTCTGTTGGTACAAAGCCGTACACCTTCAGGGCGGAAGGTATACTTCGCCCTGTCGGTACTTATTTTCTGATAATGACCTGCGTAATATACATTATCCCTTAATTACGATTATGATGTATGAAATAAAAATGATGGATTGATTAAAGCTTTTTTTGACCCAACAGTCTTTTGTGAGACCAAATCAGACCACAACACACTGTCTTTATCTTATTAGAAAACATGTCATCTCTTGCTCTTCTATTACCTGTCAGAAAGAGCCCTGTGTGAGTCACTATTTGACTCTTTGGGCTCAGAGCTAATTGACAGTTAGGGCGGTCCTCTCTTTTTTACTGAGAATTAGGATATAATGTAATCAATCTTGTTCTTAGTCCAAAACTTTGTTGGGACCATCTTATCTAAATCAGTGTTTAAAAAAATATATTGAAATTTAAGATAACTGAAGGTTTGGTTTACCCCGCTCCCATCTCTGTGTGGAGAGGGAGACAAATGCCCACAATTGTAAACCTCTTTGTGACTGGTCTGTGAATGGCGGTACATTAATAAAGATTACTCACACTTAGTTCAGAGAAGGCTGTTAAACCATTGTTCCTTCAGCCTTAAATAAAAATCATAACTACTTACGTCCATAATAATATTCATTCAATTAGACCTGCAAACATAACAATTTAATCTTATCTTAGGCGATAACTTGCTTCTCCATAACCTCATACTGGACACGGGCATCATCCGTCAGCTGGTGGAAAAAGTCTGGAAGAACAAAGATCTCAACACGTGAGAAAAATACTAAATTCAGTTGATTTCAATTTTTACGTCACGTTAATTGCAATATTATTAACTGTATCTCCACAATGTAATCCACGCAGATATGGGTTCCTGGCTGTGTTTGCTGCCACAGATGGAGGCGTAACAAGAGTATTTCCAAATAAGTGAGTGCAGTGTTTTGTTCCGTCGTAGTGAGAGAGATTTTCATTCATCATTTCCAAAACCATTATTTTCACAGAGCTGCAGAAACTTGGGAGGAAGACCCGGAACCATTTAATGCCAGTTTTTACCGTCGCAGTTTGGATAATAAGGGCTACATCTTTAGAGCACCGTATCGAACTGGTGAGTGGAAATCAATGCCAAGATATAAGAAAAAAGTCAGAAAATATGTTAAAAAAGTAAAAAAACACACTTTTGAATTCACTTTGCTCAATAAAGTCAAAGATATGATATTGCCAATTTACACAAATTCTGGACTGTAAATGTATATTGTGTTTATTTATGTATTAAAAATGTTAGTGCTTTTATAGAACTTTTTTATTTTGTGACTTCATGTTACTTACATTGGAAATATTTTTGTTTTTGATGCTTTCTATTGGTTATTTAATCCTGCTATTAGGAAAACCTTTTTTTAATGACGTCCAAAACGTCCAAATGTAATCCCAGATAATTTTTGTATAATGCTTAGATTCACAAAAGGTTTAGTATCCAACATCATGCATATGTTTTTTTTCTATTCCTTGACACCTAGAAAAAAATAAATTAGACCATAGTTGATATTTACTGTCAAAGAAGATGTGGAACTTTTTTTTCTTACATAAAGATATAATAATTAGCCCAGGAGCTACAGAGAAATTAGCTCTAATCTAAACTGACTTTTGACTGTTACCATAGTTACCTGGAAGGATTTTTCAACTGCACCACAATGTGAAACTATAGGCTCTTTGAAACGTTGTGATGTCACATGAACTCAGCCTTTTATCATTGTATAATAAAAGTGAAATATTTAGCAGTTTTTTTTTTGTTTTTTTTTTATTATATTCTAAAATAATTGCACTGTTTTGTTTCTTAAACTGTATATTTATACCTGTATGTATTTGTGATTCTACTTCTACTTGAATACAGTTTTTGGCCTCTCCAAGCATTTAAATCACAACTTTGACACAGCCGTATTACATTAATTTTTGTATATTTGTCTTGTCTGCTCCGGTCCAGCTCGAGATGAGTTTTTAAACCCAGAGAACGACACCATAGGCATCCTGGTGAGCACAGCGGTGGAGATCACAGTGGGAGGGAAGACCGTCAAACCTGCAGGTAACACCCACACTCCTCCATTAAACCAGGCCTCTTCTATATATACTTAATTGCAGGCTGCGATTCACAGCTTTTAATAGTCCTTTTATCCGGCTGTCATCTCCTGCGCGCCTCTTTTGACGGGCACTTTTCTCTCCTCTTTTCAGTGGTCGGCGTCAAATTAGATCTGGAAGCTTGGGTCGACAAATTCAAAATCCTCGCCAGTAACCACACTGACAGTCGGCAAGGCTCCAATCAGGTGCACTACTTTGTCATTGTTACGCAGACGTGACGTGTGAAAGCCAGTTCTATAAGGTGCTTTGTAAAGATATGTGGGAATAGGAGTCTGGATCATACGGTTTGATCATTGTAGGGTTTCTAAGAACTGAAAGTTGTTAGATAGTGAGACGGGTCGGCTTCTGCAAATAATAGACTTGAGTGCTACTTAGTTGTGCTTTTGCTGGTCATTATACCCATTATATGTCACACTTACTTTGCTGAAAAACGTAGCAGGCCAGTCCCATACAGTATAGTCCAATGTGTTCAACTGTAGCTATTTAAGGTGGTCAGGCTATTTTTATATTTTCAACTGTAGCTATTTAAGGTGGTAAGACTAGTTTTATATTTTCAACTGTAGCTATTTAAGGTGGTCAGGCTAGTTTTATGTGTTCATTGTGGCTATATAAGGTAGCCATGCTAGTTATATGTTCAAGTTCAACTGTGGCTATTTAAGGTGTTCATGCTAGTTTTATGTGTTCAACTGTGGTTATTTAATGAGGACATGCGAGTTTAATTTAACAGCATTTTTTAAATAAATTTTTCCACCACAGACTTCAATAATTGGTCCAACCTATCATTACTATTATAATCGTAGGCCTATTGTCAGTTACTGATGTTGCTCTTGAGACATTTACCACATTTCCCAGTAATGATACTTGTGTTTTGGTGCAGTGTGGACCGAATCGTCCGTGTGAAATGGACTGTGAAGCCAACAGTGATGTAAGATATTTTAGTTCTCTTAAAAACATGTTTCTAGTTTGAGCCAATAATGTTTTTCATCGTTTTGCTGCAGGACCTTGTGTGTTATCTCGTGGACGATGGGGGATTTTTGATCATGTCCAATCAGAAAGAAGACTGGAATAAGGTAAAGCCGTTTCTATAGTAACAATTCCTGAGCTGCGTGAACGTTGGTTGTGTTTTTGACTTTCATTGATCAATAATCGTTTTCTCTGTTTGATTTCTGTTTTTCTAAATGTAAAGCAAGGCGAGTTTATTTGTAATGCACAGTTCATACATAAGGCAAATCAAAGTGCTGAACAAAACAAGATAGAAACAATCACACAAGTATAATAATTACAGTACATTAAAAACAGTGAAGATAAAATCCCTCAGTTGTATGCACAGCTAAACAATTTTATTTTTTTTCCTGGATTTGAACAATGTCAGAGAAGAAGCCTATCTCACATTTTCAGGTAGAATGTTCCAAATTTCTTGAGTAAATCTGAGATGCTGCCTCCCCATGTTTAGTTCTGACTCTGGGCACCAGCAGGAGGCCAGTCCCTGTGCTCCTCAGAGTCCGGGCTGGTTCATATGGGACTAACATGTCTTAAATGTACTTTGGTGCGAGGTCATGGAGAGACTTGTACACAAGCAGAGCTGTTTTAAATCTAGTATTTATGTAAATCATTGGTCTCTAGCTTATAGTCTATCCACTTGTAGTTGTTAAGCAATTTAGGTAGAATATCCCACATTTCAAACTAATAAACAATGTGAATAATTGTTTTTAAAGAGACTTATTCAACTCTCTACAGACAAAGTGTTATTACCAGAGTCATTATCGTGACCTCATGCTGCTGTGTGGCAGGTGGGCATGTTCTTCAGTGAGGTGGACCCTTACCTCATGTACGCACTCTACAATAACTCCTTCTTCATCCGGAAGCAGTCGTTCGATTACCAGTCCGTGTGCGAGCGCATCCCCAACAGCGAAGCCGGAGCAGCTCCACGCTCTGTGTTTGTGGTGAGTGAACGCAGCAGAGACGCAGGAAAACTGACAAAACTTAAACACAGTCCGGTTGATTCCATGCTATCTGTCTTTCCGTTTTGCAGCCTACGATAGCAGACTTTGTGAATATTGCCTGGTGGACATCTGCAGCTGCATGGTAAGATATTTTTCTCTAGTTTTATGTTGAGTTTTGATGGCCTTTATTTAGCAATGTACGATTTACGGGGTGCGATTTGTCCAAAAAACAGAAGGGGGTAATTAACTATATTTCAATAATACAGTAATGACTACTTTTGGAACTATTTCTGCTTGTAAAGTGAAACAAGCACACTTAAATACAAATACAAATTATTATTTTTGACTCTAATATCAAACATGAACGAGATAATACGTAAAGAACGGATCTATCATTGTTTCCATCCTATGAAATGTTTCATATTTGCTATATTTGCCTCAGAAAAGCAAAGTCAATATGTGCATGAATCTAAATCCACCTGAAGAGTGCAGTTTAAGAATGAGATGTGTTTGTGCTTCTGGGCGTTGGCCATCTGTCCAGTGCCATGTCCAGATGGGGATACTCCAGAATGTTCTATATGTGCAGAAGCTGGGACAGACACAGGGTTATCTTGTTGTTGAGCAGTCCCGAAGAGGATGTTTTGGTCTTCACTGAAATTCAAACTCTGCTTCTGCCCTTTGATCTTGTCCCAAACTCTTCAGTTGTAGCAGTTGTAGCAGTTGGGATGAACTTGTGGAGTTTCCTTTGAGCCCTGAGTACGATAACAGCCTCTTGGAGCCAAGTGCATTTGTGTCTTTAAAGCTGCACTAACTGACTTTGGGATTTTGAAGCCGCGGACTCGCTGGCCTCGCTCTTTCTGCTCCCCTCGAAGCTATCGCCCCCCACACACACACAGTGTTGAGACGGAGCTAGCCTCTCCCAATATGGATAATACATGGATATGGATTTTCACGTGGATGGCGTGACCATAGAACGATAGAACCGGGAAGCGCGGAGGAACGAGACTTTCTTTTGGATGGCTGTTTCGCTGTGTAAGCAGTATCCGGTGACGAAGACAAGGAAGCTTCAGGTTAGCTCCGCCGCTTGTTGTGCTAACTCAGCTGTCTATGCTAACGGACCTGGAGATTTCTCACGAAAGTGGGGGCTATGGGGGGGGGGTTATTGGTCACAATCTGCGACCCGAAACACATTCTCTTCCTTGTTTCATCAAAACTCGATCGAAAATATAATGTCAGGCCAGCACAAATCTGCGCTACTTTTTCTTCAAAAGGACGTATATCCCAATGCACTACATGGACATGGATTTCATTTTTGTAATTAATACGAAAATAAAGTCAGTTAGTGCAGCTTTAAGAAACAGCTACACAGGTGGACTGTCCTGATACAGAAGAGTCTGAGGCAGCACACCCATCAGGGTGAGAGGGGGGAAATCCTCTCCAACCCTGGCTTATATATTTACTCCAATATTAGCAATTGTTGCAATTTGTTCATTGGAAAAGGTTGATCTAAAATGGTATAATAGGATAGGTGAATACCAGAGGTTTTAGCTCAGAACTGCAGCACTTGGAAGCACACTTTAGTTGATGTCACCAAAATACTGCAGAAGCTGCTTTAGGTCGGACTCTAGCAGTACTCTTTCCCCTACGACTGAAATCATGTACTTCAGGTAATAATCCTCCAGCTGTCTTAGTCCTGGCCAAGCAGAGGATCAACATCTGGAGAAGGACGCTGGACGCTGCACTGTAGAAACCCATGTGGCAGTGAAGGATGGGTCAAATGCAGAGGACAGATTTTCCTGCAGGGACAATAAAGTATCCTGTAACTTACAATCACAGTCATTTGTGGTTCATTTTTAATAATAATGGTTGAGTCTTGAATAAGAAAAAGGCACTCAAGCCTCAAAAACCAATACAATCCAATAAATGCATCATATTTAGTGCAGTTTATTCATACATCTACGTCTTTTTTGAGTTGTGTTAATATATTTTTACTTGTGAATTATTTGCAGGTCCTTATTCCAGCAATTTATTTACGGACTTGCATATCACAGTTGGTTTGTCAGAGGTAAGTCTTAGTGGTTGGTATGTAATGGATTACACATTAAGCGTTTGTAAGGTATACAAAGACGAATAAAGAAATAAACCTGGCTCTACATATTTGTACATGTATTATTATGTGTGTTGGTCTCACGTGTGTCTCTCTTGGATGATGGCAGACGTGGAGGCCGGTGAAAGTGTGGACTCCAAAGAGAGGAGTTGTGTGATGATGCAGACGCAGTACTATCTGACCAATCAGAGCAGCTCCTACAACATCCTGCAGGACTGCGGAAACTGCTCCAGGTCTGACTCTCCTTCAGGCTCTATGTCACCAGAGCACTGTGTCATGAGGTGGGAAGAAGGCCCTGGGTTCGAATCCTGGTCGGAACAGGGTCTTTCTGAGAGGAGTTTGCATGTTCTCCCCGTGTCTGCTCCAGTTTCCCCTACCACTAAAAACATGCACAATAGGTCTGCCATGCACCTCCTGCACTGGCGACTTCGCCCCCATCTCTGTGTGGAGTGAGAGACAAAAGCCCTCAACAATTTTAAGGGGCTTTGTGAGTCTGGTCTGTGAAAGGCGCTATATAAATAAAGATTACTTACTACTACTTACAAATGTGTAAGGTTTCATCAGAGGGTTGTAGTTTTACTCGTGAGAAATTACTGTGGGGGGTATTTGTCTGGGTTGATCAACCTGATCAAACATAAAATAATGCTTACAATCGAGTGTTTGACCAGACAAGTTAGAAAATAATAATCCAAGTGAATAATGAATTGCTCTTGTCAAACAAAACTTTTTTTTACTAGAATACAAGAGAATGTCTTTTGCAAGTGTCCAGGCCAAGACTCAATGGACAAGACACACACATACATATATTTATTTAACCCGGAAGTCCCTTGAGACTTTGTTATCAACTATTTACCACGAAGTAATATATAGAGTTATTTTCATTTAACCTCTGGAATGAATGATATCCAAAGGCGTTTCCCCAGCTCTGTGTGAGGAGGAGCAAGTCCAGCTGATAATTTTGATGTTTCTGACAGAATGTTGTCTTCCACAGGTTGATCCATGCTAAGAAGTTAAATAACACCAACCTGCTGTTTGTGGTGGCTGAGAAGCTGCTCTGTAACTCCTGCGAGATCGAGCGGCTCTCACAAGATCAGGAAGAATGTATCTTTTTATCACCATGAAAAAGCCTGTTGTCTCATTTGCCGTTATTATAAGACCGTTTAAGTTATGCTCTAATATCAAGCTCCCATCTGCAGATAGTCAGTCAGGTATTATTAAAGATTCAACAGTTCAGTAATTTAACAGGAACCACATTGTTTTATTTTATTTTCAGATAGTAGAAATTATTTTGTCTCATTCTTTGTGGGGACTACACTCCGACAACATGACTCAATGTTCTGACCACTGTTTATTTTTAATCATTGTTATTATAAGAAAACATCTTTGCCACAAATAAGACATTAGACACTTGAAAATTTATTTTTTGTGGGAAAGTATAGTGAAAGAATAGTGTTCAATTTACGCATGTTGTATTTTTAGAAATCCTTAATTCAGTGATTTTTAGACAAAGAAGAAAATCCTTGTGAAGTCTTGTCTACAGCACGATACAGAAAAGGACCCTCCACCTGCTTCGACAACAACAACAACGTAAGGACATTTAGAAGCATTTACAGAAACATTTTGTGACAACTGTTTGTTTTTATTCTGTTCTATTGGTCACTAAAATAAGACAATATTATTTTCCTGATAGTAAGTTGTTGTAGATGCCCAGATTCAGAAATCTCAATACTAAATTGAACTTTGAATTTCGTGAACTCAGCTTTGTTTTTCCAAATGTGTTGTGTAGCCATAGAACGCAGGCTATTTTTTACTTTTAATCCCTTTTCTCAGTATAATCATGTCGTGTCCCATTACAAAAGTTGTCTATCACTTTTGTTTTTTCTATCAGCTGTGGTAAACTGTTACATTACATTAAACATTACATTAAACATACATACTTTAACATTAAAACCTGCGACTTATATTCAAGTGCGGCCTTATGTGGGCAAAATGGACTTCCTCTTCAAATGCAGCTGGTGCTGTTTGTAGCTGGTGCAGGTGCGCTTAATAGTCCAACAAGTACTGTAAATAATCCATGTGTTTTGTTCCAACACAAAGAATCTTTTAAAATGTTGTGAACAAATCAAAACCAAAACATGCATCTCATTTCCACTTTTCTGTCTGGAAAAGCTGATATAAAGATGGCCAAAGATACACACAAGCACGTGAAAACTAGTGACAAAACCAAACTGTTTAGAGAATTGTATCATTCCCTTTGGCGTGATTTGAAAGTTAGGTACCCCAGCTTTATACATACATAGCCATCTGTTCATGGTAGTGGAACCCGCTCTCAATGAGGTTTCTCACTTTTTCCACTGGGTTTTAGAGTTTTTCCTGTTTTTCTATTTTATTTTTTCTTGTATTTGAAATGTTTGATTCTCTGATCCGGTTTTGTAAAGTGCTCCGAGATAACCACTGTTGTGATTTAGCGCTATACAAGAATGAATTGAATTAAATTGACTGATAGCCTGCGTTCCTGTGTGTTGCAGGAGAATACGTCAGACTGTGGGCGGGGCTACTCCTTCCGCCCGTCTCTCTGCTCTCTGCTGCTCCTCCAGCTGCTCCTGCTGTACCCTGCCCTCAGCCCATATCTCCTCTCACACTAACTCCACCCGCCTCTACTGTCCTGTTATACTCCGCCCAAGCCTTATTTACAACCCTCTCGTATCCCCGACCGTCTCCATCTGTGCCCCCCTCTCCCACAATGTTGTCAACGTTAACGGGACTTCAACTAGTGGAGGAAAAGCCCCTTTATAGAGTGCCACGCTGCCCACTTTGCTTCAGTCATTTGTGGCAACTACGTACAAGTCGTATCTATCGCCCACCGGAGCGGCGCGTCCATGAAAAGAAAGTATTTCTTCATGACTGTTACGTGGGACCTCACCTTGTTGTTCAAAAAGAGGATTCGTGGACAATTCAACCGGTTCCAGCCACAGAAAATACCATGAAAAAACCTATACAAAATGTCAGTGCTGAAGTGATTCTCGAAGCATATTATATTAAAGTAAGGTTTTTTATTTAGGAAGAGGAAGCAGCCGTTAGATTCATTTATGCACTCCAATGTCTACTTGCCAAAATGAGATAGACTTTCATGTGTTCTTATTTTTATATAGCCAAAATGTGCTGAGGAAATTGCTTTAGATGTAGGATGAGAAAAAAAAAATACTATAACATTTGAGCGTTGGTTCTTCTACTCAGTATTACGGACATTACAGCAGTTATTCTGATTTTGCAATATTGTTTCTTGCTTATAGCTGTTTCTTTATATCATGAATCAGCGTTCAGTGTTTAGAGCAGTGGTTCTCAAGCAGAGGTCCTTTAACGGTATGTTGATTCTTTAGGATTTTTAGGAACCCTAACCCCAAGTCAAGACATCACTAAACCAGATTTGCATACTTACGTTCCTGGTAAAGCCCTGGTTTAACAAAATCTAGTTTTAATTATTGAATGCCAAATAATGATGGAGGTTTTACACATTCAAGTTTGAGAACCACTGTTTTACCGTATGTATTTAAAGGACAAACATTATTTTTGACGTATTGTTATTATTTTTGAATGATCATTCCAACCTTTAAGCCCTGAAGCTCGGCCAATCCTCTCTAAGCCTCCTCAGTGACCTCCTATCTCCTCGTCACGTTGTCTGTACCCACTTGACCTGCACCATGCCTCTGCCTCACGACCAATGCATAGTAGCCCCAGCTGGGGTTTTATTCTTTCTTTTCTAGGCTTGCAACTCAATGGCCACTGTATTAGTCACAACTGCTGCAATGAGTGGAAGAAAACCACCGTTAAATCAAGCCTAAAGAGACACACCAGGTCGCTAAAAGTCTCAAAATAGAAAAATATTGGACAAAAGTGAACTTGAATGTTGTGCTCATCTGTCACCAAGACAATCATTAATGACTCCAATGTTCCAATTTAATAGTCTTAGGGTTAAAACAACAAAAACGATGCCATTGAAAATCATATTCAAACGTGCAGTGTCTCTGTCTATATCTATGGGATAAGTGCGTTTCCTTGGTGATATTAGAAATGCCATTTAACAGATGTGACTAATATTGTGATGACCTGAGAGTCAATTCTACCTTTTCGACTGAAGCTGTTTAATCTTTAACCATTCGCTGCTGGGGTTTAGGGGCTCTTCATTCTGATTCTTGATCTGAGAGCAGACCAGGCCACTGCAGATCACATCGTCGTGTGGTTGTCACAGTCATTTAGTAACCGCTCTGATTCATAGTGCCTTGATGCACTTTCCTTTGGCTTTGTATGAGTAAAGCAACTGTGCGGTGATTTTTTTATGGCAGTCCGTCTCGTTACAAAAGCAGGAGAGAGGAAACATTTGAGTCGATAGAGGTTCAAGATAAAATAAGATAGAAATAACATTAAATTGTGTATTAGTACTGCAGATAGAAACAAGCTTTAATTAATCAGCTAACTCGGGCACGGTTACAATTTGTGTGTATTGTCTTTTTATCAAATTAATGAATAAATATATAAAAAACAAGTTCATAAATGCAAATTATTAGCTATATTATACAAGGCAGCACGATATGAAAAGAAAAATTATTCCAGTAACAACACAAATTCCCAGTGCCAGCATTCTGTCATGGCTAATAATATACTCGGATTTAAAAATACCACCGTTAAAATTGTGCTTTAGTAAATATGTAAAGTGTTTATGAAAATAGTTCTGACTTTGTTTTTTTTTTACATATTTCAAAATCTCTCCTAGTTATTTTTTTAAGCTACAAACATCTTACATTGAACTAAGATTACCAAGATACATTACTCTCCTCACCGACCACGTTATCATCTCATGTAAACTATTCCAATGACTCGATCAACTCTTCCAACTATACTTTTTCTTCTGCTTTATCCGTTTCCGGGTTGCGGGGGCAGCTGTCTGAGCAGAGACGCCCGGACTTATCTATCTCCACACACTTCCTCCAGCTCATCTCGGGGAGGACGTGTATGTGTGTGTGTGTGTGTGTGGACAGGGGAGTCTGGGTGTCTCTCCTTGATCAACAAATATCCAAAACCTGCTTTGGTTTTGTAAGTGCAGCCGATATGTGGGGGAAAAAAGTACTTTCTCTATACTATAAAAACCAATACAAAGCCTGAAGTAATGGATGGTCAATCAACGTATATAATTAGTCATAAAAAAGTCAAAAAAACAAAACCACTGCCATTGCTTCGCGCTGCACAGTTGCTTTACGACGCCATGTAGAGCTATGATAATGCTATGATATCGAGCGACTTGGGGCCACTGACTGCTCTTATTCTGCCTGAGTGTGTGTTGTGTGAATGTAGAACTCTTGTTTCCGTCCAAAAGCCCTCGGAGAGAATGTACGGAGGCACATCGCCGTCTTGTGCGTTGAACAAGACGGGGGAAAAAAGTGTACGAAAAAAAATGCAGATAAATGAATTGGATGTGTTGTAGAACGGAGGTCATGAATGTGTCTATCATCAGTGGTTTTTCTGTTGTTTTTTTATGCAAGGTGAAAAAACGCCTCTCTAATTGCCTTAGTGTTCCGAAATACACCGCTCTTCTAATATATAGCTTCAGATCCTTTTGGCGGTTTCTCTGTGTCCTGCAAGTGAAGTGGAAAAATTAAGCACTTATTTTGCTACTAATTTTAGGTATTGACTCAAGGCTGTTTTAACAAAGTTTGAATTTGTTTTTTCATTATTATTATTATTGTCTAACAAATTCAAGTGTGTGGCTTGGAGAGATGTATTATAAAGTTATCTTATATGCAACTGCTATAACAAGTGGACAAAATAAATTAGTATAATGCAAAGATTAGCTCTGAAAAGTCATATTTGCAGACTGCACTCTCTTAAAACTATAGATTTAAATTGGTAGGAAACTCTCAAAATCCACACAGGTGAAATATTATGCTAGTTTTTGAGGCTGGTTCTGTAGAGCCACCAGTTAATTAGTAACTGTATACAGTGTGACAAAGGAAAGTTACTAAAAATAAAGTCAGCTCCAAAAAGAAACGCATTTTAAAGAACATTGCATTCAATATTTGTGAGGAGATCTTTTGCCGCTTGCAGTTTTGGCAGCCATTGTGTTGCCTTGTGCTATTCTCAGTAGTACATATACAGTATATTTGGCTCTATTCTCCTGTCCTTCACTGTTTGTACACGAACACAAGACGTGCCTGCGCCATTTTAGCTCCTGAAATAACTCTCAATATGAAAAGGACTCATTTGGACTCTGAAGGACACTTTCGGGACATATCCTTAATGATCAAGAAAATCAATGATGTCACATTACAAAGAAGTTTTGTTTAATTTACTTCATTTAGATATAATTATTTAAGCAAAAAGCAGGTGGGATAATAAAACAAAAGGAGTTTAGAGCGTGTGCATCCCAAAAACCCTCAGTGTGCTTTTGAATGAAGTTTGTCTATAGGCTATTTCAATCACATTAGCAATTTGTTATTTATACATCTATGGTCTTTTTTATTGACAAAAAACTGTATTCTAGACAAACGTGTGCAATTCACTGCTGGAAGAGATGTTCTGACTCAAAAATGAACACATTAGAAATCATTAGTTCATGACCTATTTCAAATGGGTTTAGGAGTAATGAGAAATGTCGCCTGGTCAACAAAAAAGTTCTCAACATTCTTCTATAAACCCATTAAAGCTGGGGTACCTTACTTTTGCTTGTTCATAATTGGTATGAGTTGTTTGTACCAACAGAAAGAGCCGTGTAAAAGTAACATGGGAACAAATGTAACTTGATTGTCCCCGTTCTGAAATTTGTCCTCTGCATTTGACCCATCCTGATGCCGCTAAGGCTCACGTCAGGAGCAGTGGTCGCCGTAGTAACAGCGCCCAGGAACCCATCTCCACATGTTGATGCCTGGCTTGGTCAGGACTACCAGAGCTGGAGGATTTAAACTAGTGTGCATGTTTTTAGTGGTAGGGGAAATCGGAGCACCCGGAGGAAACCGTCGCAGACACGGGGAGAACATGCAAACTCCACTCAGAAAGCCCACAACAATCAGCCCACACATGCTCTCTTTGTGTTATTAGAAAACATAACTTTTACTGACCACAGTAACTATTTGCCAGTGAAAGAACCAAACTGTTTTGAGAGTACTCCATTTGTGGTTCAAAAGTTAGGTACCCCATCTTTAATTATTGTTTTCCTTGTCAAATACCAATATTCTTGAAACATTGTCGGCATCATTATTAATCTGACTTCAAGATATATATTCAAATGATTTAAATGAATCTTAAACAGCTTACAGACTCGCCTCATGCCAAAGCATTCAGTGCACACACCCCTTAATGGAACACACTGAGTTATATGTAATTACTTTTGCCAAAAAATAAAAAAAAGACTAAAATATTAAAATGGCGCGAGGAGAAAAGCAGCCGTGGTTGCATCTGTGTCGGTGCGTCGTATGTGGGAAAGAAGATTTGTGTGTGATTATGTAGTCTGTAGTCTGGTGCTATGTGACCATGTTCGACAAAGTGTGTGAAAAAAAAAATCATTTAGTAAGAAAAAAAAAAAGCCGTCAAAATTTAAGTGAAGTAAAAATATATATAACAAATATAGAAATTACAGCACTGTTGATAAGTTTGAGATATGAAATGTTTATAATTTGTTTCTTTTGTGAATGGGGTCCTGAATGAGTGGAGTGTGAGTGTGTGTTTTAGCTCCTTCTTTCTAAGTCCATGTCGCTCCATTCTTTTGTACAGCTAAAAAAGAGAAGAGGGCAAAATTTGTAAAATATTGTGTCTGTGACTCCTTGTAAAATATTTTCAAATTGTTTATTACAGAGAATCAGTTATTAAATAATGTTCATATTTTTCACTTCATTTTGATCGTGTGTTGTGTTTTTTCAGATGAAGGCAAAACTCGTCTGAGTCTCTAGGAACAAAATCTAATATTGTTTATAATTGGAATGTTCTTCGTACTTTAAGGGAATTTGCCATTTTGTTCATATTTTAAATCTTTCCCCAGATAAATGGTCAACATATACTTTATTATATGAAAAATCAGTCGGGGCGGTCCCGGCTTCAAAAAGTCCTTGAGTATGTCCGGGTCGGTGGGGGTGTACCCGGAAAGAGAATTACCCAATGCTTTTGTATGCCTCCTTCTTTCCTCTCGAAAATGGCTGAGGGGAGAATATTTTTGAATGCACTCATTAAAAGGAATAAGGCTAACACATGCGTTTTTTTCACATTTTCCTGCCCCGCGGCCATTTTGAAAAAGTCAACATAAGGAAAAACTGGTGGCACATTAGCTTCAAAGGTTGAGATAGGTGTGACTACATTGGTTAATATTTTCAGTCTATGGTACAAACAGGTGGATGTCAGTATTCAGTGCTAAGAAGCTACATGTAGCAGAATCTAGCTGCCTGAAGATTCTGAAGACAAAAGTTGGATTGTGAATGTATTGACTTTATAACCAAGAGAGCATATACTGTCCCTGTGAAAACCACAAAAAATGTTGTATCTGTTTTCTAATAAACAGTATATTCATTAGGGCAGTAGTGGTTTATACAGGGCCTGTATATAGATTCAGATTCATATTATTTGCCATTTGTATTTTCAAAAGTCTCCAGTGTGCACAAGACAAGTAAATGAATAAATCAAGGTTAGAAGTGCAGGAAACAAATGACACTGAAATCGCTCAACTACAACAATATACAGACTCCAACATGTGTATGTGCTGTGAGATGTTTCAAACCGCAATCACAGCAAACACAAACCTTTAGGAATTGTGTCGATGTCCTGTTAGTAATGATAAAATGTCTGTTCTGGAATTAAATCTATTGGGATGTCCTATTGGCTTCTCTTCTGCGGTCAGAATAAGATAACATTTATTTGCATTCTATACTAACCCATTGTCAAAATAGTCATAGATTCAGCCCTGGATTCAAGTTTGTATGTCTAATTGCAGATGTTAATGATTTTACAGGTTCCTGCTTATTTCAGTTTCCATTAAAGATACAGACATTATAGTTTTAAAAGCTGTATAGTTATCATAACTAACTATATCGTTATCATGAAATAATAGGGCCATGTTTTATGTTAGTAATTTCAATGTTCCATCTTGCACCTATTTCATTATTGTGAATGACAGGAGCCCAAATGGAGTTCTACAGTGGTTCAAGATGAGGGTCATTTTTGATTAGATAAAGTAGATTCAGTTATGGTTCATATAACGCGGCGTGTAATATTGGCTTAACTTACAATTACAGCTTCCCCAACTTCAATTACAGGGAACTCTGTGTCAATGTGAGTGAGAGGGTCTGAAACCTTCTTTACTCTCCTTGGATTAATGTGGTTTAGCCTGGAAACAGAAACAGAAAACCTGTGAATCTCAAACCATTTTGGATAAATATCAGATCAATACATACAAAAGCGATTGTAATATTGTAAGACTGTTCTGAAATATATCTGCTGAACTGATTAATCTGCATAAAAACATGTTGAAGTCCAAGATGCAGAGATAACGTGACACAAATGTGAAAAATAGAAACAAAATAAACATGGCCAATTTCTATTTTTCAAATTTGTGTTTGATATGACAAATACAGTATACGGTATACGTTTTATTGACAAACGTTCACAGAGGTGAGGACTCTTTATCCCCTTCCACTGTTACTACATTATTAGTGTTGTGAATTTCCATCCACCCATTTTCTTCCCCTTTGTCCATGGTTTGTTCTGGGTCGGGGGGTGGCTTTCAGGGCTGCAACAGTCCGCAGGAGGACGGCTGCTCTGTCAGTGAGAGCAGAACCTTGATCTTTCAGCGGGGGCTTCAGTCAAAGTGGGATTAAGTGTCTTGCCCAAGGACACAACGACAGCAAACATCAGTCGGAGTCGGTGGAGAAGGTCTTGTGGTGGGCTCAAACCCATGACCTTCAGGCTCATAGGCCGATGCTCTACCAACTGAGCTACTGTCGAGTTTCTAGTTACAAATGCTGCAGTATATGCTTTGAAATACATTTAGAAAATTCATAACAATTAGTATTTCAGTTCGTAGACCGTTGAAATCCTTCATCGCCATAAATGTGATTCAGCGCGACACATCGTCCTCACAAGACAACAACTACGACACGATGCTTCATAGTGCGGATGTAAAGTCGACGAGTCCTTTGTGCCATGTGTCCGGGTCGTCTAGGTAACATGGATGCCCCGCCCCCTTCATCACAAGGACTCTGTGATTGGTCAGATGTTGGAGGTTGTGCAGAGATGCCTCTCCGAGCTGAGTGTCCTGGTCTCCGTACACGATCAGAGACGGCACCTGGGAGGAAGAGATGAAAGGAGAAAGCGTCACTAAAAGGATTTAACAGATGTCCTCCAACTCACCCACAGTTTGAAGTTTGCAGTAGGAAAAAAGAGGCTGGCTTTCACTAAGTATAAACAAACTGAGGAATCTAGTCTCGTTTATAATGTTTACAATACACGGTCTACAACATCACACTATTTGAGCACAAGATTCAAACAGACAGTCCAATGTAAAAAACAGCCACAGTTTTTTAAGTGTTATAAAACAGACACATCATGGACTGAAATCATCCTCGCTGTGTGAAGGAGAGGTTTCGCAGGTCCTTCCTCCCTGCTGCTGTCAGGCTGTACAACGAGAATGTATAACAAGAACTGCTGAGTTTGTACAAGTGTCATTGATAAGAATTAACTTGTAACTTTGTCACTAGTCACTTTACCCGTTATCATTACTGCATTTATTACATATCCATCCATCAGATACTTCTGTCCTTCACTAGTCACTTTACCTGTTGATATTATTACTGATGTTTATTCTGCTCATATTCTCCGCTTCTAAAGTAAAATATTCACATCTGTAAATACTTCGGAATCACGTGCATTTATAGCTCCAGAGTTTCCATCCATCCATCCATCTTCTTCCCCTTAATCCATTTCTGGGTCGGGGGGGTGGCATTCAGAGCTGCATCTAGTTCACATAGCACCAGCCCCTCACTGATCCTCCTGCAGGTGGTGAGTCCACTGGAGCTGAGATCTTTAAGTGGGGGCTTCAGGCAAAGTGGGGTTAAGTGTCTTGCCCAAGGACATAATGACAGCAGACATCAGTGGGAGTTGTGAAGTAGGTCTCATGGTGGGCTCGAACCATGACCTTCAGGCTCAAAGGCCAATGCTCTACCAACTGAGCTACTGTCGCCCCAGCCCCAGAGTTTATGTTATTTTATTATATTTGACCATCTTATGTTAATTATATTGTCTATTATCTTCAAAAATAGACTCTGTTTGATGTGTGCAATCTGAGTGCTCTTATTTCCGTCTTTCTCTGCTGTAATGTGCGCAACGATGACACTGATATTTCTCCACTGCGAGACGAATAAACAAAGGAATATCTTATCTTATCTTACATCGAGAGGCTCAGATGTTATGGTCCGTCGCGGCTTTCTCGGAAGCACTCAAAAAGCGTCATTGTAGGCCACCTGCAGCGTATGGCTCTTTTATTGTAAGTCCACAGGGGCCATCCATGTGCAGCGGTGTACAGTAGACATGAACAGTCCATCCATGTGCAGAGGTGTACAGTAGACATGAACAGTCCATCCATGTGCAGAGGTGTACAGTAGACATGAACAGTCCATCCATGTGCAGAGGTGTACAGTAGACATGAACAGTCCATCCATGTGCAGAGGTGTACAGTAGACATGAACAGTCCATCCATGTGCAGAGGTGTACAGTAGACATGAACAGTCCATCCATGTGCAGCGGTGTACAGTAGACATGAACAGTCCATCCATGTGCAGCGGTGTACAGTAGACATGAACAGTCCATCCATGTGCAGAGGTGTACAGTAGACATGAACAGTCCATCCATGTGCAGCGGTGTACAGTAGACATGAACAGTCCATCCATGTGCAGAGGTGTACAGTAGACATGAACAGTCCATCCATGTGCAGAGGTGTACAGTAGACATGAACAGTCCATCCATGTGCAGAGGTGTACAGTAGACATGAACAGTCCATCCATGTGCAGAGGTGTACAGTAGACATGAACAGTCCATCCATGTGCAGAGGTGTACAGTAGACATGAACAGTCCATCCATGTGCAGAGGTGTACAGTAGACATGAACAGTCCATCCATGTGCAGCGGTGTACAGTAGACATGAACAGTCCATCCATGTGCAGAGGTGTACAGTAGACATGAACAGTCCATCCATGTGCAGAGGTGTACAGTAGACATGAACAGTCCATCCATGTGCAGAGGTGTACAGTAGACATGAACAGTCCATCCATGTGCAGAGGTGTACAGTAGACATGAACAGTCCATCCATGTGCAGAGGTGTACAGTAGACATGAACAGTCCATCCATGTGCAGAGGTGTACAGTAGACATGAACAGTCCATCCATGTGCAGAGGTGTACAGTAGACATGAACAGTCCATCCATGTGCAGAGGTGTACAGTAGACATGAACAGTCCATCCATGTGCAGAGGTGTACAGTAGACATGAACAGTCCATCCATGTGCAGAGGTGTACAGTAGACATGAACAGTCCATCCATGTGCAGCGGTGTACAGTAGACATGAACAGTCCATCCATGTGCAGAGGTGTACAGTAGACATGAACAGTCCATCCATGTGCAGAGGTGTACAGTAGACATGAACAGTCCATCCATGTGCAGAGGTGTACAGTAGACATGAACAGTCCATCCATGTGCAGAGGTGTACAGTAGACATGAACAGTCCATCCATGTGCAGAGGTGTACAGTAGACATGAACAGTCCATCCATGTGCAGCGGTGTACAGTAGACATGAACAGTCCATCCATGTGCAGAGGTGTACAGTAGACATGAACAGTCCATCCATGTGCAGAGGTGTACAGTAGACATGAACAGTCCATCCATGTGCAGAGGTGTACAGTAGACATGAACAGTCCATCCATGTGCAGAGGTGTACAGTAGACATGAACAGTCCATCCATGTGCAGCTGTGTACAGTAGACATGAACAGTCCATCCATGTGCAGAGGTGTACAGTAGACATGAACAGTCCATCCATGTGCAGAGGTGTACAGTAGACATGAACAGTCCATCCATGTGCAGAGGTGTACAGTAGACATGAACAGTCCATCCATGTGCAGAGGTGTACAGTAGACATGAACAGTCCATCCATGTGCAGAGGTGTACAGTAGACATGAACAGTCCATCCATGTGCAGCGGTGTACAGTAGACATGAACAGTCCATCCATGTGCAGCGGTGTACAGTAGACATGAACAGTCCATCCATGTGCAGAGGTGTACAGTAGACATGAACAGTCCATCCATGGGCAGAGGTGTACAGTAGACATGAACAGTCCATCCATGTGCAGAGGTGTACAGTAGACATGAACAGTCCATCCATGGGCAGAGGTGTACAGTAGACATGAACAGTCCATCCATGGGCAGAGGTGTACAGTAGACATGAACAGTCCATCCATGTGCAGCTGTGTACAGTAGACATGAACAGTCCATCCATGTGCAGCTGTGTACAGTAGACATGAACAGTCCATCCATGTGCAGCTGTGTACAGTAGACATGAACAGTCCATCCATGTGCAGAGGTGTACAGTAGACATGAACAGTCCATCCATGTGCAGCGGTGTACAGTAGACATGAACAGTCCATCCATGTGCAGAGGTGTACAGTAGACATGAACAGTCCATCCATGTGCAGAGGTGTACAGTAGACATGAACAGTCCATCCATGTGCAGAGGTGTACAGTAGACATGAACAGTCCATCCATGTGCAGAGGTGTACAGTAGACATGAACAGTCCATCCATGTGCAGCTGTGTACAGTAGACATGAACAGTCCATCCATGTGCAGAGGTGTACAGTAGACATGAACAGTCCATCCATGTGCAGAGGTGTACAGTAGACATGAACAGTCCATCCATGTGCAGAGGTGTACAGTAGACATGAACAGTCCATCCATGTGCAGAGGTGTACAGTAGACATGAACAGTCCATCCATGTGCAGAGGTGTACAGTAGACATGAACAGTCCATCCATGTGCAGCGGTGTACAGTAGACATGAACAGTCCATCCATGTGCAGCGGTGTACAGTAGACATGAACAGTCCATCCATGTGCAGAGGTGTACAGTAGACATGAACAGTCCATCCATGGGCAGAGGTGTACAGTAGACATGAACAGTCCATCCATGTGCAGAGGTGTACAGTAGACATGAACAGTCCATCCATGGGCAGAGGTGTACAGTAGACATGAACAGTCCATCCATGGGCAGAGGTGTACAGTAGACATGAACAGTCAACATCAATTGAACTAAAGCCAAACTTGCGCACGAGCATGTTGGCGTTGTCTGTAGATGTCCCCGTCATCAGGCATTTCTGCACTGGTGACATAAGAAAGAATGAACGTACTTGGAGACAACCTTTTAGATCATTGTTATACTCAATTCAAATAAATGTATTCTTGTATAGCCCTAAAACACAATAGTAGTTATCTTGGAGGACTCAGATCAGCAACACAGATCAGAGAATCAAGAAATGCAATGATAAAAACACATAAAGCCATTGGTCCATGAGAGGCCGATAAATGTTGTTGGATGTCGAGTGTCCTGGATACAGTTGTGGTTGAAAGTTTATTTTTGAGATAACAAATTATATATTATTTCAAACTATAAACATAGAGCCAATTTGGGGAGATCTGAAAATGAAAAATGAAGAATCATGCAATGCAACCCAGGGATTCACAAGAACTGGAAGCTCAGAGAAGATAAAAAATAACCTCATCCACGACTCCCACAAAAGACCAAGCTGTCATAGAGCATGGCCAAAAGAAGCAACACTTTTGCCTAAGCGTGCACACTTTTAAGCAATGTTAACTGTACATCGTATAGAAGAGCAATGGTTTGTTGAGGCTGTAATTGGAGTCGGTGAAAAAAAATACAGAAACCAAGGCACTCTTTTAATAACGAAAAAAAATCAATGAAGACATTTTATGATTAAGAGAGAGCTTTGGTTTCTGTATTACAATATATTGATTTAAAACTATTTAATCTTGTCTACGTCATTGATTTGGGTAAAATACCAAAGCGGAGCATTGTGAAGGTATAGTTCAGTCACAGTGTACTTTATCATTATTATCCTCCAATGCCACTAGAGCCAGGAGCAGTGGTCACTAGAGTGCAGTGCTCCGGCCAAAATGGACACAGATTATGATAGAAAATGACGACAAAAGAAAGATAAATAAAATGCAGCACTACCTTGACACTTTGATATTGCTCGGCGGTGAATTTGTCGGTGCATATTGGGGCCACGGGGACGAATGCTCGGACCATGGCAGAGTGCTGCATGAGGAACGGGAGAGAGTACATCCCGCTCAGAGAGGGGCTGACGATCACAACAGGAGCCAACCCCAAGCTCTCGCACAGGGACCTGAGGAACTGCCCCGGGGCAAGTTGTCCCGTCGCCACCGGAGGCTCTGCTGCTTTAGAGCGGCCAAGTCCTGACAGAAGACAACAGGTAAATGTCTGCAGAATTATTCATAAACACTGATTATTACTTTATTTTCCTTTGTGTGTTGATGTGAGGCTACTCCAGAGGCGACTCCACCTCTGCTGCTGTTGTTGATTATTACTATTGTTAGCTTTTTAGAATGATCAATTTATTTATATATTTTTTTTGCTGCTTCTGGACACATGAATTTCTCCTACAGGCATCAAAAAAGTATCTATCTATCTCTATCCATCTAGCTATCAATCTATCTAACTATGTCTAACTATGTCTATGATGACATCTCACCAGGCAGGTCCACAGCCACACAGCGACAGCCCGCTTTAGCCAGAGTCTCCAGGGTCCCGATGTTGAGCCAGTTTTCAGAGGAGAAGCGAATCCCGTGGAGCAGCAGCACAGTCAGTGTGGGGGCAGCGCCGACCGGTTCACTTTGTCTGAAGAAAAGCGGTGTCGTGCAGCCCTCCACCTGCACCGAGCCTTCTGTGACTCTCACCTCAAACATCCTGCACACACCAAACACCACTCATTATATCTGTGGGGCTGCTATATGGACAGTGCTGTTGGATACAAAATGTTAGACAGTCTCGGGTCTAGTTAGTATTGATGCTTGAGACCACTAGAAAAATAAGGGATCACAGCGGTTCTAAGTGATGTTGTGTTTCCAGGCTACTTCACATACCTGCCAAAAACACACAAATATCTAAGAAAAATGTAATAAGCAATTAATACATGCTTTGAAAAATCTGTGAATCAACTTTGGTTCTGAGGAGCACAGAGACTGGTAGCTAAAATCCGGAACGGTCTTCCTGAAAATGTGAGACAGCACTGGTCTCTGACAATATTCAAATCCAAGTGAAATACTGTTCTGTTTAGATGTGCATACAACTGAAGGGTGTTATCTTCACTCTTTTTAATGTACTGTGATTATTTATGATTTTAATGACTTGTTTTGTTTCTATAGTACTTTGAGTTGCCTTGTGTATGAATCGTGCTCTACAAATAAACTTGCCTTTTACTTGCATTTTTAACAATAGACTGTCTATGGTTCAGAGAATAGACTTTAAAACAGCTCTGCTTGTGTACAAGTCTCTCCATGGCCTCGCACCAAAATATATTAGTGACATGTTAGTCCCATATGAACCAGCCCGGACTCTGAGGAGCACAGGGACTGGACTCTGAGGAGCACAGGGACTGGACTCTGAGGAGCACAGGGACTGGACTGGACTCTGAGGAGCACAGGGACTGGACTCCTGTTAGTGCCCAGAGTCAGAACTAAACATGGGGAGGCTGCTTTTCAGATTCATGCTGCTAAAATCTGGAACAATCTTCCTGAAGATGTGAGACAGGCCTCCTCTCTGACAATGTTTAAGACAAGGTTAAAGACAGTCCTGTTTAGCTGTGCATACAACTGAGGGATTTTATATTTTATATTTTTATTATCTTTCTTTTTAATGTTCTGTGATTATTTATGTTTCTAATGCTTTCTTATTTTGTTCAGCACTTTGAGTTGCCTTGTGTATGAATTGTGCCCTACAAATAAACTTGCCTTTTACTTTAACATTTTTTAACAATAAACTGTGTATGGTTCCAAAGCCAGAGTCTGGGGCCAACATCATATGACTGTCAGCTCTACGACAGCGTGATCAAAGTCCAAACACAACAAGGTTTCATTTAAAACAGCTTCTCATAATGGCACAATGAAACAGACACTTACCTGGGCCTAAACTGTGAACAAACTGCGCAGTGAATGCCTCGAAATATCCCCTTCACTGACGCACTGTCTGAGGCTGGTCCCGGAAAAGCTCTCGAACTCCACAAACATCTGTGATCGTGGAACAGCAGCAGCGCCATCTGCCGGCCACGGGCGGTACTTCCTGTATCAGACATCCTCCTGACATGGCTGTGTAGTTACTTACATACACCCATAGACATATACATCTACAATATATATTTATGTGTCTTTATATGTCTATGCTTACACAAGTTTAATGGAATTTTGAGAGGAGTGATGATGAGCAGGACCAGAGTGTGTGTAATCAATGATTCATGAATATTGATTGTTTGGGGTTTGTTTGAGAAGGACTGTGGGCTTCAGCTGTGAGTACAAAAGCTTCACCAAATGCTCTTTGATCCTAAAGTCACTTCTGCGGAGGTAAACTTCACTTTTGCCTAAAATATGGAGTTTTTTTTAGCATGGCTCGTGTTAACTGTGGGGATAAGCTCAGGTAAGAGCATGGCAATGTTTGTTTTAAACACATGTTATTATGTAGCCACCATCAAATAGCATTTTAAATATTAAAAAACGTAGATATTGTTATTGTCCACTTGTTAGTTAAAACAAATGGTGTGTGATCATCTCGTGTGGCAGATTTAGAGTTTTCAAAAATGTAGAAAACTAAAAACTTAATTTTTTTAGAGTCAAAAAGCACATTGTTTTATGCAAAAAAAATGCAATTATTAATATTTGTCATAGCACCGACATTAATGTATTAAGTATTTTTTGTAGTGTTGAATGTTTCGCGTTTGATACAGTTGATAGTTGATGTGACAGTACATTGTGACAGCACTCTGCAGAATACTGTAAGCAGATGCATTGGGCCATACTTGTAATCATCATTTGAGATGGATAAGAGAGCATGTTGTCATTGTGCTCATTGTGCTTTGGCGGTGGTACATTTGTCTTAGTCCAAAGGTTATATGTGAGCAGGCCTGTGTGCCCAAATCTCACATTGCCACTTTGGGCACATGTGACTTGTTTTACTGTAACTGTTGATCAAAACAAATCACATTACAGATCATAATTATGGTCAGACTTTTCATTTTGTCATTTCCGTTTAGTCTATGAATTGAAAACATAAAATAAATACACTTTTAAATTATTACAACATTCAGGAAGATTGTTTTCATGAAGCTGGAAGAGAAAATGCAATTTACTATGAACATAATGCAGCTGCTCACTGTTCGGTCATAGTTTTCATTAGTTTGTCTCTACTTATAGTTGTTTAAAGAATTACATTTTCTGTGATCTGATTAGTTTTATTGTCTTTAGCGTATCGTAGCCCCCTGAATGACTTCCAGCGCTCCGAGGGCCGAGAGCTGGTGCCCACCGCTTGGAACTCTGCACGTGTTCTCAGCCACAGCGGCGTGAACCTGGAGGACTGCGCCTCACGCTGCTCCCTGTCCCTGGACTGCAGGTAACACTGACCATCACCCCCAAGTCTGTTTCATCTGAGACACAGGGAGGACGACCAGGGCTGCGGGGAACCTCCCTCACATCATCCATCATGTCACAGCAGTCACATAGATCAGAAGGTTCAATATGTTTGGTTTCAAGAACAAAGCATCATCTCCATAAAGAAGCGCTGGTGATGAACTCCACCAAAAATGTACACAGTTTACACTTAAAGCCTCCCTGGACTAAAAACCAGTAAGGACGTGTATCTATCTACTGCTTGCTTTCATGGAAATGTTGAAAGATATGATAAGATCAACATTGTAAACCGCTTTGTGACTCTGGTCTGTGAAAGGCGGTATATAATTAAAGATTACTTACTGACTTATTTACTTAACATTATTGATTTCACAATGGAGAAATGTACAAGCAATGAATGATCTTCCACAGTATTTACTCATGGAGCTCGTGTCCCAGTGCCCACCTCCAAAGTTACATCATGGTGCTATTACGTTTTTTTCTTAGGGTATACTTGGCCTCATTAAAAAATTAAAAATAAACACAAATCAAGTAATAATAGATTCGCAAACGGAAACCATTTCTCTAACTTCTGACTTATTAGTGTAATGTCTAATTTTGCCTTGACTGTCATTCTCATGTCAATCTTCATGAAATAAGTATAATGTATAATACTGAAATGCAAATGTGACATGATCTCAGAGCGTTTAACTACGAGACCCGCCCCTTTGTGAGCTGCAAACACCTGCCCTGGGTCGGAGACGGCAGCAACGCGGAGGTCAAGAGGAACGTCAACTGTGACCTGTACGAGAAGAAAGGTGTGCCCTCCTCTTCCATAATCACATGGTGGTGTTATATTCTTTGCACAAGTGTGGATGTAGAAGGCTATATTATGTTAATATTTGTGGTGTAAAAGGACAATATAACAGTAATAATTAATAGAATAGTTAATTTGCAAAAACAGCGAAGTGCCTTTAGAAAGAGACTTATAACCAGACCTATTCTAGTGCCACACACGTAAAGTTTCACCTGTTCTTGAGCAAATTATTTCAAATGAATGCCAACAACAAAACATGCTGAAGATTGTAAAGAAACACAACTGTTTGACAAAGTTTCAAAATGGAGATTTCATCATCATCATTATCATCAATTATAGAAGTGTGTATTATTTTATTCCCACTTACTTTAAGCAGTCTTATTGGAGCAGGAATTAAAGTATTTGTGAGTCAGAGTGATGATTCTCTGACTGAAGGAGCTGCTGTGGGCCCCTGATGGATCTGAGTTTATTGAGCGGCTGTTTCTTTGTGACCTGCTGTGGGCAGTGGACTCCCCATGACAGAACCAGCTTTATGGGGATTTTCTGGTTTTGCTGTGGTAGCGTGAGTTCATATTTTCATGTATTCGTTTTTTTCAGGCAATGGCTCAGATAAGTACGAGGTAGACATCACAACATTGATGAAGGGCGGGTAATGGCTCAGTTGGTAGAGCATTGGCCTTTGAGCCTGAAGGTCATGTGTTTGAGTCCACCATGAGACCTTCTCCACCGACTCTCACTGATGTCTGCTGTTGTTGTGTCCTGGGGCAAGACACTTAACCCCACTTTGCCTGAGGCCCCCTGAAAGATCAAGGCTATGCTCTCACTAAAAGAGCAGCCACCCCCACCTCCTTCCCCCGACCCAGAAATGAACAAAATTGAAGAGGATGGATGGATTTTTTTTAATGAATTAACTACTGCTCTTTGTGTTTAGTCTATGTGCGTAAGTGCATTGTGGGTCAAGGAGAAGACTACAGAGGGAAAGTCTTCAGCACAAAGAGTGGTCTGACCTGCCAGCAGTGGTGGTCCAAGTTCCCTCATGATCACAGGTATCGGTTCTATTCTCTAAACATTTACATGGAAGGTTTTGAGAGGAGGTCAAGTTACTGTATGTGTGTCTTTCAGGTGGACCCCGTCTCCCACTAACGGCCTGGAGCTGAACTACTGCAGGAACCCGGATGGGGACCGGATTGGCCCCTGGTGCTACACCACGGACCCCGAGCGCCGCTATGAGAGCTGCAACATCCCACAGTGCAAAGATGGTATTCAGCCAACCCCACTATTTTTATAAGTGCAAAATAATTAGAATGTTGATTTCATTATATTATACTCCCCCCTGGACTGCCACCTTAACGTGGTGGGGGAGTTTGAGTACTCGGATGATCCTGGGAGCTATGCTGTCTGGGGCTTCATGCCCCTGGTAGGGCCTCCCATGGCAGACAGGTCTCGTGTGACGAGTCAGACAAAGAGCAGTCCAGAAGACACCATGGACAGCACTCATACGAAACCAGTGACGTCGCCCGGCATGGCGCAGCCGGGGCCCCACCCTGGAGCCAGGCCTGGGGTCGGGGCTCGTAGGCGAGCGCCTGGTGGCCGGGCCTTAGCCCACGGGGCCCGGCCGGGCTCAGCCCGAATGGACGACGTGGGCAGTCCCTCCTGTGGGCCCACCACCTGCAGAGGGGTCCGTGGTGGCATGGTGCAGAGAGGACTGGGCAGCAGTCGAAGGCGGAGACCTCGACGACCCAGTCCACACACACAACAGCTGGCTCTCGGGACGTGGAACGTCACCTCACTGGGGGGGAAGGAGCCCGAGCTTGTGGGGGAGGTTGAGCGATACCGACTAGAGATAGTCGGCCTCACCTCCACACACAGCTTGGGCTCTGGAACCCAACTCCTTGAGAGGGGTTGGACGCTCCACTTTTCTGGTGTTTCCCGCGGGGAGAGGCGGCGAGCTGGGGTGGCCATTCTCATTGCCCCCCATCTCAGCCGCCACGTGTTGGAGTTCTCCCCGGTGAATGAGAGGGTCGCGTCCCTCCGCCTCCGGGTGGGGGACAAGTCTCTCACTGTTGTGACGGCCTACGGGCCTAACAGCAGTGCAGAGTACCCGGCCTTCTTGGAGTCCTTGGGAGGGGTACTGGACGGTGCACCGCCCGGGGACTCCGTTATTCTCCTGGGGGACTTCAACGCCCATGTGGGAAACGCCAGTGACACTTGGAGAGGGGTGATCGGGAAGAGCGGCCCCCCTGATCTGAACCCGAGCGGTGTTCAGTTGTTGGACTTCTGTGCCAGTCACAGTTTGTCCATCACGAACACCATGTTCGAGCACAAGGGTGTCCACCAGTGCACGTGGCACCAGGACACCCTAGGCCGGAGGTCGATGATCGACTTTGTTGTCGTATCATCTGACCTTCGACCGCGTGTCTCGGACACTCGGGTAAAGAGAGGGGCGGAGCTGTCAACCGATCATCACCTGGTCGTGAGTTGGATCCGCTGGCAGGGGAAGAAGCCGGTCAGACCTGGCAGACCCAAGCGTATAGTGAGGGTCTGCTGGGAACGTCTCGCTGAGCCCCCTGTCAGACGGACTTTCAACTCACACCTCCGGGAGAGTTTCTCCCAGGTCCCGGTGGAGGAGGGGGACATGGAGTCCGAGTGGACCATGTTCTCTGCCTCAATCGCCGATGCGGCGGCCCGTAGCTGTGGTCGCAAGGTCTCTGGTGCTGGTCCCGGCGGCAACCCCCGAACCCGGTGGTGGACACCGGCAGTAAGGGAAGCTGTCAGGCTGAAGAAGGAGTCCTATCGAGCCATGATGGTTCGGGGGACTCCTGAGGCAGCTGTCCAGTACCGGCAGGCCAAGCGTGCCGCAGCCCGGGCTGTTGCAGAGGCAAAAACCCGGGACTGGGAGGAGTTCGGAGAGTCCATGGAGCATGACTATTGGTCAGCCTCAAAGAAATTCTGGCAAACCGTCCGGCGCCTCAGGAGGGGGAAGCAGTTCTTTGCCAACACCATGTACGGTGCGGGTGGAGAGCTGCTGACCTCAACGGGGGATATTGTCGGGCGGTGGAAGGAATACTTTGAGGTTCTCCTCAATCCCCCCGTCACGTCCTCTGTCTCAGAGGCAGAGGCTGAGGATGCTGGGGCGGATACATCCATCTCCCTGGCTGAGGTCACCAAGGTGGTTGGTAGCCTCCATGGTGGCAAGGCTCCGGGTGTGGATGAGATCCGCCCTGATTATCTAAAGTCTCTGGATGTTGTAGGACTGTCTTGGCTGACACGTCTCTGCAACATCGCGTGGCGATCGGGGGCGGTGCCAATGGAGTGGCAGACCGGGGTGGTGATCCCTCTCTATAAGAAGGGGGACCGGAGGGTGTGTTCCAATTATCGTGGGATCACACTCCTCAGCCTCCCCGGTAAGGTCTACTCCAAGGTACTGGAGAGGAGGCTACGGCCGATGGTCGAATCTCGGATCCAGGAGGAGCAGTGTGGTTTTCGTCCCGGTCGCGGAACACTGGACCAGCTCTATACTCTCCATCGGATACTCGAGGGTTCATGGGAGTTCGCCCAACCTGTCCACATGTGCTTTGTGGATTTGGAGAAGGCGTTCGACTGTGTTCCCCGGGGTGTCCTTTGGGGGGTTCTCCGGGAGTACGGGGTCGGGGGTCCTCTGCTGAGGGCCATCCGGTCCCTGTATGACCGGAGCCAGAGCTGTGTTCGCATTGCCGGCAGTAAGTCAGATCTGTTCCCGGTGAATGTTGGCCTCCGACAGGGCTGCCCTTTGTCACCGGTTCTGTTCACTGTATTTATGGACAGAATATCTAGGCGCAGCCAGGGGTCGGAGGGGGTCCGGTTCGGGGACCACAGGATTTCATCTCTGCTGTTTGCGGACGATGTTGTCCTGTTGGCTCCAACGAACCAGGACCTGCAGCATTCACTGGGACGGTTTGCAGCCGAGTGTGAAGCGGCTGGGATGAGAATCAGCACCTCCAAATCTGAGGCCATGGTGCTCGACCGGAAAAAGGTGCCCTGCCCTCTTCAGGTGGGTGGAGAGGTCCTTCCTCAAGTGGAGGAGTTCAAGTATCTCGGGGTCTTGTTCACGAGTGAGGGAAGAATGGAGCGTGAGATTGACAGGCGGATCGGTGCAGCGTGCGCAGTGATGCGGTCGCTGTATCGGACCGTTGTGGTAAAGAGGGAGCTGAGCCGAAAGGCAAAGCTCTCGATTTACCGGTCAATCTTCGTTCCCTCCCTCACCTATGGTCATGAGCTTTGGGTAATGACCGAAAGAACGAGATCGCGGATACAAGCGGTCGAAATGAGCTTCCTCCGCAGAGTGGCTGGGCGCTCCCTTAGAGATAGGGTGAGGAGCTCAGTCACACGGGAGGAGCTCGGAGTAGAGCCGCTGCTTCTCCACGTCGAGAGGAACCAGTTGAGGTGGCTCGGGCATCTGTTCCGGATGCCTCCTGGACGCCTCCCTGGGGAGGTGTTCCGGGCACGTCCCACCGGGAGGAGGCCCCGCGGAAGACCTAGGACACGCTGGAGGGACTATGTCTCTCAGCTGGCCTGGGAACGCCTAGGGGTCCCCCCGGACGAGCTGGAGGAAGTGTGTGTGGATAGGGAAGTCTGGGCGTCTCTGCTTAGACTGCTGCCCCCGCGACCCGGCAACGGATAAAGCGGAAGAAAATGGATGGATGGATTTCATTATACACAATTACCCTGTATTTAGCTCTTCAAACATTTTCTGAAAGTTGTGAGCCGTTGTGTTTAGTGGAAATATAGATTTTGTTCTAAATGTGAGATCACTTTTATGCATCACTGAAGGGAGGGAGTTTCAGCGAGTGTCAACTTGTTAGAAAATAATGGTTGTTTTGATATTAATCACAAAATGTTGTTGGAAATAATAACTCACAAATGTGTCTATTTGATTTATTCACTATTCAAATTGTACATAAATGAAGAGTATTACCTTTCACAAATACTTTTACACTTGCATGACCAGATTTATAAAAAATAAATAAAAATCAGACTGTTGATCAGGGACCAAACATGTGTTATTCAGAAGCACAGAGAGTTTTTTCCTGATTTGTGATTGCCAAAATGTTTCATGCCTTGAAAAGCTTTTGCACTGAAAAAATATCAAGCATCAAGCAATAAGAAATATGTACACAATTAGGTTAATCTCATATATCCGTTCTTTAGTTTCTGGTTAATATGCAGAATGTCTTTCAATGTATATTTATCTAGTCCATATTTTGACTTCTGCAGTGCACTTTATCAGGTCATGTTGAATGCAATGTACTTTGGCCGAAAATAAAAAATCTGCTTCATTATCAAAGCAATACTCCAGAAACTGTGACTAAAAAAGTGAAAAAATAAATCACTTTCGCTTAAAAAAATCAGGTCCGAAACACAAGGTTAAATAAATTCAAGCAAAGAAGACAAAAATTACAAACGCAGGCCTTTTATTATTTATTTTAGATACATTTGTTTTTGATTGCAGTTTTGACATTCAAATTAAATTGCACAAAATACCACTAAAACACTAATAGCCCTATATACAGTAGGTGACGGTTTCTGGAGCTGCCACACATTAGACATGGAAAGTTGATCTGTATAGCACAATCTACACTGATCTATTTCTGTGTTATCATCTTATGGAGGATTTCAGCTTTTTGGGTTTTTACATTTCATCACCATGGAGACAAGCAAATGGCTGAAAAACTAAAGCGCATCATTGTATAAGCTTTATTTTTGAGCAGTTTTGTATGAAAGGCCTCATGCTGTGCGTGTTGTGTGTTGTGTGTTCCAGAGGTGTGTATCACGTGTAACGGGGAGGACTACAGAGGACAAGTGGACCACACTGTGAACGGCAGAGAGTGTCAGAGATGGGACCAGCAATATCCGCACCAGCACATCTACCAGCCTGAAAAGTACCACAAACTACTGCTACTATGTTTATTTTATCTATATAGCACATTTTACTGACCCAAGTCCAAAGTCACCCAAAGCGCTTTACAATGTTCAGAGTTCAGATATGTTTTTCTTTCTCCCATCATCACTGTGTGTGACGCGAGACGCCGGTCACACTGGTGTATCAAAGCCTCCAACCAACACCATCCATACACTCACTCATTACAAACAGACCTATTGTACATATTTTAGTGGTAGGGGAAACCGGAGCACCCGGAGGAAACCGGAGCTCCCGGAGGAAACCGGAGCACCCGGAGGAAACCTGGGGAGAATATGCAAACTCCACATAGAAAGGCCTGGAGGTGGAATCCAACCCAGGCTCTAACCGCTGCCGCCCAACTACTAAACTACTATTTTTATTTTTACAACTGATGTGAATAGCACCGACTTTCACTGAGAATGTTTTACTCATCGAAATGAAGACACAGTTCAAGATTTACTTTGTACACTCACGATTGTGTGTCCTCCTCTGACTCAAACTTGATCATCAAATATGCTGATGACACCACCATCATCGGTCTCATCAGTGACAATGATGAATCCTCTTATAGAGCAGAGATACAAAATGTGGTTCAGTGGAGTAAAACTAACAACCTCCAGTTGAACGCATTGAAAACATGTGAACTGGTCTACGACTTCAGTCGCAATAGTTCTCATTTGCCTGTCGTAATCGACAACTCCCAGGTGCAGATCGTAGAGGAGTGAAAGTTTCTGGGTTTAACTCTGTCTAACCTGAAATGGGTTAAAAACACTGACCGAGTTGTTAAGAAAGCTCGTCAGCATCTCTACTTTCTGCGTAAACTTAGAGAATTTACCACTAACTCTAAGATTCTGCTTAACTTTTATCGCTGCACCATTGAGAGTTTACTTGTTGGTTCTGTGTCTGTGTGGTTTGGAAACATCACAGATAAAGAAAAGAGAGCTTTAAACAAGGTGCTCCGCTCTGCAAAGAGGACCGTGGGCTGTGAGCTTCCTGTTCTGGAGGTTCTTTATAAATCCAGACTTTTAAACAAAGCTCTTAGGATTGTTAATGACTCTTCTGGCCACCCTGGAAAAGCCATGTTCCAGCTTCTTCCATCTGGCAGAAGATATCGCTCTCTGAGATGCAGGACATCTTGTTACGCTAACAGTTTTTATCCACAAGCTGTTATCAGTGTGAACAGAGCACTTTAATGATTTGCACTTGTTTTGAAACTGTTTTAGTCGATCGATTTCACAGTGACTTTTGTTTACTGTTTTATTTCTGTCTTTTAATGTTGTTTTATGTCTGTATTTGTCTGTGCACACTGGAGACTTTTTGCTAATGTATTGGCAAATAAACTGAATCTGAATCTGAATCTTCTATTATTGAGGCCTGGGAACTATGAGGATGTGATGGAAGACCTCTGGGATCAGTGGGGCGGCTGTGGCTGTAGTGCCAAACTGCTGTTGTGTCCTTAGGCAAGACACTTCCCCCACATTGCCTAGAATGAGTCTGGTGTGTGTGTGAATGGTTGGTGGTGGTTGGAGGCACAGATGGCACATACTGGTTGCCTTGAATTCTGTCAGTGTGCCCCAGGGCAGCTGTGGCTACAGTAGTAGTTAATCACCACCATACAACAACATACACAACATATATGAACATATGAACCGTCTTTGAGTATTCTGGAAAAGCGTTGTATAAAACAAAAGCATTATTATTATTATTATGTATTAGCACTTAGCACTGGAGCTATACTTTTCAGTAATTAAGTAAGTAAGTAAGTAATCTTTATTTATATACCGCCTTTTCACTGCACATCGGAGTCTCAAAGCGGTTTACAATTGTTATTATTAATTGTTCCTTTTCCTTTATTGTATAAAGAACCCACCAGTCAGAGCCGTATTACTGTGTTTAGTTCTGGACTGGCACCCGTCAAACGCTTTCTAGTTCATTGTGTTTTGTTTTTAATTGTTTGTAATTACTTATTCTGGGCAGTTTCTCAGTTCTACTTTTACTGCAAATTTCTCATCCTTTGTCATTTTATGTGACTAATATTATACTGTAATAACAGAAGCGTCAAACATCAAGATCAAATGTCATGTAACCCCAGTGCATGTCATGTGTATGGGCTGACTTTTTTGGAAAATGAACTGTTTAATCTCAAAATAATATATGGGTTACATATTTGAACACATTTTGGCAAGATGGAGAAAGGAATGCATTGAATTGATTTGAAATTGCTGATGGATCAACACAGCAGTAAAAACTATCTGAAAATGTGGTTTTCTTCTTCAGGTACCCAGACAAAAGCCTGGACGATAACTACTGTCGTAACCCGGACGCGTCGCCCGTGCCCTGGTGCTACACCACGGACCCGGAGGTGGAGAGGGAGAACTGTGAGATCAGGAAGTGCAGTGAGTATGGGCTCCATTCTCTCAATAAGATAAGATCAATTTATTGATCTCACAATGGAGAGATGTACAAGTCACATTTGTCATAGATGGAAAGTTATTAATGATAATGGACGGCAAGTGCAGCCTTTGTGTAAGTTGTTAAAAAGAGGATTAATGACTTAAAGGGCAAAAGACTGGTTTTATAATTTTCGTATGTAACTTTAGACGGTGGAAGGATATATATTATAAATATAATTCAAAAAATCTACAGTTTGTGAAGAAAATAACGGAAACAAGAAAATACTTCTTGTCAGTATCAACTTGGGTAACAAACAAACCTTTTTTCTATATGCTCATTAATTGCTCCAGTAGCTACAATGCATAATAGTGCAACCAAATGCAAGTATTTCTCAGTGGTGAAACACTGTCCTCATCATTAGTGTGGTCTGCTTAAACAAATGAGACAGAAGCTAATATGGGCTGGTTCCTGTGGAGCCGTAAGACATTATTTAACTGCAGGAGTCTCATTATCTGGAAGTGTAATTGCATTTAGAAAGATCACCTTTAGTAGTTTAAGCAAATTGCTTTCCAAAAGTAACGCTTTGCCCTTGTCTGAGGGGATGCACTGGATTTCACTTTTATTCACACATTACTGCTCTCAGGGAAGATCTTCTTTTAGTTATTCAGATCTTACATAATTAGCGTGAAAGAACAAACATAAATTGTCCTAAATTTCAACATTTTCATGGATTGCCAAATACTGGGCTTTTCATCAGCTCCTGCAACATGCTCACAGAGCACCAGCGCTCTCTAGTGGTCTGTGGCAGGAATAACCTAAAGAAACTGGACATTGAACAAATGAGATTCAAACAAATGGATCAAACTGTGAGTGAATGGTCCAAACTGAGACAGAACACACATATACTAAAGGAAAACCAAACTGTCAATATAAAGACCTTTTATTAATTTAGGAAATTGCCTGAGAGCAGCCTATAGAAAAGAAAAACATTGTGATAAACAAATTTACCTGGATTCTCTGCTCAGCTGAGGTGCGAGTGGAGAAGCGTCAGCGCTCGAGCTTCACCACAAACTGTTTCCGCGGCCGAGGGGAGGATTACCGCGGCAGAGTCAACGAGACCACCTCCGGGATCCCCTGCCAGCGCTGGGACGCACAGGACCCGCACGAGCACCCCTTCTACCCCAACACCTACGAGTGCAAGTGAGCTCCATGTCCACTGAGGACCATGTTCTTATACAGAAAAATATCATTACTGTCTGTGATTTTATTTATGGGTTTTGGAAAAAAGTTCTCCCCATGTCTGCATAGCTAATCTCAGTCGGTTATATTTGGTCATTTGGAACAATTTACCCCAAATATATAATTTTATATAATTAGAAACTCACCAATTTCCATAAAATTAAAGGAAAACTTCATTGTCCATCGTCCAAGAATTCAAAGTAATTTAACTACTGGCTTAGAAAAGAAACACTTATATTAGAAGTTTATACTTTACATTAATCAACATGAAATTGCGTCCCACTCAAAGTAAATCTGGAGTTGGTCAAAGTCTAAGATAATGTAATATGTCAACGTAATTTGCATAACAATCGGAGAGAGGAGCTGTCATTGCCGTGGCCTTGTTTCTGACAGATGATGATAGATGTTAGCGCTGCCACATTAAAAGCCTCTCACAGAGTCCCAATGAGAATGTGAAATGAATAATAAACTCTGCCATTTTTCATGCCATAGTCAATTACTAGCTATTCACTCTCATTTTCATTATACAATTGTTAAAAGGTCATTCCCACTGAGCAAAAACACCGCTACTCCAGGTCTCCTTTTAACACATACAGAGCGACATGAGCGGGTGTGTCTGAATAACTCGCCTGTTAACCTGCCTCACAAGGTCGTTTTTTTGCAGAGGCATGTTTTAAGTCGGGGTGAGCTAAAATCAATTGTGAGAATGCTAATTTCAAGTCTCATTTCTCCACTCAACGTGACTCTGGCTGACAATAGCAGACTGATCATTTGTTTTGACCCCTTTACTTTGCCACGTTCCAATCAAAACAATCCAACTCCCCTTCCCACTTTGTCCTACGTCGACACGGCATTTCAACACGGGTCTGCAGTGTGAAAAAAGCTTTACAATGTTGACTTGAGATGGAAATGTAGAATCAGGTTGTTTGAGTGTATTACTATGATTGTGGATGTAATGTTTAGGGGTCTGGAGGAGAACTACTGCAGGAACCCAGACGGCTCCGAGGCCCCCTGGTGCTTCACGTCGGTGTCTAAAATGAGGACAGCGCTGTGTTTACAGATAAAACGCTGCGCAGACGACATCGAGGCTGAAGGTCGGTCGTGAATCAGAAAACATTCACTCATTTTCACTACATTTGAAAGATTTTAAGAAAGATAATATATGCTATTGCCATTCTATATGCTATACAAAAATATCTATCCATATAGTTATGTAGGGAAGAGACAAAGCGCTTCACAATCCACATCACACAACACACAAATTTAAAGCACAATTATAAATCTCACAGGTAATTAAAAACATTAAAATGTTAAAATCACACAAGGGATTACGAAAAATGACCACAGTTCATTAAAAAAGGGATTAAATTCTTGCGTCTTATCTCAATATTAATGTGGGTGTGAGTGGTTAGTACACTTCCTTCTCAGACAGAAGGTCCTGGGTTTGAATTTGCATGTTCTCCCTTTGTTTGCATAGGTTTCCTCACCACTAAAAACATATACAACAGCTCCCCTCTCTCTTTATTCAACCAGGGACTTTCCTGGTTAACTAAAGGTCAATAAATAAAAGTTATTTAATTATTTACTGCGTGGGGGAATGCCATTTCACCGTACACGCCCACATATTTATTTACCATTACTAAACCAGGATACAGGACACACTAGGACACACCAGAACAAAAAAGCAGATAAAGGTAGTTTCAAAGTTCCATTATGAATGTGCAGCTGTTGAATTCTTTATCACAGACTAATGGGGAACAATCTATGAACAAAGTAAGTAAAGAGTTCTATGTGTGTACAAGTGAAATAAGGGGTAGTTTGAGCAATGGCAGATGAACTATAACTTCAGAAATAGGCAAGCCAATGTTATCTGTATAGTACAATTCATACACAAGGTAAATAACTTTCTTCTAAAACAGTGAATAAATAAATAGATTTATTTCAATTATAACGTATTTATAAGTGCATAAAACGTACTAATTCTTTGCTCTCAGAAGAGTTTAGTTCTATTCCTAGTTTTCACTTTAAAAAAAATAAAAATGTTGGCCTCTGTTACATCTTTAGATCATCTTTTAAAGACAGAATAAGAGAGGACCACCCTCACTCAGCCAATATATAGAAACTCAGTGGGCTCTTTATGTATCCCAAAGATGTTTACTAATCAGATGAAGACTGACGTGTTACTACATTTTACTTTTATAAGACTCTTTCTATTGGGACAAAATTCAACATTAAACGAAGTGCTTTCAATTCCAAACATTCAGATTGTTATCATGAAAATGGAAAAAACTACAGAGGAACCGTTCGTAAAACACGTAAAGGCATCACCTGCCAGAAGTGGAACGTCAACACGCCTCATCGGACAAAGTAAGATCATTTTCTACTTCATCATGCCATCGCCAGCTAATATCAGCAATGTTTTTTGTTTTCCAGGATTAACCCCCGGACTCACCCTGAGGCCAATCTAACGGAGAACTACTGTCAAAACCCGGACGGGGACCAGCACGGCCCCTGGTGCTACACGTCAGACCCCAAAACCGAGTTTGACTACTGCGCCATTAAACAGTGTGGTAAACCGCGCTCACTGGAGACTCACTGAAGACCGATTCTCTGGTTAATAATAAATATGCCTCTTTGATTTCAGCCGGCGAGAAGGTGTCAATGACTGAACCAGTGGGTCAGTTTCTCAGGATACAAGCATCAAACCAACACGACCCGTTCCGTCTGATCATTCTTCTGTGTGGTTACAGAGAGGGTGGAGTTTAGTGAGTGTGGGAAGAGGGACGACCGTGTGCCCAGGTCCCAGCTGCGTATCGTGGGAGGAGTCCCTGGGAACTCTCCCTGGACCGTGAGCCTCAGAGACAGGTGAGCGGCCATAGTTTATGATTAACAAGAAGAGCAGGGCGGCACTGAGAATGACCTCTTCCCTCATTATTTGCAGGAAAGGAAACCATTTCTGTGGAGGGTCCCTGGTTAACCCCAGATGGGTGATCAGCACCAAACAGTGCTTCTCCTCTTGGTAAACATCCGCTCACTTAAAGACACAGAGCAGCTTTGCAAACATCATGAAGTAGTATTATGTTTTATTGTTGTAAAATCCTGTGTGTCATTTCTGAATGTAGTAGAGAATGTAAAGAATTGTAACAAACCTTGTATTGTTAACATTAGTCGGGTTTTTAAATCCTAACAAAACCATACATTTTATGGCTTTTAAAACTATTTTGCTGCACCAAACTTTAAAGTTTAAAGTTTAAACGTTTGTTTTAAATATGCATAATCCATCCATTCATTTTCTTCCCTTTAATCCATTTCTGGATCGGGGGTCGCAGTTAGAGCTGCCCCCAATTCACAGAGCACCAGCCCCTCACTGATCCTCCTGCAGGTGGTGGATCCACAGGAGGATGGCTGCTCTGTCAATGACGACACAGCCTCAATCTTTTAGCAGGGACCTCAGGCAATGGGCTCAATAGTGGGCTCAAACCCACGACCAAAATGAATTGAAGATTGAGATTGATCAGAGTGAGAGAGATTTTTAGTTTCCTTTCTTGTTGATCGCAGAGCCCATCAGCAATATTAATGAGGCATAGTTTTTGTCAATATTACGTAAAAGTAACATGTCTGAACAAACCAGATCCCAACATTTGTAATAATCTCATTAGAAAACATTTCATATTTTATCATAGGTATGAATGAGCCCCGTGAGTCACTATCTGACGCTTTGGGCTGAGAGCTGGTTGACTGACTGAGTGAGGGTGGTTCTTTCAGTCCAAAATAAACAAACAGCCTTTCCCTTTAATGTCTTTCATACAGTATGTCTGTCATGTTCAGCTTTTTCTTTTTATGTCAGTTACGTGGATCTGCCGGGTTACTCTGCCATGATGGGGACTTTATTCAGTAAACCTGCTGAAGGAGAACCTGGTGTGCAGACAATCCCTCTCACCAAGATCGTGTGCGGACCCTCAGAGTCTCAACTCGTCATGCTACAACTGGAATAGTGAGCCCTCCCCACCCCTCACACACACACACACACACACACACACACACACACACACACACACACACACACACACACACACACACACACACACACACACACACACACACACACACACACACACACACACACACACACACACACACACACACACACACATGCACACATGCACACTCTTAAAGCACATGTATGAACAGGCATGACCATCCATTTGGACTTTTTTTCTTCTTCCTCCGCAGCCCAGCGCTATTTAATGAGCGTATCTCCCAGATCTGCCTCCCGCCCGAGAGGTACATTGTGGCAGAGGGGACGGTTTGTGAGATCGCGGGATGGGGCGAGACAAAAGGTACGTGTGTAATCCCGTTTAAAAACATTGCATGACTTTTCATTGTACTTCAATTTAGAGTGCGGGGTGTCCACACTTTGAAACATGGACTGAGCTTTAGGCCACACATCAGCGCGCAACATATAACTGGTTAAAACACAAAGCTGTATTTGATAAGAAAAGATAAGATGACCTTTTTTTGGTCCCGCAGTGGAGAAATTTCAATGTTGCAGTGCACATACAGGGCAGTAGTGAGAGCACACAGGGAGCACACAAGAAATGTATTTGGGTATAAAAGAACGAGAAAGATACAAAAGAACAAATTTATCAACGTTTCAACTATACATTAAGTCAGGCAAGCAATTTATCTCGAGAAATTAGCAATTCTCCTTGAAATAAAACTAAAACTGCTTTTACCTCTGTCAAATTTTATTTTAAAGGTCAAGACATTCACAAATCTTAGGTTATTCTTTTACAGTACTTATCCCTTCTACACACATTTTTTGCATTTAAAACTTCATCTATTGGTATTCATTTACAGTTTGTGATTCAAAAAAATGTGTGTTCATAATCTGTAGTTGTGGGCCATATATTGTAATTAAGATTTAATCAACTCCATAATAATCTAAACAATCAAAAAACTCACTTTTGGAGAGAAATAGTGCTTAGCTGGTGCTGGTTCAGAAAGGCCTCTGTATTGACGTAAAGTAGTGATGTTTGAAAATACTGGTAACCTTGCAGTAACCAGAACAGTCCAACAACTCAAAACACTTGGAGGAAGTCATAAATCTATACACAAAAGTTCAGTCTAAATTAAAAGATGTTTTGGAGCCAAGCGCGGCAGCTGGTATGACTATTTATACAGGCCCTGAACATCTGTGTGCATCAGCTGCTGTCCTCTGCCTCTGCTCAGGCACCGGGGACGACACGGTCCTCAACGTGGCCCACATTCCAGTTCTGAGCAACAAGGAATGCAACAAGTACTTCAGAGGCCGAGTCCGCGAGAACGAGATGTGCACCAGCTCCTTCCAGGGAGGAGTGGGCGCCTGCGAGGTACAACACACCCTGATGCTTTGACACCTGGTTTTAGCCTTGAGGCAGTGTTTCTCAAACTGTGGGAGCTGGTAGCGTGCCACCCTCTCCAAAGTATCTCCCCAAAGGATAATTCATTTAATGAGTAAATACAAACATTGTTGATTTCATTTGAACACAACAAAAAATGTCAAACTTTTTTTTAAAGAACATTTTGACCGTCTTAAAACAAGATTTGTTATTAGAACTTATAATACATGAGCTGGAAATAAGACTATAGCTGGTTGCTTCATTTTGTTAGATTGTCAAACTTTTTTTGACTGTCTAAAAGAAGTAGCTCTCTGTCAGTCTTGTCCCAAAAACAGTAGCTCTCCAAAGAAATAGGTTGGAGGGCTTTGCCATTTTCTTTGATGTATTCTTCAAAAAGAACACAAACATTAAAACACAGGTCCAAGACAGAAGATACAAACATCAAATATGGAAATCTGCTCAACGTAAAACTAAAAGAAATAAGCTTTTTGGACACTTTTCACTTGGCATTATACTTTCACACTTTGTACGGTGGTGTAAACTACTACTGTCTCCACAGTTTGACGTTGTGGTGTTCCCAGAGGTCTCCCATCACAGTAACAACCAGGCCCGACCTTGCTTAACATACACTCCTTGAAGCAATCAATGTGTTTTTCTTTTCTTTTTTTGATTTTCTAAGATGTAGGAGCACTGTTAACGCAAATAATTAGTTTGAACCCCTATTTTTGTTTTATTAAAGGCCTTTACCAATTTGAGATAAGATGCAGTTGGATTTAAAAGTCCTAAAACCAAGTGAGATGCCCCCAAAGAGGTATATGTATGCTCAAAAGGTGATCTACCAAATAGTTGAGGAAGCCATTAAAGTGAAAATTGTTTGCTAGGTACCGGTTTTAAAGCCAGAGGAGCCCTATTTTAGACTTGTAGGCCAAATGGGAAGATTTAGGGATAATATCAGGTTAAAAAACAAACCTGTTTTCAAGTGTTTTGTCCAAAGTTCCTTACATCTTTGCATTGCTCTCTGCATTGCTCTGTGCATTGTAAAGTTTTTTGCTTCTGACTTAAAAGCACCAAACAAATTGAAATGTGTCCACTCCAACTTAAACACTGTCTTTCCGGTGACATTTACAACAGCCGCTCTGATGTTTTTAACTTCAAGAACACTGTTACTCTTTGACAACGTTTATGACGATCAAACCCGGAGCGTGGTGCTATTCATAGACCCTTTAAACAAATCGCCCTCTCTCCTCTAGCCGCGTAATGGGACGAGACGAGACTGCGAGATGTTCCCCACGACATGTCCAGTGACAGTCAGCCATAACAAAGACAAAACATGAGTGTGAGCTGCTGTTTTGTGTTGTGTCTTCTCCACAGAGGGACTACGGAGGACCTCTGGCCTGTCAGAACCGGGACTGCTGGGTTTTGGAGGGAGTGATTATCCCCATGAGGCGCTGTGGTCACCCGGGACAGCCCAACATCTTCATCCGAGTGTCGGTCTATGTGGACTGGATCAAGAAGGTCATGGAGATGGCTTAAAGAGACTCACAAGTTACAGGAATGGAGGGGGAGTGCTTAAGCATCGTTTTCAATTGTTAAAGTAGTTGTAAGGAGATAAATATGAGGTTGTGTTAAAGTGGGGGTACCTCACTTTTGTTTCGTAACTATTATATGTAGTTTGTTCCAATAGAGAGGGACTTGAGTGAACAACTCAGTCCACAGGATCTTTTCTTTATCTTATAAAGAAAACACAGGCCTATAATACAAGCGTGTAAAAACTAGTGATAGAACCAAAGTTTTACAATGTAATTTCATAGTCACAGTTTTGTGGTTGAAAAGTTAGGTATCCCAGCTTTAATTGTCTCCCTCTTCTCTTCTAGTCTCATCTCTCAACATTTTATCTTATTTCTCATGGTCATATGAGTTTTCCTCTTCCTCAAAGGACATGAGCCAAAGTGTATCATGCAAAGTTTCTTAAAAGTGTTAAAATTGTTAAAATGTTTGAAGTAAAGTCATTCTCACACAAACAAAGCAAAGGCAAGATATTTTCAAATGATTTCAGAAACATACCATTTCTTTAAAACATTACTGAAGTTGGCTGTCAACAAGAAGTTGGGAACACTATTTCTGTCTCAAAATACCTTATCAATCACGAAAAAACTCACGATTAGAAAAGCATTAGAGCAGTCAGCGGTTCCATTAAAAGTATTGGGTGCTTCGATAGCAGACAATATAAGGTTTTGTGAGGTTATTACCTTCCTGCGGTTCTTCTGAAACATGGCTTCAATTTACACATCTGTAGAATTGAGTGGGATTTAATACTCTACTTACTAATACTATATGTGATTATCACCTATGATACATACATGTTTAGTCCATATGAAATCTCAATATTGATCCAAGTTGATCTTCTAAAAGAGACTTCCACAGACTCATCAGTGAAACATGGCCGCATCTCTCCATCACAGACAAAGTTACGACGCAAGTATATCTTTCCCTTTGAGCAAAAATGGCCACGCAAGGAGGGTGAATCCTCTACATATCATGGATTCCAAAAAGAGAAAAGTAAAAACACGGGAGAGGGGGCGAGGTGGCAGCGAGGAGGAGTGAGGGGAGCAATGGCGTCATGCGTATATTAGGATATAAATAACTCAAACATATGAATCGCACTTAAACAACTTTGAGTGTTAAAATACAAGAGAAAACTACAATAATATGATCAAAATCTGTGAAAAGTTGTTTTTTCCTACTGCTCACTGCATCAACTATAACCAAAGTAGCAAATAAAGTTCAAACTTCTCATTCAAACTTTATGGAAATATGGGAAAAAAGAGGAAATTAAAGTCTCTAAAAGTGTAAAACCCAAACTCAGCATTGAACATGAATTGACAATGGCTGTTATTGTATTTATTCAGTAAGAAAAAAGTGTCCTTGATAAAGTAGATACCACACATAAAGCTTTACTGTACTTGAATTTGCTAAAACTCCCCACGCTTTCTCTTTCCTTCACCCCTCCTCCTCTTTCCCCTCCGCTCTCTCTCTCTCTCTCTCTCTCGTACACTCTGTGAATGGAGCTGCAGAAATACCTTCTTTGCCCCCAGCCTCTCGGACAGAAATCCCTCCTCTGCGCTGTCTTTTGATGCCTGTCCCCCACCTCCTCCAAAAGACATGCCTTTGTGCCTTATGCAGAACTGTATGCGCTGCACATTCCTTCTACTTCTATAGGAGGATTTTTGTGTAACTCGGTCCTGATGAGCCAACGGAATCCAGCTTAAACAAACCCCAACATCAGAGAATCAGAACAGACCTCCCCCTCACCCCCCACACCCCCACACACCCCCATTCCCAACCTTATCCATTCAGACGTGTTTCTTCTTTCCCTTTTGGCCGTCTTACCTTTCTATTGTCTCTTGTGCTACAATCAGAGACGCCACCGATTTTAGATAATTTTTTGTACATTTGCCTTCTTTCCCCATTGTTCATTTTTAACAAATTGATTTTCTGTGTTGTTCAAAAAATGATTGAAAAAAACAAACAAACCTTGAGTGAGTGTAAAGTGACATGTAAATAATAATCAGAATAAGGTGCGGGAGATGCAGTGTGCCGTTTGCCGTTCAAATGACATAAAATGTTTTTCTATTGTGATGAACCAATCTCATTTCATTTTTACAATCACAATTTATAATAAACGCCAAAAAACATGCAATTGTGTTGTTGTTGTTTTTTTAATGAGCTTTTGGCCAATGGCAACAGGTTAAATCCATTTTTTTCTTATTATTATGGAAATGATATCTTCCCCTTTGGACGAATGGCTCCTATGTGTCTGTTTTTATTGTATCTTTTTGATTCTCTGATCTGTGTTGGCGAATGGACAACTTTGTAAAGAGGCCGCAGAAATGACTGCTGTTGTGATTTAGGGCTACGTACAAAAATACACTGAATTGATTTGAAATTTTAACACAATTTCAAGCAAACGTCTTTCTCTGATGGTCTTCTCATTATGTTATTTTTTTCTAAACCAGCAGGACCCAAAGAATGCGATCTTTGTTGCTTCAGCGATTACACATTCAGTGCCATTCTGCGGAACATTTTCAGACTCCGAATTATTATTATTGCCATTGTGAGTAACAGGAAGTCACAAACTCAAAAATTGCTTTGGCTCTCAGTGCAAACAATTTATACAAGGAAAAATAAGGCATGCATAAAGATAAATACAAATCTGCCTAACATTTATTAACATTACTCTTATATAAAAGTGAACTAAGAACACACAAATATCAGGTGATTTTATAACATTAACATTTATAACATTAACATTAATCATAAAGCTGGGGAACCTAACTCGCAAATAAAAAAATGGAGCTAATAATATCCATCTTAGTTTTTCACAGTCAAACAGTTTGATTCTTTCACTACTTTTATTTTTTTCCTCATTCCCATTTTTAGATCTGCTTTTTCAGACACAAAAGTGAGAGAGAGAGGACCGCCCTCACTCAGCCAATCAGCTCTCAGCCCAAAGAGCAAACCAAAATCAGAACTCTTTCTAAGAACAATGCAAAATATGACATGTTTTTAGTACTGATTTTTACAAAACTCTTTCAGTTGGGACAAACCATATGTATTATTTTTTAAGTGGGGGAAAAGTTAGGTACCCCAGCTTTAAAGCACACACAAACATGAAACAAAACCGCCGCCATGACCTGTATATTCCCATTGAAGCTGCCGCCTGCAGGTCGCTGCCATTGAGGCCACTGGAGTGTGGCTGATAAAGCTTTATGTTCTGGTCCCATGCCAGGACTTTCACCTGATGTGACTTCTGCAGCGCTGGGGCACACGGCCTGGAATGTGTGTGTGTTTTTTTGAGTCATAAATGATTTTGAAAATATGAAACAAGTGGGATTCTAATGTTTGACTCATGCAGAGTGAAAACTGAGATCTTTAAACAGAGCAAAAATGTGTTCAGATTATAAAAAAAAAAAAAACACGTCCAGATGCATGAGGATTAATCAAGACGATAGACAGATGCAGGTTTTGTGGAAAGGATTAATTCTGTGTGTGTATAACTTTAACCTTATGACTGTAACACATGACATTATACTTTTACATACAGTGTGCGGTTTTAAAATGACTTAAAAAGTGTTAAACTACTCAAAACATTTAAATGAGTAATGTCCTGTCAGTGCACAAAAGCTATACTGTTTTTACAATTTACACCTAGACACATACTTTCATTACTGCCATTATTAAAGTTTGTATTACTATTATTACAGTTATAATTAGTTCCTCTTTTTTCCAATGTAAAATTATTAAATGGCTAAAGCTACAAAACCATATTGCTTCCACTTAATAACTTCACCATTGTGATGGCCTTTGTGTGACGTCTTCAGCCAGGATTGAAGAAAAATCTCATGGATCAAGCTGAAATTAGATGTGTAGATGGACTGTGAAATGGCAGGAAGAAATATTGAGAGGATCCGTGGTGTTGGCGGGGTATGTGCTCTCCGAGGGCACATTCAAGTTGCTTCTGTCATACAATGCAGAGAGCTCATTGTCAAGATGTTGTCTTTTCCATCCTGTGAATTATCAACAGTAGAGCAATTCCAGCTTGTGAATTGTTATGGTTGTGTAAGTTATTTATATAGCGCATTTCACAGACAAAGGTCACACAAAACACTTTACAATGGTGCCCTGGAAATTTCACTTTACTCCACACACGGTGATGACAGAAGTGAGACACCAAACACATCACAATGCTGTGTGCTATGATAAAGTATTAATTTAATAACATAAATAACTACAACATGAAAAAAGCAAGTGACTTTAATAAGTTACAGGTCATATCTGCGTAGAGGCAAGACCAAAGTAAGAAATCAGGTTTTTTAGCAGTAAAACATCTATAATTAAATAATGTAATAATGTTTTATGTAATACTGACAAATATTTCAAGCAAAGAAATCTGATCTCCATGGCAACGAGCAGGTACTAGACGCCTTCTGAAAAGTACAGAGTGCACCTTTAACTTTCAAACCACAAAAATATATGAATTTAACTAGTGCCTTGCTCCAAAAACAGTCTGTTTCTTAATTTTTTCGCCTGTCACAGTTTTGGATCAGCTTTTTCAGACAGAGAAGTGAAACGGCCAATCAGCTCTCAGCTGATTGGCCGTTTCAGCTCAAATTGTCAAATGGTGAAATAGGGCAAGTGTGCAAAAAAGATAAAGACATTATGGTGTGGACTGATTTGTTCACAACAATTTTATTTTACCAGAATATTTCTGTTGGAACTGGAACAACATTATTACCTAAAAAATTAGGTTCCCCAGCTTTAACAATATGCCTCATCATTAGAATAAAAGGTATTGATTGAATTCATGATCAGTTCATTTGAAAAGTAAAAAAACCAAAACGGATTTACCAAGTATTCAGATGACACATACAGTCTCACCACAGGAGCAAATCCTTTCATAATATTAAGAATATAAGATAGATCCCTCATTCGTACCACAGCGGGGAAATGTCAGTGTTGCATCACCAGTTACAGAACAAAAAATAATTACAAATAGTCAAATATATATAAATAATTACATAATAAGTAATACATAATTACAGAACAAGAAATAATGTTGTTAATAACGAGGAGCACACTGCACATTAAGTGAACAATAACAATAAAACTAACTTTAGCAAAATAAAGAAGCATGAATAAAAAAATATTTAAAAAATCTAAGCATGTTGAAGATTGCAGCGTGATAAATGCATATTTTTGAGACATTTCCCAACGGGATCCCTACTATAATTTAGAATTTTTTTTTTCACATCTTCTCCAAGCTCATCACTCTACACAAACCTGGCCCAACACACACCACTGCAGAAGACTATTTTGTTCCACGAAAGCGCGTTGGAGAGAGAGAGAGAGAGAGCGAGAGAGAGAGAGATGAGGGAGAGATAGCATCAGCGCGGTGAACCTCCTTTGCTATATCCACTACTACAGCCCGTATCCGATCCCCCTCCCCTCTGTCCCAATGCCCCTTCTTCGCCAGTGTTCGTATAGGGAACTTCCCAGGCTTTCTCTATATACCCACCCACGGCCCCCAGTTTAGGAACCCCGTCAAAACCAGTCTGTCCTTCTCTTCTTTCCCGACTAGTGGGTGGTCCGCCGTGCGCTTTCTTTTGGGTGGGGTCCAATGTCTGGAGAAAAACCCTCCTCCGAAGCATGCTTTAATAGAGAAAGTATGCGACGCACTGCTGCTGCTACAACCTCTCCATTATAGCTGCTGCAAACTGGGGGCTGCGTGACTCTGCGTGAGGGGGGATCACACACATTTCCGATTAGAAAGAGCGAGGCAGACGTAAAAGGGAGGGGAGGGGAGTGAGATTATACCATTTCGTACCAACCAATGAGGCGCTCGATAAGCTAAAACATTTTTCAGAGTTGCACGGAGTGTACAGAGCTCCGCGAAGTTCAGGTGAAGCTGCCTGCCAAGGTAAGTGTGCGATCTGCGGATTTTTCTGCGATTTTTTGTGAATGATTTACGCCATGCAGGGACTCGCCTAGCCCTGGCAGGAACATGGAGCCTATAGCTGCTGTGCATTTGCCTGAGAGGAAAGCTGCCTCTCTTTTTTTGGTATTTGCACCTGTGTAGTCAATATAGGTTTTGTCCTGTATATTGTATAGTCGCTGTGTGGGTCTATCTCACATGGATTGCGTTACGAATTCAATATAAGCGCTGATATTTATTTATATACACACATACGTATTGGTGGTGCTGTCCAATCCGATGCAGTGACTTTTAAACCACCTCGAGAGATGTTGCTTCGCGTCTTTAACATGTGTCATAGACGTACTAACTTTGGCTACAACCACACAACTATTGCTTTCCGTAAGCCCCAGGAATGTCCCGTGCGCCCCTTCGCTGGCGTAAAAGAATGCGTTTTTATGATTGGATTTACCGCCCATATGCCAAAAGTACATTGAGTCCCGTCCCTATAAGTGGAAAACACTTTGGACTTATGCAGACTTCGGTGCGTCTGTGAGACCTGGCTTCACATAGTCGTGCGTAAAACCACCGCGCGCCACACTGGAGCTTACTTTTTATGAATTGTTTCTTCGAGTACGTGCATTTCTTGAATTACCCCCACACTTCCGGTCTGAACGCGCTCGTTTTGATAGGCTGTGTTGGCAATTAGAGTTTGGCACATTCCTCAAGCCCTGGTGCGGGATTTATGCACTTATGTTACATTTTCCAAAAGCAAGAAGAGACGATTGTCCAACTTTGCGCCGTGTGCAGGCAAATGTTTTAAATGTTGTATAAAGTAAAGGGGGAGATAAAAGAACTCTTGTAAGCTTGTATTTGAGGCAAAACTGCAAGATAAAATTAAAATGGAAATGATTATCTGATTTATTATTAGCCTTTAGGTCTATTCAGGATGTATGGTTTAACTTAAATGACATTGGTTGGTAAATAACTACGCTTATTTGAATAATACACAAATTATTATTCAACTAATTTGAGTGAAAACCAGAGATAATGTTTTTTCCACATGGATTATACGTCTGATCATTCCATCTGACTAATTTATCAGATTTAAATTCTAGGCAAAACAACTGAAGGCTAACAAGAAATAAGAAAGAAACTAATAAGAAAAATGAGCTTTGAATCAAGAGCTCTATTTTGCACTAAAACAAAATAAATACTAAATCTTCAGCTGATTTTTCTCATTAACTTCCTACTTTTTGTTAATAACATAATTTGTCTATTTGTACATATTTTGGTCATCCATGGAATCCATTAACCAAAAAATCATCAACATTAATTGCATAGCAGTTTCTTTAGTTCTTTGTAGACTATTCATTAACATTCTTCTTTTTAAGATAATGTATCTGGCACCATATGGTTGTGGACTTAGAGACCTAAACAAACTGTATTGATCTGCACAGACAGACATTTCTTGGACATGTGCTTTCTAAGGTGCCTCTTGTTCATGTATAACCAGCTCTCTGATAATCACTTGTGGCAGATGTTGTTAATCAGTAAAAGTCCTGGTGTTTGTGCATCGACTTGCATTGTGTTTGAGCTGCATTAGCGGTTGTTCCAGTGGCTCGGAGCATCTGCAGGGTCCGACACAGAGGGCAGATGGAGGGACACATTGTGGAGATTGGGAGGTTGAGTTGTGAATATCTGTGCTACTTTTAGTGCCTGTGCGCTACTCTCATGTTTCTCTGCATTTGCCAGAGCTCGATGTGTATGTTTCCGAATCAGACAGTGCCAACACTTGTATACACGCAATTCCCACGATTCCTTATGGTTCCCCACTCAATTACTCTATTATATACTGATTATACAAGCCTTTTAAGAGACAGTCTACGTGTAATATTGCAGCAGATTTAGTCACCAATTGTAGAATGTGTATATACAGTACATGGATCTATAATAATAACAATACAGTATCTATAATCTAAAATAACTGTTTTTTTTACTATATTCATAAATACATTTAGTAAATACACAGACTGAAATACAATAATCTTAGAAAGTTGTTTTATGACTCTAACAGAGCAGTACAGTAATGGACTATAATCCGCTGCTTTTTTCAAATTTTATGAACTCTATACAGCAATGCGGACCATATATGTATTTTTATTTTGTCAGCGTGCCGCCAGAGGACAGGGGAGGATTTCAGTTTGATTTCAGTGACAATTGTTTCCTGTACTTTTTTAGCTTGTTTTATTCCTGTGGTTTTATTCACACAAGTATGTATTATGCATTTTACTGCAAATGGCAAATTAATCTGAATCTGATTTGGTGCAGCAGAACTCCAGAGCTGAATACATTCCTGCTTCTTGTGTGTTTATGTGAACAGCAGAAAGAGGCAACATGAGAGAGTGCAAGGAAATACATATTAGGACTAGTTGTTATGTGATTAGGGCTCTTGTCACCTTACATTGTGTGCACCATGTGCACTTGTATATTGTAAATAGTAACTGTAACTCTATTTTAAATTTAAATTTATTCTTTAGAAGTGTTTTTTATTCTTATTTTTATTATATCTTTTTGACTGTTGCATTGAGCCAAAGCAATTTCCAAGTCTGTGACCTCCTGTTACTTACGTTGGCAATAAAAATGATTCTGATTCTGATTCTGATTCTGATTTAGAGACTTTATGGACGTATTATTTTTAATTTTTTGAGTTTAGTTGGAACGGGACACACTTTAGCTGTCATAATAGACTGGATTTATCAGAGTATCAGTCAATCAGCTTTGTTTTGCTCCATCAGCTGTTGGTTGTGTTAGATTACAGCAGGAAAACCTGTGCCTTATATTCAAGTTGGTGGAAAAACAAATACATATGATGGAAATACATTTGGAAATACTCCATGAGGATGTCTTCAGCATCTAGACGGAATAATCCCTATATCAAACTAATTGTGGCCCCCATACTGTAGATTTACACCTTCTCTCAAGTATATATGTAGATAGTACTGCGCTCAACACATCCTTATGGGACTAACATGGACTAAAACTATTCGTCATGAGTCAGTACTAAACTCAAACCAGTACAGTCATCTCTCCTTCATTTCTACTGTATGTATCTCTTGCCTCTTCAAAATCACGTTCTGAACCAGCAAGCAGAAACGCATTGTGAAAAGCGTCCATTCACCACAGTTCCTACACTTCAATAATTGTGATATTTTGGCTAAACATTTGCAATCAGGATTTTATTTGCAGTTCATGATTAAATAGTCGAAAATACGGTGGTAGCATAGGGCCAAGTAACAGATTAGATCTATGGAGAGGCAATCCTATTCACAGTAGATTGAACAAAGTATTTTTAAGAAACTGTAATATCTGTAATGAAATTAGGTGAAATTCTCTTCTGTATTCAACTCCAGACACACAACAACTATATGAAGAGAAACAAGCAGCTGCTCTAACACCTGATGTCACAATCAGAACATTTCAGAAAATATGTAAAATAAGCTGTATCTAGATTTTAAATCACAAAACAATTATTATAATATACATTCATGTCTTTAGTTCCCACCTCCTATAACAGTTCTGTTCGATCACTATGTATTTTTGGCCTCAGATTTTTCAGTCAGAGTGTTAAAGATAATAATGTTTATCTAATAAGATCAAGACAGCATGTTGTGGTCTGATTTGTGCACAAAAAGTTACTTAAACAGGACTTTTCTGTTGGAACACACAAAAGGAACAAAACATACAAAATAAACAAACAGCATTTTAAAGTTTTCCTTCAGATTCATTTCAGCTTCATTTTATTTGCCATTTGCAGTCAAACCACATTGGAATACTTCCACAAACATCCCCTGTATTTATAAGTACTTGAATAAAACTAGGTTAAAAGTATAGAAATAAAACAACCACCAAAATCAATCACTAAAACACTTTCATAACAAAGTCAAGATTAATAAAGTGCTTTGTTTAAACTGAGTGATAATAGTTTGTGGAAAGAAGCTCAAGCTCAATATCTTCTGCCAGAGGGAAGAAGCTGGAACATTGGTGCAACAGACAGTGGACAAGATAGTGCTGCCTTTTGATGTCCATGCAGTTGATGAACTGTAAGTGATGGCATTTTTCAGAATAATTGTTTTATTGCCATTCTGAGCAACAGGAGGTGACAACCAAGGAATTCACTTCGGTATATGGTACAAACAAGTTTATAGAAAGTGAAAAATAGATTTTAAATTATGGACAAAAAGAAGATAAAAACTCCATGAGAGTGTCCTTAGTGACTTTTGGACCAATTGCTGTGTTCTTCATCATTGCTTTGTTAGAACTATTTGATTCTCTGATCTGTGTTGGCGAATCAACAGTTTTGTAAAGTCCTCAGAGAAAACTACTGTTGTGATTTAAGGCCATACGCAAATATATTGAATTGATGATCGATAGCACTTTGAGGTTTCCTTAAATGCAATACAGAATTTTAATTACGAATCATTAGGAGTGTGACGATATATCAATTTTTTGATATATCGCGATACTTTCTCCCGCAATCAATTATCAATATGCATTTGCCAAGTATCGATTTAAAAGAAAAAAAAATCTTTTTCAATACTTAACATATGGCTTCATTACACATCTCCATTCCATTTATTATGAAATAAAGTGTGTTTTTTCACATAACATTTTTCTAATTTATATATGCCATATATTGGCATATGGTATATTGCTATCGATAATCGTGATATCGTGATATCATCGTTATCGTGATATAATCGTTATCGTGAGCTTTGTATCGCGTATCATATCGTGAGGTACCCTTAGGTTCCCACCCTTACGAGTCATGCAAAGGTTGTCTGCCAGGTCCATTGAGGAGTTGACTGAGAAACATCGCCCTACGCTGCAAAAAGTGATGAAAAATAAGTCAAAAAGTTGAGCACATTATGACTGCCTTAAAAAAAAAAAGAGAAATTTACCAATGGGACATGAAAAATTATCTTGTTTTAAGAGGTAAAAGAAATGTCTCCCTTGGAATGAAATACAGCAACAGTTTTTGAAATAGTATTAAATTACTTGTCCTTTTGGCAAATCTCATTTTAAAGACAGTCAGAATGTCCTCAAATTCAGATAAAAACCACTCAATTCAAACAATTATTACCTCCATATTGAATCTTTTTTCTCTCCCTCCACAGCTTGGACTTCCCTCCCACTCGTCCCGGGGCACGTCCTCCTGTGGTTTGATGCGCAGACGTTGTGAAGGACTGGATCAGGCATGAGTGACAGTGGGACCAAAGAGCCGTCTCCAGAGGCCAGCCCGGTCCCGTGTGCCCCAGAGGAACCTCAGCGCAGGGGCAGAGGGCGGCCACGCAAACCGCAGCAGGTACCGTGCACACTGACCGCAAAGTGTGTGAGAAGACATCGAAAATTACCAAATACTACTGACTAGAAAAGAAATGGGTTTGTGCAAAGTTCTTTGAAGACAAGGTATATGCTAATCCTAACTCACCAATGCATGTCAGAAAGAGAAGTAGTCTGGATTTGCATGAAAAAGAATGTGTTTTTAATGCACTGTCAGGACGGAAGTTTCAATGACTCGAAACGCATCTGCACATGACCGTAGATCAGAAAAGATGAATTCACGTTAGTTGTTGTTGTTGTGTTGTGATGTGATGATGTCATAGTCCCATCATTTTGAAACCCTTGGGTGTTTTCCAAATGCATCGAAGAATTGACAAGATTAAAGTAAAGCCATGACCTGTTCTAGTACACATAACGTCTCTTCTCTTTTGAATTGACTCCATTAAAATCCACAGTTTGTGAAGAAAATATGAAAAATATATTGCAATTTACAGGAAGTAAAGCAGATGACAACACAATGTACAACAAACATAACTTTCATAACTAACTCAATAATCAATACAAAATGGTAAATTATTATATTCTAGTTTGTCAAAATATATTTTGTGAGTAGATAGATTAGAGGAGTTTATTGCATGGTTGCTGGGTTAACATCATCTTCAATCAGGTACATTTTTAAACCTAAAATAATATATATCTAAAGAAATTGATTATTTTCACAAAACCTAAACTAACTTTGAGTGAAAACCCAGAGATAATGTTTTTCTCACATGGAATAAAAGTCACGTCTGATCATTCCATCTGGCCAATTTATCGGATTCTAATTCTAGGAAAAATAACACACTGGAAAAATAGCTTTGAATCAAGAGGTCTATTGAAGTTAGTAATTGTTAGATTGGTGTTGACTGTCATTTTTCTTTAGATTTGGTCCAGTTTTGGTTCAAGTTTATCTGTATTCATTAGACAAAAATCTACCAGAATAGATTGTCCAAACTCCAAACTCGACAAATAATTCTAAACAGGGAAAAATAACTTCATAATGTTAAAAAAAGATAGATATTAGATAATGATGAGCATTTGACAAACTCCAAAGTAATCGTTGGGCCTTTGATCAGCTCTCATGTTTTAAGTTAGGCCTCTGACCAAAGTGAGTGTGACAGTCTTGGTCTAAGTTGTCAGAATCCCTCAGAGCTCTGCAGGCCGGTTGTCTGTGATGTCATCTGAAAGCCTTCTGAGTGGAGTCCAGAGCTGGAACTGTTGTGTCTGCGCTGCTGCTGCTGCTGCTGCTGCTGCTGCTGCTGCTGCTGCTGTTGAGTTATAGCTTCCTATCGCTGCAGGAGCCTGTTGGACCACCGACTCCAAAGAGGCCGAGGGGAAGGCCCAAAGGCAGCAAGAACAAAGGGCCCAGGACTGCACAAAAGGTTACACTCCTATTACCTCTGCACACACACACGCACACGCACGCGCACTCGCACACACACACACACACACACACACACACACACACACACACACACACACACACACACACACACACACACACACACACACACACACACACACACACACACACACACACACACACACACACACACACACACACACACACACACACACACACACACACACACACACACACTAGTGATTGGACTACAGCATGTCCGCAGCAGTCTTATGAAGCTGCATGACAAAGTTAGCATCGGGGACTTAAACACATTTCATACGTACTGAATTAGACAAAATGTGTGAAATAAGATTGTCTCATTCTAGTTCTGGTAATAATCTAGCCATATTTCAGGCATTTTTGTTTGAATTTACCCACTGGCCCAAGTAAGAGTTGATCAGACACAGTGGTGCAGTAGTAAGCGATTTGGTCTCACAGCAGGAAGAGCCTATAGGTTCACCTCCCAGCCTTTCTGTGTGGAATTTTCTTGTTCTGCTCATGTCTGTGTAGGTTTACGCTGATTGCCTCTATTCCCTTTAATCCTAACTCAAACATTCCCCTGAAAAAGAGGGTCAGAAATGTCAGCAGGACTATCCTAGGTAGATAAATCATCATAGACATTTCTTCTTTAGTCAGACTCTAGACACACATACACAGACACTTAAAGACTTGCATTAAGATATACAAACAAGCTTATAAAAGACAGCTATACCATTATTTCTATATAAGAGACTGTGGCACAAGACCTGGGGTTTACTTTACCAGCGCTACCACCAAACAGTTAAAGTAATCAGCATATCATATCTATTTCTGATTTTAAATGCTGTTCAAAAAGTTGTACTGCGTTAGTTACCATGTTTATCTTAGAGGAGGGAAAGTTTAGTTCACCAAATGATATATGGCCTATGAAATAACTGCTCGGCTGACTTGTTAGCCTATCACGTACATGTGTATTATTGAAACCGCATCTGTTTTTGCGATTGAGTCAGTCTCTAAATCAGGGGTGTCAAACTGGTCCTCAAAGGGCCGATGTGGCTGCAGGTTTTAATTCCGACCAAGCACAAACACACCAGACTCCAGCCAAGTCTTCAGGTTAAAGGAGCTATACCCGTTCGTGCAAGGTTTGAATGTTTGGCACCGCCCCTCAACTCGCTCACAGGCTTCTCATTTCCCCTACACTCTAATTCCACGGAGCCATCTAGTTTTATTTGCGATCTATATGCAAACATTAGCATGAAATGGTACAAAAGCAACGCACTGCTAACAAAATATATAACTGGAAAGATTACTGCTAGTTTTGGGTCCGAATGTAGTCCAAGCATAGATAGTCCGAGGCGGTCCCGCAGGTCTCTCCCATTGACAAGTCTTTCCAGAGCATATGATGTAACCTAGCTATGTTCACCCAGGCTTGATTTCTTCTTTGATAATTTTTTCGCTTTAGTTCAGTCTTCTCTTCCTCAGTGTTGCATCGTTCGGGCTGTTTTGCTGTGTCTGCAGTTACAGCCAGAGCGTATAGGCACTTTTTGCCTCCATTCTGCTCTTGTTTAGCAGCGCTGTAGAAGCTAGAGGACGCAGCCTCGTTCTGTGAGTGGAGGAGAGCGAGCGTCACGCTAAGTCTCTACTCAGCTACTTTTTACGGCCTGAATTCATACACAAGCTTAATCAATGAGCTCAAGTTTTCAATTAAAGTTTTCTTTAAGTCTGGACTCGCTTGAGGAAATGGGTGGAGTCTGGTGTGCTCCTGCATGGTTGGAAGTAAAACCTACAGTCACATTGGCCCTTTCTGGAACCATTTTTCCTAAATAATAATAAAAACAGTTCACTATTGATTGAACTGTTTTGTTACAGCATAGGGAGGTCTAAAGACTTCAAATACACTGCAAAAAGTGATTGAAAATTTGTCAAAAATAGTTTGTTTGTGCGCATTTTGACTGTGTTACAAAAATCTTGTATTAAAAAGATGCAAGAAATGATCCCTTGAATGAGAAAACAATCTGACCGAATGGCTTGTCCCATTGGTAAATCTTGTTTTAAGACAATATGTCAGAATGTACTTAGGTTTTTTTAACTCTTAAACTAACTTTTTGCAGTGTACAATGAGATCACAAGCTTTAGTAAGGTTAACATTTAACTTTCATTAACTCTGTTTTTGTTGATAGAAAGTACAACCTGCTGGGGAGCGAAGACCTCGAGGTCGACCAAGAAAATGGGTAAAGCTCAATAAATCTTCAAAAGAAACTCATGTTGTGTTTTGGTTTGTACTTTTTTTTTTACTTATCAGTTTATTTTAACTGATTATCTTTTTATGTTACAGCCACAAAAGGTTGTTCAAGAGGCAGCAGAGGAGCAGGTGAGAGAAATGAAAACTTACAGCAGTTGTGTGGCCTGATTTGGCTCTCTATTGATGACTTTCTTTTACAGTAAGTACAGAAAAACCATATTACTAATCACCAACGCCTCAGATGAACAGTCTGTTTGTGGCTGACTTTTCTTTCAGGTTGAACAAGTTACCTGAAACAACTTTGATGAGCTCATTTTATTCAGATAACAAATCTGCATAAAAAATCCCCAACATTTCTGGTAAAGACATGGCCAGTCAAATGATAGATGCAAGTTGAATATTTATTTCAGAATCTATATTACTACATTACTCATTTAATGTTATCCCAAAATTGCAAAGTTTTGGTAATAAACAGACACACATTTCATTATACAGAAATATATTTTTGTTTTGATAACTTACTAAAGCTAACCATCCAAAAGCAATATTTATTGTATTTACAATACAATGTTATCAGAAGAAAAGCCAACCCTTTTCTTCCCCTTAATCCAGTTCTGGGTCGGGGGGGTGGCAGTCAGAGCTGCACCCAGTACACAGAGCACCAGCCCCTCACTGCTCCTCCTGCAGGTGGTGAGTCCACAGGAGCCTTGATTTTTTAGCGGGGGCTTCAGGCAAAGTGGGGTTAAGTGTCTTTCCCAAGGACACAATGACAGCAGACATCAGTGGGAGTCGTGAAGTAGGTGTTGTGGTGGGCTTGAACCCACGACCTTCAGGCTCAAAGGCCAATGCTCTACCAACCGAGCTGCTAACACCCCTGTCAAAAAAATAACAAATATTGGCTATTGTCTATTAGGGGTGCAACGGTTTGAAAAAATCACGGTTTGGATAGTTCCTTGGTTCAGAGGCGACGGTTCGGTTCATTTTTCGAAGCAGAAAAAAAAACAAAACAAAAAACTAGAAACTTGCAATGGCTGAAGCCATTGCGATTGACTGCGGAACAGATCTAATGTGGAAATCTGCTAAAAAAAATCCTTGAAATCCTTTAAAAAGCCTTGAAACTGTTAAAATACTTGATAGATATTTGAAACTCCTGAAGTCCTTGAAATTGTTGAAACCTTTAAACTCCTGAAATCCTTGAAACTGTTGAAACATTGAAACTCCTGAAATCCTTGAAACTTTTTTAAACCTGGAAACTGTTGAAAGTGTGGAAACTCCTGAAATCCTTGAACCTCCTGATATCCTTGAAACTGGTTAAATTCTTAAACAGCTGAAATCCTTGAAACTACTGAATGTATTGAAAGTGTCCTTGAAACTGAAAAATCCCCTCACCGCTGAAACAATTTGGTTCCTGTAACTAAGGAAACCTGGTCTGTGGTCATTATCTGGTGGTGGTCTGAGTCTTCGTTTGGGTCTTGGTCTGGTGGTATAATGCAACCTATTAGGTTGCATTATACATGAAAAAACCCTATTAAGTTGCATTATACTGGTTTACATGGAAAAATCCCTATTAAGTTGCATAATACTGGTTTACATGGAAAAATCCCCATTAAGTTGCATTATACTGGTTTACATGGAAAAATCCCTATTAAGTTGCATTATACTGGTTTACATGGAAAAATCCCTATTAAGTTGCATAATACTGGTTTACATGGAAAAATCCCCATTAAGTTGCATTATACTGGTTTACATGGAAAAATCCCCATTAAGTTGCATTATACTGGTTTACATGGAAAAATCCCTATTAAGTTGCATTATACTGGTTTACATGGAAAAAACCCTATTAAGTTGCATTATACTGGTTTACATGGAAAAAACCCTATTAAGTTGCATTATACTGGTTTACATGGAAAAATCCCCATTAAGTTGCATTATACTGGTTTACATGAAAAAAAACCCTATTAAGTTGCATTATACTGGTTTACATGAAAAAACCCTATTAAGTTGCATTATACTGGTTTACATGGAAAAATCCCTATTAAGTTGCATTATACTGGTTTACATGGAAAAATCCCTATTAGGTTGCATGATTACACTGAAGTCCTTGAAACTGCTGAAGTCCTTGAAACTGCTGAAGTCCTTGAAACTGCTGAAGTCCTTGAAACTGTTGAAGTCCTTGAAACTCTTGAAATCTTGAAACTGCTGAAATCCTTGAAACTGTTGAATCCTTGAAACTGTTGAATCATTGAAACTGTAGAAATGTCTGAAAGAGCTGAAGTCCTATTAAAATGCATGGGCCTATTAAAATGCATTGCAGAATTCTCAATGCAGATTTTTGTCCGATTGCGGAAAAACCGGAAATCGCTGAAGTCCCAAAAGTAATAGCAATAATCTCCCAAACATGTGGAACGTTTTGATGTATAACTTGTGGAAATTGTTGAAAATGTGAAAGCTGTGAAACGTGTCAAAAAAAATGACGGAATAAAGAAATACAAAACCAATGGTTGACTGCGGAAGGTTCCGCAGTCAATCAATTATGTGGACTCGCCACCTGCAGGAGGATCAGTGAGGGGCTGATTTAAATGACCCGGGGCTTTCAAGCTCCTCCGTTCCTACGATCGCCATGTTTACGCTGTGTGTGGACTGAACAACATGCACACAACTTTTTCTTTTTTTTTATAAATCAAACCACGGATCACGTCTGTACCGAACCGAAGACGTTGATCCTCACGGATCAGTGATGAGCCGTTCTATTTCCGTTTCTGATTTACCAAATTAAATAAAAATTCAGAATTTTTTCAGTTTTTTGATATGTGAAACATACTATATATATATATATATATATATATATAATATATATATATATATATATATAGTGTGTATATATATATACAAATAAATTGCCGTTTTCCATTGAGTCCCGGCCGTAATATTGGATTTTGCATTGTTTTCCTTAAAATCAATTTTGTGTAAACGTTGTGATATTCAAAATCCATGAGCTGCAAAACCAAAATACACAAAATCATGAATGTTTTAATATCCATGTTATTCCTCCTTACTGCAAAGGCCATACTGCCCCGCTGCCTCCGACGCATCCTGCACACAAATACAAAAAGCCAAGGCCAGGGAGTGCTCCACATCCAAATCTAATGCCACATAATCCTGGATCTTTGACGACCAGCACCAACAAACTTCACTACAAGGCAACTTTGACTCAATCCAGGTTTAGTAGCTAAATGCACATCGATTGTCAGAATAGACGAGTCCAGGCATGTAAACTAATCCAAATACTAAAACCTTCACGTTTACCTCCTCCTAGTTCATGTTATTTATAATCATGACAAATCAATAGTTCGTGAAATACCTCGACATTAAATCATGTTGTGACTAGTTGTTTTGCTCTCACAGCTGTTGGCGAAGTGTTACGTTACAACACGAACGGAATATTCCAGAGTGCCCATGAACTGTAGATGGTGCGGCTTATATACGCTAGTGTAATCTGCGTTTACTTCTCCTGCGGTTCAAGTTCCTCACACCTCACTGGCCACCACTGTCAACCGAAAAAAAGCCACACAATATTAATATTCCATTCCAGAGATTTTCCATGGTGTGATTTACAAAAAGGTTTTTAGTTTTGGAAATGTATTGACTTTCTGTAGGTACTTTATATCTAATGTCATTTATTATTATTATTTTGTGCAGGTTCTCCCTTTTACTCTCCTTCTTCTAGTTACCATAGCAACACACTGTTTACTTGCTGCAGTTAGCGTGTCAACAAACTGTTTTTGCTGAATTTCAAGTTATATTAACCAGTTAAGCACTTAATAAAAGCAAAGTTTAAATAAAAAACGTATAAATTACTAACGCTCCATAAATGTATCAACATTTAATTGGTTTGAATGGGAGTTGTCAAAATGACGGTCCTGGCTCTACTTGTTTCAGAATTTTGGGTGTTAGATAAGTTCAAGAACCATTTAAAAAGGTTTCGTGATTGAGACGTGGTTGTCTTGGTCATGTCTCATCTGGAAAAAACAACATGAGACAAAATGGGTTAAAAAAGTACTAAATAAAGACCTTTTTGATATGTTTTCTTACATGTATTCGAACAATATGGTATTTTGTTGTATCAAAATGCCATGGCATAGTGATATCAATATCAATGGGCTCATTTATTTCACCACAGAAGAAGCAGCTCTCGTCAGGGCTTTGATCCATTTTTCTTGGTCCTCACTTTTAGATCTATCACGTCACAAACAACATAAATATCCACAGAATACTCTGGGCTCTGTTGCCTTAAGATCCTCACTTTGTCTGCCTGACATTTGCTCTGTGTTAAATCTATTCACAGCAGAATAGGCCGAAACCAAAGGGCAAATATATATTATACAAACATTTTTGTCCACTGAAGACCTCCCTTGTTTTTTTGGAACATAAAAAATACGCAGCTGCATTTCAGGTCACAGTTAACACGCCATGGAAATGTCAAAGTCTCTCTTATAATTTTGACAACAGCTAACTATTATTACTTCAATTAACTGTGTCAAATAAGCTACTTTAGTCATGTTGTCTTTACTTAAAGCTTAAAGTAGCAATATGTAAGATTTTCCTGTCAAGTCATCATTAAATGTCCCTAATCTGTCAAAAGGCATTAATAAACCATGCTCTTTTCCAATACTTCTTTAAGTCATAAGTTCAGGGTTCTTTAAATTTCCAAATTGGATTTACGGCCCTCCACCATTTTACCATTCAGATCTGTGATCCGGGTTGCCAGAACTCGCCGCATTGAGCTAATCTCACTGATAAAGTAATTTGTGGCCGCAGAAATAAAAAAGGTCTTGTTGGGATTCTCAAATCATTAACTACAAAACAAGCAACCAAACAAGGATTTCTATCAGGGCCTTTGTGAAAACAATGTTGATTTTAGATTTGTTGTTGCAAAACTCTTGTCTATTCAGTTATTATGGTCCCAGCTGGATTTGTCTGCTTTTCTGGCAACCTGAACCACGGAGAGTGCAGTACCACTTTTGGCCAGATTTGTACATATTCCTCCTTTTAATATTACTACTACTAATAATAATGCATTGATTTTTTTACATAGGCCCCTCCGACCACCACCAATTTTTCATGCATACAATAGAATCATAAGTCACTGTGGGTGAAATGTCTTGCCTAAGGACACAACAACAGTTTGGCACTTTACAACCACAGCTACCTCACACTGGCACCTGGTGTTCCCAGAGGTCCCCCATCACAGTAATCCAAGATATAACCCTGCTAACTACTGCATATGCATGTTTAAGTATCTAACAATTATAGATTTTGGCTATAGAAATGTGACTGTAGTGAGATTTATGTGATTTCAAGATCCTGCCCAGAATTCAAGTCTTGCCCAAACAGGTTGAGAATATTTTGTCAGGTTCAGAGTCATTATTGCTTAATGGAGATCCCTGAACACTCATTCAAAACAGGCCATTCTCATCTACTGTATTTGTGATAAAGGTGAACTGACATGTTTTTGCTTGTCAAGTACTTCATGCCTCCTTCATTGTTTACCACTGGCAAACAAAGAGCTTTGACTTGGAAAGGGTTACGGAGATTCACAAAAATACAATAACAGAGGCCAGTAGTAGTAGTAGTACAGTGTAGTACAGTACAGTACAGTAGTAGTAGTACTGTGGCAGACCGCAGCTTAATACTGGTAATTTGACCTGATCCAAAGTTCTGGGCTGAATGTAGTTGTAGTAAGTACCAGTGTTCTGGATTTAAACAGATGAAGTATCGAACTTTATTTTGTTTCATAAATACATTGTGTTGGTCCCAAAAGTTTAAGTAGTCGTACTTGAAGTTCCATGTTAAAGCCAGGTCCTATCAGACCTCTGAAGCAGTGCAGGGAAGGGTGTGGTTAGTTCTGTGATGGGAGACCTCTGGGAACACCAGGGGCCATAGAGGGGCAGCTGAGTCTGTGAAGTGCCAAACTCATTGTTGTGTCCTTAGGCAACACATTTATGTTAAGCATACATGAGTGTCCAAAAAAGTGCTATACAAAACCTTTGCATTATTATTATTGTTATAAGTACATTTTATGACCAAGTTGCACCATAACAAGCTGTAGGTATCTGTGTTTATTAGAAAACGTGTTTCTCATACTCTGAGCTGTGAGAGTGATTGAGGACAGTATGTACATGCATGTGAAAACTAGTGTTTGAACAAAACTGTTTTTAATATGAATGATAATAATACATTGGTTTGTATATTGCGCTTTTCAGGACACTTAAAGACGCTGTTCTTCATCTTTGAAAATACTGGTGTTTTTTAAAATAAGTTTTCCCTCTTTGATTGTCTTCTCTTTTGTCTAATTGGCTGCTTTATAAAGTATTACAGAATTAACAGAAATATTTTTTTGGTTTTTCCTATTGACCAGACCTGGAGCTCTTTTCTTTCACAGAAAAACAATTCTATAGTGACCCCTTGTGTTGTGAATTGTTGATTACTAATATAAAGGACTACTAAAATACATAACAGAAATAAATCAAAAGCAAAAGGTTATAAACAGTTATAGCCAGTTCACAGTTTAAAGCGTGGTGCACCTAATTTTGAGACTAAAAGAAATTATCTATGTAATTAAAATCCCTTCAACTATAGTACCTAGCACTCAATTACAAATGTCCACATGTATATTCGCCTGAATTCTTGGTCTCTATCACATGTTGAGATCAACTTTTTCAATGGAAAAGAGTACTCGCCCTCAGTTCTTGGTGTGTAAAAGATCAAATGTTTTTGTTAAGATAAAGGCAGCATCTTGTGATCTTATTAGTTTGTGAAATATGACTTAAAACGTCTTTCTTTTGGGATAAACAAAATGTAAAAAAGGAGACAAAAAATTTTTTTAAAGTGTGTTCTGTACGCACACAAAAGGCACATGCGGTACCGTGTTCTTTGCATTCTTGGAATTGCACTGTTACATTTCTCAGATACACCTCCAGACATCCTTTTGTGCCAGCAGATGTGGAAAAAAAGCGCAGGTCCCATGTTCAGCAGTTGCACAACGTAGTAAAACTTGTCTCGATGGCGCTGGTTCGGCTCAGCGCGGCCTCTTCCCTCTGAGAGTGAAGCGAAACCGTTAGCGACACTCGCATAAAGGGGAAGAATGAGTCAATGTTGAGAGGAAATCTGAGACATCTGCTGTGTGTGCGTGTCTTCTTGGTTTCCTGATTTAACTGTCCTAACGCCGTCCCAGAGCATACGATCACAGGCACGCGTACGCACACACACAGGCACTCACACTCACAATCTCACACACGCACGCAAACACTCACGCACACATATACACTCACACGCACTCACAATCTCACATCGCACACACACACTCACACTCACACATACACATAAACACACTCACGCACATACACACACACATAGACGCACACGCTCACTCACATATAAACACACACGCACTCTAACACACTCACACACACACTCACACATACACATAAACACACTCACGCACATGCAAACACACACTCGCACACGCAGACTCACACACATGCACACACTCACACTGCTTCAGCCTGATCCACTATCTTTTCCAGTTTGTTGACATTTTATTAACAGAGATGCTAATCCACATTTCCACATTTCTTTGTGGAATAAAACTTGTTTACAGCGATTATTGCCATCAACATGTGACTCGTCAGGTATCGAGATATTGTTTTTTCTTTTCCAAAATCAAGCTGTATGAGCAGAATAGTTTTGTTTAGATCCTCCGCCGCAAACTAATAATAAAAACATATTTAAGAAAAAACAAAACGCTTGAAGAATGACGATTTGTATTGTAATCACTTTTTTTTATGTTTGTTTGAAATTGTGAATTGATTCAATGGAGTGGACCCCAGGAAGACTATCCAGACGACCACTTGTGGAAGCTAATGGGATTCAAAATAAATACATAAATAAATACTCCCACTTTCTTCCAAACTACTCACTGAGATTTTCCTTGCCGTTGAAGGAGGTTCTGTTTGACTGAGAGGCTGCGGTCACATGCACAGCCTAAAGCCCGGTTAAAGTGGACCTGGGCCCACTTCGCTTTAGGTGCTATGTGACCGCGGCAAGTGTCTAAAAAAAAGGACTGTGGTGATGAACATGTATGGACATTTATCAACATTCATGGACATTTATCAACATTCATGGACATTTATCAACATTCATGAACATTGGTCAACTCTCCCTATGGACCAATACCATGTGTTCTATATCATTTGTGTTTGAAACTTTTTGATTCTCTGATCTGCGTTGGCGATTACAACGGTTTTGTTAAGTCCTCTGAGATTTTATTCAAGGCTATACAAGTGACATACACGCATACAGTGGGATGGGATATCATTATAGATCCATGGATGGGATGGACAATGGTCACTAAAGTCAGTCGTTATCAAGTAAAGTCCTGCACGGGACAGTGTGGATTTGGAGGTGACAGCAGCTGGGATAAAAGATTTCCTAGAAGTTTTCCGTCATGCATCTGTCCAACACTGAATCCAACCACTTCTCCAGCCTGCTTCACTATGGTCGGCACTAGATCATATACGGAATCGGGACGAAACTGGAAATAACAATCCTACTTTCGAATTAGTTTTAGACTAATAAGTCCTTAAGTGGTGACTGGTTAAGTTTTAGGTGTCTGAGTAAGATGGTTAAGGTTAGGGTTAAGGCTGGGTTGGGGTTATTTTATGGGAATGGCTGGTTAACTTTAGGCATGAATACGAGTATGATCTAGTGCTGACTGCTTCACTATCTTGTCCAGTTTGTTTTTTAGTTTTTAATAATTCAAGTCAATTCAATTAAATGTCTTCTTGTATAATCCTAAATCACAACAGGAGGACTTAACAAAATCGTTGAATTCGCCAACAGAGGTCAGAGAATCAAACCGTTTATAAGGGGCAGATGACCAATGTCCATAAATGTTTATTAACAGAGGCACGGTTTATCCAAGTGACCACTGATTCAATCTGTAGAAGGTTGATTTTAGTGCTACCGTTAATTTGATTCTGCTGTTCCTTTGCTGCCACTCGACCCTTTTCAATGATTTGCTTTAACAGCGTTTTACCAAATCTGAACTCTGAATCTCAAAGGGAAATTTCCCGGTTAAATGAAGGTTAAATAAATACATTTCCCTTGCATGCTTTCAGGAGGAGTCTGAAGAGGGTCCATCGCAGTTCGAGTCTGTGTCATCTCAGGATCCAGAGGAAGGGCAGTAGACGGTTCTACCTCAAGGTTTGTCCTCCGAGCAAACGGGGGACAGCGGACCCCCTGATGCCACGGGGATTCAGGAACACACACACACGCGAAGACATATGTATCATGGGTTCTTTTCACTTGTAAAAACTCAAACTGAAACCTTTATCGGCGGTGAGTCACCCCGAGTATATGCTAAAAGGGGACGGGGAAAGGGGTGGGAGCTGGGGGCTAACAATTTGAGGAGGGAGCAGGGGAAAAAGGAACCAAACATTTATTGTGTTTTATGTTAAAGTGTCACGAATCCTTGAATTATTGGGAGCAAGACACAAAACACCAGTATCGACGCTTCAGTTTAAACATGGCGCTGAAGACGTTACTTTTGTGAGCCGGTGTGAGAGGTTCGGTTTCATGGTCCAGTCTAATGGAGAAACTGCTATTACTATGAAATCTTAAGACAATATTTTTTCAATAATACCTATAAAAGCCTTATGCGTGGATTACACTGAGCAGAGACTAGTTTTGTATCTTTTGAGTGTTGGAATATACATTTATATTTTTGATTAAAGACTATATCCATAATCAATATCGATATATTTTTGTGGGCAGATGTCTCGGTTGGTATTTCAAGCGTAGTTATTACAACTGTAGAATTTGTATTTTATTTATATTACAAATTCATTTTTATGACTGAGTTTTTGTTGAAACACGTTGAAGTCAATATTTTCCAATATTTTTGCGCCGTGAATCTGTCTGAGCTCAAAAGAAAAGGGTTATTACAACATTTTAAATTGAATTGAATTGAATATTTACTGTATATTATCGCTAGGAAGTGACTGCTTAAGGTCAAGGTACAATTTAAATCCGTGGAGAGATTTCAGTTTTTAAAATCTGCTTTAAATTGTGTGTAATAATGATCTCTCATGCTTTCATATATGCAACTCTATGTGGATAAATGTGATGGATAAGTTCAGACAGCTACATAGTGCAAATAAGTATACACACAGATGATTTTAACGCAGCCATTTCTACAAATGTATCTTATTTTGAAATCCAACCTCTCACATTTGTGCCGTCGACATTTTATTGACCATTGTCATTGTACCACACTCAGGATTGGACTGTTTCTGTGCTTTCTTTCACCCCACTTTTGAATCATGTTTTGAAATATTGAAAAACCTCAGGTACAGAATCTTCAGGAACATGTTGCCAGTCTACTCAGTCGTGATGATTGTTCTGATGTTGTGTTTGACCAGATTTGCCTCGACACAATGACCTCACATTTCTAAGTATCATCTGTCATTCTACCTCACGCAGACAGCCACTCTCCACTCCCACGCACCATTTGTCCTGAACACACACACATACACACACTTACATACACTTGCACCCACATTCACACAAACACACTCAGAGAAAAGGCTGCATGTCAATAACATACTTGCACTGGCCATGTTATCGGCTACCCTGGCCTTGTAATGATTGTAAATGCAAATATTTTAGTAGTGTCAGGGCCTCGATGATGCATTTAGGTTAATGAAAGTCCAATAGTGAGGAAGTCAACTAGTCTGGTCTAGAACAGATGTGTCCAAATGGGCCAATTGCGGTCTTCGAAGTCATACGTGGCCCTGTGCCTTGGTAACGGAAAGTAGCCAGCGATATCATACACAAATTCACAATGTCATTCAGCCAACTTCCACTCCGCCAATACCTCAAAACCTCTTGATGTTAGTTCCACAAAATTTTGGCTATGGCGCTTATGGAGTAACGGTGCTTCAGCACTGTAAAGTTTGAATCAATATGGACAGTCTGGGTAATTAAAGTGGCACTTTTAGTAAAACTTTTGGACACCCTTGCTCTAGATAATTTCCTAAGTTGCAGTAGTGATGGAATCTCAAATCTAGATCGAGTGCTGCAAGAAACCTCGAGCTATTTGTCCCACAATGGGGAAAGGTAAAGGGCTGTAAATATTTATAAAATAAGTTGGACAAAATATCTACATTATTACAGTTGCTACAGGCTGTTTTAGAGATATGCAAAGTTAGATGGCAAACACATTGACAGCAATGACTGCTAGAAAGTGAGATTACTAATAAAACCTGCAGACATTATTTTAAATAATACTGCACCTAGTTTTTCTCTTCACGTAACAATAACCAAGAACTGTGTGATTTAGCTCAGTGATGATGCAAAACTACAATATCACATGTTTTAATCTCGATTGTTTGAAGTCATAGGGAAAACCCGAAAATCAACTTTTATTCTGACTTTCAACAGTTGTTCTCATGCACCTAAATGCTGTGAGCTCCTGTCACTTGATGTTTTATTCAAATATTTGCGTGAACAATGTTAGCAGACGAGTATCTAATAATATGGCCAGTAGAGTGCACAAAACCAAGACATTACACTCCTTGGGGGAAATGCAGCAACGGTTTACAATGCCTTAATGAATTACAGTATGTTTTATTTCGGGTGCAGTTGTTTATTTTAGGTCTGTTACTTTTATTTTCTTCATTTTAGCGCTTCATATATTCTGTCATTATTACACTGTAAATGTTCCTCAGTTCATGTGATTGAAGAAACCAGCAGATAACTACTCAGTGCTGAAATACATGACAGTCAGATGATTCAGTCTCTGCATATTACATACAGCTCTTATTAAGAGTGGCTATCCCAGCAGGAGACAAAGGAGCAAAGTTTACACACCCAGCAAGAGATTTCATTGAATTGTTCATATTTTGGAGCTAATGAATGCATCCATCCATCCATTTTCTTCCCCTTAATCCATTTCTGGGTTGGGGGAGTGGCAGTCAGAGCTGCACCCAGTACACAGAGCACCAGCCCCTCACTGATCCTCCTGCAGGTGGTGAGTCCACAGGAGCTGAGATCTTTCAGTGGGGGCTTCAGGCAAAGTGGGGTTAAGTGTCTTGCCCAAGGACACAACGACAGCAATCATCAGTGGGAGTCGTGAAGTAGGGCTTGCTATTGTAGGTTGTGGACTCGAACCCACAACCTACAGGCTCAAAGGCCAATACTCTACCAACTGAGCCACTGTCGCCCTGAGCTAATAAATGATAACACAGAAAGTATTTTTTTCACTTATCGTTAGTGGTTGTGAAGCTATATTTAATGTCAAACTAATCTGTTTTCTATTTTCAAATGTTAAGGTCATTAAGCTGATCTGGGTTAGGGATCTCTAATGTGCAGTTCATGCAAGGTGGCCCAGGAATTAACAGCAAATGGGGCTTTTTCCAAGAACAATGGGCAGCTTTACCATCAGAGAGGAGACGGAACTTAATCCACAACCACTGCTAAAGACTTCAAGCTGTCATCGATAGATACTTTATTGATCCTCAGTAGGAAAAAATCACGTGTCCAGTACAAGCAAAAACACATCCATCCACATTGATCATTCTAAAAAGCGAATACACGCTATTAGAAAAATTTTAGAATTGTAATTGGTGTCAATTTCTGTTGACATTTTGTTTTCATTTTCATCCATAATAGCCTCCGGAAACTTTGTCTGGGTGCGTAAACTTTCAAGAAAAAATGTACACAGATACACGTATATTAATGATGCATACCCTCTCTCTAAATCCAGGCTTGGGGTTGGCAATAAGCACACCCAATCTAATGACAAAAGCATGTTTACAAAAAATATTAATAATTTTGTGGCAAACTGGTTGTCTTGCTTTACCTAAAATTCACTAATTGCAGCTATTTTTGCTTTTTACCTCATTTGACAATTTGCTTGTTGTAATGAATTTTATAGCCAGGCCTTTCCACTTCTTATCACGTTTTACTCGGCTCACCATAAATGTTTAGCTATATCCAATCATGTATTTCAGCATTGTCCCACACGATCATTTCATTGCTGGGGCTGTTTTCTTGTTTATTGACGTATTTTTTTTTTTTTTTACATTGCCCTCTGGACTACCTCTGCGATAAAGAGAACACGACTGGATCACCAAAAATGATCCAGTTTTGAAATAATGCAACAAAAACCCATCGACAACAAACCTCAAAATACTGTAATATTCTTAATACGCGTAGTCCAGTCATCTCATCTTGCTGTAGTGAAGTCGGCTTGAAGGCAAATCTTAATTTAAGAAGTACAGCTATCAGTCTGTTTATTTTACATCATGTGTGGTGCCTATTTACTCTTGTTTTTGTTTTTTGGGACAATTTTAATGTTCTGTGATTTTTAAAACTGATAGTGATGTAGTGACATATGGTATACTTGATCCACTTTCAACTCTTGAATGAAAAAGTTGAACCTTGTAACTTGATAAATCATCTTTTATGCCTTACTCTTAACCGTGTGTTTCTAGTACTACATGTTATTGATGTGTCCTCTCCTACTTACATTAACACAACTCACCAACCTGTGATATATACTTGCTATACTTCGTAATAACCATGTGATTTGTGTTACTCTGCTTCTTTTATTTGCTCAATAAAATATCACGTATTGAGCGGCTCTCTGTGACTTTCTATACGGTTTAAAAGGGGATAAAAACATGTGCCAGAATACAGAAATACTTTTTGTAGCAAAGCATATATATGTATGATCGCCCTTTTCCTTCTAATACAATGTTATTAACGGAAAGGTCTCACACCAAGAAGGTCGCAGGTTCTATCCCATATCGACCCGGGCCTTTCTGTGTGGAGTCTGCGTGTTTCTATCTGTGTCTGGGTAGGATTTGCTCCCGGGCGCTCCAGTTTCTCCCGCCACCCAAAACCTGCTCCATAAGTCTCTGATCCTCCAGTGGGAGTAATTCTGACCAAGTCAAAGGGCAACACATCACGACTGCTCCTGTGGGGTTGGCATTGAGGGACTGGCCGAATGCAGAAGACCTGAACCATTTGGTGGATCACTTTTTGAGACACCATCCACTCAAAACATCTTTGGAACTGAAATCTACCTCTTTGGGCGATTACACTTGCTTTTAGACACTTTTACCATTAAACTGAATCTAAACCATTAAGTAAAGGCCTACAATTTAAACAAAAACATTATTTGTGTTATTAGTGCTCCTACATCTACAACAGTTTTTGTTGTTTAGATTGATCTTTCTTCACAGAGTAAACATTAAAGAGTAAAAAAGAAAGGACATTATGGTGCTGAGTAACAGTAACACTTACGATTCACAATTCTAATGATCTTAATACAAAATTTTAAGTAAAATTGTCCAATATTTTCACAATTTCTGGCGCAATTCTTAAATTTGGAATTAAAGGTTTGGTTTGATTGGCTCTTAAACAATTTACAGTGAAGAACATTGAAATAAAAAAAAGGTTGAATATTGCTTCTGTTTGTATCATGCTATGTATCATCTTTAATAACAAAGCAACAAAGGAATCAAGATGTCTATAAGTAAGTGTTTCTGTGTAGAATTTCTATAATCTCATATCAGATCCATTTTAATTCATATAGACTAAAACTAACCATCATTCTTAGAGACAGTGCAAGTTCGGTAAAACACGGTTACAAATACCATCAGAAGTTATTTATTGAGATAACAGTCTCACGTTGGCACTAAAAAGTTACATTGTGTTGCTCTATCAAATAAAATCATCTCAAGAGTGTTGGATTCAAATCAGATTTCATTCAAGATCGTAGAAGACAAAAACACAAAAAAGAACGAAATGCACACTCCCTTTTATCAAGTACAGAAACTCTGGAGACAAACTACAGACACAAAAGTGCATCACGACTGGATTTATATTTGTGGAAATATAACAGTGCAAGATTTCAGATGTGACGCCTTGTAAGTTCTAACATGCATTCCCTCTATTCCAAAATACATTATTAGTTATTTTCACGTTCTACACATTGATTATTTCATTATTTCAGATGGAGGGCAGAAGCTTGTGTAACTCTATGAGAGATTTTATACAGTTTTGATAGATATAGTCAAGCAGAAATTGGATTTGGTCTACAAACTTGGCGCTTTTATAATGACCATGAGTTTCATATCTACAGTATGAAATTTCCTTTACTGACACTTCTGCTGCTTTGAATGTTTTGCCATTTTAATTTGTACTGTTTGTGTGATTGTGTAAATTCCCTTATGATTCAATGCACTCAAATGTAGTGTCACCACTTTAAAATAGTTTTCTAAAGTCCATGTGTGCAGAAGTGAACTTTTTCTTTTAGATATTATCCACAAATCTGCATTTTCAAAAAGCAATCAAGTATTAAGTATTTATATTGAAACATGTATAAAAGGTATTGACTTTGATACAAAAATATGTATACTAAAATTTGAGTGATTTTTTTAAATACATTTTTGTTCAAAATATATGGATTTCTACAGTAAAAATAATGAAACACAGTACTTGCTGTATATAAACTGGACCAGCTTCATTTTAAGAGAAAGTATTTTGTTTCCCCATTTCTATATAAGCCACAGGTTTTCATGTAGCAGTATAACACTTAACCAACAGACTGTTTAAACATGATCAAACACCAGGACCGCCACAATTATTCACTATTGTTACAGAACTCCCAGAGCCATCATTTTGGCTGCTCCATTTCAATTGAAAGTAATTTCTAAAGATAAATCTACTAATGTTTCATAAATAATAACATAGAATAGAAAACTACTAGAGATACAGAAAAAGTTATGAAGACCAAAAAGGTACATACACTAATTACACTTCTGAAACTAAAAGCCATCCATTTGACACACAGCTAACTTGTGATCAAAGCACTCTGGTAAATCCAATTTATTTTGACAATAAACATGCTTCCCATCCCTACTAAAACTTTGTAAAAAATAAGAACCATGGAACATTCTTACACAAATAAGATCTTGAAAAAAGTAGTGGCTTATAATCCAGCAAGTACTGTCTAGAAGAGAAGATCAATGCATTTTAATAACTTTTAACAAACACTGGTATCGCTGCATCGGTGTGGGATCAACAAGGCGATATTATCCATAGAGATACTTGCTACAGACTCCATCATAGAGAATACTGCTTCTGCCCTCCAGCTCCAACTGAACTATCATCTACAATGTTTTGACGTCATGTGAAGGCAACCCCGTTCGCCCACAGCTCTCTGGTCAGTGAGAGTCCAGTCTCTGCTCCTGTGGGACTGTACCGTGTGGACTGCAGTAAATGGAAGTGTGCGGTTAAGCGTTGAGAGCTTTGGCTACATCTGTAAAGACCAGTCGACTGGGACGCTGCGTGGTGCTCTGGGAGGTCGTCAGCGTCTGCAGGAGGAGACAAAAAGGTACGACTTATAAAAGGGATTTTATTTTTTGTACATGTGATTTTAATGAAGGAAAACATGTCTGAAGATTAAATAAAGGGATAGGTCAGTGAAACTCTGGTTTGACCAATAGAATATATGCCTTAAAATGGTTATTTTTTAATGTATTTTAAAGCTACTGTACCAGAATTTGAACTACAAAAAAAAAAAAAATCATTAAGTATCAAAAAATACATGTAGGTTCCCCAGCTTTACCCTTTTGCGACCCTAGCGTGAAAATGACCCGCCACAGTGATTAAATATCAGGGTCTTAAAGGATCTGAATGAAAAGGTTTACACAAGGCCTGCTTCTGTCATTTAATAATATGACAAACTACATACTTGTTACATGTCTTGAGTAGTGTTGTCACTTTAATGTTGTCGCTGCTACAGACTATAATGAAATGTGTAGTTGCGTAGTTGCTTGCACTGTCTAATTTTTAGAAGAAAAAAGGGAATTGTTAGATAGATATGAAACTACTGTATTTTGAAAGGGATAGTAACCAATGACCAATGATTCTTGAATACAGCTGTGATGGGAAAAAGAGTGATGGGAAGTTTTTTCATTTATGTAAAGAATGTCTTTAAGGTGTTGTAGTATTTTACCTTGTGTACAATCAGAAAACTGTATTGTGAAAACCACACAAATGCCATTAGCCTAAGTTGTGTATTTTGTCACTTCCCAACACTGATATATGAAGGAACACAGGGTATAGTGTTAGAATTACAGATTATCGTATGACAATAATAAAAGATAATAAAACAGTTATTATATATGAACAATGTTAATTAATGGAAATGCGACACAGGAAGGAGAGCGTAGGAACAGATGCACGGTTCACACAAGAACAAGCGATACTTTACCAGGCTCAACATCACTGTCACGACTTTAAAAGAAATAAAAACATTAAAAGTAAAATTAAATTCTTTTTCTAAAAATGAATACAAAAATTAAACAACATGCCAACACACACACACACAAATAATATGAAACAAAAACATTCAGTTCCAGTAAACTAACGATTTATCTATTTATATTTCATGCTATCAGTCATAGGTGTAAAGTAAAAAGAATGATTAATGGTTGTAAGCAACCACGACAGACGCCCTCTAATGCATCAGTAATAGGGCAACAGTGGCTCACAAGGTCGTGGGTTCGAGCCCACCATGAGACTTTCTCCACCAACTCCCACTGATGTCTGCTGTCGTTGTGTCTTTGGGCAAGACACTTTACCCCACTTTGCCTATAAGGAGCGTGGATGTAACAGCACGCTGCATGCCTTGATGGGATATGTGTATATGTGTATATGACTATTCATCAAACCAAATTTCTCCATTGGGAGATCAATAAAGTCTTCTTCATGTGATGTGGCTGTTTGACACAGTCTCTGGTGCATCAGTGAAGTGGATTTGTCTCGGACCTTGGTGTTGGCTCCTGTGATGGTTCCGTCCCGGCCGTGGTCGAGCAGCTCCTGCTCCAGCAGGTCGTCCTGTTCTTCCGCGGGGTCAAAGTTGTACATAGGCATCAGCTGGTGCCGCAGCTTCTCCAACCTGCACGGACACAGCTTAGACATCACGCCAACACACGCTGAAAAACTAACAACTTACCGCTTTCTTTTTCGAATATACAACATCTGGAAAAGAGAAATAAAGACAGAATAAGTAGTGAAGTGAAGTTAATGGGTAATAATGTATCATAAATCAAATCATTTGGTAAGATAGTTACAAAAGCCTGTTTTTTTCTTCTTCACACTTATAGTCAAGATTAATACAATTTGGTCCAGACTATAGACCGTATTTGGTCCAGACATAATCCAGACATGTTACTACATTGCATGAACTCCATGTTTCCTACTTACTATTGCCACAGCTAATCCGATGATAGTTATGATTCCAAACGGCACTAGGACCATCCCCATTCCCGAGGCCTCTGCTGCTGCCGAGTTTGGAGATGCCGTGGCGTTGAAGGCGGTCTCGTTGGTCGCTATAGTAACAGTCATGAGCGTGGTCCGTATGCTGTCTCTGGTGGACAGGGCCGGGACGGGGACAGCACTGGACATGGGGGGAGAGGTGGTGAGGAGGCTGGGGGTGGTGTGGGCTGCGGCAGTGGCAGACATGGTCCAGTGTTCCAAGCCGAGCACTGAAAAGGTGAAAGGATGTTGGGGAAGTTCAATGTGTGCGATGGTCGACTGGTGATGTCGACATGGTTCCCGTGGTGTCCTGGAGCCTAAAGGGTCTCTTCCATATGAGCCTAAAATACAACACATAAATGAATTACTATATTAGTCATAACTGATAGAAAATATATTGATTATTTGATAACTGGTTAAGACTACGGAGGCCCTAGTTTGGTCAAAGTGAGCCCAGTGACCTTATTTAGTCCTTGTTATATGGGTCAGTTCGAGTCCAGACTTAAGACTATGTGAGTCTGTTCTTGTATTTGTTTACTTTTAGTCAAGTTGAAGTCCAATTTAGTCTTGATTATATTGTGGTAAAAGTGCATGTGTTAGTGTTTGATTCTGATCTACTCCAAGTTTTGGGATAAGCTCGTCTGTATAAATATTAGTAAACTTTATTTTCTGTGGAGGCAAATTTGTCCTCTGTATTGGACCCATCATTCAAGGAAACATCATCATAACTTTGAAGCAGCAATAAAATTGTGGGTACAATATAATACAATACATACAGTTTTGTTGTTATGGGTCTGTAAACATTCTTTCTTTAACGATCATAACACTATCAGTTGTTCCACCTAAATCATCACAAAAAAGCATTTCTTATTGTAAAGCAAAACTACAAAGAGTAACTCTCAACAAAGAACCCCTAACTATACTATTACACAATACATCAAACTGTACGCAGATTAGATTTACTATAAGGGTTGGCACACTGCATTTCCCGTGTCTGTTCTCCGGTTGTGGAAGGATGTGGTTATTATGATACAAGATGTCAGTCAGAAAAGGGGTATCCGCCTGAAATCAAGGACAATTAACCGCTATAACTGCACAATGTTCTTGGGAAATATGTCACACACCCACTCCCATTTTTACAACCTCTCCAGAAATAGTGGAATAGCAGTAGCGACCCCTCCATTCGTTTTGGGGCAAGGTATAGTGACACAGGAAAGCGGTAGACATATGATCCAACCCTCTTTCAACTTTGTGCCCTTAATTAGGACCATGTGTAGGAAAACGCAAACAACCAAAAGGACCCATTCAAGCAAGCAAGCCTCAAATACACAAGGGGCTTTTGCTTCAAGATGTTATTTATAGTCTAAAGTCAACTCTACTGCTAATCCTATTGACATGCCAACAGGGAACGTGTACACTGTATGAATTGTGAATGAAATAAATGCATTATACATACCTTTTAAGACATTATATGCAGAGCTATAAAGAAAATGTCTTTAGAAGGACCATGTGCCCCTCCTCCTCAGCTTCTCCTCTTAGCCATGCAGGTACTGGCTGTTTACATGGAGGATGCAGCCATTTCTTCCATGATAGACGCCAGGCAACACAGTAATTGAAGACAGACCTTGGCCACAGGATCCCAGTCGAGTTTCGGATAGGTAACCTTATATCTATCTCTCCCTTGTTCTAGTATTTCACACAACAGTGGCTGCTCAAAGGGATGCTGCAAACACAGGATCACTGCCGACCATAAGCCCACCCCCGCTGACATCTCACTGGCTAGAACAATTCTAAGGGCGAGACGTGATTTGCTGCCGGAGGTTGTCAGTCTGGCTTTGCAGGGATGAGGATGGGATTTAATGGTTCTGCACACCAGATGCTGCTGAATGACTGCATCCGGGTAGCAGGTCTACAGAAATTAACCCTATCATGGTTTTATCCTCTACCCCTGACCTCAAAACACAGCAATTTTCAAAAAGGTTATTCAAGGGCTTTTTATCAATGTAGATTTATTGCAATTTAGCCTATATATTTGTTGAGTTTTGGAAACATGAACGATGGCAGAGCAGCTTCAGAGGGGCTTCAGCTCATTTTGAACAGGTCTCCAGTCATCATGGCGACAAATTCTGTGGGATTTAAAGCGTAAGATGATAGGATCACACAGTAGGGCATCTGATCTATTATGTAACAGTCATGATACTAAACCACAGCCTAGCGATTGTAAGCAGACTTTTCCATTCCAGGTTGTTATAATAAATTTAAAATGTATATATCATAAATTATTACATTTTTAGGGAATAGGCTTCATCTCTATTTAATCCTAAAGAAAAAGGAATTTGTGTAGAAAAACTAATACTATACCTATACACAATAGAATCCAAATTGACATTTTAATTGATTTAAAATTGTGAGGTGCATTTTTGTTACAGTTTTTTTCCAGTGTTGAGGGGCTGAGGGCAAGACTTGCCAGGATTTGTCCTGGAATTTCAATAATGAAACTAAACTTAACAGTAATTGAATATAAAAATATGATCTTTAATAGTAAATTTAACACCTTGAATAACGGTTTTGGCGGATTTTGGGAAACACTGTCATGCAATATAAAGAATACTAATAATTAACAATATACTATTGTTGGAAACCACTTTATAAACATTTAAACAATATGAATACCCCATCAAAATTAGGGATTAAGCAAAAACAAAAAAAACAGATTTATACAGTAAACATAAATTTACATATGGTATCTGTTTATTCATTATTCATTTATTTTATTTTATCTGTATATTTCTGGTATTATTTCTGGTATAAACAATCACATAATATATAGATAATTATATGGGTTTGTAAACAGTATTTAATTATCTAAGCAGTAGAATGACACATGCATCATTAAAGAACCCACCTTCATAATCAATGGTCCCATCTCCATCTTTGTCGGCTTCTTTCATCATGGCCTCTGCTTCTATCTCATTTAGCGGCTCTCCGGCGTTTGTCAGGACATATCTGCAATTTAATCACATTACAATGACATTCCAATCCAATTTTGATAAGTAGTTTTAGTGTTGGTGTATGGGATAATCATGGACAGTATGTAATCAAGTCCCTTTCATTATGATTCATAGTCTACTTTGTTATAATGGTTAATGGAAACATAAAAACATATATTTATCTAAATATAATTGAAAACTCGCCCGTAAAGAACTGCCTGTACCACCATGGTGCAGACCGGCTTAAGCAGCAATCCAGGTAACACAATATAATCATAAGGGCAAAAGTACAAGGCTGCGTGGCTACAAGGGACGTCCAAAGCCACTTACGACTTTGATTTTTAGAAGAGATTTGAATAGATATCTCTTTATTTAAGATCATGGAAATAGTTATTATTAGATGCATACAAAGTTATCATGTACTATAATCAGCATTTATATTTGTACATGTTTCTATAAATCTTGCCCGTAAGGAATATTCAATTTCAATTCAATGTATTTTCCAACAACAGATCAGAGAATCAAACTGTTCGAACACAGGAAATGCATGAGCACATACAGTAAATCCATTTGTTGATGTATTTCTCACTTGAGTGTGTTCCAGTCGATGTATCCTTTGGCCTCTTTGTCGAACACTTTGAAGGCCGCTCTGAGTTCAGCGTCCTGGTTCTTTGTGCGTTCATGGTGCAACGCCATCAGGGCCAAGAAGCTGTCGCAGTTAAACGCTCCTTTACCTTGAAATACAGTGAAGACAGAAAAGTGAATGCTCTCATGTGCCTGTGACACATTTAGACAGTGTAGTAAGACGCAGTTACAGTAATTGGTTATTGTTTGCACTTTTATCCCTGCTGGGCTAGATTTTCACATGAATAATTTTACTTCCCTGGCTGATGACATCACTAGAGGATTGTTAGCGAGCATCATATTGTATACAAGGCCAAAACTGCTCTAAAACACACCAGAATTGTTGATTTTATTACTTTAATAGTGAGAAAACTGTATAAATCTATTAAGTAGCACATGCTTGTTGAAAATTAAACAAAAGCTTAGGGTGAACACAAAATTCAATAACCAATATATTCTTCTACTGTTATTAATTGTGTTAAATGTATTTCCACAATTCTTCACAAACTGTGGATTAATTGGTGTAAATCTGTCTATTCAAAAAACGCAAAGATGAGACAAAATTAGAAAATCACACAAACTTCTCAAATCGACCAATATCATTCATTTTACAGTCTGAATAAAGACAATGACGATTAGTATTGCCAGCACGTGTATGCCTGATAAAATATACATCACGATAGACTATAATTATTGTCACAAAACAAACGTGATATTTTAAACTAAAATCTAAAATGTGAGTGAATGATTAATGAGCAAGGCGTGTTTTGTAACAGCACAATGAAATACTGACATCTTGTGGCGGCCTCCTAAAATAGCCGCTCTACATTACACAATACGTTAAAAAAAAAATCATTTCACATTTTCAGTGAGACATATGTGAGAACGAAAGCATAATAGAAGCTAAATATGACTTCAATATTAAACAATTCAAAAACAACACATAATTAACCCCTAACAAACACACTCATATTCACTGTATCCTAGCATTTTGAACACTTCAGATCCAGCATATGTCCTAAACTTAGATTTATATTTATAGCACGGAGTTGTGTGAGCGTAGATAATTGTATCCCTGGAGATGCGCAAACAATGAATAGAAATTACAAAACATCCACCAGAGAAACCAAACCCTGCACCAAACCGACATATACTGTGAGCGTGATCCTACTGTGGGATCCCTGCAAGACTCTACTATATCAGTGCATTCAATTCATTATGGCAAGGCAAGGAAAGGCAGGTTTATTTGTATAGCACAATTCATACACAAGGCAACTCAAAGTGCTGAACAAAATAAGATAGCATTAAAATGATAAATAATCACAGTACATTAAAAAGAAAGATATCAATAAAAAATATGAAATTCCTCAGTTGTATGCACAGCTAAACAGAACTGTTTTTAACCTGGTTTTAAACATTGTCAGAGAGGAGGCCTGTCTCACATCTTCAGGAAGATTGTTCCAGATTTTAGCAGCATGAATCTGAAATGCAGCCTCCCCATGTTTAGTTCTGACTCTGGGCACTAACAGGAGTCCAGTCCCTGTGCTCCTCAGAGTCCGGGCTGGTTCATATGGGACTAACATGTCACTAATATATTTTGGTGCGAGGCCATGGAGAGATTTGTACACAAGCAGAGCTGTTTTAAAGTCTATTCTCTGAGCCACAGGAAGCCAGTGCAGAGACCTGAGAACTGGACTTATATAGTCGTACTTCCTGGTTCTAGTCAGGACTCAAGCTGTTGCATTTTGAATGTACTGCAGCTGTTTTATTATGGATTATGGATGTTTTTAACGCAAAAACTTGAATGATGATTGCCATGTGATTGCCTGGATATGGTATATCAAACCTTATTTTTTTGTTCATATCCATCTATATCCATCCATCTCTACAACCAAGGAAAGCCCATTTATATAGCACAGTTCATACGCAAGGTAGCTCAAGGCCTAACAAAACAAGAAAGGAGTCATCAAAACAAAATCACAATGCTCACTTAGAAAAAGTGAAGGAAAACTGGCCTTGAACCGATGGATCTATAATATCGCCTCTTATCAACCAAATTTACTCTTTCTAAGTATGTGTGACGTGTCCTTCTCAAAGTCTGTACAACATGTTTTCATATTTAATATTTTCTACATTTTAGTCCATTGTAAATATAAATCATGGTTTTACACCAATCGAGGAACAGTTTGTGAAGAAAAGTTAAAAAAAAACATAATGATGATAAAGTTCATGAACGACAAGAGCGAATTCTCTTCAGAATTTACACAAAAGACATTTTTAACTATAAATGACTTCTAGGTCTCTATGTAAAAAACGTCTTATTTTCATCTGTCAAACGATATCTAATGGATACATGGAATTCCTGGTGTAAAGTAAACATTGTACACTATAATGGTCTTAATCCTTAGTCACATTGTGGCTGTTGTGAGTCTTACCCTCCTTGTCCACTTCTTTGGCCATCTGAATGAGCTCTCGTTTGGTCGGGTTGATTCCCATTAGACTCATGAGTCTCTCCAGCTCCTGCGTCTTCACGTCTCCATTCCCCTCTTCATCAAACATCTCAAAGACTCCCTTATACTCTGTGATCTGCTGCTGCGTCAGCTGGGAGGGCTGCATAACCAATGTGCCAGATCACACAGAAGATACAACATTTGTGTTCTGAAGAGGAGGTGCGATTGATTCCAAAGTTACATGAAAACAATTATTAGACTTTTTCCATCCATCCATCCATTATCTTCCCCTTAATCTATTTCTGGGTTTGGGGGGTGGCAGTTAGTGCTGCACCCAGTACACACAGCACCAGCCCCGCACTGATCCTCCTGCAGGTGGTGAGTTCACAGGAGCCTTGATCTTTCAGCGGGGGCTTCAGGCAAAGTGAGGTTCAGTATCTTGCCCAAGGACTCAATGACAGCAGTCATCAGTGGGAGTCGTGAAGTAGGTCTCATGGTGGGCTCGAACCCACGACCTTCAGGCCCAAAGGCCAATGCTCTACATGAGCTACTGTCGCCCCATATTAGACTTTTTGAGTCACTTAAATTGTGTTCATTATTTTCCAAAATAGAAACATATTCTTGAATGAGTACCTATTTTTAGAATCTGTCCCCACATTCAAGGAACTGTATTAAATTCAAGATTCTTATTTATTTAAAATTACATATTAAAATCACGAATAGCCTTAATTGAAATGTGTATGCTGATGTATTCAAAATCAATATACATATTTCACATGTTTTAATATTTCTTAGATTATCCAAAGACAAACTCTGCAGCAGAAATTAAGCACAAGGTGTCAATATGATCAAAACCTTCATTTTGACCAAATATATATATTGTATTAAGAAAATTGTATTTCAAAGCAAAACCACTCACCATGTTGACGTGTGGACACGACGAGAGCCAGAGAAGCACAGAGGATGTCTTCAGCTGAGCAGTTGTTCAGAGCATCGTTTTCCCAGAGCTGAGGTTGGTCTGACGAGAATCTCGACCTTATAAGGCTTTTTGGGAGGGGTCCTGTACAAGGATTATTCCTGAGAAATACACACAATATGTATCATGAAAGAAAAAGATGGTCTTTTTGCAATCAACATATGGCTAAATTAGTGTTACATTACAAGATGTAATAAACCTAGGGGCATTTTTGTAACCTTAAGTTGATATGAACAGTTAATTACTCAGCAGGTTCATGTGCACCCGGGTGGCCATTATGAAGAGAGACAGCCAAATATGGAGACCCTTACTGTTGAGGTTATTTTTGCCAGTGTTAAGGGAATTAGCAGAATTATATACCATAGGTGGTGGTCACTATGTTAATGTTTGATGTCATAAAGACTGCACTAGTTCTTTCATAATATAGAATAGACCTTCAGTCCTTTATGTAATCTATATTGTCTGATCAAAGTCAAAAATAATGTTTTAGGTATATAGTCTCAAATCTGATATGTAATTGGTCAAGTTATGCGCTCTAGAAACACTAGCTTTCTAAGAAGTACAATATTGACTGAGTCTTTCAGGCATTGTCTCTGTTTTGAGTTGTATTCGACATCCACTTGTGTGTAAATAAAGTAAATGACATATTTCTATGCTATTTGACACAATGAAGTGATGTACTGTATCTTTACTGTGACTTATGTGACGTCTAAAATACTTATATTTTGTATACTGTTGTGACAATAATAGTGTGGACTTGGTCTTGACGTAAAAGACTATTTGATAAGCTTTCAATCATTATAATGCTCTGAACCTGCCCCTTAGTGCTATATCTACTAATACTTTCTATTGTCCTATAATATGTTATCATTATTACAATTATTTGCCTGGAATATTTTGGGGATGAGTAGTTATTGTCTGTAACCTTTTTTTCAAGATTTAGCTATTTCATCTGTAACAAAACTGTAGAGAGTCAAATAAGTTATTGCTGAATATTTGTGTATTCTTCAATATAAGTATACTCAATATTGCAACTGTGTCACTGTTATTAAGTCGTTTAACACTATAATTTAGCACAATTGATCACTGTAGAAATAGAAAGTACATCTTACAGACCAAATTACTAAGACACGTAACAATTTTGTGTTTTATTCATTGGTAATACAATGAATAATACACATTCTGGTCAGCTCTAATATACAACAGTTGCCCTGGGACAGAAGTATGTAAACCACTCCATCATCAAGTCTTTTACAGCTAACTGCTTTTCTTCCTAGAATGTCCTGCATTTAGGCCCATCCCTCTTCCCATCAACTGCCCTGTCCCGCTGCAGAAAGGCGGGCCCATAGCATGATGCTGCCACCACTGGGTTTGACAGTAGGGATGGTGTGAGTTGTTTGTTTCCCACCACACAGCGTTTCGCCTTTAGGCCAAAAAGTTCCATATTGGTCTCATCTTACCATAGCATCTTCTTCCACCATGTTGGATGTCTTCTCTGTTTGACTTTTTGTGGCTTTATTTCAACACTGGACTTGCCACTTGAGATTTGTGTTGTCCCTCTCTCAATGTGGTTCTCCCCAAGGTTTCTCCTACTGGGTGATAGAGGTTTTTCTTGCCGATGCAGGAGGGTCTGTTAGACTGTTAGTGGTCTAAGAAGGATGGTGGTGATGATCCAGGACACTCTGTCACTGCAACGCATGATCCAGTCTGAACGGCCCATAACATTCTACAAAATTCATGGACATTGGTCTGCTACCAATGGACCAGTACCTTTGTGTTCTATATTTTGTGTGTTTGAAACGGTTTGATTCTCTGATCTGTGTTGGCGATTTCAACGGTTCTGTTAAGTCCTCTGAGATAATTACTGTTGTGATTTAGGGCTGTACAAGAATGAATTTAATTGAATTAAATTGGTAAATATTTGTTCAGCCTAACTCATGCTTTAAACTTCACCACTACGTCCATGATCTGTCATGAGGGTTTCTTGGACTTTATGATGCTGTTTGGTGAAAGATATTCTCTTATCAAGCCTCTCAGCCTCTGAGGCATTACAGAACAGCTGTAATTATACTGAGATTAGATTACACTCTGCTGAAATGAAAAAGGGCACTGGATACTTTTGCAAGCATGAACACTTTCCATCTAGAAGGAACTTAACTTCACAATTATCTGCCACTTTGTGTTGGTCGTTCACAAAAAATGAATGTGTGGCTTAATAAAGCGTTTATGAGGGGGTCCCACTATTTGTTTCAATTAATTGTCAATATTCTGACACTTCCATCAATTGTGTTTTCTGTGTATACATATCCTAAGCTTCAACCACGTGTTTGGCTTCATCAAATGCTAATAAATTAAGGAATATTTCACTTGAGAAAAATAAACTATCTATGCCAGCCTGTTCATTATCTCCTGAAGGCGAATAAACTCAACTAGTAAAAACTAATCCTTGGCTGCAGTGGGGGGGTTTTGTGCAGGGTTACCGCGCCCATCCAGTGCTTTTGCCCGGACGAAATCGCTACGAAGTGTGACATAAGCTGACCAGAACGACTGTTGTGGTGGTAGTAGTTGTTGAAAGCGAATGATTGCGTTGTAAACTTGCAGATTTGGCATCAGTTCACTCTTCTTCGTAGCAAAATCCTGGTTGCTTGTGGTGGGTGTGATTTCCCCCCGCCCCTCTGCACCGTGTGGACCAAGGCTTGCCTATCTCCAGTCTGTCTCGTAGCCGTGTGAGGGGAAGGGCTGCTCGGGTTGATCAGTGGCATTAGCAGCGGTGGCTAAGGGCTAGTTTACAAAGCTAGCGTTTGTGCTGCTGCTCGTTGATGCGTGGATCGGAGAATTACGCCGCAGTTGTTTTCCAGTCAATGCCAAAACGCAAAAAACAAACGCAGAATAAATCAGGTAAGATTCTTAGCATTCAAAATTATATCTATGTGGTGTGTTTTTGCAATGCGATTGATTTAGATGAGCTCGGGGAAAAATGTGGGGGGGATTCAAGAGCCCGGGGGTGGGGTAGTGAATGCTGGCATCTTTAGCAATTTAGCTGCGTTGGGCTAACTTAGATTTTTTTATCCAACTAGACTCGCCTTAATGTGGATCACAGATATTCACATTGCCACATATAATGCATTGTGTGTTGCATTACACTCGAATTGGTCATGCATTTAACCACTGACTTAAAAATCCGATTGGCTTCAACATTCAGGGGCCAATACTGTGACAGTGATGGCCCCGCGGAGGTGCAGCTGCTTATCGGCCCCAAAGCTCTGTCTGACGGGTCAAACACGCCAAATTGTGTTTTAATAATCTACTTATTCTCAAATCTGACTATGCAAAAATACATGTTGTTAATTCGTTAGTGAAATGTGTTGCACTGGGCTGTTAAATGTTTAATATTTTTGCTGATAGTTGATGATGACACACAGGGTTGGGCTGGTACGAGCTCCAAATTGACCAGAAATCTGAGAAACTGTATTGGATCCAAAAATAGCACGAGCGATCCTGAATAAAACGTGGATACTTATTTTTGCATTGAATCTTGGGCGTGATGTAATGGAAAAATCGCTTTTATCACATATTTGAAATTATAAACTTTTATTTTTAAACAATTTTGGTGCAACATTGAGTTTAGTTGAACCTGTGTCTGCAGCGGTATCATTTTAATGGTAATCTATTCTCCCGATACTGTTAATATTGTGTGTAGCGTTCGGGGGTAGTCCACATAGGCCATCGCCGCCCGACCTTGCAGTTTTACGGGCTCAGATCCCTTGCACTCACCGGGAGACGAGTAAATACTCTATGGCAGCTTCGTGTTAATCAAATCAACTTGCTACTGCATAATGGGATTGTCTGCGTGTAACTAAGTGGATTTCTGTTGCCGAGCCGTTCGTGAGTTGGTAGTTTGTCTGGTTTATTGCTAGCTACATAGCTCCTGTATAATTGCGGAAGAGCAGCTGAGTCTGTTGTTTAACGCCATCGTACATTATTTGGTGCTTATCACTTTTCAAAAATGGACAAAAAGCACATTTCAACTATATTATATTTGAAATGATAACCAAAAAAACGCCGAGTTGGTGTGGTAATGTAAACAAATGTCTTTTAATGGAGTCTTGGTGCCCAGAATGCAGGCCTCCGCTCTCGAGGCAGCTAAAGCTAACTAGCGCGCGACAGTCTGCAAGATGGCGTTAGCTGCATCTTTTCCCATTTACATCAGTACGAGTCACAATAACATAACACCCAGAGAAGCGGGCCATCCAGCCTTAACGCATCCTAATGGTTGTCCAATCTCAAGAATGCTATATATGTGTTGTTTGAATTGGGGTAAAGTAATTATATTTCTCGTGTAGGTATTGTGTATGGGCTATTTTGGGCATAACCAATACAAGTGGATACATAGAATTTTCCGGCATTTTTAGATCTTGTGATTTTTTTGTTTTTGTTTTGTTAATCCTATAGGAAGACTTGTATAGATATTTATATTGAACCTATTATTATGATGTGTTGGAATGTTTCACAATGTTTATTTTATATGTAGAAAGTTTCATGTTCAGGGGCGACAGTAGCTCAGTTGGTAGAGCATTGGCCTTAAGGCCAGAAGGTCGTGGGTTCAATTCCCACCTCTGCACCTTCTCCACCGACTCCCACTGATGACTGCTGTCGTTGTGTCCTTGGGCAAGACACTTAACCCCACTTTGCCCAAAGCCCCCACTGAAAGATCAAGGCTATGCTCACACTCAGAGAGCAGCCGTCCTCCTGTGGACCTACCACCTGCAGAGGGTCAGTGAGGGGCTGGTGCTATGAGACTTGGGTGGCATCTCTGACTGCCACCCCCCTGACCCAGAAATGGATTAAAGGGTAGAAAATGGATGGATGGATGGATGGAAAGTTTCATGTAAAGTAGTACCTTCATTCAACAATGCTTTTTAGGCCTGAATTTGAAATGGCCAACATGCCACAACCACCTAGTGTTTCTCAACCGGTCTGTTGCAGCTATTCAAATCTAATGCAAACGTACTGATTGTAGGCAAATCACTAACATGCAAACAGTGACTTGAGTCAACTTGGCTGCTCTAATGGGAAAACCTGTGCAGAGAGAAAGCCTCTGACAATACTTGTTAGGCTTGTGCATGCATCATCACCTGTGACTACCATAACAAGGGTGAGCAGCATATGCTTCTGGTAACAGGAGACTCAGTGGGCAAATCTAGGCACTTACTCTAAGCATATTTATGTAAATGTATTAAGATTAATTTTATCCTTTTATGATTGAGAAAATATGTCTAATGCGTGGAATGGGTGAGCCAGCTGTTTATGTTGGTGGACAAGGATAGGATTAGAGAGTCATTGACGGAGGATTGCAGCTTTTAGGATTATGAAGCTGGTTATGGTCCTCTCTATGATCCAGCTTTAGACCTGTGAAAGACTGCATTATTATCTTTCACCAGTGCAATCAGCTGAGACAGTTTATGGACAGATGTAACTGGAGATTAATATTCAAAATGTTAAAGCAGAATTGTCGATGGCACCTTTGGCACCACAGAGTAGGAGAAGAAGGCACAAACTCCCCTTAGGGACCTGGGAACAGCGAGTGAGCCGCTTCTCCCGGCTGTTTGCCACAGCTCATTGTTTATCATGCAGTCAGCTGACCCTGATCAGGCGCTTGGAAAGGAGAAGTGATGAGGCAGAGGAACTCCCTAACTGTAAGCGTCCGTGGAGGTCAATAATAATTATTATTGTGAAGGTTTTAAAGTGGGATTGGAATATCCCTAGTTTAACATAAATATAATTGTACTTTTTAGCCGGAAAATACTGTTGCTATATCTAATCTGTGGATGCGTGAAATCCAAAACTGTTTAAAATGATTTAATTCACTATTCTGGAAGTTACCCCATGTTTCAGAATCAACAACATTCTTACACATAGTAAGCACTGAATTTATTATAATACTTTTCTTTGCTACAAAATACTTATCACGCTATAGAAACATTTCAAGGTGAGAATGGCATTTGTTTCACTTGATCATTCTGCTTGATAATCAGATTCCATGACATGTATATTATCTGATTATTCGATATAAGAGGATAACAGGTACATGTGTTCTAAAGGTCGACCAATCAGAGGAGGGTAACCCAGATAGGTAAAGAAGGGTTGTCTTGTCTTGTAGTTGTGGCTCCTTTGGTCTGTGGCAGGAACACAGCAGGTAAGATGGAGCATCATAGGCTAGGATTAATGCAAATTTGATTTTCTCTTACATTTGGTAGTGTGATAATATTTGCTTAAATGTTGTCTTTGACTGAGAATTCAAGTTTTAATTTTGTTCTATTTTATGACTTGAAATTATGGCGATTGTTATGCTCATTGTTGCACCTTAACATATTTTCATTTATAGTATTGGCATTTTTTTGTTTCCATTGTTGTTAAAGTTCTATGTTTCTATTTAATGTCTGTACATCTCAAAATGATGATGTATAGTATAGTATAGTATATAATTAATTCATAATGAAAGCTGAGTTTCTGAACAACTGAGCTGTACACTTGTACATGCATCTTAAGTTGTCTATTGATTAGCTGGCTAAAATGCTGCATATCATAGGGATTGAGGTCAACAGGATAATGACAGCTCTGGTTGAGCCTGTGTCTAGCATCTCAATTGTCTGTCATCAATTTCTCAAAGACGATTGGTTGATTGAAGTAAAAAGATCTTGGTGGCGGCGAATGTTGTTTTTATTTTGGTGTAGTTTAGACCTTTTAACAAAAGGCATTTTTCTGCAATTGGTAAAGTATTTTTTCATACTTTATTTTAGATCAACAAGTGCCCCAGTCGCTGGAGTAAGTAATTGCGAAATCAGAATAAAAGATGAGTGAACTGGACCAGTTACGCCAGGAGGCAGAGCAGCTCAAAAACCAGATACGAGTGAGTACAAGCTTCTTCTGTGGAATCACTTCTTCGAAAAGTTTATTTACAGACTTAAACACATTTTCTACAATCTTGATCCTAGGATGCCCGTAAAGCTTGTGCAGACGCTACGCTATCACAGGTAGGTTTCCTCCATGTATTTGATGCTTTTTCTCAGAAAAAAGCATGCAATTAAACAGAGGGTTTTATGCTTTGTAGATCACAGCTAATATTGACCCTGTTGGCCGAATCCAAATGCGTACAAGACGAACGCTGCGGGGTCATTTGGCTAAAATCTATGCCATGCACTGGGGAACAGATTCTAGGTAAGAGAAATATGTCGACCAATTTTGGCAACACATGCTTCAACATGAATTCACATTTTTGCATTTTTATTGTCTTCTGTTTTCATCATTAATTGTACATTTTCTTTTCCAGGCTGTTGGTCAGTGCCTCTCAAGATGGCAAACTGATTATCTGGGACAGCTATACCACAAATAAGGTCGGTGTTGGGTGTAAAACAAGAACTAATTTTATTCATGGGATTGTAGCTAGAGTTAATATCATACCATCTATAGTACTTTGAAACTCTTTGCATGGGTTTCCTGAGTAATTCTCAGTTGGTAGTTCAGTTCCCAAAAGCATACAGCAAAGAGGTTAATGGAGATTACTCTTATTTAAAGTCAAGATGCAGTTCTAGTTACATGTAAGGGTGAGATTGAAGCACACATTCCATTAGGGTCATAGTTAAATAGAAAAATAGCTTGTTTTGTTAGAAATAGGTCATATGAAAAAAATGGGTTCCACCATCCCCCAATTGAAATGTACTGCCATAACATTGGCTTCCACTTTAGTTTTGCTTATATCGATTTTTAAAAATAATTCTTGTTGCACTGTATTAGACATTCTAGCCAAACTAATGGTTTTGATGACATTTCTTAGGATTTTAAAACATTTTCTGCTGCCAAATCATTTGTCCAAACTACAGTCTAGCTTATCTGTTTAATTTATGATAGACCCGTAAGTGAGGTCTGTGTTCGTGTTTATGGCAGCTCTTGCAGAGACTAAGCAGCCTCCTCTGGTCCATTTAAGTAGCAGTGAAACAAATGGTTGCACGTCAGCTGAGAGAGGCATTTGTGGGCTGTGCTGTAGGGCTAAATGGTTCGCCGTGGAGCAGGATGGGTGGATGTGGTGTGCTGTCTGCATGCCTGATGAGTAATTTAGGCAGAATAAAAGTGTTTTGTTTGCCTCTACGCACAAAACATGTATTTGAAACTCAGAATAAAAGCCTAAATGTAGACGGCGCTACTGGGCAAAAGTTGTGTGAAAGGTTATATAAACGCATTTTGTTTGTGAGTTATGCAAAAGAGCTGTACTGCAACATTTAAATGCCAGAAACTCAAAACGGGGGGTTGAGGTGGTATTTTGTATTTACTTTTAAAGTTGGGGTAACAAATTATAATCAACCCAAGTAGTTCCTCACTCTCAAATCACTTTCCATTACTAGCTTTGCATGTGTTGGCCTATCACATCTTTTAAGTCAGATAAAAAAAAAGAATCAGCTCTCAGCCCTGTGAGTCAAATAGTGACTCACAAGTAATACAGAACACTATATATAACATGGTTCCTAATGATATTAAGACTACATTCTTGTCACATTTGACTTTTACAAGATTTTGGATTATTATTATAAAACAAATTGGGTACCCACTCTTTAGTATTTTCCCGAGGTATATGTAGCATCACGATGTGTTGTAGGCATCATCAAAATGACCTGCAAAATTGTCTGTCTTGGATATTTTCTGTCTGATCCCCGGTTCATAACCTGGTCTGTCTCTCTCTCTCTGCTGGAGGACACAAGCTTTAGGGCTTAGGTTTTAAGGTCACAAATGTATAGCAGATACCTCGCAGCATGTGCAGACACAAATAGAAACAGAGGCTGCTCCTTTCCTCATCAGATTAAGCCACCACATTATATTCTCTGTGAGTGGTACTTAGCAGCAGCTCACTGATCAATAAATACTATATCGTGTTTCCTTCAAGATGGAGAGAACGCAGGCGTGGTTATTCCTTAGTACATGAAGTGCCCTAGTCTTGTTTCTAGCGGCGGCTATCATTTCTGATGGCGGAAATTCATCTCAAATCCCCAAACCAAATTGTCTTCCCCCGTGTGTATTTATTTATATCAAATTGTTTTCTATTTGTCCTTAAGGTCAGTAAGTTCATTTAACCATGCCAATATAAATTAAATGCCGTTTGTATTGGCGGTGATAAAGTCATTTTGGACCAGCCTAAATAGAAAGGATAAAGGGCACCTCTATTGCAGCGAGTATTTTGACATGTACAAACAATATTGATCCACAAGGGAAGTTACCTGGTTACAGTTGCTTGGTTGCACAATGCACACCAAACATGACCAACAGAATGCAAAAGAGCAGATACAACTGATGAATTCATGCAGAAAGTCTCTGTAAATCTGATTGTGTCCTTACTTTTTTATCTCTTTCCTAGGTTCATGCCATTCCACTTCGATCCTCCTGGGTCATGACTTGTGCATATGCACCTTCAGGAAATTATGTGGCCTGCGGTGGTTTAGACAATATCTGCTCCATTTACAACCTGAAAACCCGCGAGGGGAATGTACGCGTGAGCCGTGAGCTCGCCGGACATACAGGTTTGTATTTTACCAATGAAGTATTCCAAACTTGTTCCTGTTTAACATTGCGGTTGTGGCAGGCAATAAGTGGTTTGTGTTTTAAAATGTTTTTGTTTACTTCTAGGCTACCTGTCTTGTTGTCGTTTTCTTGATGACAACCAGATTGTTACGAGCTCTGGTGATACCACTTGGTGAGCTTAAAACATTTTGCATAATTTAAGAGTGACAGAGAGGAATATTCTAATTCTAAATATCATATGGCTGTGTTTAGTGCACTTTGGGACATTGAGACCGGGCAGCAGACAACCACGTTCGCAGGGCACACAGGTGATGTCATGAGCCTGTCTCTGGCCCCCGACTCTCGGTTATTCGTCTCTGGTGCTTGTGATGCTTCAGCCAAACTGTGGGACGTGCGAGAGGGCATGTGCAGACAGACCTTCACCGGCCACGAGTCCGACATCAACGCCATCTGTGTATGTTTGGGCTCCAACAAGACATGACTGTTGTGTTAAACGTTTTAACTTACTTTAATGTCTTATTTTAGTTCTTCCCTAATGGAAATGCATTTGCCACGGGGTCAGATGATGCCACCTGCAGGCTGTTTGACCTGCGCGCTGATCAGGAGCTCATGATCTACTCTCATGACAACATTATATGTGGAATCACTTCCGTCGCATTCTCAAAAAGCGGCCGTCTGCTTCTGGCCGGATATGATGACTTCAACTGTAACGTGTGGGACACGCTAAAGGCTGACCGTGCCGGTAAGACCCTTGTATCCATTACTGTGTTATCTTCTTAAAGGGAGCCTTTATAATCAGTTGTTATAACACACATTTTGCCTTACAGGAGTGTTGGCTGGGCATGATAACCGTGTTAGCTGCTTGGGAGTTACTGATGATGGTATGGCCGTTGCAACAGGATCCTGGGACAGTTTTCTGAAGATCTGGAATTGAAGCCTGAAGGTATACTCAACTTGGTCATTGTGTGTTCTTGCCATTGTTGCAACACTTTCTGTGCTCCATTACGCAACAAAGAACACTAAGTTTCAAGATGGTATTTCCAAAGTATTGCATATGTTAAAACTAACCTGTTGACATGGTTACACATACTGCAAACCATTCAATTGCTTACAGAAATATTGTGTTTCTTTAGATGTTCATTAAACTCCAAAGTTGACTGGAAGACCATTACAACTTCAGAATGTTCATAGCATCTTCAACACTGTTAAACTGACTTGGACACCACAAAATTGAAGGGAAACCAATGCCTTTCCTACACAAAGAAGAGCACAATTGTTTATCACCTAGTTATGAAAGGATCTCCTGTGGTATCAAATCAGAAACTTGTGCATTCCTTCTTGGACCATTTTATGTTACCTTGAAAGAGAAAACAACACTATCATCCCATGCAAATGTGTGCGTCTTGAAAGCAAATGTTGGAGTGTAATTGTACAAATTATTTAACTTTTTTAAAGAATTCTATTCTGATGGTTTGTTATTCTCAATGGCTTTTTTTTGTCATTTCTTTTTGGTTTTAGATATATTTGAATTACAGCCTGTCTTTCTAATTCAGTAAAAATCATGTAACAGATGAGAGAAAACACAGAAGTAAAAGCTTGGATCATATTACACGAGCAGCTTTCAAAATGTCTACGATGTATTTATATACTAGCTGTTTTTGTTTGTCATCACAGCCTTTTGCACATGAAGAAGCTTTGCCTCTCAACTAATACTATGTTAACTAACCAAGCACATGCTAAGTTATGAATGCTCATTCCAGTACAAAAGGAGTTATAACTTATCCAGTTAACCCCCTTAATTCTTGTACATGCCTTTGGCTCGGGGCGGGTGCAGGGAGGGACCTAACCTTGGGCATGGCTAGATTTTATTACGATTATTGGGGGATTGTGTTTTAGTATCCACTTTGAGTGAAACACCTCACCTGACTAAATAGACACTTCCTTTTTGCTTGGGACTGCAGTTGCAACTCTGTGAATGAAATGTACAAATCAATGTCTGAAAATAATGGTCTGATGTTTTAAGTTAAAGACATTTAATTTTGTCTGCCATGAATTAATTTAGATGTGCATGCTGTAGACTTGCTTTCAATGGTGCAAAAACCTTTTAGATTTATTTCTGAAAAAGGAGAGTAACCTGTCGATTTAACCTAATAAAGGCCAACTTTTCTTTGGCTCAAACTCATGCATACATCATGTACTAATAATATACTGGTAATGCTATGCACCAGGGTGAGCGAGAATGGAAAAACGGCTTACTATTGACTGCATATTAGTGTAAATTATGCTTACCAGTTATATTGATGCCAATTTTGTAATAATTATAACAATCATTGTGAAATTTTATTCCTGACAAGTCCTTTCTCTCCTTTTGAATATTCACACTCAATGGAACAAAGCATTCTCACATACTATCCATATTAAATAAAATAAAAACGACAAAAAAATCTTTTGTACATTTTCTTTTCTTGGTCTTAAATTTAAAATTGGAGCATCTGAATGACATTTCACTGTATACAGAAGCACTTTTGTTAAAGTTGTGACATTTTTTTTTTCACTTTTTCTTTTTTTCTGCGATGATGTACAATAAATGTGATGTATTCGTGTGTGGCCACAAGTGAAAATGCAATTCAACTGAGATGGATTCCCTTTTTCTCTTTCCATTAATATTATAGAGCTCTGCACCCTTATGTACCTTTTCACTTTTTGTATTTCATTTCAGTCTGTTGGTGTTCCACGGTGAGCTGGATGCAAGATAGATACTGTACTAAATTGTACTGTTATTGATTGAAAAATGTAATAAAAAGCTGTTTGAGATCTTCTTGGCCCCTGCTTTAATCAGCCTTTAATTATAGTTTCTTGTCCATTAGTTCAACCCTACTGCTAGTATTGATTGCTACTGTAAAGGTAATTTAAATACGTTTTTACTTGTAGCTACATGTAGACATTGAAATTGTTTCAAACTATTTATTTGTTAGAGAATTTCAAAACACCCACTTTATAACATAATTTAATTGTTTTAACATTTAAACTTAAAAATTACTTTCACTCTCAGAATACGTCTTTCACAATAAGGAAATAAAAGTGACTTAGATTCCCTCATTTTGTCGAGTAGTTTTTAAATATACTTTTTTTAATTAAACACAAGGTTGCCCACACAAAACGGTTTTGTTCCATTACGAAATAATTGTGTGTATGTCCACTTGATAAAAATAAAGAAATATTTTATGTTATATGATGCTGTTGTTAGATGCTCTACTGCGCTCTCTAGTGGTTGTGTGTTATAATAGATCCATGGTTAGCAGCGTAAAGGCGGGGGCCACGGGGAGGACGAGCCGCTGCGATTGGAGGAAAAACAAAGAAGGCCCTGACTGGAACATCTCTCCCCAGAGCCCCAAAAACACCCCCTGGCCTGAGGACGCACTCCCATCGTAAAGGCACAGGAGTAATCAACATACTTACCAGCTCATGGGTTAGTAAGTTTCAATGACCTATTTATGGGTAACTCATGGTAAGTAGAGCGAATAAACTAATACCAAATAATACATCAAAACCAGATCCAACATACTTAATTAATACAAGTCATCGGAATATATTTTGATTTTTCCATAATGTTTGTAAATCTGAATAACGTGTTGATAAATCTCAGGGACCGATCATATTGACCGCTAGTGGGCGACATGTAGTGAGAAACTGTAAGTGCCAACGAGATGCAAAACAACAAAAACAACTGAGCCCTGTTGCCAGAGGCGGTGTTGGCAAGTCTATGCTTGGCAAACTCGGAGTTGGAGGGGAAGTTGCGTTTTAACAAACCTGGAACATTCAAACAGGATAACTTGGCCGATAGCTTCACCTGTTGCTTGAAGCCGCATATCAACAGTGTTTGTCGACCTCATAGATCCATGCTGTCAACCCAGAGTTAACCCTGGTTCAAACCATTACGCGCGTTCACGTGAATCAAGACCCACCAATCACAATCACGGAGAACACGCGCTCGTACAAGATTGCTGCAGCAGCTAAAGCGCGCGTAGAAAGGTTGTAACATACAGTCTATGGTGTAACATACAGAAACATAAGAAAATGTAGAAAACAATCCCAAGACAACAGAGATTAGATTTGGTCCAGGACCAAACAGGCTGATGGGTATTCAGTGTCTGTGTCTTAACAGATCCATGGTCTTTATATGTTTGATTCATGTCTTTATCATTATACCATTCTATCAAGTCATTTTATTTTATGAGGATGTTTCTTGTCAAGCAGTAAGAATTTTTGGTTTATTTGAGTGAAAATCAAATCGTCTGTGAGGTCACCAAAAACATATTGTGCTAATATTTAATTGATATTTTAATATGAATTTCCTCTAAATCCTCTACACTGCACAGTTCAGACACAACAGGGACAGCTGTCCTACAGATGGTCTCTCACAGCTCCAATCTTCGGACTCATCGCTGAGGACAATGACACAGAGTACAGGGGTACATTAGACTATAGTCTAATGGTCTAACAGGACTTTGTGGGCAGAACCTCCTCCTCATCACCACAGGGAAGACCAAGAGGATGGTGGTGGACCTGGACACAGTGCAGCTGGTGCTGGACAGGAGGGTCTGCTGTGGAGAGCAGTTTTAGTGATCTACCCTTACTATGAGAAAATGCAATTTTTATAAATTTTCTTGTTGAGCTATAGATAAGAGATTTTATGTTATTGTTATTAAGTATATGGTTGTGCTATACTTAATATTGTTTGCTCTTCAACCTACTTCTATGTAATTTGAGTGTTGTAACACTGAAATTCCCCCAATTTTGGACGAATAAAGAATCTCTTAATTTTAATCAAACCCAAGGTCAACCAAAAAAAAAACCTGTCGACATTATCAATCTATTGGATCTAATTGTGTTAAATGTCTATATATTTCATCTTTATGTTCTTGAAGAGACTTGTCCCCAATTCAAATTACATTATTTTCCAGCAGCCAGGATTTCTGCTGAATTCCATTCCAAACCATGTCTTGTTTTCATTCCAAGCATGTTTGGGCTCTCCCATATAAAATTACATAGTGTGCCTTTAGTTATTTGTTTACAAAAATGTAAAGCCTTCTACCAGAAAATCCATATATTTCCAGATCATATGAAGTTCCGCGCTCCGCCCTCCTCCCAGAGCCACATCCGCTCAGCTCCATGTCATCGTCACCTCGTGGAGTATTATTTAATAACAGCGTGTTTACAAACGCAAGTCTGTCATTTTTTGACTTTGCGAACGAACTTTTGGCCTCCGTGGTTTTTTCTCGCAGTGTCTGATGTGTACTTTTCCAACGCAGTTTTATTTGTTGGGTAGAGAAGAAGTGTTTACGACACAGAGCCACGTCCTACGAACAAAGGAGCAACAAGGCCCGTGTTTTTCTTTACGCGGAGCCTAAACTACGCATTGACATTGGTGATTATTCGTATAAAAGTCACCACAGTCTTGTTTTAAAACGATTAAAACAGTTTGCCTGTTGATTGTTGCCATTTACGCGCGACGCATTGAGTCCAGTTAGCTTCGTGCTAAGGTTAGCCGCCGCCTCTGGCTAACAGCTAACTTTAGCCTTGTTTTGACGCACGAGAGAAGCGACGTGGACACGTGATGGCTGAAGTGTACATTCGCGTGGCCGAGGAGGAAAATGAGGAGCCGATGGAGATCCCCTCGGAGGATGATGGCACGGTTCTGCTGTCCACGGTAGCGGCACAGTTCCCCGGGGCGTGCGGCCTGCGGTTCCGGAGCCCTGTGTCCCAGTGCATGAGGGGCGTGCGCCTGGTGGAGGGCATCCTGCACGCCCCGGAGAACGGATGGGGCAATATTGTTTATGTCGTCAACTATCCTAAAGGTTAGTGTCATTCGAAGCAGTGTTTGAAAATTGCTCTATGGTGGTAAAACATAAAAATGTGTGTGAAATGGATAATTGTGTGTGAAATGAGGATGTAAAACTATGTCTTTAACTATGTAGTTTGTCATAGCTGATCCAAAGATCTATAATGCTAATATTGGACATTAGTTTCTTATACTGAAGATAAAAGTTAATGTCATATTTTTCCCTTTGTAGATAACAAGCGTAAAATGGATGAGACTGATGCTTCCTCCGCTGTAAAAATGAAGAGGGGAGACATGAAGACGTCAGACCTCATAGTTTTGGGTCTCCCCTGGAAAACCACAGAGCAGGACCTCAAAGACTACTTCGGCACATTTGGAGAAGTCATCATGGTTCAGGTGAGACTTTTTAATTATCTCATCATGCTTTGTATCACCCAGATATCATTCAAATTAATATGCTTGCATCTATCAGGTTAAGCGTGAGAGGGGCGGTAACTCAAAAGGCTTTGGGTTTGTGAGATTTGCTGAATACGATGCACAAGAAAAGGTGATCGCCCAGCGGCACATGATCGATGGGAGATGGTGTGACTGCAAACACCCAAACTCTAAGGTATATGAGAGATACATCACATTTAGTATATCATGAATAAGCACTATATAAGATAAGATAGGATGGACTATTGATCTCACACAGGAGAAATTTACATTTGGCATGGATAGAATCACTCAAGATTTGTGCAAAAGAGAGAAATGTGCAAACATTTTAAAGGCAAAAAATATAGTATCATAGATGTGCAGGATACATTACGTACAATAAAAAGTGGGAATTAAAGAAACAGTGGCAATAGTAGTGCAGGTTTTTTAGTCCTAGTGCAAGTGACTTATTGTACAGTCTGACAGCGTTGGGGATATCAACTTGTTCTATTGACCCTAGTATAGCTTGATTAACTAGACATGAGTCAAGAGGAGATTAATTTAAATGCTCCAAAGCCACAGTTGATGAGGAGCAAAGACTGAATCTACTTCCATGATTTAAAATCAACAAACTTAAAATCAAAGACATGTTGTCTCTTGACGTGTTCTTGAAAAGTTGTGAAGCAAAGGATTGTGCCATGGTGTAGATTAGCAATAATTTCCAACTTTATACAGCAAGGTCCAGATGAGCCTTTGAGGAGCAGAAAGGTGTTCGTGGGCCGATGCACAGAGGACATGACCACAGATGACCTGCGGCAGTTCTTCATGCAGTACGGAGACGTCACCGATGTCTTCATCCCAAAGCCTTTCCGTGCTTTTGCCTTTGTCACTTTTGCTGACGACCAGGTATAGACATTATAACGTTCCTATTGCATTACGATAACGTTAACCCCTTAATCTAGAATAGGGTTGTCAAATGTGGCCTGTGAAACCATTTTAGAAGCCCTTGGAAGTCATTCCCTTGCCAGCATTTATTCAATGGCGTAACATGGCATGTTATACATAATTTTAAAGCTATTATTTAATATCCAATAATGATTCTTCTTTACCTTTGGTTCAGTCCAAACCTAACTGAACTCACTTTGTTCTGGAAAATCTACCAGAATATAAAAAATGAAACTATTTTAATAACCACAGATAAAACATAACTTTCCATAAAGAAAACTGTAAAACTAGAGTCCATGGAGTAAAAGTATAATCAAACTCTGACTAAAAGGAGTTTGACACCCCTGGTCTGAAATATGAATTCTAAATCAAACTATTAAATCAATAAATCTATTCATTGAGGAACCAGTTATTAGAGTTTGAATATTGAAATGGAAAATAAAACCGAGACGTGTTGGTGATGCATTTTTCTTCTTTTCAGGTTGCCCAGTCTCTTTGTGGAGAGGACCTAATAATCAAAGGCATCAGCGTCCACATTTCAAATGCTGAACCTAAACACGGCAATAGGCAGTATGACCGGTCCGCGGGTCGGTTTGGCAACGGCTTTGCCGCTCAAGCTTTTGGGGGCAACCGCAGCGGTATAGGGAGCAGCACCAACAATAGTCTGGCAAATTTCGGTTCCTTCAACCTAAACCCAGCCATGATGGCAGCAGCGCTGCAGAGTAGTTGGGGGATGATGGGGATGCTGGCAAGCCAGCAGCAAACATCCAGCTCGGCAAACACCAGTAGTGGCACCAGCACCACCAGGGATCAAGCCCAGAGCTTTACTACAGGAAACAACAACTATGGCAGCACTTCAGCAGCCAGTCTGGGCTGGGGCACAGGGTCCAACTCTACGAATGCAGGGAGCGGGTTTAGCTCAGGGTTTGGGTCCAGTATGGAGTCAAAGTCGTCTGGGTGGGGTATGTAAGATAAGCGTTCGTATGGTAAGTATTGTGAGAGAGATGAGTCTTTTGAGAGTTTAGTTCTGGTGTATTGCATATGTGAAAGTTACCATTTTGTGGAAGATGTTTTTTTGTAATTTAAGCAGTTTAAAGATCTAATTTAGAAAGTGAGTGATTATGAGGTTGTCCAACTGAAGTGCTATTTTTGGTGTCTCATTTGTTTGTATGTATCCATTTCAACTGGATTCTCTAATGCATGTATTGTGAAATGTTATATAATAATTTGAAAATGCATGAATGTCTGTAGCTTTCCATTGATTGGCATTTCATCTCCTATGAAGGCAATCTTGCATTGGGAAGAATCTGGTTGAAACATAAATGTTTTAAGTGCAACTTTATTTGCAGTCAAGTTCTGGAAAAGCCTTGATTGAAATCTCTTCTGCAGTTCACCTCTCTTCCATTTCCCTGCGAGGAAGCTCCTCTTTGGCAGCATTCTTGGGGTGATATCGTGTTCATTGTCCCATCTGTAAATGCTATGCCATCACAGAACTCCACGTCGCATGTTCTGAAAGACGGTGGGTGTTTTCACTTTTATCCACTTTTTTAAACAAAACAGAATGGAGAGAACTGCGCAGCTGACTGGCATTTTAAGAACTGAGTGCGTTGCGGATGACTTGTGGCGAAGAGTGAAGCGATGAGTGAGCGAGCGGAGCGAGAGAAGCGTGAAACGGGACTGGTTGTTTTTGTGCAGTGAGCGAGCCCAAATCTGACTGCTTTCTGAGTGTGTGAGTGGAAGCGGCACATGCTACGAGCGCCTCCCCCCCTCCCTTTTAACATGGACATTTAATACTTCAATATTTTTTTTAACCTTTTGCAAGTCTTTCCTTACTATCAAGTATGTTGATCAAGTGCAGAATTATCAAAATGTGGTGGAATGTTGTGCTGAATTCTCGTTGTAATGCCTATATTATCTGATTTGAATGGTGTGTGCTTTTTATGTTCTCGCCCTGATCTGTAAGCGTGTTTTGATGTGGGTGACACTTGTTGAAGACACAGGGGACGCGAATGTTAACGTGTGCGAACGTGGAGTGGTGTGTCCAATGGCTCCCCCGTAGCTCTTGTTGTCTGAGGTGTCCACAAAATGTCAAATGAAGGGAGTTCTTTAAATAAAGCTCATTTGAATTTATGATGATTATTAGTTGATACTACTTGAGTCATTTAAATTCAATCTAATTCACATATCCAGGGACCTTGGGCTGTGCTGGTCGAGGTCTTGCCTGACTGGAGTCTGAAGGAAGAAGATGGAAGTTCCCACACTTTGACATGGGGTAGTACCTGTCTCGCAACTGCTTTATGTGGCATGTCCGTGATGCTGTGTGGTTGACCAGGGTAGGAAATCATAGGTTTGTCAATTTGCTCCGTGTCTCATTTCCTTTTTAAGATGCGCTATGTAACTTTACCGATTAAGACTCTGCTAGCTGTTTGTCTCCATTTAAACTATCAGACACTTTTTATTAATGAATCATGACTTCAGTTTTCATAACTCAATTTTTCCTCATCTTTTTATGTGATTTGACTTAATTATGGCATGTAAAAATCACTGGCAAGTCCGTAAATCTATAACCCTTTTGGCGTCAAAGTAGAATTGTTGCATGAGCTCCTGAGTCCAGGACACACTCTATACAAAGACCTGGCTTCTATCAAACGTTTCCCTACATCTTCCATTTCTTTATTTCTGTTATTGATTGTAGTAGTCTATTTCCTATTACGTTTCAGGGCTGCATCTTTGTTTCACATACAATTTCAGAAACTCTGGCACCCAAAGGGTTAAAATATTTCAACAGACAGACTACATATGGAGTAGAAATGTGTCAAGTAATTTTAAAAATTAAATCATTTGGATAAACAATTTTTATTGTTGTCCCTCGGTAATATTGCTAAGCCCTACACCAGACTTCAGGCACAATGTATGAAGTCATCACAATGGTGAAAACCTAAATCGGGTCAAGTTACTTGGTGCACCTTTAAAAAGCAACTTTCGCATCCCAAAACTGGACAGATGTTAGGCTTTATGTACATGGTAGACAGTGCCTAAACTTTTTGGTATCATACAAAGCAATATTTTTAGCTAACTTTTCTATATAATGCAGTAATGAACAAACGAATGTAGCTCCATCACCTGAACCCAAAGTCCCCATGTAACGAGTTGAGCAGAATAACCGTGGGTAGTTTTGTGTAAGTATTTTATTTACATGTTGGTTGTTGGTGTGGAGCTGCTTGTGCCTATAGTCCTTGGTCTCTGCTCTCCTCAGCGTCTTTACTCTTCCTTTTACCAGTACTCTTCTTTTCCTGGTTCAGTTCTTCACTCTTGTTCTGTATGTACATGGACTGAAAAATAAAACGTGATTCAAACAACTGTGTCGGGTTCAATGTTTTGAAGTATCAGAAGTGCTTACGAGTGCTGTGCTGCGACGAGCTACGAGTTTGACATCTTCTGCAGAAACGGTGGTTCTTTTTGCATGTCTGAAAGTGTATTTTATCAATATTTTTATGTACTTTTAACAAGCATAGTTTGACTAATTACCTGGCAAATGCTTCCAAATCTCTCGCAAAGATCTCTGTAAAATAATGGAATATGCATTTTACTTAGTTTGAATTCATAGTTATGTATATTTTATTTGGTTGGTGGGTGAAACTGAAGCAGGTTATTTTATCTATTCGGTAAACTACTGTAGTTTCTCCTGTTTTCTTTGTATGAAACACAGGCTAATTTTGGCAGCAGTCACAATTATTCGATTGTCCACACAACTGAACTGCTACAGATTTTACTACATTTTTCACACTGCATTAAAGCATCAAAGATTCAAATATACCCACTAATTGACTATTGTGATGAAATTGGACTCTTCCTATTCAAAAGATACATAATAAAGTAAATGGCACTGACAATTCTTGACAATATTGGCTGGAATTTCTGACTATGGACCTAGTGTCTTATTACGAAAACAAAACAATTGTGATTATATATGAGAGCTTTACATATCTATGGCCAGAGAAATGGGTTTTCAGCACATTAGGCCACTTCAGGGAGGTAAGTTCACACATTTTTATTCAGACTGCCTTTTAATGTGGAACTACCATAGAATGTTAATATTAACTACAAATAAAATACATAATCTTTATCCCATCATGCAACAGAAAACTCACCACACTGTCTGAAGCTGGTCTCTGCTATTGCTGCGATGGTTTGTCTGCTGAACTCTTTATGATGCTCCTGTCCAGTCTTCTGACACAGACGGCCCACAGTGTAATGCACAGCTGCTTTTAACCTCTGTGAAGTCAAAACACTATCGTTTAGAGAGGTTTTGATTGTACTTTTTGCCAGTAATGGATCCTACCTGATGAACCTCTTCTTTATCCAGAGACATGACGTCACCTCTCAGCGTCTACAGTAGCTTTAATAAAGAATATAAAGTGTAAAAGCTAAAAGCGACACGACGTTCAGACAAAGTATATATTAGAAAATTGGAACATTTCTATAAATCTCGCGGCAAAAACGGCGTCAATGGCAGGAACTCACACCGTGTGTTTAGTGCCCCCTTGTGTTCAGGAGGATCAGCGTTTCTGATTCGGCGACATCTTGACTGCATCTAAATTCTAACAAAATACCTGCTTATTCTTCTCTTCTTTCTCCTTATCCATGCACTTAGGTGGCATTATAAATAACATACATGGATCCTACCTGTCTATAATCAAATCTATTTAAATAGTCTATGGTCAAATCTAAGGTCGATATGAAAGGACAAGGGAAAGACGAGAAAGGATGAATTGTGACTGAATTTGGACTATCATCTCTTTTTAGGTCCATAATCAAAAAATAACCATGTGAAAGAATAGATTTAACTCGTTCCTTGCTCCCAAAGCTACTTCTATCACTAGTTTGTGATAATATAATATTCCCAACACCATTGCAAAGCCATAAGATGCTTGGAAGGCTGAATGAATTAAGCCTCCCAATCTTTATGGACCTTTTCCACATACCTTTTAACACCATGTGTTCCACATGGTGTTAGGCAAGTCATTAGAATGGCCTAATGACTTAATGACAATTTGGCAAAGGTAGGAATCAACCCTTCATAACTGTCAACAAATGAATCCACCAAGCCTTTGTCAAATCAAGTCGATGTATTTTTGTATAGCCCTAAATCACAACAGCAGTCATCTTTGAATATACAGTGCCTTGCGAAAGTATTCGGCACCCTTGAACCTTTCAACATTTTGCCACATTTCAGGCTTCAAACATAAAGATATATATATAAAAAAAAAAAAAAATGTCAAGAATCAACAACAAGTGGGACACAATCGTGAAGTGGAACGAAATTTATAGGATAATTCAAACTTTTTTAACAAATAAAAAACTGAAAAGTGGGGCGTGCAATATTATTCAGCCCCTTTGCACTAATACTTTGTAGCGCCACCTTTTGCTGCAATTACAGCTGGAGGTCGCTTGGGGTATGTCTCTATCAGTTTTGCACATCGAGAGACTGGAATTCTTGCCCATTCTTCCTTGCAAAACAGCTCGAGCTCAGTGAGGTTGGATGGAGAGCGTTTGTGAACAGCAGTCTTCAGCTCTTTCCACAGATTCTCAATTGGATTCAGGTCTGGACTTTGACTTGGCCATTCTAACACCTGGATACGTCTATTTGTGAACCATTCCATTGTAGATTTGGCTTTATGTTTTGGATCATTGTCCTGTTGGAAGATAAATCTCCGTCCCAGTCTCAGGTCTTTTGCAGACTCCAACAGGTTTTCTTCCAGAATGGCCATCTTCCCTGTCCCTGCTGAAGAAAAGCAGGCTCAAACCATGATGCTGCCACCACCATGTTTGACAGTGGGGATGGTGTGTTCAGGGTGATGAGCTGTGTTGCTTTTACGCCAAACATATCGTTTTGCATTGTGGCCAAAAGTTCGATTTTGGTTTCATCTGACCAGAGCACCTTCTTCCACATGTTTGGTGTGTTTCCCAGGTGGCTTGTGGCAAACTTTAAATGAGACTTTTTATGGATATCTTTGAGAAATGGCTTTCTTCTTGCCACTCTTCCATAAAGGCCATATTTGTGCAGTGCACGACTGATTGTTGTCCTATGGACAGACTCTCCCACCTCAGCTGTAGTTATCTACAGTTCATCCAGAGTGATCATGGGCCTCTTGGCTGCATCTCTGATCAGTCTTCTCCTTGTTTGAGATGAAAGTTTGGAGGAACGGCCGGGTCTTGGTAGATTTGCAGTGGTCTGATACTCCTTCCATTTCAATATAATTGCTTGCACAGTGCTCCTTGAGATGTTTAAAGCTTGGGAAATCTTTTTGTATCCAAATCCGGCTTTAAACTTCTCCACAACAGTATCTCGGACCTGCCTGGTGTGTTCCTTTGTCTTCATGGTTCTGCCTGCGCTTTAAACAGAACCCTGAGACTATCAAAGAGCAGGTGCATTTATACGGAGACTTGATTACACACAGGTGCATTCTATTTATCATCATTAGTCATTTAGGACAATTTTACTGCCATACGTTTGATTTGTGTATTTTAGAATAATTTGTAAATGTATTGCTTTATTTTGAAAATCCTTGGGTAGGAACCTTTGTTTCGTTACCTGTTTTCGGTGACGCTAATTAAGTTACGCAAGTCCACTGGATAGGGTATTACTAGCTTGTAGCTGAATAACTCATGTGCTCAGGGGATTCTCGCGGTACTGCAGACTGAACCAGACTAAATTCACGTGGGCCACCCAGAAATTTTCCCCATAGAACTCAATGCATATTAAAACAGCTCAACCTCAGCTGACAGAGAACCTACAGCTTTAATAAAGATCGGATTTTGTGGGGATTTTAGTGTCCCTTGTCATCCTGAACTTTTTTTCTTCTTAAATCCTTCGGTTTTGTTTAAATCCACACTTTAGTGCCACAAACTCTGCTCCTCTGGCTCTCGCTCTAGCTCCCGCTCTGATGAACTGCTCTGATTGGTCAGAGCGCGGCCGAGCCCCTCTGTGCACGTGCGTGAAACCCGGTGTGAGACCCGCACACGCGTGTTTGGCGCAACGCATTATGGGAGATCATCCACTGCGCAGAACCGGGAGGACCAGACGATGCCCAAATACAGGCGAGTTTCCCATAGATCTTTGCGAGTTTCAGGCAACTTCCGCTAATCTTTCAGCCCCCATGCCGTCACAAAGCGCCACTGAGCACAGCCATTCATTTGAATAGGGCGCCATCTTGGATCGCCGGGGCTTGGGGGGTCAAGTGCATGGATCTATGGCCCAGTCCCAATACCCACACTGCACCCTACGCCCTCCTATGAAGTGTGCATTTGTTTGAAGTGCGCGCAAGGGTTTGAGTGCGCAGGTTGCAAGCGTGCACAAAAGGTGGAATTGGGACAGTGCACACTGAGAGCAGGTTACGTCATCGACTCGTCAAGAGATGGTCATTTTCAGACCTAAACTTTATAAAAATTAAAGGTAATTTTTTCTGACCCTTTGGGAAACAATATGAATTGCTTCACACACGTTATAATACATTTATATTAGTTGTTTTTAATTAGAGATAGCGGTATAATTTTAAGTTAAATGTGGGTAACTAACTATCTGGTCAGTTTTTATACATTCTAAGATTATTGTACTAAGTGTAAAGTTTAAATTGAATGTTATATAAACGCTTGCTTTAAAAAGTTATTAAATTGTTAAAACACAATGTCCGTAATTCTTCATCAGACGTTTATGCTTCTTTCCAAGTAACATAGCAAAACTTATTTACACACATACTGCATATATATTTCAAAATTTATATTTAATTGCATTTCCCCGTCGTTTTGGTGTGTACCGCAAAGAATTATGGGCAATATCCTTCGCCAGAGTGTGCATAGATGCAGGCTACGGCGAAGTGTGGATCAGGGGCGCAAAGGGGGCGGGGCCAAATACCTCCCTGGAGAATTGGGACACCCTACGCACTCGCACCCTTTATCGGGAACGCGCAAATGAGGGGCGCAAGGGTGGAAGTGCGAGTATTGGGAAGGGGCCAGAATTATAATAGATCCATGGGATATTTTTGTATAGCCCTATAGGAGCGTATGTTGTCAGAGTGTGTGGAGGAGGAGAAGAAGCGTATGTTGTCAGAGTGTGTGGAGGCATGGCAAAAACGTTATTTGATGAGAAAAAAAAATACAAATATTGACACCGCCTCATAGCCATTTTGGCGCATTTTGCCGTAATCTAACTATTAGAAAAAGAAGACTCCTTTTGGCTCAATCTTTTGATTTGCTCTGCCATTTTGCCACAGGACGAAAGAGCCATGTCAGCAAAAAATTCCGCGACCAATATCGCATTGCCAAGCGCCGTAACAGTTTGTGTGTGTGCGTATGCTTGCGTGTGTGCGTGCGCGCGCCCGACGGAGAGAGGAGGACACACGGCTGCGCGCGTGCTGATCTCTTCACGCACCGCGCGAGGTGGTGCTGAATTCATGTCAAAGATTATAACAGGAAAAACTTTCCCGAGATCTGGGAAAAGGGTCTCGCACCCCCTTTGCGACGGGCCTGATAGCCATGGTATTTGCATGCATGCAATTTCAGAAAAGAGGACCACTCTTGCACAGCAAATCTGCTCTCAGCCCAAAGTGTCAAATAGTAGCTCACATGGGGCTCTCTTCCAAGTATGCAACAGATAACATGTGTACTAATAAATTGAAGACACATTTGGTAAATGGTTGGTACGTTTGTGTATCTTTTAAGAAGAGCCCAAACAATACAGGTGAAATTTGATGTTAGTTTTTCTAATGTCTGTCTCCACGCCTAACGTATCAAAAGTATCAAGGTATCAGATCAGGCTCTGCTTAGTGCTGCTGGTGAAACACTACCCACAGACTCCACTGCTGTGGCTTCAGACCGATTAAAATGGACACTGAGCACAATGTCAAAACAAGATAAGAGAAGGATATCCATGTTTCTCTACTTGCTCATTTTTATGGCTTACTTTGGTTGCAGACAGATACCAAGAAGTCAAAGGATCAAATTGTATGTCTATTTCGTTTGTGTGTTGGAATATTAACATTCTGATATTGAGTTTTACTACATTTTTCAGCCAAATAGTCAATACTATGTTTGCAGCACTTGTCCTGGGACCTCAGCTCTATGTCTTGACAAGGTAATACCAACATCCAACACATTAATTAGATATTTGTTATGTAATTATCTCCCATTTATTACGCAGCGAAAAGTCTTCCAGATACTGCCGACAGCCTCTACTGAATAACCTCTCAGCCTCTATCGTGCTGTCTTGTATTGCTGCAGGTAAATGTGATTTGATAAAGGGTTCTTTTCAAACAATTGACCTGTAATCATTCATTTACTGTAACGTTTACAAAGCAAATGTTGTTGTTGCAGAAGGGAACAGAATCTAGTTGTAGTATAGCCTGAACATGCTGATATTAAATTGAGAAATGACCAGTTTCAGCAATTGTGAATTTCCCGTTTGATATTTCTATGTGATAAGTATTTATGGTTTTTTGAGGATTCATAATGTTTTCCATATGAATCTATAATTTGTTTATCTATTAAGCAATCTCATCATTCTTAAACACACAAATATTTTCCTTTTTGACTTGAACAGGTTTCTCAGTTATATTCACGCTGTTGGAGCCGGTCCCTTTAAGTCTGTGGAGGTGTTATTATGTGTTTGGACTTGTGTCTTTTGGGCATGGATTAAGCACTGTCATTTTAACCTCCACAGCAGCATCTTGTGTGAGTGACTTTTGATCATACTGCATTTGTTGAAATATTTTGAGCCACAGTTAATGAAGTTACTCTGTGTAGGTCAACACCACCCCAGAACTGTACTACATGTCTCTGCTTTTGACCGTGGCGTCCGGCATAAGCACAGGTGAGCTCAGGATTCACATTGTACAGTCAAGTCTATTAACACTAATAGGTGGCAGACTCAAAGTGTCCCACAAACATTCACAGTATGGGAGGATACGTGTTTTCATTTCCTTACCATATTATTCTTTTTTTGAAGTCATGTATTGAATGACCTTATGCACTATTTATTTGCATGTCACAATTCATACACAAGGCAACTCAAAGGATTAAGATTAAGAGGTGCTGAATAAAACAAGATAAAGACAGGGACACAGGGTTTTAAAACATAAATAATGCCAGTGCATTAAAAGAGTGAGGACAAAAATCCCTGTTGTATGCACAGCTAAACAGAATTGTTTTTAACCTGGATTTGAACATTGTCAGTGAAGAAGCCCGTCTCACATTTTCAGGAACTAAATTATACATGTAGTCTGTCAAATAATGACTCTTGTTAAAGTAAACAAACAAATCATCAGGCCTCTACATGCTGTCTCCATCTTATTGGATTTTTTTTCCTTCTCGATGACTTACTTTTAAAAAGAGTTAGAGATTAAATTGCATTATGGTGTATTTATTTTATTTCACAAGAATTGGTTCCCATTTTTGGCCCTGGGCTGAACTGTCTCTTCTTTGTGGCAAAGCTGGTGCTGGAGCTGTACAAACTTGCCATATTTGATGTTTTGAGCAGAGAGCTGTGGCTGAGTAAAGGTGGTCTGAACAAGCTGACCTACAAGATGTGAGAGGCCAAAAAACTAGTGATGGAACAGTTTGAGAGCCAGGAGCCTTATATTATATTAAGAGTTCCATTATCTGTTATTTGAAAGTAATATTTTTGCTCAATCAAAAGAGTGGAGGAAATTATTAATTTTTACAATAAATTAATCCTCAGCCTTTTTTGTAAGGTCTCAAACCCTTATTTTTCATTCAGTAAAACAATGAAGAGGAGTAGAAAGTAGGGATTCTCTTCAGTATAAAGCAGCGGGGGCAAATTCATTTGGGTATTTATTTCCAGATTTTCAAACAGTTATCTTTTATTTGGATTGAACCAAAAGTGAAGACGGTTCGCAAATGTAGACTGTTAGTTAAAAAAACCAATGACATTATTGACCCATATTAATTTTAGTGTTTGGTTAAAATATTAGAATAAATTAAATGTTATGGTTGCCATGTCAACATATTGCCATCAACCAAATCATAATTCTGGGGCTTTATGTTGTAAAATACTGGTGTATAAAGTATTCATACATCTACTCTAGTATCGTTACATTCACCACAGTACTTGCTGCTTTTACATATTTAACCCTAGATTCACCTGGTGTTTGTTTCAGGGTTTTTTGTGGTGAAATGTGCCCTGTGGCTGAAGAACAGACTCGGGGAAAAGGAACAGGAAGTGTCACATGAGCTCCGGCATTAAGGTTTAATGAAGCCGCCATGTCACCACACGCTGTAACTTCAAACCATGGGAACGCCAAAAAGAGAAAGCAACTTAATCCGTTTCATGTTTTGATCCTCACGTGGCAAAAGCAGCTGCTGGTTTTTTATTAGGTTTATGAACTGAAATCTGAACTGGGAGTAAGCAACTTAAAACAGAGGCGTTGAGTCAACATTTCAATCAAAAGTTCTTTAAAAAGTTCATTGTGTACAATCACATTCTTTCACAAATGTACATCTTTTCTAAACAGAGGTGTGGAACATGTAACCAGTATCTGTGATATATTTGTACCAGGAAATCATTTTGTCAAACTGAAATGATCTAATAAGGGCCAACATAAGAGGCCATACTTTACCCTGGGTTTGACTCCTGGTCCTTTTCTGTGTGGTTTGCATGTTCTCCCTGTGTCATCGTTTTGTCTGGGTTTCCCAGACTACTAAAGACATGTACACCAGGCTTCCCTGAAAAAGTCTCTCCTGGTTAAATAAAGGCAGATGATAATGTGATCTTGATGTTTTACTTTTGATTGTCAAAATACATTGGCTTTATATTACTTTAAATGTTGCAAAATAATCTTCGGAAATAGGTCCGGAGATGATAGCTCTTAAACGTTCTTGTATAGAAAAACTGTTTGGAGCAGCTGGCGAGAGAAAGAGTCCAAAATAAGGTCTCACTGAGGTTTAAGTTTGAAAAGAGAATAGCCGTAATTGGTTTCAAAAAAAAAAAGAAGAAAACTTTGGTCACAGCATGCAGTTTGGGATCAACACTTCAAAGTTCGAACCAGTCTCAAGTGAAAAAAACACTGTCACAGTGTGTAAAATATAGACATTTTGCATAATAAAAGTCAGATCACACAGAAAATGTATGTAAAAATATACACAACTTCCTGAGATTTAAAGAGCACCCACATCTGTTTTGTCCTTTTAAGTTTTATGAGCACATCTGTTCAATTGTTTAGCGCCTTTCCACTGTCTCAACCATTAAAACTCACCAACACTCTCACACTCTATAAAACATATTCATTTGTCAAATCCAAATCACGACTGCGATTCGGAGCAATATCAAAGTAACGTTCTGAAAAGTGGGATATCTAGATGATAAACTCAACAAAGGAAATATAGATCAGCAACATTCAAGTATTTTTAAATATAACTTCAAAATGTATCCAAAGAACATTCTCTTCAATTCACTCCATAATAAAATAGTACTTTTCTTAACAAATCCTGCATTTTTTATACATTAGGCACAGGATCCAGGATGATGAGTTATTGTGGCTTTAGAACAAATCAATACTATGATTTTCAAGAGAAAGCGTAACAATAACTCAAAAAAGGAGAAATTTAGATGATTTAACTTTATTGCAATGCTGTGGTAACCTATTTTCATTTTTCGTAAGACTTCAGTGTGTCATCCCCAGTGCATCCAAGTGATTATGTCCGTTTTCTGTTGTTCACAGTAGGTTCACAGTAGGTTCACAGTACAAATGTCCCATGTTTACCCTAGGAGTGCCTCGTAGTCCATGTACCACACCAGGCTGCCACCGTCTGGCTTCACCCATGTGACCGGCCACTGTGATGTCTCTCCTTTCACTCTGCTCAACTGCGTCACCGCTTCGTGTTTGTATTTCCCCAACATCAAAATGGCCACTTTCTGAGCTCGGTTTAAGGCGTTAAAGGTTAAGCTCATTCGCTGGTGAGGTTTGCTCGGGCTTTCTGTAAAAACGACTAAACTTTCCCCGTGATCTTCTGGTTTGACTCCTGGGAATAGCGACGCCGTGTGGCCATCGAATCCGACGCCTAGCAACACAAAGTGAAAGCTCGAGGCGTTGACAAACTTCCTGATCTCCTCTTGATAGAGCCAAGTCCCTCGGTCGTCTTCCACGCACAGACGCTGGTTTAGCTGCACGGGCATCGGGTGTAAATTATAATATGGGATTTTTACGTGTTGGAGTAGGTGGTCGTGGAGGCTGCGAAAATTTGATTCCATGTCGTTTAGCGGCACGCAGCGCTCGTCCACCATCCAGATGTGTGTTCCCCCCCACGGGAACGCAAAGTGGTGCAGGACCAGTCTGTGGAAGAGCGCCAACGGAGAGGCTCCTCCCGATAACGCCAGGTGGAAAACGCCGCTTTCGAGGATAGCCTTCTCCGCTGCTTCTTCAATGTCGGACGCCAGCTTTTCAATCAGCCCCTCTGTCCAGCCTGAAACCATTTCGTCGTTTCGAAATTTCCCCTGCATAACTTGGAAATTGTTGGGATTTTGCCCGCTCATGTGATCTTGACTGATTATAACAACTTCATTGACATAGCTCAAGTCTCTTCCTTTTAGAAAGATGTCAAGCATATCTTTGTTATCGGCGCCCCCTGGGTAAATGCGTGGGAATGTGTCCGTGATGCTTGTTAAAAGTGGGGACCAGAAATCCCACGAGGCCAAGAGGTTTTCTGTACTTACAAAACTATTGCGTCGCCCAGCAAAGATATGAGAAATCAGCTCGGTGTATGCTTCCTTTTCCAGTATTGGTGTTTGCACGTAATAGTCGGAAATGGGCAATCCTAAAACTGTAACATCTTTATCCTTGTGCTCAGTTACTTCCTTCCATTCGCTGTCAACAACGTCTGGCTTGAACAGGTTTTTGCTCACAAGGATTGCAGGGTAGTTAAGGCTGCCATGTCCAAAATAGAAGATGATTTGTTTGGGTTTGCAGTGGACGCTGTTTTGGTTCTGGAGGCAGAAGACGTTGTCCTTAAAAAGCACACGGGCGTATCCCACTCGCTCGTCCAACTGTTTTCCTGACATCATGAGAATCGGCATGTCTTCATATCGAGTCTCGTCGATATGGGCCAGGACAGCTGCAAAAGGTGCAAGAGTTAGAACTGGGTGACAATGATATTAATGTGGATCTTTATTTGTTAAATAAACTAAATATTTATTTTCTATTAAATGGAAAACAAAACTTAACTAATTATCTCATTACTTGAGTCTGTAATGTGACATGTTGAAATTATTTTATGACTAAGCAATTTCAGGAACCAATCGCACGTTAAAAAAAAAAAAAAAAATCTGGACTCAAAAGTGAAATACAAATTAGTAGTATCATCATTACAAGACTGAGCTACAAAAAAAAAGTCAGTACAGATCAGGTCTACGCCAAGAGGTGAATAGACAAACTTTTGTGAAAACATAAGCTCTTTGGTGGAGGAAACAAAAAGGACTATGGACTAATACTAGGTTGACTAAGTTCAATGCCATCTTAAAGCCTTTATCTTCTTGAACCAGTAAACATGCTTCAACATGATAAATAATTTCCAATGAAAAGTAAACTCCTCACATGGCTATTACATTGTAAACTTGTGCAAATATAGGCGTTTCACCGCCACAAAGATCCAGGTGTTCAGCCTAGACACGACCAAACTCAAATAATGAATCATCACTGATCAACACCAATATCGGAAAAAACTGCCATCTTGAACCGGTCGCTTAATAACAACAGTATGATTCATTTGGTGAATACTTGTAACCAGACAATGTTATCCCTGTCTTTTTTCATAAGGACTGAAAAACAACCTAGAACCAAATGTTCCCTGTGGTTGAGGAAAATGGGTTTGAGGGACATAATTTCATAAATCTCGAACGATGAAAAAGAAAAAATGTGCAGCTAATGTATTAGTTTAACATAACCATTCTCGGCTCTCTGGACTCTGAGAGTTGTATAGACCATTTAAAAAACATGTAAGAAAAGTGATGCACAAGCTTGGACTTCTGTGAAATATATATCTGGTATGTGTCTGTTACTTGCACTTTAAACTAGTATATATATTGTAGTCTGACTGTAACATTTTGTATTCATAGTCATCTTAAACTTTTACATGACTCCACGCTAAACTGTACAATGCGTCAAATCTTCAGAGGCAAAAAAATAAACCAAAAATATTTGTACCTTGTATTTCTTTAATACTATGTAGTTTATAGATATGCAAAGCCATTTCAAGAAAAATGGATGCCTTTCAAAAGAATTGTATTGAACTTTGGGGACACAATTGTTACATTTATGTCATGTCATGTTGGAGGCTTTGTGATTGGAATAATCACAGGACAGGAAAGTCTATTTCATGGCTAATGGTTGAAGATATAACTATATCAATCAATCAAATTTTATTTATAAAGCGCTTTTCATACAAAAAGTGTAACACAAAGTGCTTTACAGTTTAGTATTACTATAATCTATAACTATAATAATATAACTATATGCAAAAAATATGATTCAATAACTGCAGACAAACTGGGCGTTTTGGACGTAACACATCACGTCCACTGGTTGTTTCGTCCAAAACGGCAGTCAGGAGCGCTATCATTAGTGTGGGCGTGAACGAATCAGTGTAAGTCGCGCCCCTTCACTGGACAAACAAGCTGAAATAAAAAAAGAGTGGGTCTGTGAATATTCGGCAGTAGCAGCCATTTTGGGTCTTTTTGACCCATATGCAAGACATTAGTACAATGTTGTCTGGAGTGAACCACATCCGAAACTCAGTCCTGCCCAGTGAAGAGCTACAGACCTGCAAAGGTGGGCGTGGCAGTGACGAAGCCCGTGGTCTTGTTGAGCTCCTCTCGGACCTCTTGCTGGTAGTTCTGGTACTGTCCGGTCACTGCCTGGTTCCTGCTCAGCGGCAGCAGCGAGGTGAAGATGTGGAGTTTGTTGGTGAGCACCTCCTGGCTGTCGCTGAGGTCGCGGGGCAGCTTCATGGTCAACAGAGTCAGGACTTCTGTGAGGTGGTTCTGCAGCACGTCCCGGATCACGCCGTACTCGTCGTAAAAGGCAATGCGACCTGCGCAAGAATATGATTTAGTACCGGACGTTGGTGCGGTTTTGGCTTGTCTCCATTGACATAAAGCTGGAGTGATAGACCTCATTGCAGGATTACAGGATACATTTTGGTATTTTATATATATATTTTAACTTTATTTGAGACACATATTTTAAGGGATACAACAGATAACATGTGTGAGTGCGCAACATTATTATTAATATGTTGAATACAATAAAAAAATAGATAAACAAATAATTAGCATAAAACAGGATAAATAATGGAAAGTTGTAACCTATAGGTAGATAAGACAAGGGATGAATTTCAGTTGGTAGAGCACTGGTCTTTGGACCCAATGGTCGTGGGTTCGAGCCCAACCACACCCCATGTCACCTGCTCCCACTGATGTCTGCTGTAGTTGTGTCACTGGGAAAGACACTTAACCCCACATTGCCTGAAGCCCCCACTGAAAGACCATGGCCATCTCGTTGAAGACAGCTAAGCTAAGCTGCTATGACACTTGGGTGGCAGCTCTGATTGCCACCCCCATGATCCAGTAATGGATTAATAAAGGGGAAGACAATCACATGACAATAGAAAATGGTCCAACAGATATACCCACTAACTTTTCTCCACACAGACAACACATTTAGTCTGTCTTTATCTTATTAGAAAATGTGATCTTTCGAAAGAACCCTGTGACTATTTGAAGCTTTGAGCAGAGAGCTAAATAGAGAGAGTGAGGGTGGTAAAAAAAACTGATGTAAAAAAAATTGAGATCTAATGACATATGAAAACTAGAGGTGCCATCTGCATATAAAAGCTAGATCCCGCCATCGGACCTCTGAAGCTAAGCAGGGCAGGGTCTGGTTAGTACTGAGATGGGAGACCTTGAGTAACACCAGGTGCCACTGTGGGGCGACTAAAGCATCTACAGTGAATGTTACAATAATTTTGTGCTGCAACATCTTGTTAAACTGGAAATAATTATGCAGTTCATTGTTTTTGAACTACCTGAAAATCTGCAACAAAATTAGAGGTTTTTAGGAGAAATGGACATGTACAGCGACTGTATTTATGAGTTACTTTACAAACCTTTAACATCAAGAGTCTCTTTTAAAACGATCTCCACTCTCTCGATGAAGTGTTTGTTCCAGAGAGGGTCGAGGTGCTTCTTGTTTTGCATCCTGAACTGAAGAATGTTAGCCACCACCTTCACAAGCAAAGATCATACAATGTTAAATAAATCTATTTTTTACACTTGCAAAACAGGGCGAGAGAAATCAACCTTACATTCAAGGTTGATTTGAATACTCTGATGCTTGTTTTTAAATGTTTAAATGGTTTGGCCCCTGCATATCTGTCGGCACTGTTATCTCTGTATGCTCCAGTGAGGTCTGAAAAACCAGCTTCTGTTGATTATGCCAAGGTCTCGTCTCAAAACTTGTGGAGCCTTTTCTGTTGCTGCCCCCAAACTGTGGAATAGTCTACCTCTGTTCATTAGAACAGCTCTTTCATTGGAAGTTTTTAAGTTTAGTCTAAAGACATATTTTAAAACCTTGGCTTTTAACACCAATTGAGTTTCACAATTTTAGTTTTACATGGATGTGTATGTTTTTTATGCTGTTTTCTTTTCTTTTTATCTTTTGTGCCCATGAAGCACTTTGGGAAGCTGGTGTTGTTGTAAATGTGCTATACAAATAAAGTTGACATTGAGGCTTCACCTGTTTTCCCAAGTAGTGGTCAATTCTGTACATCTCCTCATCCTTCAGCGAGCTTCCCAGTTGCGTGGCCAGCACTTGTGCACTTTTAAAATCGTGTCCAAAGGGTTTCTCCAGCACCACTCGCAGCCACGCCCCATTTGGCGGCCTACAGCTACTGTTGATCCTGTCTGCAATCTCTGCGTAAGCAAAAGCTGGCACTGAGAGGTAGAAAAGCCTCCCAGCTTCCTTCATACCTTCTTGTTTCAGCTGTTTTTCAATGCTTTTGGATAGGTCTTTGTATTCTTCCAGAGTTTTAAGCTGCTTGTATTTTGAAATTCGCAGAAATTGTTCTCTGAGTATTGCACAGCGTTCTTGAGAGACGTCTTTCGAGCACTTCAGGGCCTTTATAACCTCAAAAAGTATGGGAGTGGACTTGTTGACGGGTGACAGTCCTCCGCCGTAGAAGGAGAAACTGTGTCCGCTGTTGATTTGGTTTATGTAGAGTTCGAAAAAGCCTTGCCAGAGATACTTCCGCGCCAGATCTCCAGTTCCCCCCAAGATGACCACAGAGACATGTCCAGGTTTGTGAGCTCTGTCCTGGGCAGTGAGGGCACACAGAGGGGCCAGCACCAGCAGCAGCAGCAAAGACAGCTCCATGCTACCAGTTAAAAACTTCCAAAAACCTGTAAAGATGAGAGAAATAACATTTAGTTACACTGGCATAGTCTTGTATTTACCACGGAAAAGCAATATATCACATAAACCTCTCACACACACACAATAAAATACAGTTTTTAAAGCATTAAAGTTAATAAATATTCACTTTTAGTCTGCTATAAAAACATTTTCCAGGGGTTAGGGCAACAGTTCAGTTAGAGATTTATGTATGAGGCAACAATTAATAAATGCAATAATGTTTGGAATGATCAATGAATGATAAATTCAATTTATATTTGTAAATGTTATGTTGGAAGACTTTACAAAGTTGTTGATTCGCCAACACCGATCAGAGAATCAGAGGGACAATTACAGCTTACTGTCATTTTTTGTTATTAACACTGTGGTATTGTAAAATCAAGTATTTTTTCAAGTATTGAAATCAAGTTTGTTATTTCAGTATAGACACAAAGCAAATTTCTATAGTGAATATTTCTTCACTGACAATACCAATAAAAAACAATATTCTCATTCTCTAAACCTGTAGTAAAAATTAGAAAAAATAAACTATGTCAAAATCATGTATAAAAGTCCAAAAGGGTCCTGCTTACAGTCGCAGACCTGCTGCCAATAATAGCTATTAATAATCTATTAAAATAGCAATTAGTGTCTATTCAAACAGTGCAAGCATCAAGATCTTTTAGCACTGACAAATTAAACAAATCAGTTTGCCACAATGCAACCTAAGAAATATGTTCTTAATAAATAACAAAAAGCTATGCAGCCAGATCGTAATGTAATAGTGAAAATACCCATTGACGTCTCCAGTCGAAGTCCGCAGTCACGTCCACAGATGCACTGCTCTGTTTGTGCGGTGAACGATATTAAACACTGAATCTAGGACTTTGGACTTTGCTCGCGAGCCTAGTCCCAATACAAGGACACTTCTGTTGATAGTTGAACCGGTGGGTTTGCAGCAGCGACTGATTTGATAAGGTCCTGAAATAACTGCCAGGAAGTGTAGTGTTACAAATCGATTGGGATTTTGGTTAAATTATAAGATTCTCAATTTGTATGAAACTAATTTTATGAATCGACAATGTTGATAATAAAAATGATTTGACATCATGATGAACTTGTATTGTGAGCAACATATTTTGTATGGCCCACCTCCAACTCATTATAAGAGAACCTCCATGTAGCAACAAGTATTTTCAACAGAAGAATAAATAACACTAAACATCAACAGCCAAGAAATAGATGGACTTTCTTTTTTTATTCTCGAACCATTTCTAAAGCATATTGGTGTTACCTGATAAAACATGTAACATTATTTTGTCATTTTATTGTCACTGGTTATAGTAAAGCCACACCTTTCTAAGCATGTTGGCCTCCACCAAGATCAAATATTGACTAGAATTTTTTTTTTTTGGTATTGAGTAAAGAGTTCAAGAAGTTTTAAATTTGCATGAGCAGAGATGAGGACTTTGGAGTCGAGCCTGGTGTGAGACCTGAGTCACTGTTTTGATGATTGGAGGCTTGAATGGATCGGACTTGGTCTAATAACTTTATAAGCTATTTTTGTATCGCCCTAAATCACAACAGTAGTTATCTCAGACTTGACAAAATTGTTGAAATCGCCAACACAGATCAAAGAATCGAACGGATCAAACACAAGAAATGCGATGATAAAAAAAAAAAACAGTCATTGGTCCACAAGGGGCGGATGTCCATAAATGTCTATAAAATACATAAATGTTGTTGAATGTGGAGTGTCCTGACCATCACCACTTTCCTTGGATCCTCCTGTATTGGCAAGGAAAAACTCTAAAAAACCAGTCAGAGAAGGTAAAGGTGTATTTATCCCCCTAGGGCAATTCACCCTCTGCATTTGACCCATCCTGATACCCCAAGGGCGTCATAGTGGTTGTCATAGTTCAGTGTCTGAGGACCTATCGAGACCTACAGTATGTTGATGCTGGGTTTGGTCAGGACTACCGGAGCTGGAAAATTTTAACAATTTTTACCCTACCATTTTGGTGGTGGGGAAAATCCACTCAGAAAGACCCTGTACTGAACGGGATTCGGACCCAGGGAGAGCATCAGCTTGTTTGTAAAAAAAGATGAAAACGTTGCCTAAATGCTCAACAATGTTCTGAGAGATAACCCCACAAAGCTCTGACTGTGTTTGCTCCACACAGATGTAGCCTTATCGATCCCAGCATTTGACTAAACAAATCAAAACACGTTGGTATTTGCACTGAACAGATCCAACATGAATTGGATCAATAGTTTGTGAAGCGCACGACAACAGCCCAATAACGTGTGTGCAGCCGTTGAGACGTGCCAACAGTCTGATTCTAACCACAGAGAAACCTGTTATTACAGACCCGCTGGAGATGTTGTTTTAACGTACAATTACTCTCTAGCAAATGTGTTGAAAGCAAGGTAAAGACATGCTTTCAATGTTGTTTCCTGTTTATTCCCACGCACTAAAACATGATAGTGTTGTGTTGAGGTAGGAAAAAAAATATCTGAAAGTCCAAATGAAAGTGAATTCATTTGGGGAGAAACACAAAAATGGTTAGATGGACTTCTGCTTCGTGCTGTTTTGGTTTTGTAAATTGCTAAATTTATTCAAACATATTTATCAAGCTTTTTTCTTGCAGTACAATCATTGCCATTATGAGTGCTTCCAAACCTTCTATATTATAATATATTGTATCTTTATGTTTGTCAAATTGTGTTCAGAATCAGAATTATTCGTATAGGGCACTGTCCGGTTTCCGAAATGTGCTAAAAATAGCTCAGATGACTGCGCATGCGCGCATGTTTCGGACAAACATTGTGTACGACTCGTTGAGTTCTACTGTGTTCTCCTCATACGCGTGTGTATTTATTTGGGCTAAATCATTGAATCATGGTGACAACAAAACACTGCAGTTATGGTGCTTGTCGGAGCGATTTCAGATACTCTGAAAAGGACTATATGAAAGTAACATTCAACCCGTTCGTTAAACCACAACATCGGACCAGACCAGGACCAGACCAGGACCAGATCAGACCAGGTGGGTGCTTGTGGTCGGCAGAATTTCTCTCATGAAAAGGTTAAAAAGGGCACATGTTTTTTCAAAACACTTCGCTGGACCAACTGTGGAGCATCCAGATCCAGTCCTAGCTACGTTTAGCTGGGACTGGATCTGGACCGCTGTATCAGGTCCGTCTGAGCTCTTCTGAATGTAGTTAGCAAAAACTTTCTCTTTACACCATTTACCCCCATCAATCCATATTAGTATTGTTTGTCCTAATCCAGAAAGTATACAATTCTCACACCTGAAGAAAGATGAGAGGGATTTTTTTCAACTTTGTGTCTGCTTATTATACGGCTTTGTACCAATTGAACACACAAAATAAACGTCATTCACTACTCATGCCGAAAGGTTTATTTAATGAGTGCAAAGAAAATAGTTCCCAAAGGTTTTCCCGTGGCAGGCGAGTAACAGTGAGGATAGTTAACCTAAAAGCGATCGCTTTAGTCGCATTAAAAAAGTATTTTTGTCATGAAAACCTGAACAGTTAATTCTGAAAACCTCCGTGCACTTGTGTTATGAATGTGTATAATGTATTCTCCCATTAACATTTAAATGTGTTGATTGATTGTCATTTGCGTTTACTGAGTGTGGCTAGCTCTGATAGTTTCTCTCAGAGACAGTGGCGTAACCCGTTGTGATCATGGATTTATTATAATATCAGCTGACTGTAGCTAACTAATGATCAAACTAATTACAAAGTGGATAGTGCAAAAACAACTTGATAAATGGAAGTTAATCACAGCAAAACAAACAAAGAAGGCGCTAGCATTGCAATTTAAATGACTAGATAATGTTAGCATAATCCTCACCATTATCTTTTTATCAATTCAAACCGTCTACCAGTTACTGGAAGACCACGACATTCAAGCCAACGTTATAATTGGTCTACACTATGATCCCTGATGGTTTGATGGTGGAATTTTGCCCCTGGTATATCATTTTCGTCTAAAGTGACAAGTGGTATTTGATTCATTTCGGCAGTGTTTGTCCGAAACATGTGGGCGGGAGTTGACAGGCGGCGGGGGCGTGGCTTAGTGACGTCATTTAGATAGTTCGCTATTGCCATGTAAGTAACAGGAAGTTACAGACCAAGAAATTGCTTTGGCTCTCGGTGCAACAGTCAAAGTAGAGAAGTAGAGAATAGAGTAAGGCATAGTAAAAATCAGCCAACACTTCTAAGATTAAAAAAGGAAAGTTATTACAATGTACTTCATACAATATACAAGTGCACTTGGTGCACAAAATATGCAGTAAGCAGTGCAGTAAGGTGATGTTATGAAGGGCAGTTTAGTCAGTAAGTTTATTGATCCCCGTAGGAGAAATCCAGGTGTCCAGTAGCAGCAAAAACACATCCATCCACACAAACCAAAACAAATGAATTAATTATTCTATAAAGTTAACAATAGTAAAACAACGGCACTTCAGGTCACAGCAGCAGAGGTGGAGTAGCCATTTTCTCTGCTCTAGTCTATTGTAAAAAGCTGAAAGCTTCATTAGCATTTTTCTAAAAGTTAGCCTTCCTCCAGTGGATTTTCACCTGATTCGCGTGGTTCGCCCCGTGAATCCTCCCCACTCCGGTCTGGACTAGTGTAAAACCCTGAACACTGCACTGCATGAACATCTCAGATAGAAAAAAGCAAGAAAAAAAGCAATTATAAAACTCAAAACAACAACTTTTTGAGAGCTACTTAGGACTTTCATTCCAGAGCATTCAAAAGTGCTGGTCGATGCGCTGTAGTCTCTGTTTGTCCCTGACTGTGGCTCCAGCGAACCACACGGTGACGGAGGAGGTGAGGATGGACTCGATGATGACCGTGTAGAACTGCACCAACATCTGTGCAGGCAGCTTGGCTTTCCTGAGCTGCCACAGGAAGTACATCCTCTGCTCTGTCCTATTTGATACCTTTGAATGAGCTTTACCCAGTATACAGTAGATTGCTAGCACTGCAAAAAGTTAAACAAACGCCCACAAATTTGGCAATATGTTTCTTAATTTGAGCATATTTTGACTGCCTTAAAACAAGATTTGCTAATTGACAACAAAATGATCTTTGAATGAGAAAATAAAGCAAATTTTTTTTAAAGGAGACTAAATGGCATGTCCCATTGGCATATCTTCTGTTAAGACAGTCAGAATGCACTAAAATTAAGATTTAAAAAAAACACTCGATTACAGCAATTATTACCTCGTATTTGATCCTTTTTTGCAGTGTGAGCAAGATTAGCATAAGAGTTTGGCAGAGGATATGTGTGATTTGCATTATAATGTTGTTTGTAAAACACAAGCGCGTCAATGTCAATTATTACATGTAACTGTAAATGTAACTCCTGCCTCTGGTGGCAGCTCAGGGAGAAACAGGCAGGAAGCGTGTTTTACTTTCCAAACTTGTTTCACCATATATTTTCTACCAAATATATCATTTCTCATTCTAAAACAGGAAATAGCAAAGTAAATGGTCTCATGATCATTTTTAAAGGCCAAAAATGTCTTCTTTTAGTCTCATTTCCGATCACCCAGTCAAAGTGGACAACATACATTTGTGTTTTCAGTTTCATTCTGGCCCAATCTCATTGTCGTCTGAGCGTAGAAGTTGGTGGAGTGGAACACCAGAAAGTATCCGTCTAACAAGGAAACAAGACCTATGAGTCAGATGAGTGGGCTTCCGGCTGCTCAGGTCATCATTAATTGGTGGGAGTGGGAGTGCAGCGCGAGACTTACTTTGGCGCACATTCAGCCAGCAAAATAGGCTTCCAATTACTTATGGAGGTGCGGATCACTTTTTAAATGAGACATAAGGGCCAAACAAGAGATCTTCCAGGGCTGCCTAATTGACAGCATTAGATGCCTGCATGAACAAATGGGTAGAGTAAGCAAAAATGGTGCCAGGAATATGAATGCAGAAAATATAAAATGATATCCAAGCAACATGTAATGCACAAGTGGGGATCAACCTTCAGCCTATTGTTCATCGGATCTTGATGTTGAACAAGAAGAAGTGGATAAGGCCCAAACTGCAAGTGTTTCAAAGTAACCTTTCTCCAGCTGAGCTACAGAGTGCTGCAAGAAATTACTCATGCAGGAAGAGGCTTTGACTTTTTTGAGAAATGATTAATTGGAGAGTGAGAATAATTGTTAGTCAAATTTACAGCGTTTCTTTTTGGATTGTTTTGGTCAGGAAGTGGATACAAAGGGGAATCAAGCTGGGCCTACTGATCTGAAATATAGAAAAATAAAGCTTTATCTCTCTGTGTTAAATGAGGACCGGTTTGTACTAAACTAAACTTGTTACTAATACTATTAATTTTTGTGAAACTAGTGCAATGCTCCCTGATTGGCTGAGTGAGGGTGCTTCTCTCTTTTTCATCGGTCCTTTCTTTTTGACAGCTGAAAAAAGTATTCTTTATTTATATAGTGCCTTTCACAGACCAGAGTCATAAAGCGCTTTGTAATTGTTCTGGGCATCTGTCTCTCACTCCACACAGAGGGGAGCGAGGTCACCATACAGGAGGCGCATGCCAGATTGTACATGTTTTTAGTGTTTGGGGAAACCAGAGCACCCAGAGGAAACTTACGCCGACACAGGGAGAACATGCAAACTCCACTCAGAAAGATCCTGTTCCGACCGGGATTTTAACCCAGGAGTATCAGTGCTGTCTACTCAGCCACTGTGCTGAAGTAAAGATCACACTAAAGATGTCACTGAGGCAAAAAATACGCTGAAAAGCCCTGTTCCCATTACTATTCCAAGTAATATTTGATAAAGGGAATAATACGTCAAAATTTAAACCTTTTTATAATGTTGCATGTATCAATTTTCTCCTCAGATTCTCAGTTCAGAGACATACACTGTCAAGCTATTAGTTTCTTTGTACAGTATGTGTTCTACATTTCTTCACAAATTGAGGCGAGTAATATAAAGTCCTCGTCTTATATGATCTATAATGATGCTGAATATTTAAAGAATCCTCTGTGCTGCCATGCTATCCAAACGGAACTCCTATTAAAATGTGGAATTATTCATACATAGCAAACACATTGGCCTTAAACATAATCATCTTTTCCATTCTGGGCCGTGCTCCGCTGGAGAGTCTTTCGCCCGGGGCCGGCTCTTCAAACCTGACAGAGGGCCTGGGGTTAGTTAATATAATTGTCTGTTTTGGCTGTCAACCTTTCAGCGGTTTGTGTAATCACTGATGGAGAGCTTGTCATGGAATAGTTTGTCTAAATCACCCGTATTTAAAATCAGGGCCCGCCGTGACGTGTGCCGCAGACTATTATCAGTCACTTAGATGCAAAATAAAGCCTTCGTGACGATAAAATAAGACTGGAGTGAATATTATGAGAATGATAGGTGAGCCGTCGCTGTGAAAAGGATGTGAAAGTGATTACGACGGATTGGATTTTTCACCAAAGATTTGTGTTACATTTTTTCCCGTCTTCATCCCAGTTTGGCCTTGTTTTTACGTGTATAATGTTGCTTCCTGGTTGTAATTGATGACATCACAGTAAAAGCCAAAAGTCAAACCAATGTAACAGAAAATATATTTTGACGAACAAAAAAATACAAGAATACATGTATTTTGATTTAGTGTAGTGTAGCAGAGAAGTGTCAGAAAAATGTGTTTGTTTTAGGGTGAACTGTGAATCTCTGTCATCAGTTCTTATGCTGCTCTGTTTCCTGTCAACAATATAAATGTGCAAAAGACTTAGTGCTATTTAAAAAAAGGTCATACCTCCAGAAAAGTCAACATTTGTAACAGTAATTGTAAATAAAATGACTGTAACCAACTGTACTGTATAAGCACACATTTGTAATTCAATCACATCTTGTTTCCACATGGGTTACATCACTGAAAACATTCCACCAATCCATAAAAACGTTTCCCAAAATCTCTGTCCATGTTACTGTATTTCCAAAAGTGGAAATCAAAACAATGATCTATATGCGTCCAAATGCACACATTTCTATTACAAATGGCTTCTCTCTGTGCTTTTAAATGCATCGGCGGCCCTGTCTCAGTAGGATCAGGGTTACATGCCAAACTGAGTCTTCCATCCAATCTCATTCAGTTGGACTAGAGTCATCTGGTTTTCACTCGCTCAATTACTGTGGCTATATCAGTGACTGTGTTTATATGCCACGTCACATTTTAGTTCAGTTAAAAAAGGTGGGCTGTATAAAGTAGATACTTGTATGAATTTATTTTATTTTATGAGTAATATAGATGTTTAATCTAAAAAATGCGCCTGGGAAGAGCAGCTGGTAAGGCATATGTCAAGGTAATAACATATCTAGCGTTTACTTTTATGACTTCATCTACAAATACGACCCGAAGAACCTCCCTAAACTCGATCCCCATTCCTATTTGTGGCGTTCCACCACTGCTGTTGTTCCTGAATAAGCCTCGAGTCTTATGTGGCATTATTGACTACATTTTACAATATGAAATTTAAGCAAAAATGTGTGCTAAATTAAAAACAGCAGATACAAACCAAGCTAACCCCATACAGCATCAATCATTCAAGACCGATAGAAACAACACATGTCAAACTTCTTTCCCTTTTCTTCAGGTATAGTTTGCGCCTCTTCAGGTGGGACTCGGTCATGCTGTGAGCAGGACGTCAATGGGCAGATGCATGCTGGGGCAGTATATAGGCCTCCGTTGTGAAGCAGCTGCGCGCTCGGTCCCCTCACAGGGAGCGCTTCTATGTGCCCTTGAAAACGGATCAATGGAGAAACCACAGTGAAGAATACTGGAAAAAGATTAGTGTTGTTATTACGCTGGCAACTTTGGCCTCAGAAGAGGACGCACTTAGCAAAGCTGTCTTCTTTGAGCCATTAACCTATTGTTCTCTCATCATAAACCAGACCAGCTCCATCCCCGCTGACACAAGCACTGCCCCCCACCAGTGGCTGTCCAATACTTGCATGTCAAACTCTGGCCCGTGTGGCAAATCCGGGCCGCGAGACCATTTATGTGTGGCCCCTGAAATGATTTTCAATTATCTTTATCGCAGAAACTTGCAGCGTTGATGGTGATGGGCTACTCTGGCATGTTATACTTAATTTTAAAGCTTATTGTCTCAGGAAAACAGCCTTTTAATTATAGCTGTTCTGAAATGTGAACCAAAATGTCATTAGAAGTTATAGTTACTTAATTAAAATATATAATATTCTTATAGATATATGGCCCAGTTGTATAAAAAACACTCACACTCCCGACCAAAAGGAGTTGGTCACCTCTGGTCTGATACATGTTTTCAAACTTGTTAAGAAAGTATTCAAATTCTAAAACAACTAATCCCTAAGCAGAAATTTGTACAAGACTAGCAAAAGAACACCTAAAGTGGCACCAAACAGAAACCACAATCTAAACAAGTCATTAGTTTACTCTTAGCCTAAGGACATCGAGTGTGCTCCAAGCGTTCCAATTACAAGGAGCACAAGCTTCTACTTTCACCTTTTATCTGGAACAGTGTTTATGAGAATGTGAGACAGGCTACTACTCCGACAATGTTCAAATCCAGGTTAGAAACGAATCTGTTCAACTGTGCATATACAACTGCAGGATTGCATCTTCACTCTTTTTTTTTATTGTATTGTGATTATGATTTGCCTTGTGCCTAACGATCTTGTTTTGTTAGCACTTTGAGGTGCCTTGCATATGAATTGTGCTATACAAAAAAACTTGCCTTGCCTTACACGAACGGCGAGAAGGTCGAGGTCCGAGGATCTGTGTCCGCGCGCAGGTTGATAAAACAGAAGCAAATCAGAAACGTATGGAGGTGCAGACTGTGGAGGGTTTTAGTCCATTTGAAATATAAGATCCCCCCCATCAAGCGCTACAAGTGGGAAACATTTAAAACGAAGTGTTGTAGTCGAAGGCCCGCAGTGATAATTTATACATAATTTGACTGGAATAATTCACCACACTTAACTGGAGATGGTACTTTTATTTTAAACGGCAGAAAAGAGACATAGATAAAAAGTTTGTTTTTGCAGATTTGTGGCAGACTTTACTCATTTTTTTAACATGGTATCCTTTAAGTTCACCTAAAGCTTAATCAGGTATTGCCAATTTCTCTGCTATAGAATAATACAATGACCACACATCTCAATTCGTTTTATGAATCGTTGCAATTTTACCTCATTACTTTCTTAGGATGATAGACATGGCCCCAGTGGCTACAGGAAATGTCCTCGCATTGTAGATAAAAGCACTCTAAAAAGATACCTCGGCAGGAGCTGTGTGGGCATTATCCAGTGGCCGCTCGTGCAAAACAGCCTCATAATCTTCAGAGGTTATTGAACAAAAGTCATTATCAGATGTAATGGATCTGTATTGACTTCTCCCATAAGACGCTGCAGTGGTTACAGTCAAGACTATCACGCTGAACAATAGAACGGTCATAAAGACGAGAAGGCAGGACATAAAACCAGATGATTATGAGAATTCCTGAATGTCAAGAATTGTTATGGGAAATAAAAGACATGGAAGGCACTGCAGCAGCTATCATCTTCTATGTGATGATTCCCATACATCACATTTACATAAAGGACTTGCTTCTCGTAACGTTTGGCCCGTATGAGTGATGCAAAAGAGACTGAAAACGGTCGACAACAACAATTTTCTCATAAGAAGGAAATCTGGTTGACATCCCTCCTGTCGAGTTCCCCCACTCACTCGATATTGGAAACTGAACTGAAGACGCGAGTTATCCTATAAACACTTCAATAGGCTATATATGTGTGTAATAATAACATGTTTTTGAAATCTCCTTCAAAATATAATGTTGCGGGTGCTATATGTTGAGAACTTGTCTCTGAGATTGCATATAATACATTCGGGGGTGGTATATAAATGCTTCCCTTTCACCTTTTCAGGGACGGATCTCTCATGTTATCTGTCCATCCATCCATCCATTTTCTTCCCCTTAATCCATTTCTGGGTTGGGGGGGGGTGGCAGTCAGAGCTGCACCCAGTACACAGAGCACCAGCCACTCACTGATCCTCCTGCAGGTGGTGAGTCCACAGGAGCTGAGATCTTTCAGTTGGGGCTTTGGGCAAAGTAGGGTTAAGTGTCTTGCCCAAGGACACGACGACAGCAGTCATCAGTGGGAGTCATGAAGTAGGTCTTACGGTGGGCTTGAACCCACGACCTTCAGGCCCAAAGGCCAATGCTCTACCAACTGAGCTACTGTCGCCCCTGTCATGATATCTGTGTGTTGCAAGATGGACTTGGCCACCATATTTCTGTCCAGTATAAATAGCCTAGATTTACGTCTTTTGTTTACCTCTGCACTTCCGTCTCCTGTGTGTCGTCGCGCCAGCCCTTCTCCTGCTCCAGGTAGTTTTAGTGTTGAGTCTGATGTTTGTACATTTCAGCCACTAATGTTAATTGTTGTTGTAGTGCTGCGGTGTGGCATTGTGCCCCGCGGGTCCTGCTTTTTTAAATGGCTATGCTGTGTTGTCGCTTCGGCGTCTGGCCGCCCTCGTTGCTGTAGTCCGAGTGCGTCGTAGCCGGCTGTGGGTCTGGGCCTGTAAACCGCCACTCGTCAAGAGTGCGCGCGCAGCGTTGGCTGTGGAAATGTAGGTCTTAGCTGCACACACTTACAGCATTGTGGTTATGATAATTTAACTACTTTAATTTGTAGGCTGAGGACTGGCCACACCGCGGCCCACCGCTGTTTCTCCCGCCGTCGTTTCTCACCATGTTCTATGTTTCTGTTGTGTGTTGTTCACCTGTACCCCTGAGTCCTTCGCGACAGGAAATGTGACAACGTGTGAAACCTAAAGATAAAACTATCACAACTTAATAAATCCAAGTAAACTTAATGTCTGTCTGCCTCTTATGATTACGAACCTGTGCGCCTTAAAACGCTTTTTATTTTATTTTGGGCACTCTGCCCTGGCGTTGCTGGGTTTTCTCATTTATATTGTCATATTATTTAAGGAGCGCGTAGCAGCCTCCACTTTGCCACATGTGTCTTTCAACAATGGTTTTTCTTATGCATATTTTGAGATGTTTTGATAATCAAGGCCCCTCACCAGGACTGAAAGTGGTCATGTAGTTGGGGTATGGCCTCAACCAAAGCTGCCTTCAAAGCTTCATCCTGGAACGATGATTAGGGGCCAGAGGACAAACAAATGGACTTACGTCATTTATGGGCATTGGTTGACATGTTTGGACATTGGTTGTCTCTTTCCCTATAGACCAATTTCTTTGATTTCTCTTGGTTTGATTCTCTGATCTGTTGTTGGTGAATCAACAGCTTTATGAAGTATTCAGAGAGATGCAGTTGTGATTAAGTTGGTTTAGGTCTTACCTTGAAGACAGGAAGTACTTTGTGGAGATTGGAAACTGTGTCTCAGATCATATGGCCCTGACCTGTGGAGTACCCCAAGGGTCGATCCTGGGACCTCTTCTGTTCAATCTCTACATGCTGCCGTTAGGTCAGTTAATACGCAGAAACGAAGTGTCCTATCACAACTATGCATACGACACTCAGATCTATGTCTCACTGACTGCAAGAGAACATGGACCAGTGGACTCACTCCTTCACTGTATCCAACAGATCAGTGAGTGGATGCAAAACAACTTCCTTCAGCTAAACACAGACAAAACTGAAATGATTGTCTTTGGTCCCCAGAAACAAGAGAGAGCGTCATCTGTCACCTCCAGTCTCTCTCCCTAAAACCTTCAAGCAAGGTCAGAAATCTAGGAGTAATACTGGACTCAGCCACATTAAATATCAGCAGCTTTTTACTATCTAAAAAACATTGCCAGGATCAAAAACATAGTGTCTAAAGCAGACTTGGAGATTCTTATCCATGCATTTGTCTCCAGTAGGTTAGACTACTGCAATGGCCTGCTCACAGGTCTGTCCAAACAGGCTGTAAAACAGCTGCAGTACATTCAAAATGCAGCAGCTCGAGTCCTGACTAGAACCAGGAAGTACGACCACATTAGTCCAGTCCTCAGGTCTCTGCACTGGCTTCCTGTGGCTCAGAGAATAGACTTTAAAACAGCTCTGCTTGTGTACAAGTCTCTCCATGGCCTTGCACCAAAATATATTAGTGACATGTTAGTCCCATATGAACCAGCCCGGACTCTGAGGAGCACAGGGACTGGACTCCTGTTAGTGCCCAGAGTCAGAACTAAACATGGGGAGGCTGCTTTTCAGATTCATGCTGCTAAAATCTGGAACAATCTTCCTGAAGATGTGAGACAGGCCTCCTCTCTGACAATGTTTAAAACCAGGTTAAAAACAGTTCTGTTTAGCTGTGCATACAACTGAGGGATTTTATATTGTTATCTTTATTTTTTATGTTCTGTGATTAATTATTATTTCAATGCTTTCTTATTTTGTTCAGCACTTTGAGTTTCCTTGTGTATGAATTGTGCTATATAAATAAACTTGCCTTGCCTTGCCTTGCCATTTAGGGATATACACAAATAGATTGAATTTAATCTCTTTTTTTAGGTGAAGTCCTGGCCCCAGAGAGAGAATAATATGTCCACAACATTTTAAAACACTTTTTTACGTCCTCTTTCTTCATCCAATAATTAAACATTTGGTCTTTTTGTTACATCCTAGTAATAAGGAACCCTGTGAGTCACTATTGGAAACATTCGCTGGTAGAGCGAGGATGGTCCCCTTTTGTTCACTTTTCTGTCTGAAAAACGGTCGGAAGATGTGACAGAGGCCAAAACTAGGTGCCTGACAAAATTTGTGACAAAACCATATTGAATGTCAAATACAGTAAAAAAAAAAACACATATTTAATTTCCATGAATGGTATTGGTGGTTCTCAGAATCTGAACTGTGATGAGGTCCAAGCTGGTGAGCAAGAACCAGTTTTACCTTTTCTTCCAGAAGACAAATCTAAAACAGGAATGACATTTTTTTTTCACCTTGATCGTTTCTATTGTTCAGTAGACCCAGATGACCCAACAAAAACTTTTTTTCTAGATATTTATTACGTTCTTTTCAATAACAATTGTATTCTTTTTTCCCCTTATACCCCCACAGGGCATAGCTTTGCAAACTCTCAAACTTATCACAACTGTGCTGATGTTGTGATGTTGGGCTGATGTTTTTGTTCCAAAAACTTCAACCCTCTAGAGCATTTTATAAAAATCAATCCAACAGCTCTTGCTGCTCTTGTTAGGAGGACAGCTTGTGGCAACATCACCCTACAGCCCACCTCAAAATGACTGCGTAACATGCCCCCGACTGGGACCGTGCCCTGTGGAACTATAGCGTCTCTTTACATCTGCTATTCTGTGCCTGACTTGCTCCGTCCTTCCGGGGGATATGAAAATCAAACACATCTTTTTCGACCTGCCAACTCGCACTCGCGGAATTGGCTCACCACACAAAACTCTGAACAGAACCACAATCCCGCATTCCCAAGTCTGTTAGAGTGACAAAAGTGGCAAGTGGCAAGTCTCAGTCTATAAAACTAAGGGGAGTGTGACAAAAGCAGCGTTGCGAGAGACCAAGCAGTTCACTGACTCTGGTCTCGGGCACATTGACTCCAGTCCCACAGTCTCTCAATACAGGAACCTAAAGCCCCAAAGTAATCACGTACTGGAAATGGGAGGTTTCGAGCATTGCATATTCCTCTTGCAGTGTGGATGTTGATCCTGAAGACATTTCAGAGTTTGAGATCTCTTACATCACTGATTGAGTTTTTTTCATCTCGAAATACTTTACATACCTTTTTAAATAGATCTTTTAACTAACTTTGACTGTGTGGACTTAGATGGAGTGTGTGAATCCCTATAGAAGGCAATCGGGTGTGAAGACGTATCTATAATCAGGAAAGTGGAAGTTCTTATGTCACATTATGTATAGGTTCCATGAACTTTTCAGTAACCTGTAATAGAGCCATGAAAACAATTAAATCTGGAAAGACAAAGAATGAATCAGAATGTTTATTGAGTTAGGTTAGTAAGTTGGTTACAACACAGACACTTACACCTGGTATTGTATGCATTTTATTTTGGTAAATTTTTGGACATGGCCTTGGTGCAATGACTCGAAGAAAGTAACATGATGTTTGCATTAAGAAATCTCCCTAGGGTCCAAACCCCGGTGGTGGTGGAAGCTGAAGAGATGAGCGGGTGGCACGATGGCTCAGTTGGGAAGGCTCAGAGTTTGAATGTTGATTGGAACATGTCCCCATGTCTTCAGTGCGTTGCCACCTGTGTTTGTTTTATTCCTGTACTTTTAGTTTTGTTTTATTTATGGACCTGTCTTCCACACTGGGGACATTTACAAATGTATTCCAACGTGGCTTTTCTGCAAATGGCAAATAAAATGAATCGGCTTTTCTGGAGAGACACCCTTGTCACATCAAAACATAATAATCAGTTTTATATACTATCGTGCTTAAGACGCTTCACATTTCAGGTTGAGCAGTACTAGCTTTTTTACTCTTTTTGTCTGATGAGAACAACTTTCTAATGGGGAAGCCTTAATAGTGACGGCAGGAGAGATTTCAGTTTTACAGTCGAAACCTTTTCTCATACTGTGGACAAATGGAGAAATAAAAATCATCGTCCGCTGTCATTAATGAGCCCTGCACGTCTTCACGATCTCCATCCTTACCTTTTTTTTTAACAATTCCCGACAGAGTTGCTAACTGTACCCAAATTGATAACACTACGCCAATGATTCCCCGCCTCCAGTGTACAATCCGCATTTCCATTTTTCCAAATAAACAGATAAAAATTCTCCGCAGGTAATTCTGGGGAGCCGAGCGCGATATCCAAAACTGTTGTCTCTCAGCACCCGCCAAATGGAAAAATAATGTCTGGTTGGAAGATCCGCATGCAAATCAAAGTCTGTATTAATTTTAGGTTGTAATTTGGTTTCCAGAAAACGAGTCTCTTGGCGTGATTCAGAGTGCACATTTGTTACATACAGTGCATTCATTGTAAGTTGTGCGATCCATCTAGCAGCATGGGGAGAATACCAATGATGGAGATGGTGCGCTGAGATAAATGCCAGTATGAAATGTTCTCCGGCTGGATATTATTACAGATGCATGCGCACAACTTAATACCTGCACATTGCAATATCGCAGCTTGTATATCCGCGCGTTTTATAACCTCAAATTAAATAGAGAAGCACTTCCTCTTCACTTCCTATTGAATGTCAACGGAAAAAAAATATAAGGGACGTATTTATTTCCTTTTGATGCGGCGGAGCGGTGTAATAAACTGTCAATGCTGTGCTTCACGGGGCTTTTTTATCACGACACAATGGGATGCAAAGGATACATTCTTTTTATAGAAGCCCTTGTCAAAATATAGCATCCTCTGAAGATTCTATTGGAGGATCTGTCATGAGGTGGATGTAAGAAGGAGACCAAAAGGCAGGACTGAAGATAAAGTGTAATTTAATTAGATAAACCAAATGTTATTTAATATCTAATTTCATTGTTCGTTGTGGTTTTTATATTATGCACACACAGTTTTTCCTATTTGATTTTTAATGATTTTACTGTTTTACTATGGATTTGTTTTAATTAGTATTTTATTTGGAAACTGTGTGGAGGTAAGGCTAGCACCATCAGTATCCTCTTTTAAATCACTTCTTAAAACCCACTTTAATCGAACAGCTTTTAATGGTCAGCTTTAGACTTCTCATGTTGTATTTTACTGCCTGCCTTGTAAGGCTGGGCGATATGGCTGAAAACTGTCACAATATAAGTCATTCATATCGGTCGATAATGATATATATTTATTGTTTTTTAAACCTAAATAAATACATTTGTCGTGTCGGCTAACACATGTTAGCAGCCCTTGTTTACAGTCACGGGGAATGAGGCTAGAGGAATATGTTCACAAGCACAGTGTCCCCCATAGTTAGTCCTGGTTTAATCCTGGTTTAATCCTGGTTTAATCCTGGTTTGATCCTGGTTTAGTACTGGTTTAGTCCTGGTTAAGATCTTGTTTTCGAGTGTCTCGCGTCCCCGCGACAGCTCTGTGCGGCTGTGCTTTCCGAGGAAAAAGTTAATCTCGTCGAATGCATCGGGTCTCTGTACCCACTGCCTCTACCGCGCCGCACATGCTATTACTCGAACGTACGTGCATAACTATTGACACGGCATTGAAACATGAGCTATAGATCCATGGACGCTACGCATGGTGCGACTTTTGCATTTCCCAGAATGTTTTGAAGTAGGGATGTAAAAAACTATGAATTTTCATGACCGACCACTGAGCGTCATTAACCGGTTGAAACCGGTTAACCGCGTAGTTTAAAATAGTCCACTTCTCTGAAATAACAACCATTTCGAGCCGCGTACTTTCCATAGGTGCTCCTATAATTTCTACTGGTTCAGAGCTGAGACAGCGGCGCCAAAACCCGTAACGGCTTTGGCACTTTTGCGCACAGAGAACTTCTGTTTTGATCTTCCCATTCTTCTGTGCTGCGGGTTAAAGCATTTTTAAGCAACAGACGGCTCGTTCACATGGTCAGAGCAGCGAGTGTCTCACAGGTCTCCGCTAAAGTTTAAACGTGATGTGTGTGGAGCTGATGCCGAGGACCATCAGCACAAACATGTTTCATGTGGTTTGACTGAAGCCGCGTATTTGGATACTTTGGGCTGCGTGACACAGAGGAGCGCGACAGACCGGTATGTGTGTGTACAATACATGTATGCGTGTGTGTGCGTGTGTATGTATGTGTATATGTGTGTGAAAATTTAAGCTCCAATGTAGTTCTGACCTGCACCAGTGTGCAACTAGCAGGCGGTAACAGAGGGGAGAGATGATGCGTGTGGATGTTACGTACAGTATCAATGGAGGGGGGGAAAGTGTGTGTGTGTGTGTGTGTGTGTGTGTGTGTGTGTGTGTGTGTGTGTGTGTGTGTGTGTGTGTGTGTGTGTGTGTGTGTGTGTGTGTGTGTGTGTGTGTGTGTGTGTGTGTGTGTGTGTGTCATGAGAGTCGGCCCGGAGTTTACTGATACATTGGCGCACACAGCTAGATATGGACCCGCTCGTCACATCGTGCAAATAGGGCTTAAATTAGCGTTATGAAGAGACATCCCCTCTTCCATTTTTCTCTTTTTATAACCGACAGCTTTGACCGGTTAACGCTGTGACGGTCAACCACTGGTTAAACGGTCACCGATTTACATCCCTATTTTGAAGTCCATGATCGATTTTAGATTTAGATTTATTTATTTGAAAAGGGACAGTGCACATTAATCAACATTTTACAATGTAAATATGCCCGAGTTAGCAGAAAAGCTAATTTTCATCGGTAGACCCTTTGGCAGATGTCAAAGCCAGCCTAAAAAAGCAATTCTCAATATCAATCGGCTGTGATAGGTCGAGAAGTCTCTGCCTACATCCCCCAGAATGCCGTGCTGGTTAAACTATCGAACATTCTATCGACCCTGTTTTCTATTGATATCGAACACGTGTCTATCGCGATATAAATCGTTTTCGTTTTATCGCCCAGTGCTACTGCCTTGTCCTTGTTTTGTCTATGTTCTTGTGTTTCCTCTGTTTGATTCATCTTCCTGTATCTTCTATTGTAATTATTTTGTATTCTTATGACGGTTTTATTGTTTATTATGCTGACTGTGCAGCGCTTTGTAAACATTGTTTTTGAAAAATGCTGTACAAATAAAGATTTATTATTATTTATTTGTATATAAAAAAGTGGATTGGAATGGATTGGATTGAAATTCAGGGAAACAATGAAACTCAAAAATCCAGACCAAAAAACAAGGACTATACACTCCTTAGACCGGTGCGTGTCAAACCCGTCCTCAAAGGGGACTGAAGATTTTCTCAAGTCTTCACCCATTTGCTCTGGTGTGTCCAGTTTTAACCTGAAGTCTAGTGTTCTCCTGCTTGGTTGGAACTAAAACTCGCAACCCTTTGAGAACCGGTTTGACACCCATGCCTTAGTCCTTCCGTGCCGATGCCAAGTTACTACTATTACTGCGTCTTCTGTGTTTCAACTGTTCGATTCTCCGATCTTTTGTTGGTGAATCAACAACTTTGTAAAATCCTCCGAGTCGACGATTGCAGCTGTGATTCAGGGCGATATAAAAATAAACAAAATTGACTAGTCTTTTCAGTTGTGACAATCAGGGCACATGTTAAAACCAAATTGTGCCAGAAGCTCCTATTAGCGTAGATGGAGCTAAAACAACGTCAGGTGTTTGTTTTTAATGAGGGAACAGAATTGTAACATGCTAACAGGAAAAAAGGAAGGGAAAAAGAGTTTGCTAGACGGTAATATGTAGATTTTTTAACCTCGCCAGTTCTTAATGCTGACCTGAACTCACATTTTCTACATTTCGTATGAAAGAGTAGCTGGCTGATTATAGTTAGCATTAGCGTTCGCTGTTAGCATTAGCGTTCGCTGTTAGCATTAGCGTTAGCTGTTAGCATTAGCTGTTAGCATTAGCTGTCTGTAGTTGTGAATATGATGTGGCTGCTACGAACACTTCTGATCTGTATGAATCGTTTGTTTTTGCCAATAAACATAGTTGCTTGCACTATATATATATGTAGGTCTGCATTTCATTCTTCAATGACTAAGTTTTTCAACTTGCACTCTGTATATTAGTTTTATTGTTATAAAAACAATATCTCTTTACCTGAAATCTAACTTCCGTGACCACTACATACATTTTTATTATTATGTATTGAGAATAAGTAAGAGTCTTGCTGACTACTACCAAATAAATTATGAGCATGATATAATATAGACATTGTAATAATTTACATGTCTTCATTGCATTCTTTTCTCTGTATCTTTTCCAGTATGGCCTAAATCAATTGGAATGAGGTCTTCAATGTACAAGAGTTCAAAAGCCTCCATAATGCAAGTTAAATAACTATATTAAAAAAAAAAACAATGCCATAACGACTAGATACTTTTCTGCTGACCTTTTCTTTCTCTAGTATTGACTGCGAAGACAAGACTTTGCTTCCAGAATTAGAAGATCGGCCATTGTCATCTCCTGAGGAAGACTTTACACCCCACAGTTGTCATGTAGGTTGTTGTGAATGCATATATGGGACGCAGTGATTATGATGATAATGATGTTGTGATGTGTGTGTCGTTCATCCCTACAGTTGTGTTGCTGCCCTGAGGTCCAAAATGAATATCGATCATGTTCCAGGAGTCAGTGTTGACAAAACTGTCGCTGAGTTTCTTCAACAATCAAGAGGAGTGAGATAATCACTCGACTCCCAAAACAGCCGATGTAAGTGTCTTTCTCTCACAATGCAGTCTCTCACAGTCCAAATAAACATGTTCAAGGATCCTGTGAATCAGGGGCCACTCCTGGTGACCAATAAATACTGATGTTGTTGATGATGAATATATCAAAGTCATATTTGAGTAGATAAAACTGATGTCTCCTCTATTGTGTTTCAAAGGAAAATCTCTGCCAGAGGAAGACTCCAGTTCCTTCAACCTGGGCCCCTGAAGCGTGACTGTGTGTGCGTGTGGCTGTGTGTGCGTGTGACTGTGTGTGCGTGTGACTGTGTGTGCGTGTGGCTGTGTGTGCGTGTGGCTGTGTGTGCGTGTGGCTGTGTGTGCGTGTGGCTGTGTGTGCGTGTGGCTGTGTGTGCGTGTGGCTGTGTGTGCGTGTGACTGTGTGTGCGTGTGGCTGTGTGTGCGTGTGGCTGTGTGTGCGTGTGGCTGTGTGTGCGTGTGGCTGTGTGTGCGTGTGGCTGTGTGTGCGTGTGGCTGTGTGTGCTTGTGGCTGTGTGTGCTTGTGGCTGTGTGTGCTTGTGACTGTGTGTGGCTGTGTGTGCTTGTGGCTGTGTGCGTGTGGCTGTGTGTGCGTGTGGCTGTGTGTGCGTGTGGCTGTGTGTGCGTGTGGCTGTGTGTGCGTGTGGCTGTGTGTGCGTGTGGCTGTGTGTGCGTGTGGCTGTGTGTGCGTGTGGCTGTGTGTGCGTGTGGCTGTGTGTGCGTGTGGCTGTGTGTGCTTGTGACTGTGTGTGCTTGTGACTGTGTGTGCTTGTGACTGTGTGTGCTTGTGACTGTGTGTGCTTGTGACTGTGTGTGCTTGTGACTGTGTGTGCTTGTGGCTGTGTGGCTGTGTGTGACTGTGTGTGCTTGACTGTGTGTGGCTGTGTGTGCTTGTGACTGTGTGTGCTTGTGGCTGTGTGTGCGTGGCTGCTTATGAATTATTTTGAGGAAATGTGTTCAAACAAACTACAACATAAAGATTAACATTTTGTTAGATATCTCTGATAGTGTTCGCTGCAGCAGCGATGGATAAGGACCTGGATAATAACAGTGTTATTCATTTGAGCAAAAAGTGATAACACAAACGTTGCCTTACCATCACTTGTAATTATTTGTCTTAGTAGGGACATTGTGTATATTTTTCCGGCTATAACTTCAAATCTTCTTTTACATAATAAAGTTTCTTAGACTCGTTACAGACTGTATTTGTTTTCCTACTATAAAACAAAGCACATTGAAAGAGGTGTATGTATTTTATTTTATTTTGAAATAGTACAACTACAAACATATTTCAGAACTGCAGAGTGGACGTGCACCATGGGGGCCGCTGAGGAAGTGCACCATGGGGGCCACTGAGGACGTGCACCATGGGGGCCGCTGAGGAAAGCACGTTTTCAATGTCTGTTGGCACCTTTCACAGACGCATCAGGGAAAGATTCTGGTCATCAGCTTCTCTGGACAGAGGGCGTTCAGTGCTTCCTGAAAGAACCGTTATGACAAATGACTATATATTCTGTTACTTGTAGCTTTTCTTTCAAAGTGGTGAGTTTCCTTACAGTGTAATAGTGTAACGTAATTAGTTATGACAGTACTTTTGCGTTTCGGACAAGCTTTACTGGAATTGTTTTTCAGTCCCACATCTCACTGTACAGCTCTGATACACTTTGATTTTGTCTTCATTCTCTGAACAATAAGCACATAATACAGATGTTGATTACATCAAATGTATCTTTATTTTGTGACATTGAGAAGGCAGCTTCCAGTGAGATGCAGCTTTACTTTCACATAATACATTACTACAGTGTTGTCTATAAAGAACTCCAAATATACAAATTGTGAGGAAAGCAGTAATGTATTACTTTAAATAACCTTCATGTAAAGCTTTGTTGTTGTAATGTATATGCATTACATTCATCTAATACATATGCACTGTAACAGATGTTACAGTGCATAATGTTGAGACACGTCACACTGCAATCTGCAACATTATGTTTATCACAACAGTTATCAGTGTACCAACTATAAAAGCAGTGTTATTCTATAAAAGACTGGATTGTTTTTATCTCTTTCTTAGTGATGCTATCCTAGCTAACACCAAGCTGCTTCCAGTGTTATAGCTAGGTTACAACTGAGCTATTCTATGCTAATATTTCACTCCCAGAGTTTGTTGTTAATATACTTACGAGTAGACCTGACGGAGATGAACATGCTGCTGCCATCACCAACACGATGCGCGTTCATGTGGTGTGACGTAGGGACGGGGGCGGGGCTACTAACTCGCTCAGGCAGAAGAAACTGCCGGAAACGACCAAATCGCTTACTGCTGCTTTAAACAACTGTGAGGATTAGATAGCTATTTGGCCTAAGTGCAGGACAACTGCAAGACTATACAAGGACTCTGATTGTGCATCCATGTTTTGACTATGATATGCTCTGACTGTTTCTGATTTGACACGTATGTCTTTCGATGTGTGACGTAACAATGACTATATAAAACCGTGTACTGCCTTTATTCAGACTGAGAGAAAGAAACAACCGAAACCACATGAGAACCACACTGGAACATGAGAGAAGCCAATAAACGTCCAGATCTTGGCGCACCTCGATCCCGTCTCTGTCTGGTTCATTCCTGACACAACCATCACACAAGATCTGAATCTGACCCATAAAAGAGAGACAGATTGTGGCGAGCATTACACTATGAAAACTAAAGCCATGAGTGCAGGGCCACTTACTTAAACCATATTTTTGTTAAACTATGGGTAGCGTTAAGACTATTGCGCGACAACATAAAAAAAAAAAATAGAATAAAAACAACTACAAAAAAACACCATAAAAACGTGTTTAGTATTGTAGAAAATGTTGCTATGGGGACACACACCTCCACAACTAAGCTAATAATCACCCGAATGTTAATATTTTATAGGTATTGGATTAAATTGAACAATAATCAATTGGATTAAGTGAGTTTTAATGGTTCATATGTTCCGGACGTCCACCTGCTCTGCCGTCACTCTGCACTTCCGTTATAAACAGTCAATCGTACTCAGCTAAATACATGATTTTGTGGGATAAAAAACACAAACCCGTGAACTCAGAACACAAACACAGCACTATGAGCAGTGGTAGATTTGTTAAAACATTGGTTCGTGAATGTTGTGTGTTTACGAACCTTATTTTAATAGATCCATGTTGTTACGAACCTGCTCAGGAGGCGCGTGGGTCTGTAACTTCCGCAGTCACGTGACGCACTGACGCAGCAGTACGCCCCCAGGATAGATCAGAGGGCAGCCGTCAAAAGAGGTTTATTATGTGCAGATATCCCAAGTATTCATAATTGATCTAATCCGTATCGTGTCTGAAGTTTTAATGGAAGAAAAAAACTTAAACTAAATCTATAGATGCAATAGGAGATAAGATGGTAACTCACTTGGCCATTAGAAAAACAACACTGAAGCATATACCCTGCATTCTCTTAATTTGAATAGGCTAACACATATCACTCAACACCACAGCGAGAAATTGTGCTTTTATTTTTATCTATTTATTTGTATATAATTTGAAACTCTCAAAAGGCATGTTATGGACATTTGGAAATTTGATGTACTTGCAATGTATATTTTTTACTTGACTTTTTATGCAGTGATGTCAAAACTCAACTAGTCAGTACAACAGTATGCAGAAGTCAATGATTTTATATAATCATTCAAAATAATAAATAATCACTCGACATTAAAATAAGTGGAGATACATTGCTTCATTTGTATGCACAACCAAACAGAACTGTTTTTAACCTGGATTTTAACATTGTCAGAGTAGAAGCCTGAAATGGTCCCCGTTTTTAGTTTTGACTCCTGGCAACAGAGACCGAGTTGGTTCATGTAGCACAATATCATACTTTGTGCATGCGAGACCATGGAGAGGCTTTCACAATAGCAAAGCTGCTTTAGGGGTCTGCTGGACGTTGCATGGATATAAAACACGTGAATGCTGTGAAAACTACTGTGTTGTGTTTCTTATGCTGTGGGACAACAATAAAAATGTCTTATTCTGAGACATGATCCCAAACTTCCGGAAACTAAATAGTGTTGACACTATTTTTTGTGTGATTTATATAATGCTGTTTGTTTCCTAATAATATAGTAATGGTTATAGTAATAATCATACAAATATGGAATAACTGTTTAAACATAGCATACACAAAAAATAGCATATATATCTATTTGAATGTAGGATAATCCTTCAAACATCGTAAAGGGACTATACATCATCTTCAGCATTCTCTCCGCTAATTGTTAGGCCGTTCACAGTCAGTAGGGGGCGGTGTACTTCACTAAATTTTATGGGACTCCACTCGTGCCATCTGTGCAGCACCATTCATCAGAAGCGCTCATTACTATTCAAGAGCTCTCCAGAGACAAAGCGCGTGTCAGATCAATAATAATATCCTGCTATATATCATCTATTGAGCGAGCGTTCAGTGCGTGTTTACCAAGTTGCTGGACTCATTTTGAAACATCCCGGTCCTTGACTTTTTGTGTGCATATACTTGAGTTGGTTTGCATAACATTGCTCAGCTGTCATTGACGCACCTCGAAACAAAACAGGTGCTTTTGGGGTGAGATCCTGATTGTTGTGGACCACAGTGACAGGCTGTCCTTCTGTCCACCTAAACAGCTCAAACAGTTGTGTTGTGAAAGGCCTTGAGTCAGCAGCCTCTCACGCCCCTGTAACACTGTACAGGACAGCTGAGGCCACGGAGCCATTGTCATCACTTCTAAACATGTCAATTAACCTGTCACCATTGTCTTGATGAGATTTCAGATGCAGATTTGAATTTAGGGTAAAGATATATTTGTCAGAAACAGTGTGGCAGTATGTGTGTAAGATATGTCATTGCTTCATGTAAATATAGTTCCATGTCTAGTGGACTGAATAAAGAATTCACAAATCCAGTACATGTTATGAAATCTGTATCTCTATTATTTATAAGAATTCAAGATCTTTTTTTCTAATAACATAACATACTGAGGGTAGATTATATACAGTTTACCAATATATTTAATCATTAGTGTGTGAACATTCATTAGAAAATATTTTGAAGGTAATTTCATGCACTCTAGCTGTATGCAATACTTGTGCAGGCCCTACTTTTATATTTTTATAATAATAACTTAATCATGTATAATTTTACTTTCATACATCACAGTTGTTTGTTACTTTTGTGTGAACTTTCAGTTAAAGATTCCAAACTAATCTTGATCTTTTTGGTTGTAAACATGAGTTCAAGGTGTATTAATACTTTTGCAAGGTACTGTATTAACATCATATGCCAATTTATTGGAGTAATATTTACTACCAATTCAATAATGCATGAAACCTTACTCTTCATAAAATAAAGTTCGCTCTGAAAGGGGCCTTCACGTTGTGGTCCTTTTACGTCTCAAGTATCAAGTGCCTGAATTGTGAACCTGGTGTATGGTTCAGTACTCATGATAAGTCATTTTGAATTGAACCCCTTGGACTAGAGTTACTATACTGTATAAGGAAAGATTTGCAGTAGATGGGGACATTGTTGTTGGTCTTGTCTATCAGTAGATGCCGTGTGGAGGGCAGTGTCATGTCCAGCCAAACTGTTCTTGCACAGACATATTTCAGGAAGTGATTTAGGCACCAACGTCTCAGGGCATGGACAGGATTCAAATCTTGTGGTTACATAATTTCTTGTCTCAGGTAAAAGTACAAATGAGTTGTGAGTAATAGTGGATCATTGTCTTTGAGTAAAGTTTACATGTTTCGTTCATTATAAATGTCACTTCTGTTGAACAATTAACCTGGACAGTTTATGTAAAAATGTTGCTTGCTTAATCTTATTCCCAAAGGTTTGAATTGTGATTTACAGTGTAGAGTACCAATATTCATTCTGCAATAACGCAAACATTTGACGAGTAATTTTGGGCCAGGTTTGTCAACTATTTAGTGGTAGGTGAATTTATATGTAAAAAGATGCATTCTTTGTTTAAACAAGATTAGAGTCTCCATTATACCCATTTTTATGTTTTTATTTCCCTTTTTGACTGCCTCTTGTCTGGATCGCATGACTCTTTTGAATGTTGCATAAGCTCCTTTCACCACCTATTTACTTACATTCAAAATGACTCACCGTGTATAAAGTTCACTTCCACTGCAATAAAAGGAGCATTATGACATACCTCCAGTCTGGTCATAAAACAATTAACCCATCTTTAGCCCGTATAAAACCACGGACACGCTTTAAACTTTAACTTTTCCGCATGCAGCTGAGATCCAGGCCTCCCAAGTTGGACCCTGACTGAGAAGAGCAAATAGCAAACAGAGGCACTATTTACATACAAACAACTCTTATTAGCCGAAAGAGGGCAATAGAAACCATTTGGGGAGAATCACAGTATACATGTATTTCAGTGTATATGCATTGCTTCATTAAATTACTATTATTGTTAAACAGGCCAATGAGGACATAATTATGCAATAAGGTTTTACCAATACAGTATCTGATTATGGACAGGTTCATCTTCTTCTTGTGCAAATGTATGAATTAACCAATTTTCCACCATGAAAGTCCAGATTACTATCAGTACTTATAGGAATGGACAGATTTCAATGTGTTTTATAAGTGCGTAAAATAATAAATAAATGAAAACATGTACAAGTATGTTCAAAAATCATTTAAAAAATAGCAACTGGTGGTCAGGGAGTGACTAGGCTTTTGTCCTGTCTGAGTGTGTGCAATGTGTGCGCATGTGTGGGTTTGTGTGCGTTCCTTGTGCGTGCTAATGTTGTATTGCGGCTTATATGTTTTGTATCCTGTCTATTGTCTTTTGTACATACAGAAGAAAATGACAAAAGATGCAGAGGTCTGGGATTGTGTCTCAGCGGAAGACCGGTTTTATTGTTAGAATGAAGCATAAATGACACCACAAGAGTTTCACAGCATTCATATGATTTTATGACAAGACAGAATTACAAGAGTTCCCCTCCGCATCTGCCACCGCAACAGTCTATACATTTGCTTTGACCTTCAGACATCAAGTGGAATATCTCTGATTTTTGCAGACTGTTGAAATAGCGAGCTCATCATAATTGCACAAAAAGTCCCATAAAAGATTCATGTACATATGTTGTATGAAGAAACAATACATTGCTGCTATATTTTTGATTTCAGTGTCCCGTTTTGTGAAACATTTTGACAACTGCTGTACTCAATTCCATTAGATTCAATGTATTTGTGTATATCCCTTAATCACAACTGTAGGACTTCACAAAACAAAGAACCAAACAGTTTAAACACAAGAAAATCAATGATAAAAAACACTTAAAGCCTCTGATCGGTTCATCAGGGGCAGATGACCAATATCCATAAAGTCCACAGATGTCGTTGAATGTCGAGTGTCCTAATCACAATAAACCATGGGCACACTTTAAAGTTTAACTCAATTTCCACACGCAGCTGTAAAGGCCTGGGATCCAAGGGCCTCAACAAGTTGGTCCTGTGCTGAGAAGAGTAAACAGGAACCAGGATGGAGTATGGAGAGCCGGTGTGAGGGCCGGGGAGGGTGCGACACATGCAGGAGTGTGCTTCTCCAGCTGTCACGGCCATAACTGCAGCCTTTAACGTTTAAAAGTCTGGCACAGATGGAGGACAATGAGTGTGTGAATGTAAGGGGTCCAAAGAATGAGAAACATGTGAGACCCGCTAAATATGCATGTTTTTTTTTTTTATTGTAGCTAACTTAAAGGTGACAATACACACTGATTGCTCCAACACAGTTTTTTGAAATCAGAATCAGATTTTTTTATATTTCCATTGTAAGTAAGTGGAGGTCATAAACTAGGAATTTGCTTTGGCTCAAGGTGCAAACAAGTTTTTAAGAGTCTTAAAATCTTGATTACATTTCTTAAATTTACTGCTATATATTGTAATGTTTATATATTACATGCACACGCTGAAACAGAAACTTAAGTGAATAAAACATTATCACTTTTTATTACCAGTGACTTCATGTACTAAAAATGACATTGTTGTTTGATATGTTCTAAACACAGGTGTGCCTTTTATTAATCGTCGCTATATAATCAGTGCATTTTGTTGTAAGTGATTAGGTGCATAAAAGGGAAGAAAGTTGAGTTCACACAGGCTTATAGTCTAACATGGGAATTTATTGCAGCTCAGTAGAGAACGGAGAAAGTCAATGTCTGGCGAAACCATCAGTGACCTCGAGGTCATCGCAAGACTTACAGGAAAGTTATAGACTTGGTTGTCACAGGACAGAAACTAAAATGTCAAGTGTCAAAAACTGATGACCATAAAGAATTAGCAACATAGCTTCCAGTTTTCCTGAGATGTTTTTCAGAAAAAAGATGATACGTGGCAAATAAAACGAGGAAAATGACCAGTACCCAGCTAAGCCAGAGTTCGAGACCTAGACCTGGTCCGTGTGGGCCTCAGGTCTGCTGACAAGCCACGTGCCTTCTGCACTTTTTACTTATACAATATGTGATAATGTTTTAGTCTATAGTCTGGACGAGGGTGAGAAATTGAATTGTTGGAGCGCCCATCAATTCACTTTTTATGTAGGCCTTTGCAGGGAAAGGTATTCTGGTCCAGACCACGGTATCAGGCTTCTCTCTTCTTATTAGGGAATACACTTTTTTGGATTTAACTTCCTGAATCCTGGTCATCATTATATGGGATTTGAACACGTATTTGATAACATATATAAGTGCACTAAGTAACCACACTTGACATTTAGCAGTTAAACTTAAGTATTTTCAGTCCAATGTGTTCAATTATTATTATTGTTATTCGTGTTGAATAACATCTATACCGTCATTGTTTTGGAAATATATTACTTTGTTGAGGATACAGAAAATATCTATGCCAAAACTGAATCTTCAAGTTAAAAGATGAATGCTGAATATTGTGTTGGCTGTTTTAGTGACTCTAACAACTCTATGTTTTTGTAACATTTTGTAACATAATAATAAAACATGTATTTCTTTTCAACTAATATTCAACTATTTCAACTATTTGTACCATTGTGGAGAGGTGAAAAAAGTACTTGTCTTAGGTAGTGAAGAAGATGACAAAGTCTGGGATCGTGTCTTTAATTCAGACAGAAGACATGTTTTATTGTCGATGGTAGAGACAGCACGAACAACACGAACACAGAATGCAAGTGTATTATACAGAGCGGAGACATGGAGACCTCCAATCAGCAGCTGCCACGGTGCCATGTAGCTTGGCCTTCAGATAGACAAAACAAGGGAAAAGTACTGGCTTCTGCACATTGATAGAAGTTTAACTTTAACAAAAGTTGCTTCAAAGTGTTATGAAATCTCACAGTAGATCAGTAAAAGTATATAGATTAAAAGTATTAAAATCAACAGAAAATGTTTATATTATATTTTTCAACATACTGTCAAAAAACATTGCTTTTATGTCGCAATCGGCAAAGTAAATAATTTTAAAGAACTATAAAGTAGATATTTGGGTTAAAAGTGAGGCGTAAAAGTTAAAAGTTGTCATAAAAATTAAGTCGTAAAGTAAAGTACTGTAAAAATATATATATATATATATAAAAAAATACAAAACCTGGAAAAACAAGGTAAAATGCTTGCCACCTCTGCCATCATGACATGGTCCAGAAAAAGCTCCAAAAATAAGTACATATTTAACTCACATTTGACTGGATGATGATTGAAATGATACCTTAAAAGTCTATCACATGTTTTGGTTATTTGATGGAGGCCTTTAGCCCCCCACCAGCCCCTATCGTCCTGCTGCCTGGGCTTCCTTCCTCCCCTTTGTTAAGCTCGGGGGCAGACTTGGTCAAGCTGAGCACACAAACAAATGCATATGAGTGTGTGCTGTCATCTTTATGGGCCCTAATGCCAAGAATCATTACCACCAACACATTCTCTTAACTGCAGAGTACACCACATACCCCCCTCCAAGACCAGACGTGTGGGATTACACTAAACCTGAGTGGGAAGAAACACCAATACACAATTGAGTACGAGAAATCTGCCCCGCACCGGGATTTCATGGGCCCGGTCTAATCCTAGGTTTAGATGGATTAGGTATTGGGCCAGTCCTGTTTTTATTGTTTTGTCATGATGAGGAAAAAATATGTGTGAAACTTAAGATGGAAACTGAAGATAAAAGCAAGAGGTTTTTTATTGGGCCAAAAAATAAATTATAATATCTACTATTTGTTTCAAAAGTCTATTGATATAAATAATTCATTCTTATTGTGCAGTAATAATTATCTTTTTCAAAACATTTGCTTGCTATTTCACAGTTTTGTAACAAACATAATCCATCCAACCAATATTGAAAAGTATCATTCTAACACCACATACTTAATGGGAAAAAGACAACCATTTATATTCCACTGATTTGTTTACGCTGAGCAATATGACCAGAAAATGTTGTTCTGTGGACCCCTGTTACATCTGTATTACTGCTAAACATTATTATCTGAAGAACTGAATGTATTTGTTTTTCCCACATTGTTACTGCAGTATCTATGAGTCATTAATATCTCAAGTGAGGACGTCTCTGTTTTTATGCACATTGTTACAAATCATATGAAAAGCCTTTCAGATCTCCTTTTGGTCGATCTGAAGGGACTCGAAAATAAACAGTGGATACCTGCACAATTGCTGCTGCTGTCTCCATTTCTAGACAACACATTCAACTTTCAAACTCAATGTATGTGTTGGAAAAGAAAGAGAACAAAATGCCAAATGACGTTTTAGTTACAAGTAAATACAAGTGGCTCTACTCCGAGCTCCTGAAATGTGACCTTGCTCCTCACCTCATCTCTTTAGGGATCGCCCGGTTACTGTGGAGGAAACACATGACCACCTTGTCCTCACCCAAAGTTCATGAAATATGGACTGCCTAAATATTTAAGCCAGTTTAATTATATAAACAAGAGATGCAAATGGAACTAAATAGAAAAAACTCTTTTTGCATGTTACCATATGGCTATAATTAATACAAATGATTGGAATAAGATATATGACATACTGTGCCATTCTCTTCCTTTAACAGCAATTACGAAACAGAAGTAAAAGGTTTCGTATAAAAACATAGCTTATGTAGTTTTATTGTTGGTGGCCTTTAAAGATGTAAAATGCCTTTTTGCTTTTCCTAACAACAGCAACAGTGAAATGTGCAGAAAGAAAGGAAGTGGATGATCGTTAAACTGGCTTTAATAATCTGCACCTGAACAAAAAGACTAATCTTGCATGAAAGTTAAAGTTAATGCTCTATGGCAGGGATATCAAAGTCAAATACATCAGAGGGCCAAAAAAACAAATTTGCTACAAGCCGAGGGCCAGAATGGTTCAATGTTTATTGCTACATATTAAAATGATTGCCTGTCATGACATTTCCCCGCTGTGGGCCAAGTAAAGGATCTCTTAATATTAATCTTAATATAATTGATTCAAGACCTACAGTGAATGATCCAGTAGTATTTGTATGGCTCTGTCATGTTTCAACAGCTCACAGACAAAAACAAACTTTGTTCAAAGAGAAAACGAATATCCTGAACATTACATTTATAATTCAATATTTTCTTATACTAATACTAATCAAATATCATCCCGGGGGCCAAGATGATTCATTCACTGGCCGGATCTGGCCCCCAGGCCTTGACTTTGACACCAATGATTTACAGCCAGTTTTCAAGGCTTTACAACACGTACAGTTTAAAGGTTTACAAACCCCTGCCAGATTTTTTGTTTTGACATTTGTTTGACATTTTTCACAGAATACAAATAAGATTTTTCCACCCACAGTTAGTGATGGTGTGAAGCCATTTATTGCCAAGTTTCTTTTCAAATCTGTTTTTGTGCAATCACAAAATGAGTCAGTTGGTTTCTGTTGAAAATACGACAAATAGAAAAGTATCTGTATAACTTGAAAAATAGCCTTTTTTATAGAATGACCCCATTGTAGGTAAATTTATGAACACAACTGGAGATTGAGCCGTATTTTGATAAAAGAAAACAAAATATGTATGAATATTACATTCACTAACATGTAAGTAACACTGTGATTTTTTTGTGTGACAAACATTTACCACTAAACTCAAACACTACAAATCAGACTTTGACATTAAAAATATATAATTTTTACAATTGCAAAGATTTTTCCATGCAGCATAACACGCCAAACACAAAAAGTAAAGTTAGATTGGTGGAACATATGAAACTGTTTATTGGGAGGGGCTGTTATTTAATATGCAACACAAATATGGCACGACCTGGTTTAGAATTTTTAGTTTTGACGTCAACTCATAATTCTTCTGCCTCCTTCTAGAATGTCTGCAGAGGTTGTTTCCCATGATCACACAGACTCACATTACTGCTCCTCCTGAACCTGTCAGAGCTTGTTTCTTTGAATGCACCCAGTGTCCTGCATACAAGACAACAGCAGGCACCCCACCTAGCATTCCTCAGGGATTCAACAGGAGGTTTCTTCCCAGGATTTTTGTTTTACTCCATTTTGTACGGATACAGATGGATTCTTTGGAGTCAGTTCAATGTATTCTTGTATAGCCCTTATTCACAACCGTAGTTATCTCGGAAGACTTTACAAAATTGTCACCAACAAAGATAGAAGAATCAAACCGTTCAAACACAAGAAATGCAATGATATATTAATAATACATAGAGCCATTGGTCAAAATGAGGCGACCAATCTCCATTAATGTTGACGAGAGGTTTGTACATGTGTGTCTGAAGATTTGTAAATTTGTAAGTCATTTGTGTTTCTTGTGCAGGTTAATTCAATTCAAATAAATAAAATAAATACAATAAAAATACATAGAGCCATTGATCCATAAGGGGCAGACGACCCATCTCCATAAATGTTGATGAACAAATATAGATTATATGAATATAGATGATGACATTGAAGGTATTACTTTGAAGTTTGGATTACACCACAACAAAATTAATTGACTTAGAAGCATGACTAACCACTTCAAACTTGTTTTTATGTCCTGTCATTGTCTGCAAAGTAACAGGTCCTTTTTAATGTGGAGTAGAAAGTACAGATGTTTGAGTAAAAGTACTGTCCTTGCAGAGTTCCATTTAGCCCGAGATCTACGTAGACCTCCATCTAGAGGCACAGTTCCAATCCTAAAAAAATCCCCTCAAATCGAATCACCTTCACTTTTTATTAGTTTTGATGCACTGTTCACATAAACAAAAAAAAAACAAAGTAACAAAAAGACAGTTCTGATACTTGTGACTTCTGATCCCATTTAACAAAAATCAAAGCATTTGCCACTGAACTAGAGTACAACTATTTAAATCCTGACAATATTTTATCTGCAATATGTATTGCACAAAGCATTGTGCAAAATTAAGCTAGATACAGCTTTATATTGGGTGTGGATGTTATTCAATATGTTTATATTATTATGCTTATTACAGCTCTGCTTAAAAAAGTGACTATATGCAAAGAGGATGGGAGGACACAACTATCATGCATATTGTTAGAGTGAGAAAAAAATGATTTGTCACGAAAGATTATATTCTATTGTCTGGACAGCTTCTTTTTCATAAATTGAATGAGTTCCAAAAGGTACAGTACGCACACTGCAAACATTGACAATAAAATCTTGCATGTAAATGGAGAAGGCTGTTGTCTATGGGTTTAAACAGGAAATAATCTTATCATTACTTGCTACAGAGCAATAATTAAGAGTGAACTGGGTGTGCCATGAATCAGCCTGGTATTATAAAGCACTTTCGTGACCGGATAAACTTCATCTTGTCTGTCAGGTCTTGCAGCCAGAAAGTCTCCAATAAAAGTTCCAACGAAAAATACATATTACTAGTTTTGCCAGTATTCATTAAGGCCTCTATTGTGACTTCACTTCAAACATCCATTGTGCCCCAAATCCATCATTCCTTAACAAGCGTTGGGACATCACCTCTCACCGGGAACAGAGGGAAACAGTGGGCGGATTTGATGTGGGCGCTACACAAAACCGCCTCCTTTCTGTTTGCTGATACCACAGGGCCTTAAAGCTGAGCCTATGGGGAGGAGGAGGGTTGAGCCAGGGGGGGTCCCAGGACATCGGAGAGAGGTGCTGCTTCAGCCACTGTGCATTGACCCACAAAATTCAAGCCCAGCCCCCAGCGAAGTAGACTTTTGTTTTGTCGACCCTCGGCTGGAGACCTGAGAGAGGTTTTTTTCGAGGAGGGGGTTGCTGCATAGAAGGCCACATGCACTGGCTGTTTGCTACTTAGAGAGAGAGGTGCTTGTATTGTAATGAAAGAATTTGCATACTCGTGTGGAAGAGAGGGTGTTGACCTCTGGCACTTTGCAAGAAGGGGTGCACAACTGAAACCACTTTGCCCTGGGTCCCAGTTCCAGCATACTCGAGGGCGTAACACCTAAGCGTCGCACTCCAACCAGTCTCAAAGCTATTAAGAAAAAGTACTTAAGGTGGAAGTTTCCCTGCAGAAAGTGGCAAACACACTCCAAAACAAAGTGCGCTGCTTTGTTAAAAGTGAGAGGCCCCCTTAAAGCCCTGGTGCTAACTGTTCGTATAATGTTTAACAACAAACTTAAATTTCACTTATTTTCTCACATGTGTTTGCGATAGAAGCTTGTTGAATAATACATTTTTGTTGGATTACTGGCTATAAATCATAAATTTTCTTCTCAACATATGGAAATGTCTTTGATGGTATAAAACAACATTATTGGCCACTTTACAATCATTCTTTAATCTTCTATCTATCTAAAACATTTACAGATAGATCAGGTTTTAACCAAACATACCCTGCATATTCATATTTTTCCCTATGTAATTTTGATGCATTTCTGAGCCATAAAACACCTTTCAGCTCATGACGTTCTTTTGGCGTCAGGGTGAAAAAAACTTACTCAACCATTAAATTACTTGACAACATTTATTAGCGTCAGCCCTAATCATGACCACAGGAGTGTTCCAAAGCAAATAGAAGAAAACCATTGAAGCTTTAGTATCGATTATGTTGAGGTTATAGGTTTAGTCGTGGTCTAATCCGTGCTTGGACATGGATTACTTCTGATTTGGTCTTAATCTAACCTAAAACTGGTTAAATCCTGTTTTTTTCCCAAGCGTTCTACTGATTAGCGCTTGCTTGGAGAGGTTGATGTACTCCTGATACTACAAATATACTTGTTAAGGATAGAGGTTTTATAGACATGGATGAAACTCTGTAATTGAATTTTTAATGTGATACTAGACTAAACAGACTCTGCACATGCAAAGTGAGATAAATCAAGCCTCTTTTGTTATATTGACAATTGTGTTGAAAGTGATTTTGACAGCTTCTAAAAAACACAATAAAACATGTAAGAAAATCAGAATATTTAGAATATTTATGGACTGTAAGTCATAAACATCAACATTATAACAAAGCTTGAAATATGTCACCAGTGAAGAGTCTATATCATATATTGGTTTGTTAAATTACAGAAATAACTAATCTATTGAGTATATTTTAATTTCCCAAGTTTCACCTGTTTATTGTTAAAAATTCATACTGCAAAAGGAAAATTCTAGAAAAAACTCAACGCTTACAATTTACCCTGCTTTACAGAATGCCTTGTGAAACATCGACTTATTTTGGCGACATCACAGCAGAACAATTTTTCACGTTAACTCATTAGTATTTATTTGTCGCCCGTTAAAGTGAGGTGACATTTGGAGGTCAGGGAGCCATCAATAAAACCCACACTTAACTTGTTGGTCCATTTTCCCCAACGGCATCCTTCATCCCATCCTCTTGTGTGATTAATGTGCATGTGGTACCGTTAGACAGCACAATGTCGTCAGCTTTGGTTCAGGTTTGGTGGGGTCAGGGTTTTGGGGGTTTCGGGGGAGGTGGAGGTCCCTAGTTTTAGATGCCGAGGGGGCTCTTCTCTTTCCAAGTGCACGCAACTCGCTTCAAGACCATATTTGACTCGGGGATTCCTCCAGATAAGAGTTGCTAGGTGATGCCATTGTCTGCCCATCATTGTGGCTGACATATTCATAGCCACATGCAAAAGATCTTTTATTGGGGGTGTCTCATTAGCAGTCATATATTCGCACCGCAACACCCCCCCACTTGACCCCTCCTTTACCAGTCGTGGGAAAGACAAGACGAGGGGTGACTGGCGCGATATTTGGACATTGGACACGCACAAGAAGTTTTACCAACAACGCTGAATCATAATTAGATTTTAGCCTCTAATAAGATGATGTTAAGAACCACTGCAGTCAATTTAGGATGCAGTATTTCATTTATGTGTTGAACAAACTCAAAGTAACTTTCTGCAGGTCTAATAACATGTGTCTACACCAGAGGTCTCCTAATGGCATTACTGTGCCCTTTAATGCAATTGTTTGGACAAAAAGACCATTTTCATGAACTTGTCAGTTCTTACACTCATTGTTTCATTTTTTATGGTTAAAGATTCCATTCACAGCTTTATTTCATTTTTTTGGGTGTGATGTGTTTGGAAATAGTAAAGAATTTGATCATTTGTGGTTAGAACTTGCCGAGCAGTCAAGCTGACACCTTTTTTCTCCATGATGCTGGTTCTGGACCGATCCTGGACTGGTTCTGGATCGGTCCTTGACTGGTTTCCTCTTGTATTCAAAGACAACTGTGTGCATATTGGCATCAGAGGATGGTTTTATTAAGGTTTTACTATGGAACCACACATACCCCAAATAAGATGGCCACTGCAGAAATGTGCATTCTTGCTGGTGTCTTTGGTCCAATCCTCCTGGTTGAAGATAGACAGCTTTTATTGCTTCTGTTGCTCAGAGATGGCAGAGCTTCCTTTTTTATCCAGTAAAGCGTCCTTATTCAGTATTTGCGGTTCAAAAGTCCAGGTAGCTACGTACCTGGACTTTTGAACGGTAAGAGTATCTTCAAATGATCCTCAAATTGACTCACTGTACAAAAAGTACAGTGATAAGTACAAAATTTTATAATAGGATTAAGACCGCAAAGATGTTGTCTGGTTTATTCATTCCACATTTTATTCAAAAGACTCTTTATGTTGAGATATTGGAAAAATGCATTATTTTTTATTCAAAAGTTAAGTACCCCAGCTTTAATTTATTTCTGTGCTGAAGGCTGAATAACCTACACAGTGGCGGCATCCATTTCACTACTGTTCTGAATTTTATCACATCATAATTCATCTTAAATTTCATCATCACCCATATCATAACTATTGCATTGTCGCGTCTATTTAAACAGCGCAGTTGTCTCCATCTTTTTGTCAATGGAACAGGTGCGGTCGCCTGGTTTAGGCCCCTCCTCCTGATGTCCAAACTTGGAGTCTTTCCGCATTCCTCCAGCTGTGGGGGGCGGAGCTATGACGCCACCTGTTCCTGAATGGAGCAGCGCACGCGCTCCGGCAGCAGTTCACACTCCACTATTTGGCAAAGAGAGAGGAGCCTGGCGAAGCAGCTGGATTAAAGCCAGGAACCCGGAGCACGACTTTTGCCAAGGAAAAGTTGTGGAAGATGGAGCTCCGCGCGGTTAAATTGTTTTTGTTTGTTTGTTTTTGCCAAGTTTTTTCAAGTTTCCAGTCAAAAGAACGTAAGTAAAGCTTATGAATATGTTTTCGTGGCTCGTGCCTTTTACGTAGCATTTTTACGCACGGCAAACGCAGGGATATGAATTAACTATAACATTTTAATTCTATACTTTGATTTACTTGACGCAATGATTTTTTTTTTCTCCATCAATGCCTTGTATTATTCGATCTGTTATATAGATCTACTTTATGTGTCAGTTTTACGCGTTCAAAATGTTCACCTGTGCGCCTCCATTCTTGTCTTTCCTCTTCCCCGGATGGTTTGCTTTTATTGAGCTGAGACTTTTGTGTGATGTTGGGTTCAAGTACTTTTCTGGTCACGGTAACTTTACTCCCACGCCTATACGTAGATTATTGCTGCTGTATCCCTTCAGATGGAGGACACGGCGAATGAAGTTTTGAATGCGCCTTGACATGGTTGATTAGTCCGTCAAAGGCTGGCATGTGCCCCCTATAAAGCACCTGCCCTCCGGGATCACACTGGATTATTTAATTGTAGGCATGTTTATCTGCAATTATATATGGCTTCAACGCGTTCCAGCAACAAAGAATGGATTATAGAGCAAGTCATCCCAGTTGGGAGTGATTGGCATTCTCAATGGGAGAGAATAATGGGCTACTTTGCATTAACTTTCATTCAATTTACAGTAGGGTTTAAATCAATGCGAAATAATAGGGACTAGGAAAGTCTCTATTACTGTGTTGTATCAGAAGAAAGTAAACGTATTTTTGTATAGCCCTAAATCACAACTGTAGTTATCCCGGTTTTAAGAGTCATCAAAGATCAGAATCAAACAGATCAAACACAAGAAGCGCAATGATACAATAAAAAACCCCATTGGTCCATAAGGGGCAGATGACCAATTTCCATAAATGTCATATAAATGTGAAATATTATAACTCATTAAATATATTTTTGAAGCACTCAAAATAACATATTTTCTATGAGCTGTTGGCAAATCCACAAACAATGAATTTAGTTATTGGTCAAAAAAGACGAACAGATTAATTCACAGGAAAATCAAGGTCACCAAAGGAATCTCGTATCTGACCATAGGAACATACATCCATGAGTTTGTGTGGAATTATGATAAAGAAAAACTGCTCTCTTGTGTTCAAAAGAATGTGTGGGAAAAATGAGTGTTATCTCCTTGTTTATTTTTGCATATCATGTGTTTTTGTGCTTTGTCATTCCAGAAGTATTGCTGGATATGAGGGCTTCGGGAGGTGAGCTGGGATGGCTGACGTTGCCACTCGAGAACGGAGTGAGTATTTATACCTCTACAGGAATTTTTAAGAGTTCAGGTTAAGGCTAGATTTTTCAAAGGAACAACGAACCAATAGGAACCCAGGAGGAGCACATACTTGTCGTGAGAATTTGGTTTGGTCACAATGCTACGTCGCACCATTGAAACTGCTTTCTGGAAGTGAAGGAATGAGTGGCATCTATGAGGTTTGGCTGGGCTGAGCTCGTCTTGTTTGAACGCAAGCCTTTCATAAAGTAATTATGAATGCAGTAAAAGTGTCATGGCTCAAGCGCGCATGTAAATTTACAATGGCAGCAAAGCGGATGCAACAAATACCAGACAATTGTTTATGTTTTTATTCAAACCACTGTTCCTCTATGTGGGAATTGTGATCTTCCTTAATTCGGGCGTCCAAAGAAGTACAGTAAATTTCCTGTCAAACATCCCTCTATCTATAGTTCAGTGGCTTTCGCTAAAATAAGTAACAGGACATGGCCACTTCCACCGTGTAAATTGCAGTTATGGTCGAGTCCCAAAGATCTAAAGACTGCAATTTCTCTTAATAATCTGATATACAGTAGCTTAATAACATATTTATTATGTTATGAACTGTTAAATACTTATATATGTTTTATGGCTATAGATAACACGACAGTAGAGATGAAAATGTTGTAATATTGACAAACAGGACTAAGCCAGGCACAGATTTTGACTCCTTCCTGTAAAACGAAACTCAAAATGATAAAAATAGGGCTGTTCAAAATTCTTTTGATAAATCTTTTCACCAAAACTGAAACAATTTCACACAAGAACATCTTCATAGATACTAGATGTTGGATTGGAAGTACTTTTAAAAAACATTATTTAAAAAACATCTTTCTCTGTCTGAATCATAAAATATCTTTTGGTCCAGGAATAATTCAAAAAACAGATTATTTAGCTCTAAACAAGTTGAAAACTATTTTAATAGTGCATTAGCTGTGATTAATTCTTTTTGTTACAGCCTTAAATCAAAATTCACCAGGGTTTGCATTCTAATTCAGTTTTGAAAATCAATTCATATACAATATCAAGCACTTTACCACTGACTTAAAGATGCCATTTAGTTGGATAAGCTTATTTATTTGGTAAACGACGTGTTCACTGAAGCTAAAACGATTGGAAAACCAAATGTGCTGTAAAGTCGTATAACTTTTCCCAGTAGTAGTGTGTGCTGACATGTGAGGTGTAAAGTGGAGGTTTTTAATCTTGCTCCTCGTCATTGCTTCCCCCTCTTAAAGCAGCCTTAATTTGGCCCTATTGCTTCTCTGTTCCTTTGCTGTCTGCGTACAAACCCCATTAAACAGCCATAAGTGTTGGCTGACTCGCTGCGGTTTTAGCGTTAGCTGGATTTGCGTCGGCCTCACGCACGTTTGGCCTTTGTGTGTGTCAGTGGAAACTCAAGCCACACACGAAGCACATATGTCCGAGGGATTGCTTTAATGTGGGGAAAATGCCAAGTCAGTTTCCCCTACGACTGAAGTGTCACCAGCTCCATCATGTATTTGGGTTTCTATCAGGACCACAATTACTGATTTAGGTGCAAAAGCTGACTGCGTAGACTTTAAATGTGGGGAGAAAATGAATAACTGAACAACTCCGTTACATTGGCCTGTCACAGTTTAATTGCCTATGTTTTTAGGTTCATGAATTATTATGTGAATTTTCTTGCTGAAATTGTACGTTTTTCATGGAACTCACGCTTTTTATTGTTATAGACTAGCCTTTTAAGTGATTCAAAAACTTTGCTGGAATTTTTCTGTTGAATGTTATAGCTGAAATACTATACTTTATTGTTATAAGGATTTTCAACAATCATTTATTTACATATAAAATCTACGTCTGAGGATCCAAAGCTTGGCAAGGTCTGTATTAACGTGGACAAGTCAGCCCAAAACAGGACTTAAAAGCAACCGCAAGTTTCATTAGAGCTTGGTTAAAACGTATGGACTCACTGAAATCAGAGTCTAGACATTAAATGCCACAGGAAGACCCCATGTGCCCCATATTGGAGACCGCAGCAGACCTCTCACTCAGCATGTTTTAGGGCTCCTCTGTGGTTACAAGCCTGGTTTAGAAAGAACAAAGTATCCAGAGGCCTGCAATTATAAAGTCCTGTCATTGACGTTTGAACTTTGGAAAACTAATCTCTTATGTCTTCCTGTCTCTTTCTTGCAGTGGGAAATAGTCCAAACAGTTGTCAATGGGTCACTACTTTATACCTACAGCGTTTGCAATATAGAGTCAACTGAACAAGACAATTGGTTGCGCACCACTTTCATCCAGAGGCGACCCGGGACGACTCGCGTGTCCGTCGAACTCCGATTCGTGGTGCGAGACTGCAATACCTTCGGAGGCGCGTCGGTCTCCTGCAAAGAAACCTTCAATCTATTCATTTCCGAAGCCGACGCAGACGTGGGCACGAACTTACGCAAGGGACAGTTCCGCAAAGTGGCCACAATCGCTCCGGACGAGATCACGAGGGGGAAAGTCCTCAAAGTCAACACCGAGACCAGAACCATCGGCCCGCTGTCGAGTAAGGGCTTCTACCTCGCCTTCCAGGACATGGGCGCATGCGTGGCCCTGCTGTCAGTGAGGGTCTACTACAAAACCTGCCCCTCCACCGTGCGAAGCCTGGCCCAGTTCCCAGAGACCGTGGCGGACTCGCTGAGGGAGGTGGAGGGCTCGTGTGTGGAGAAGGCAGTCAGCACAGCCACGCCGAAGATCTACTGCACCACGGAGGGAGAGTGGGTGGTTCCAGTGGGACAGTGCCAGTGCTTACCGGGCTACGAGACGACAGGGGACTCCTGCCAAGGTAAGCAACATCACCGACAATTAGGTTTGTTACCATGTGAGTGAATGAAACGGAGGCATGTGCTGTGAGTAAATGTCTATATTAAGAAATGTTTGGATTGGGTTTTAGATGTGGTGAGGGCAAAGCTTGACTTAAATGTACTGGCTTCACATTGTTACTGAAATTGTGGCTAAAAACACACACAATAGTTGCCCATCTTCATTTTGCTGTTTTTGCTTTGGTTGGAACATTCCAGGGTATGACATTCAATCGAACAATCTTGTACTTATTTAATTTTATTTCTTGATGTGGAAAGACTATATCCACTTCTGCGCAATGAGAATAAGAAGCACATAAGAAGAAAAAATGATGCTTGGTTTGTCTCCATGCTGTCAGATAATGCAACATTGTGCACCATTCCAGGCTAGGGATTTTCAAACTTTGCTCTTGAAAGTGCCGCATAAGGAAATGCCATATCTTATCAGGAGGACTACACCCTTTCTGATACTGATTGGGCGTTCGACCAAAAAAAAGACAAAAACGTGTACAATAAATAACTCTACTTTTAAGATACACCATCTGAGAATGATGGGGCTCCCTTTTTCTCATGGTAAAAATATACACACACTTTTAATTTTCTTCATCTTTAGACAATTAACTTTTTCTGGAGTTACCCATGACCATTGACAGTTCCTTGTTTTTTTTCCCATTTAAAAAAATTCTCTCATTACTGACTCATTCTTATATCTATTTTTGATGATTCAGGGTTGGGTCATTGTCCACAGGCAGGATATGCACAATTTAGGTATAAACTTACTCTTGCTTCTTGTGTTTCTATCCACACCCTCCCTCTGCAAACTTAAGCATACTGTGAGAAAATGTCACTCTAAATGTCACCACAACACTTGATATTGTATTTAAAATGGGTCGAGTTATATATTACATTATTAAGTATGAGTCAGGGAGGAAACGGGAGAGTCTGTTTGTTTTGTGTGAAGGAGACAGAAGGATTGTTGCTATATAATAAACGCTGTATTCAGTTGTACAGTCAGTCGCTGTCACTTATACCTGTTGCTCAAGCGCTCATTCTTTCCTTCGCTTTTTCTCAGGGCTTAGGAATGGGGCTGGGCTGTGGCTAAGCTAACAATACAGGTTTATAGCCTGAAGACTGCTACCACACAAAACACAGAAGAATAGCTCATATATTTACAGAAAGAGGCTCAATTTCCTCATAATTTGAAATGTCTCCACTATTTTACATTTCATTTTTGAGAAGTGCTATGAGCTGACTTTTGTTGAATACACTCTTAATAAGTTTAATCTTATAATTGCAAATCATTATAGTCATGACTCACGGTGTAACAAGCAGGATTAAGTGATTTTCATCCATGCTTGAGCTACTAATGTTTTAAAGAGGCCAAGTTGTAGTGATTTCAAAGTGTGTGTGACAGTACAAAAAACATTTAAGTTCAACCTCAGTGTTTCTGTCAGAGACGGGTAATATTAAAGGCAACATGAAGTGCATTCTCCCATTTTCACCATTCACCACCACCATTTTACCAGCAGTACATGAACTATTCTTTGTTCAATTATTTATTTTTTCTTCTTCAAAATGAATAGAGCATCTGCGTTGGACATACCCTAATGTCCTTGTTCCTGGTGCATTTGCAATTCTTATTAACTATTATATTGACGGTTGAAAATGTATAAACCTTGTATAAATCATTATGGCTTTGACATCTGTCCTCATCAAATTAGAATTTGAGTTAGTATTCAAACTATCTTTTTGAGACTTGAGATTACCAAAGGAATTCTACAAATGTGTCTATTCATGTTATAGCCCAAACTGAACATTTTATAAATGCAAAAACTTCAGGAATGTCGCGTTCTGCCTCAGAGAAGAGTTTTGTAGTGGATTTTAAATGTCAGCGCAGGGTAGACATCTGTGGTCTGTGACGAGCTCCTACTGTTTGTGTGGAAGTTTGGCCTTTTCTTTGGCGCTGGCGGGTGTGGTGTGTTTGAGTGTCTGTAGGAAATGTGGGAGGAAAGAGAGGAAGGAGGTGGGAGGGAGGGCGCACAGCGGGGATTTCTGAAAGGCATTCCTTCACCCTGGCGTCACCTACACATTACTGATTGACCACGAAGCCACTGCAACAAAAAAATGAAAAAGAATTGATTGTCATTCTCGGAGTGAAATTAGATCACCTACTCGGTTTTATCAAGTTTTGAATTGTATATAGTCACCTTATTTCTTTCTTGATTTCTAATTGTTGTAAGATAAATGATCGTGGTTTTAAGAATGGCAGTTATTAAAGGGGAAGTTTATTTACCGTGCAGGACCCGGGGACATGAACCATCAACACGCTGTAATATTGTCTATTCAAGTCAAGTCTCCGTTGTTTGGGAGTCGCCCATTAAAATAATGATGGCATTACGTAGACCTGATAACAAGGAATGCGTAGGCAGGATGCGTCCTTGGTCTATTTTTCCATCAATTATTAAATTTTTTGGATTTGAAGTAATGCTCTTGCACAACTGGCAGCTCATTAATGAAGACAAATGCAAGACCCCCAAAATGTTTATGGTGCCCAGCAATATAATACAGACAATAAAAAGTCAAAATGGTTAAGTGCTTTTATGTATTGAAAAGCTGTCTCACTCTCATCTCTATCTGCCAATGAAACTAGCATAGAATGTCTTGTTTTACTTAAAATTGGAAGAAAACAAGAAATTCACATGTGAAATAATCCTGAAAAATAATACCCTATTTACAATTTTTCCTTTCGTCTGACTGTTAAACTATCTATTGGTTTCAGATTGTTGCAATTATCAATTTAAGTATCAATTTAAGACTACTCAAATCCTCTAAGTGGGGAAACTCCGTTGAGGCTGCCAGCGTGAATAGCTTACCTGTGCGTCGTGTATTTGTTGGGCTGCGTTTCCATGGAGACGTAGACCGCAGATTACAGGGAAGCCGAGGTGACGCCCTCTGAGGTTAGACCGAGTCAGGACTGCGGTTTACGATGGTCCGAGTCACCTTGAAGCCAACGCTCTCTGGAATTCACACGGCTCGGAAAGAGGAGGGGATCCATCATTGAGATAATGACAGACTGGATCCTTTCAAAGCCGAGGGTTACCTGAAATGGTCGTGTGTATTAGTCAGAGAGCTCCTTATGGTACAGACATAAATTCAACTCTTATTTTAAAGTCCTTTGGGTATTTGGAGTATTGACTTATAATAAAGAAGACTTTATTAATATCTTCATACATTTTCACTTCATACAACATAGATTCTTGGTTGTCAGGAAGTTTTATAGTGTAAATAGATGCGCCAAGACTTTTTCAAAAACTTGGGTCTTCCACATGGAGCAAGGTTATCCTGCCATCTCACCTTTTACAACACAAGTAATATAATTCAAACTACTATCATAAAGATTGTAAATGCTGATTATAGCCACATTTGTCTTGACCTCATTAACACCATGAATGGACAACTTCCTCTTTCTTTATTGACCTTTTTGTGTTTAAGCTCAGAAGCAAATGTAGCTGCAGTGGTAGAATTGACACTTTGTCTTTGTCTTGTTAATAGCCGACAGAATGACAAACTTTTACCCAAATTAAATGTAACTATATACAATTATTACACTATTGTATGTACTACATTTGACACAGGTGAGCTACAGCACTAGTTGCATAATGTCCAACATTCACCGGGACTATAGGGCTCAGTGATAAATATTCCCTCATATTGTTAATGTCTGTTTTTTAGTATTCATTGACAAAAAATTAGAACTATAAAAAATACAATACAATTGATCCTGTTTTATTAACTTGATTGTGTCATAAATCTGCTGACACTTTCTCATTTGGGTTTTGTAAGAAGTTTTAATTTTGTTCATAAAATACTGGAAATTCCCATACATTCCTATCAGGTAGAATAAGAAACTGAAAATACTTTTTACATTTACTAGACATGAGTGACGTTTTAAGGGGAGTGTTTTTATGATGTCTGTTGTAACTCAAGTCCAGCAAATGGCCTGAACACAGTGTGGAAAAGCCTTGTTCTTGCTGTTTGTACGGCTACCTCATTCCAACGTCACATTTACAAGGGGAGAGTGTGTCATGTGAGAGGCCCCAGACTGATCCTGGACTCCCCGGAAAAGTGGTGCATCTGTTGTGGGAAAAGGAAGTGGGTGCGTTTGGGAGGAATGCTGATTGACACAAATAAGCAGGTTGTTCATAAAGTCACATTCATAGACCGTTAAAGCAGAGAAGGGAGAAGGGAGGATCAGGACTGGGCAATCCTGACAAAATGCGTGATATTGAGAAAAAAACTAGACTTATTAATAATTTTCAACATTTAGTTTCTTTTTTCCAGCAATAACTTTTTGACAAATCTCAATTAAAAAGAAAATCATGCTTAGTTTCTTAAATTCTCCAGACCTCATAAGCAAAAATAGGCACATCGATAATACTTACCGGTATTGATTCAAAGTAATATCAAGCTTGACAATTTTCCATGTTTTGCTGTTTTAAATGTCACATGTGTTGGAGGATTTAAATATGAGCTGTTAAAGTTGTACAAGAACAGATTTGAAAACTGTTGTTAGAGGATGTTTCTAGGGCTTGAATCAATATCAAGTGTTTTGCTTAAAGTTACATTTAGATGTTTGATGAATTTAGTGAATACTAAAATGTTGGTCCTTGAAGTTCCACATTTGCTGTTGTCCCATAAAATGAGATTCCATTGACTGATTAATCACAAACTGACAGCTCTCTATATATTTTTACTACTACAGCTTTTGCCTTTTGCTGATGGAGCTCTCATAAACCGATTCATGATTCACCGCAGGTCTGTGATCCCGCGGCTCTGGGCGGGGGAGACTCGGCGCGACAGTTGGCGTACATGGTTAGGTTCGTGGCTGCTTAGTTAGGTGTGGAGTGTAATTTAGTCAAGAGGATTAGTGGAGCAACAGGACAGCTGTTGGCCAATGACATGCCCCGATTCAGATCTCCCCGGTCTTTCATCCGCTGGTTAACACACGCAACCGGCTCCCTAATCCGTGTTCCCACTCGTTAGAACAATGGATCCCAAACGGATTCAATTAACAGATGCATCGGAGCGGAACTTAAGTCCTTTTCACATGTGTCCCGCTGTCAATGGGGGGTTAAGGAGAGAAAAAGGGACACTATTTTGATGCAACAAGTGAGTAAGTTGATTGAATTAAAACTGGCCTTGTTGTAAAGTAAAGGGAAGAGGACAAAGACTGAAGCATGCATATTTTGCAAATGAATTGTTATGGTGACTTTAAATGTAATTGACTAGAATAAGATGGGTTACTGTTATGCTTAAGCCATTGTGAAATAGCAAAGTCCTCTCAGATTACTGCTGTTGTGTTTTTAGGGCTATACAAAAAGATACATTTATATTAATATTGAAAACCAACCATCCCATAAAGTACTAACAATGCACTCGTGTAGTAAAGCTGTTTTTTTTTTTTTTTGGTCTTTTGGAAGGAGTTATTTGTTTGTGATGTAGAACAAGTCATTGGTTTGAAGACGTTTTGACTATTTGCCAAACCTGTTTTGTCTTGAACCAACCCCAGCTATGGATACGTTAATGCAGTCTGTTTCAATCACTCATAGAAATAAAGAAGCATGTTTTTCCTCTGGTTTGCATATTCATAGTAACAGTAGGATTTTTGCACCATGTTTATATTTGTTCATCAGTGCACACAAGCCTCCATTGGACCCTGTGAATGGCCCAAAACATTTACGGCACCACTCAGTCCAATCTGTGCCGACAATACATGAAAAGACTTTGCAGCTTCTTTGGTTCGTGACAGAAGTCCTGCTGCTGCTTGAGCCCCGAGATAAAATGAAAAAAGCGGGCCTCCTTTTATTATGCGAAAAGGACCTGCACCTCCAGCACCACCCCCCCCTGTCCCGTCCCAGATGCTCCCCAGAGAGAGCTTCTTGTGTGTTGGGACTTGCACACTGGTCGCACCCCCCTCCTGCCAAGTCGCTTTCTATTCATCCTCCTTCTCATCCACATCCAACCTGCTCCCGCTGCAGACTGCTTTGAGAGCTAAGGTCGCGTCTGCCTTTGTGGAAAGACGTAACTCGAGCACCACGACTCAGCGCTCGTATTTTCTCGGGCCACCAGCAAAGGGGCCACAGGGAAAGGGTGCTCCCCGGAGAGACGCAAGAATTTTTTGTTTAAAAAGTTGTTGAGTTGGGGGAAAAATGTGCATTAATTTCAATTTTTAAAAAAAAACTTTAACAGTTTTATGAATAGACAATTGAGCGAATAATTATTTTTGTTAATGGATCTTGGTTTGATGGATTGAAATTAGCTTGTTTCAAAAAAGTCTGCTTCCTTTTTATGCATTTGGCATTTGTAAACGTACAGTGGCAGGCTTAGCAATTGCAAATGAGAGAATTTGAATTAGAATTAGCATAATCTGGTATTCCAGGCGGGTAAAGCTGGGATAACCAACTTTTTCTTTTCATTAAAAATATATGTTTTTGGTCCCAACAGAGTCATATGAACAAGCAACTACTGCCTTCAACTTAGAAAACAGTTTATCGTTTGCACATTTTATAAGATATTTGAAGGAGCCTCACGAGCAGGCCCGTCCCAAGGGGGGTGCGAGGCCCTGTGCGAACTCGAAACGCGAGGCCCTGCCCTGACACTTTTTTCCCAGATCTGAGGAAAGTTTTTCCTGTTATAATCTTTGACATGAATTCAGCACCACCTCGCGCGGTGCTTGACGAGATCAGCACGCGTGTAACCGAGTGTCTTCGCTCCTATGCAGCGTTTGGCGCGCGCACGTACACACGCACACACACTCTACGTGCAATATTGGTCGCGGTCTTTTTAGCTGACATGTCTCTTTCGTCCTGTGGCAAAATGGCAGAGCAACTCAAAAGATTGAACCAAAAGGAGTCTTTTTCTTCTAATAGTTAGATTTGGGCAAAATGCGCCAAAATGGCTATGAGGCGGAGTCAATATTATTATTTTCTCATCAAATAACGTTTTTGCCATGCCTCCACACACTCTGACAACATACACTCCTCCTCCTCCACACTGACAACAACAAAATACTCTTCACCTCCTCCTCCACACACTCTGACCACAACAAAAACACTCCAGCTAGCTAAAGCTAGACATACAGTGTGTTTGCTAATGCTTTTAAAAATATGTTTTTGATGTGGATATTCGGACTAAACATTGGCAATAGCAGCGCTCACACACCTGTCACACCGCTGATCCTCCTCCTCCTCCTCTGCTCACACAAAGGGGTCTGCTCCTCTGCTCACACCTGTATCACTGCTCCTCCTCCTCCTCCTCCTCCTCCTCCTCCTCCTCTGCTCACACAAAGGGGTCTGCTCCTCTGCTCACACTTGTCTCACTGCTCCTCCTCCGCGAGTATCCATCTCTCCTACACTGCGATCATTCCCGTTACTTTCTTTGTATCTCACTCAGACACTGCTAAAGTTATCTGACAGTTTTTTCGGAGGACCCGTTGCATACATAGCTGCCCGCGCGCCTGCCTGTTTACAAATCGCTTTTGGTGAAAATTTGACTTTACTTGTAAAAATGTTCTTTTGATCAAACGAAATCAAAGAGGTCCAGAGAAAGGGGTTTAGGGTTCCAAATTTGGAGTGCAGTCTGCCCTTTGGGGACCCTTGAACTAGTGTATTTATAAAATAAAATAAAAGGAAGGAAGATTGCGAGGCCCCTGTGTGGTGCGAGGCCCTGTGCGACGGCACAGGTCGCACAGCCCTTAGGACGGGCCTGCTCACGAGTCACTATTTGACGCTTTGGGCTGAGAGCTGATTGGATGAGTGAGGGAGCCACTTTCTTTTTGACTTTTTTTGTTTTGCCTCAACTTTCGATCAGCTTTTTCAAAAAATAAATGAATGTGGAAATTTGTGATGGAGCAAACATGCTGGAACTACATGCATGGATTTAACTTAATCAAATTTTATCTTTTATCTTTCTCAGTTTGAAAGTTGGGTACCCCATCTTTAATTATTTGGTTATTCATAGCAGCACTTTTTATTTTATGTAATATTACTCTTTTTTTTCTTTTTTTTTGACCAAAAATGCAATAACATCCAGAGCAAAGGCTCATCGCCCCATTCTTTGTTCAGAGTACAGTGGTTCGTGGCTCTGTATTTCCGTTCTAACACTAAGAACAATTCCTATGTCCATCTTTTCCACTTCCTGGTGCTTTAGTCTTTTAACTCTTGGCCTTGAGAGCTGCAAATGTGCGACTGGTGTCAGAGGCGAGGGCGAGGAAGGAAGATCCAGAGGAAACGTGAGGCGCGTTTGGATCTCACTCCATAGTTTCTGTCCAACGTTCAACTTTCACGCATGTTCATTAACCCCCCATGCCCTGGAAAGCCGAGAGTTTTATCAGTTTTCCGAAACGCACCACCGAACACAGCGCTATTTCCTTTTAAACGAACACAAATATTATCTTTCAGAGCGGAGTTATCGCTTCACCTGCTGGATTTAGTGCTATCCGGTTGACTGGGGCAAACCTTAAGAGCTTTAGGTCTTCAGGCTTCGGCCGGACAGGCAAGTGCAGGCACATTGTCAGGGAAATCCCTCTCATTCCTCGGCATACAAAGACTCTGTGATCATAAAGGCCTTAAAACAAGAGCTTCCTGTCAGGTGGAACGGCCTTGGATCAGACGGGCGACAGTCTTTGCTTTTTGATGAGTCACTCTTCCGGCATTTGTGCGTCTCAAACTTGTCGTCGGAAGAATTAAGAGATTAGCTTTGTTACAGTGTGCTAACCCGGCCACAACTGCTTCCACAAATATTGTCTATGCAAAGATGTGAAGACTTGAATTCATGATTTTGTTGTAATCTCAGTAGTTTGGAGTGTTAATTTTTTTTTCCTTTGTGATATGGATAGTTGTACATGAGATGCTTAGTGCAAGAATTATTCTAGAATGGAATAAGAAAAAAGGGCATTCAAAGTAAATGTACTGTCTACATATATAAAGTTATGATTTTGATTGAGTATTTGGATTAAAGCTCATCTGTTGTCAAAACCACTAAATCTATATTCATAACCTAATTCAAGTACCTCTCAAGCATACTACTTCCTTCCTTATTGTTAAATCATTATTCTTACTTGGACAGCAACCAATACTACTATGAGTATAATAACTACTACTACTATGGCTATGACATTGATGAATGACATTATGTATATACATTTTTTTATTTGATCTGGGAAATTCCAATTTCACTTCACAGGAACTTTACATTAGCTATGGATTGTGCTTTTGGGGAAAACTAAGAAAACTATACAATGCCCGAAGCAGTTGTCAATCCCTAATGTACTAATTTACTATTCGGCCGTTGTCCTGGTTCTGTGTTTTGTCTTGATCTTGATTATTTTGATCCACTTTTAGTCAGAGTTAAGTCTCAAGTGTGTCTGTGTAAATCTGAAACTACCCTTGAAGATAAGATTTTGATAAGAATGATACTAAAAACCTCTTAATTTTCTTTTACAGCTTGCAAACCGGGCTACTTCAAACCCGCTCTGGGGAACGACCTGTGCCGAGTGTGTCCGGACAACACCAGGCCCTCTGACACTGGTGCGACTCAGTGTGAATGTGAAGATGGATATTTCCGCTCAGCGTCCGACTCCCCCACTGCCGCCTGCTCTGGTAAAGACACACTTCTGAAATCAATTAACAAGTTAAAATGTAACTCCTACCTTTTGTGTTGTACATCTGCTCAATTTGTGCGCCTCTTTAGTAGATACGACGTGACAGTTTAGTGCCTGTATACCCTGATATAGTCGCCTTAATTTATGATGATTTTCTCCCATTATCCATGTAACCATATTTGCACTTTTTTATAGTTAAAGTTGTAGTCAAGCAAGCTTTTTCTTGTCTTGGTTTAGTCTTTTCAACTTTTCTCTGTTTTATACAAAAAGCCCATAGTCCAAAAGGCCTAAAGGGGGGACTCCTGTCACAATGAATATTCTATTTAGTTCTACCTAAATTTAGCTTTGTCGTCAAGCTCTAATTCTGACATGAATTTACGACTGCTAATTAACCCGTCGAACATTAACTTTCTCTCCACACACATACATCTGCTTGACTCCTGTGCCTCTTCCCTGGCCTCCTCAGCTCCTCCCAGTGCCCCCCGCGACCTCATCTCCACCACGCTGTCCGCTGAGGGCAAACTGCAGCTGTCCTGGGACCCCCCTCTGGTGACAGGGGGCCGGGCAGACCTCACCTACAGCGTGGGGTGCGAGCTCTGCGATGTCAGCTCCTGCGCCGCCTGCAGCGACAAGATCCGGTTCGACCCCTCCCCCTCGGAGCTCCGTGACACGGTGGTGATAGTGGCCGACTTGGATTCTCACCTGAACTACACGTTCAGCGTAGAGGCACACAGCGGAGTGTCCCAGTTCAGCTCGCAGAGGCCCGTCGCCGCCATCACAACAGCCTTGGATTATTTAGGTAAGAAATACAACTTAAAAATTTAAAAAATGATTTAAAAAAAAAAAAACATAAAAATCAACAAAATGTGTATATTCATTAGAGGGGGTAACTTTTGACATGTTAATGGCATTCAAAACTCTGTTGTGGGTTTGAACCCCGGACGAGAAACATTTCAGAGCATATGGAGTTTGCTTGCTCTTCCCATGTCTGCATAGGTTTCTCGAGGTGCTCAGGTTTCTCCTACCACTAAGGCAGTGCTGACACTTGTTGGTCTAGGGGTTTTATCAACATTTTTGGACAGTAGTCGTATGCCACCTATGGACCAATGGCTCTAAGTAGTTTTTTTGTTCTTGTTTTTGGACTGTTTTATTATCTGATGTGTCCTACGCGATAACTATTGTTGAATTGAATTGGTCTAGTTCACTTTAACACTTATCAATTCTGGTTCACATGAGGCACAAAAAATCTTTATTTGTGCCATTCAGATGGTTACTGCACCCTCAGCAGCCATATGCCAGCTCAGCTTTTGCGATAATAATTAACCGGCATTGTGTTTGAAGGCCTAGAATTATGTCGTTAAGTGCCCCCTGAAGGCTCACGGACACAATGTCGCAACACACCTGACTGCAGTCTGTGTCTCACTAACTATTGTTTTGACTTTTCCATCTGTCCCTCTCCACACAGAGCCTCCTAAAGTAACGCTGATCCACCTGGACGAGCGCACCCCCTCCAGCCTGTCTTTGTCCTGGGCCCTGTCCCGGAGACCACCAGCCCACATCACCCACCGCTACGAGCTCATGTACAGACGGAAGGTAAAATTAACTTATTACAATATTCTAAATGAGGCCATTCATTGTTTTAAAGTACATTACACTTCATCCTTCAGCCACACTAAATCACATACTCTTTGCGATATTTTCTGCAGCCATACGTCCTCTGTTAATGTATGAGCCGCTCCACACATATTTGTTCTCTTTGTCACTTCAAAAAGGAACAAATTAATCCAACTTTGGTGATGTTTTTTCTTGTCGCAGGATGACGAAGGAGAGCGGGATGTGACCACTTACACCGTCCTGATTTTGGAGAAGAATTCAGTGCAGATTAACGACCTCTCCCCAGACACCACTTACATGTTCAGGGTCCAAGCTTTGAGTCCAGAGGGAAATCCAGGCAGTTACAGCGTGGAGCACGAGTTTCACACCGCACCACTAGGTAAAGGCACATTTAGAGTCACATGTATTACAAATGGAATTACTTTATGTAGTCATGTTTATTTCCAATCTATTTTTACAATACAACTCTATGTATGGTTTAAATCAAGGCTGGACTTTCTTTAAATTGAAGCAAACCCATTATTATTATTTTGCCTTGCCCTTCCTGCGTACAACATATGGTGATATTGCTGTCATTTAAATAAATATTTGTCTTAAAAGTTTCAACTTCCATGTTACAAACGTCATTATCCAAATGAAAAATGCTGTATCAACTGTTAATCATATGTCCCCTGTTCTTTTCCTCCAGCCGAGTCCCAGATCCAGAACAACTCTACAATCGTGATGGGTGCAGTGGTGGGAGTGGCCGTCATGCTGCTCATTGTGGTGGGCGTCCTGCTTTTGCGCAAACGGTTGGTGACACTTTGTATATCCACCTTTTGACGCTTGTGTCATTAAGATAAATACATCTCCTTCAGACTTTAGACAGTGTGTTTATGTCCCACGCACGTCTTGTTGGAAATTAGAGAGGTAGTGTTATGATGGAGGCTTGAATCAGAGAATGCTGTCCTCTTATTGGCTGCCTTAGGTGTCCTGTAATTTTCATAAATCCAGTCTGACTTTTGTTTAGTCTGATAGAGCAGTGTTTGTTCTCCGCAGCAGACTGAGCTCACGCGGCAGAGGAGGCCCAGAGGATCCCTACTTCTCATCAGGTGAGTGGAATTACAGACAGTGGAGAAAGATGTAAGGTTGAACAACACACAATGCAGTTATAAGTAGAGACCTTTAAAGTCATTTCTGCACTGGTCATTTCACTTCATGAATCACTAAGCATATTTTTTCAAAGAATAAAACATTTTTGAAATCATATGACAACAATGTTACAAGTTTATTTAACTATTTAAAGCTAGGGTACTTAACTTCTCACCATACTACCAAACTTTTCCCCATAATTAATACATGTAGTTGGTCTTAACATAAAAAGTCTTCTTCATGGTACAATACCTTATGTTTTTCTCATTTGAAGAAAGAACCTTGTTACGGTTGGCAATTTTTTCACATGGATCTAATGTGGCAGAAGCAAAAAATACAAAATAAAAGTGATACAACCAAAGAGTAACTAGTACATGGTTCAGTTTTTTGTGGTTGGTTAGTTGGATACACAATTTTTAAATACAATTATAGTGTAATTAAGAGCAAATTCAATGAGTTTCTTAATTCATTCCATTATTAATTATTCATAATAAATATTAACTTAAAATTATAGGTCGGATAAGATGTAACCGATCACCTCTTTTCCGCAGACCAACTGAAGCCTTTGAAAACATATGTCGACCCGCATATGTACGAAGACCCCAACATTGCCATCCAGAAGTTTGTCACAGAAATCGACCCCAACTTCATCTCCAAGCAGAAGGTGATCGGGGTGGGGGAGTTCGGGGAGGTGTTCCGAGGCGCGATGAGGTCCCCACTGCGCGGAGAGGTGGCGGTGGCAATCAAAACTCTGAAACCAGGCTACTCGGAGAAGCAAAGGCAGGAGTTTCTGAGCGAAGCCAGCATCATGGGGCAGTTCTCTCATCCCAATATAATCAGACTGGAAGGAGTGGTCACAAAATGTAAGTGGAATGTGTTTTTTAACAGTAAATATGAGATTGTATGAGTTATCTAAAAAAATGTCTTCTTTCATTTTCAGTCAAGCATGTCATGATAGTGGCGGAGTACATGGAAAATGGTGCATTGGACACATATCTAAGGGTGAGCAAGATAATAAGATCATTATTGATCTATTACAAACGTCATTATCCAAATGCTGTATCATAGGGGACTGTATCATAATTTTGTAATTTCTGTCCATTGTGAGAGTTTATCTTAATGACCATCAAGTAAAAAGCGGCATTTGATTTAAAAAGGGCTGTCACCTGAACAGTTTCATATTTCATTTACAAATCATTTATTTTCAAACTAGACGCCATCAATAAGTGCATTTGAGTGAAGACTAGTGACTGCAAATTGCAACAAATTAATTGGAAATTGTCAATTATTGTGCCAAAAGTATACTTTCATAGGACAATTAATTACATATTATGCATATGTATACGCATATGTATATGCATATATGCATATGCATAATAATGGCAGTCGAAAAGATCCTGATGACATCACTGGTGAACTGAATTAACAAAATATAAAGGACAATATCAATTCAAACTTTTTTTCAAGGCTTTTCTTTATTGGATCACCTTATTTTGTAACACCACAGAGGAGTTTTGACCAATCTCGTGCTGAGTACAGGCACTTTTAGTTATTCAGAATATTGCAGATGTATGGATTATCCTTAAAAGAGATTGATGAATAGTTTAATGAGTGGTAGATGAGAGGCAGGCCAAGGTGTGGCTAGAATGATGAAGTGGAGAGAGTGTCAATGATTGTCTGTCGGTATAGTGTAAATAAATATAATGTGCTTATGACCTGCTCTTGTGCCAGGACCGGGACGGGGAGCTGCCGTGCTATCAGCTGGTGGGGATGCTTCGAGGAATTTCAGCAGGCATGAAGTATCTCTCCGACATGAACTACGTGCACAGAGACCTGGCGGCCAGAAACGTGTTGGTCAACAGTAACCTGGAGTGCAAAGTGTCCGACTTCGGGCTGTCGCGAGTGCTGGAGGACGACGCCGAGGGCACCTACACAACCAGGGTGAGCAGGGACACAAAGCCAAGATAAATAGGAAATTAAAATGCGTGCAACATTATAAACAGATAGATAGATAGGAGAAATTCTGGTGTCCAGTAGCAGCAAAAATAAAAATTGATCATTCTAAAAAGCTAACAATGTATGAATGTCTGTCACAACTGAATACCACATGAATGGAAAAAGAAAAAAAGGAAAGAAATGGATTGATGGATAGATAGTTTATTGATCGCCTGTCGGAGAAATTCAGAAGCACAAGAAATAGTGTGCAGTTATAATTTTAACCTTTGGTACCTAATTTTCAAACCATTCTATCACAGTCTTAGGTTAAAGAGGTCTACCCTCCGACAATCTGCTCTCAGCCCAGTGACTCATTTTGCAACTGTCTTACAAGTTAGCAAACTTTTTTGTTTTCTGATGGAATATACGATTTCTATTATCATGAGGGGAAAAAGTTGGGTATAATTGCTTCAAACTGACTGTGCTGCAACAGAAATTAAATGTTAAAGGTTTTGGCATTGTTTTGAGAATTGTCTGGGCACAATTGTAAAAAAAGAAAATATTTAAAAAACACATTTGTTGGGACATTTGTAGAACTGGAGTTAAGTGGTCCCAGTTTGGACCTTGGTAATAGCTGTTTTTAGGACTGCATATTATAGATCACAATCCGTTGTCTATGGATTTTGGTTATTAAAATGTGTTTGGAAAGCTGAAAATGGACCAACTTTGAAACTTGGCGTGAAAAGAACAAATCTTGTCCATACACCATAAATCATTGTCTCTCGAAGCTAAAGCAGAGAACAATCACTTCTTTATTCTTCTTAAAAAGCGATTCCAGATTGTTAATGACCTGTTTAACTCCCAGCCCTCCTCTCTAAATTGTTGCTCTTTCGACGCCTTGTGATTTCCATTTCCCCTGCCATTAAATTTGACTTGTAAATGTTTCTGCTCTGTCAGGGAGGCAAAATACCCATTCGCTGGACGGCCCCCGAGGCCATCGAATACAGGAAGTTCACCTCAGCCAGCGACGTGTGGAGCTTTGGCATCGTCATGTGGGAAGTGATGGCTTTTGGGGAACGCCCCTACTGGGACATGAGCAACCATGAGGTGCGTGTCAGCCACACCTGAATCACGGCTTACTTTGGCCCCGTATGGACAGCGTCGGCGTTGTATAAAGTCCAGGTTCCCAGCGCTCTGAGTAAATGGAGTGGAAAGAATAACACAGTCACACAGCTCTTCTCTGGCCGAGTGCCTGACAAAGCACTATTGTTGTCAGTCCTTCCCAAATACTCAAGTATTTAAGGAGATCGGATGATTCAAAGTGATCCAGGTTGATGGAAAACATGCGCAAAAGGCTTGTAAAGTGCTATTTAAAACAAGGATGGGTACATATTTAAGTTGTAGATATAGTTAAAACAAATGGTTAAAAACACTATTAAGAACAGTTGATTTAAACATTGTCATAGTCTCACATTTTCAGGAAGACTGATACAAAACAGTTATCCGCACAAGTGAAAGTAGATGGAGCAAAATGACAAATCAATCAAACGTAGTAATAACTTTTGAAAAACCATGTAGATATAAAAATAATGCCCTTTATAGTACACATATTTTTGCAGTCTGAAATAATTACAATAGCTGTAATTACTGTGTGTTTAGGTTCAACACAACAAGTTAATCTCACATTCACTCACTTAATGAACTCGTATGTTTTCTCGCAGGTGATGAAGGCCATAAACGAGGCTTTCCGGCTCCCTGCTCCCATGGACTGTCCCTCTGCCGTCTACCAGCTGATGCTCCAGTGCTGGCAACACGACCGCGCTCACAGGCCACGCTTCACCGACATCGTCAACATTTTGGACAAGCTGCTGCGCAACCCGGAGTCCCTCAAAACCATCGCAGACTTTGATCCCCGGTATGTTCACATTCAAAACAGAGTACATTTGTTTTTGCAGCAGCTGCCCTCCACAACTGTTGGCTTAGGGCGTGCATGTGGTTTACATTACATATCGAATTGCTTTCTGCTATTGTTGGTGAGATGAGAAACGACAAAGCATGGGCTGCGGCAGCAAAGTAATCCAGAAAACTATTTAAAAAGTACTTATGGTTATGGTTAACTTAGAAAGGAGATACATAATATGATGAATTAGCACAGTGTGTATGTATGGTAATAAACAAAACATTGCTTTTTAGTCTTTAATGTCCTGTTATCCAAACATAAAGCAATTTGAATAAACGCTAAATTTGAATAGAAATTGTCTGAAATGTAAAAGATTTGCAATAATTAATGAATAAAAATGGGGATGCAATTTGATTGGGTACTATACTCTACTATAAACAGATATAAATATCATACAAAGCTCGTTTCCCTGAAGAGAATTCTAAACAATGGCTTGGACCTATAATAAATGCAATCCTTACCAGAGCATCATATCAAATGTACCTTGCACCTGTCATTATTACAGCCCCAATAATAGAAGGTTTTATATTGCAGAATATCCATCCGCCTGCCCAGCACCAGCGGCGGTGACGGCACCATGTTCAAGTCTGTGTCGGAATGGTTGGACTCCATCAAAATGAGGCAGTATTCGGAGAGTTTCGCTCGTGCGGGGGTCACCAGCATGGACCAAGTTCTGGGCCTGAGGCATGAGTAAGTGGACACATGGCACAGGTGCAGACGCAGAAAGAGAGTATTACAGTGAAAGTATTGAGGCCTGGACAGCAGCATGTGTCCGGACGTCTGCTAACACCGAAATACACCCACTTGCACTTTTCATTCCTCGCATTGCGAACACATGAGGAAGTAATGGGTTACAGTTACACTGGGAGCCCAGGACAAGACTGTTTTTTTAAGTACCAGGGAACTTGTTTAGTCCTTGGCTACTGACATCTTAATTTTTTGAGCTGGTGTGTTTTAGTAAATAAACAATATAATTTCATAGACCTATAACTACACCCTTATAGGCCTATGACACTATTTAAACATTATTCAACTCAAAGTCATGAATCTAAACAAAGACATTGATCAAAATAGTTAATTTTGTTGAAGTTTTATTTGGTATATTTCCCTGCTCTCCTTCCATCATTTTTAGCTAAAACTCTAACCGATACCAATAAATGATGTAACTAAAAGAAGAATGTAAAGGTTTCTGGGAAGCCAGGTTGCTGTATAGAAAGTGTCTTCCATCAAGAAGCTCATGTAGCAATTTTGTGCTACTTTGCTGCTTAATGGATTAAATTAGGTCTGTGTTATCAGCAAAACAGAAAATTGGTGAATTTCCTAAATGTAAATGTTTAAAATTTTTGTACACGTTTTATCTCAATAGTAGTATTCATTGTCATTAGCCATAAAGTATTCTTTTTGCTTCAATTATAATAACATTTGGAATAACAGTAGTTTATTGGACCACTTCTAAATGCCCTTCTCCTCTCACCCCCTTTAGTCATTCCTTATCTTCACACTACACCACAGCTTTCTTTAATTTAATACAGTGCGTATATTGTTTTTAGCTAACCGTATCCAATGTCTGCTTCCCCCCTGTACAGAGACATCAGAAATATCGGCGTGCGGCTGCCGGGCCACATGAAGAGGATAGCCTACAGCATCTTGGGCCTGAAAGACGAGACCAGCTCCCTCAGCGTGTTTGCCGTGTGATCTAAGCATTCCTCTAAATCAAAGTGCACTGACCGACCCCTGCCATTTCACTCACGGAGGACTGGAGCTCAGGCCCTTTTCGAACTGGTCTCGAGGACTGGGGACACTTCAGACGCAAATGTGACAGTCCTCAAAACGTCGCTCTATTTCAACACAAGTGGATGTGTGTGTGTGTGTGTGTGTGTGTGTGTGTATCACCTGTGGACCACGGCACTTGTTTGGTGCTTTCACATCTTCAAAGTGCTCCGGAGTCCACTTCCACTGGACCAAGTGTGAACACACCCGACACAGGCCCAAGAGACTGTTCCTGTGGCAGAGGCTGAAAAGGAGCCCTCCAAGCCGCTCAGAAATGACTGACTTTAAATTAATAAACACTTATGTACTTTATAATAACTGAAGAAAGTAATTTAAATATGTATATGTTGAATATGTGTATACTGTAAAATATTTTTCTGACTTCATATAGCAGTGCTTGGTGTATAGATCTATTGACTGAATTATTGAACTCTGTGAGATTAAGGGCTACTTTTCCCAAGCACTCATGTCTTATAAGGATTTTAAGTAGTATTTCTGCTACGAAAGGTTTTGCAACAATAATGATGGTCTTTTTTTTTTCTTGTTTTAAAAATAAATAATGGAATCATGGTTCCACTCAGGGCGAAGAATCAAACATTCTTACTGTTTGTAGTTTCAATTTTCTTCAAGATTTTTTCCTTGTTTACATCGTGTCTTACAAGTGATAATTTTATTTAATATTTATTTTATATTTATGTTGTATTGTTACATGAAAACCAGACTTTTCACACATTATTGCTAGTAAATGTACTTTGTCTTAAAGAAATAAATCAATGTTGCCTTCTGAAATGTGGCGTAGTATTTTTGTTATAATACTAGATTAGTATAATATGTAACCTCTACCAATAAAAAAGGGTAGGGGAAGGCCCAGGCTAATGACGACGACTGCTGTTGAACTATTAGTCAAATATAAAATGTAAATATGCACTTTATTGTCCCCGTAGGGAAATTCGTCCTCTGCATTTGACCCATCCTGATGCCACTAAGGCTCACGTCAGGAGCAGTGATTGCCATAGTAACAGCGCCAGGGAACCCACCTCCAGATGTTAATGCTCTGCTTGGTCAGGACTACCGGAGCTGGAGGATTTAACCTAGTGTGCATGTTTTTAGTGGTAGGGGAAACCGGAGTACCCGGAGGAAACCTACGCAAGCACGGAGAGAAAATGCAAACTCCACTCGGAAAGACCCCATTGCGACCGTGATTTGAACCCAGGACCTACTTGCTGAGAGGCGAGAGTGCTATCCAGTGCTATGTTAACATTTCATGCATGTAGTTCAGATAAAACAACTTTTGATTCAGGGAGGGATTTTCACCTTCACAATCAAGAAAAGAGAATATAGACTTGATCTCACAATGAAATCAGTGAATAGATTCAAATTGGATAAAAAGCTTAAGGAAAAAGTTTTGAAACTCCTGTAAGGTTTTCATAATGATACATAATGTTGCTAGAAAAATAATCTGTAGATAAACATGCTGTATCATTGTAATTTAAATACATTAAACTTATGTTCTCATTGTAAACTCCATTTGGTATCCAGAAAAAAAATGAATTTGTAAACTTCTTGAATAGATTTATATCATGAAAAAAATCTAAAAGGGTGCAATCAGAGCAATAGCACCTGCCTGACAAAGATGGGCCTGTATCACATCAAAACTTTGACATGTGTTTTAGGTTCATTTCTGTTTAAAACTCATGTGTATCCCCATCTGGCCTGTGTTTTGACAGCGCAGCCTCATTCAGATGAAACTTTCTCACTTCTCACAGACTGGGGCCAAAAGTCACACACACACATTACTTGGCTTCATCACAGGACTGTCACTGGGCTAAACTTGTCGTCTTGTGTATATATTGACAGTTCTCCGGTAAAGTGCCAATTTTGTGACAGGGCCCTGGGCCACTGCCTTAACCCTTGTATTATGTTAAGGGTCAATTTGACCCATTTCAGTTTTTGAGTTGATCAAAGTACTGGTTATCCTATCTTTTTCTTGCTGAAATTTGGTGACTTTTCCTCATCTAGGGTCATGAACAGGTGTGTAAAATCTGGACACTTTGATGTGTAGTGGAATGTCTGTGCAGAGTTTGTATACAAAGATAATGTTGCGGGTCATTTTGACCCAGACGCTTTAATGTGGGTAAATAGTTGTTCAGATCCAAAAAAACATTTCTCTTTGACATTGTATTTTGATTGCCTCTGAGACCCAGAGCCAGGTGTGTGAGGAGAGGGAACTTTTTCACACTTTTCCTTGTCACTGTTCTCATGTCATCTCTTTTGCTTAGCGTACATCGGACTGGCAACTGATTATATCCGTCGCCTTTGAGTTCCTGCCCCGCACACATCGACAATGTGGTGAAAACGGGCATCTCCTAGTAGCAGGCCAGTCTCGGGAACAACAGCGCATACATCGACAGCAACTGGCCTCAACTACAGTGTTTTTTCTGACATAAACTGTAGAGGGCGCAATACACGCAATACACAAATGTTGTTGGAGCATATCGGGTGATATCTCCGGATCTGAGTAAAACTAGTTGCCGAAAAGTAGAACACGGGCAACTGAATCCGGAGATCGACTGTTTATCTCCAGTTGTAAGAGCGCTCACATCGACCGATTTCAGCAACTGAGGATTTTTCAGAGACAGAGGACAATGTTATTGCTGATCCAGATTGTCAATTTTCCTACGATAAGGAGGATTCAGAGGACGAATCTTTGGTCAAAGAAGAGGAAGGGAGGAAGAAAGGAAGGTAGGAAGAAAAGAAGGGAGACAGGAAGGAAGGAAGAGAAAAGAAGGGAATATAGAAGGATGAACAGAGAGAAGTAAAACAGGATGAGAAAAAGGAAGGAGAAAGCATGGCAGGAGGAAAGAAGGAGGGAAGAATTGTCATTTTGACCCGAGAGGAGGACAAGAAGATTAGTCTAAATAATTCTTAAATATAGCGTTGGAATTTAAAATGTATTGTATGTCACTTTTCTAAATATTTATATAACCTAAAATAAAGTTGTTATTGGTTTAACCTGTTTTCTTGACTGTTTTGAGTGCATTTACACAGTACGGGTCAAAATGACCCGCAACATAATCAATGTCATTTTTTTCCAACATAATACAAGGGTTAAAGAAAAACAACCCTTTTATAAGTTTTAACACATGCAAGCTTTTACAGGAACTAAGAATAGCTACTTTGGTAAACTCAAGCTTCTGAGTGACGGTTCATGGACTAGTGGCAAATGTAGCATCAGATCAATGTATCCCACCCAAGTTTAGACAAAGGTCACAGCTCCTGGTCCAGACAGAGGTTTAAAAACACCCTCCTTATGAAGCAGCATACTATAATCTATTTAAAATGCCACACACACTATGGGTTCAAGACATTCTAATTCAGAAAATGGGACTGACTCAACATAAACGCAACATTTACTTTATAATAGAACTATGTCTTTGTGTGAGAAATGAAATAGGGTCTCGCCCCCTCACAGATTGCCTATAATGATATAGGCGGGCAACTGTAATCTAGTTGCCTGGATCATTCCAAGACTCAGTGCCTGGGGCACATGAAATGTGTAAACCGTATCATTCTGAACCCCAGCTAATCCAGTGGTTTTATGTTCTCCATTGGCATTGAATGACTTACTTTGGAACATTCTGCAAAGACACATCTTATAAAAAGCTGGAGGGACTTCTTCCTTCCAGTTTTTAGGGTTAAGGTTAGGGTTCCAGGGCCTTTAAACATGTTTTTTTTCTTATAAGTTTTTCTGCTAATGTGAGGGAGTATGAGTAGTAAATGAAGTATTGCTGTACTAAATGATGATACTGAAAAGGTCTCGTATATTTAATTAGTTGGGCTTCTTTTGTCAGAATCAAGGGAAAAGATACAACTTCTACTGTGGTTGATTTTCTGGTCGACACAATAATGAAAAAAAAAATCATGATTGGTGAGCTTTTATTTGATTTTTTATAGACTATATCCAAGCTCTTGCTATGGGTGACATTTCTACAAATCCAATATTAGTCACATTTGGATGAAGTCGGGATTACGAGGAGTGATGGAATAATCCCAGCAAGATTTTAGCTGGACTATGATGGACTATGCTGGACTTTAGCGCCCTTTAGTGGCGACTATGCTTGTTCAATAGAATAGTATGCTGTTGGAAGATCTGATTGGAGAATATTTTGTTTTGAAAAATAAATGATTATGAATTTAAAATATGGGGTAAAACAGTCAGGCATTTGTCTATTACGTGTGAGGTCTAATAATTTGAACGTTTCTGATTTAACAGTTATGTCTCATTACATATGTTTATTTATAGTTCTATTGAATCTAAATACAAACTGAAAATGGACACATTTTGGTTACACTTTAGTTTGACCCTCACCAATTGAAAAATAATGTATAGTTAATTAGATTTAACTTTATTATGCACTTATTAGGCCTTATTTCTACATGGCCTTTTTCGACATCTAAGTACTAACTGACACTTTCCCATGTGGGTTAGGGTTAAAGTTAGGGTACACTAAATAGCGTTTAATTAGCTGTTAATTAGTGAGGGCTAATCTAAAGTTACCCACATTACATCTCGATCCACGATTTGCATTTAGTTAAACGAGTTTTTTTTAGCAGCACTTTTTTTTTTGTTTTAGCTTCTTAAAAATTGTACAATAAACCAAATATACACCAAAATAAACTCTACAATGATAAAATAAATACAATCAAAAATAGTGGTTTGTACTGGCGGAAGTGACGAAAGCGTTGCTAAGGAACTAGGAATGTATACGGAAGAGTCGCGCGCGTGGAGCTATTATGCATCACACTATGATCAGACCGCAGACCAGTACAATGTAGGTTTTTAAGATGGTAACTTATCTACATGAACAACATTTTTAAACTTTTAGACAGTATTGCGCTGTGCTACACGTAACCTGATGCCGCCAACTTCAAGCTAACGTGACAAGAAGAAAATGGATGTTCCTTCTCCCGGATCAATCATCGTGTTGGACTGGCATCGGTGTAAAGACAGCAAAGAGTATTTCAATAAGATCCTCCACAAGAAAAGGAGGAGGCAGTTTGGTATATCATGAACGTTTGTCTTTAGTGTAGCTTCACGTATTTGGAAACAACTTAAAATCTTTTATCCCAACCGACGTTAGACAGCAGAAGTTTGTTGGGAATATGGACTTTAGTGTGTGTTGGGAGCTTGTATTGTTGATCTGTTTGTATTGGCTCCTCTTCATATCGCTAAAGTTATTCATTGACATTTCCTGTTTTTTGTAATGCCCTAAGATGCAAAAATCAATTACCTCTGGTGGGATAAATAAAGTAGCCTGAAACTGAAAGTAGCCTGAACCTGAATATATGGTTTTTATGATAAACTTTGTGTTTAGGATTACTGGAGTCACCCATGATGTCCCCCCTCGCTGCCGTGGATACTATTCAATACAAAATCTTCCTTTCTGGCAAAAGTGGAGTTGGAAAAACCACTGTTGTTGCTCGTTTGGCTGGTGTAAATGTACCCAATGTGCATTATGAAACGATAGGTCAGACACAACAACACAGCTTTCATTGTGTGTTTACAAAAGATTATTCTAAACTTATTGTATTTACTATTTGCAGGTATTGAAACCACTGTAGTGTACTGGCCGGTGAAAATCCAAGATAGTGGAAGAGTGCTGTTCTTTCGCCTTCAGTTCTGGGACTGTGGAGACAATGCTTTGAGAAGATTTGACCACATGCTTCCAGTGAGTGCAGCAATAACAATAATAATGACACAAACGTAAATTATGACCCGCGATTCTTACAGTTTTGTAAAGAAGATTTGGATGCCGTGTTTCTGCTCTTCTCATTCACTGATCGATCTTCGTTTGAAGATCTCCCAAATCAAATATGCAAGTGGATGGGGCCCTCGCTGGACGGGATTGTCAAACTTGTGGTGGGCACTAAGTATCCTTTTAATATATTCAATTGTTCAGTATTGTGTTGTAGAATTTGCATTTCCTTGAGTGCATGCTTGACCCCCAACCATTTGGTAGATTACCTTTGAGTCTATATATTCACTTTAAGCATGCTTGGAACGGAAATATACCTCTTTGGGGCATCTTACTTGGTTTTAGGCACTTTTACCATCAAACTGCATCTGAAGCATTTGGTAAAGCCCTATAATGAAATAATAATTGGGGTTAAAAGGAATATAAACGTAAAAACAACTTAGTGTTATTAGTGCTCCTACAGCTTAAAAAAAATTACATTGCATTCTTCAAGACGTGTAAGTCGGTAGTAGTCAGTAAATGTATCAGTGAACAGCTTTCATGTCTATGTACGTATATCTACAGCCAGTATTAATATCAATATTCAGAGACAAAATAACAGTATATTTCTTATAATTAACAGGATTTAAAGTAGTACCAGAAAGTGAATCCCTGAAACTTAGAGTTAGAAGACAACAAAAAAAAATCACCAGGTCAATGTATAGGAAATGTGTTAGAAGCAATTCAGCTTCTGTGGTGCCTAAAGATCTCTAAGCCATGTTTTTTACAAAAGAAAGTTCAATGCAGGAAAAAAAAAAACATTTCCACAAAACCACATTGGAGCCTGTAGATTTGAACATATTTCAAAACAAATACAAATGTACTTCTTGAAGCCTAAATAATACTAACCCACTAATAAATATACAGTATTTCTTGACCAATTCTCCAGATTTGACTTGTTTATGCACCGTGACGTGGCAGAGCGAGACGTGAGGGCCTTCCGCTCCTCCTGGGTGCTCCCACTGCTGCGTGTGGGGGGGGAGGTCAGTGATTGTCTGGGGGATGTGGCGCTGCTCCTGGACTGTCTTTGTGAAAACCTGTGGCACCAGGACTGCCTCAGAGCTGCAGCCCAGAAAGACCAGCCACAGACCGAGCCCGATACTGGCCTTTGATCATATGCTTGTGTCTCATGGACTTTTCTACACGATTGGTGAAATGTGCCAATCTCAGTTTTCGGATTTTATCTAGGCATTTCATACACTAGCTTGGGTGATTTGAGCAAAATAATGCAACTGGAAAGAAGGCGAACAGTCACTATTAGAAATTCAAAGATGCGAGGAAAAGAAAAACTGCCTTCCCTATACATTATGTACCGGTAATTTGTTCATTATTTGTAGCTTATTTCTTATTGCCTTCACCAAAATATTTGCAAAATGGTGCCTATAAATCTGGAATAACCAACTTTGCTTAATGTCTTTATACCAGGAGTCTCCAACCTTTAGCTCGGGAGCCACCAGTAGCTCGCCACATCCTTCCAGGTAGCTCAAAGGATTTAGAATTGAACAAATGAAATCAGATTGTATTATTCATTATCAACATTTATTATTGTAAATGCATTTTGTCACTAGTAACAAACATGCAATGATAAATAATGACTGTACCCACCAGGCTTTTTCACATCAATATCACCACATTTTTCCCAGGGACGCTTAAAAGGAGTAGCTCTCTGCCTCTATCGTCCCGGGAAAGTAGCTCTCTGGGTGAAAATGGTTGGAGACACCTGCTTTTATACTATTGAAAAACCTGTTATATATTTGCATACTTTTGCCTGAGGGTGGTCTTCTCTCGTTCACTTTGAAAAAGCTGATCTAAAGATGTGACTGAGGCCAAAAATAAAGTTCTCTTCTGCACATTAAAAGCTTCCAAATGGAGATCAAAGTATATATTTACTACATAGATTTACACAAGCAAAACCAATAAATAACATTTATTATGTAAAATAAAACAGTTATGAACAGACCACCAGTGTTAAGAATAAAGCAAAACAATTACTTTCGTTGAGTGAAATAAATACAATTTGTTTATATAACGTGGATAACGTTTAAAAAAATAAAAATAAAAAAAATAAAAAAAATCACTTTATGAAGACAATGCTTTCATCCATGTCTCCTTTTCAGACCTGAAATTACACAAGAAATTCAATTCATTTTTGTATGACCTTAAATCACAACAGAAGTTATCTCGGCAAATCAACAGTTTTGTAAAGTCCTCCAACACAGATCTGAGAATCAAACAGTTCAAAACTCAATACATGCAGTGATAAAACAAACCTGTGTCACCTAAAACATGGCTCATTTCAGATGCGTTCATGTCCACCCAGACTCTTACCTCGTCTCAGTGACCAACACCAGAACTGTAGCTTTCCCCGTGTGCCTCGTGGACAGATGAAGCAGGAATGAGTTTGGGGGCAGTCCCAGGACTTCAGCCTTTAGTCCCTCACAGCGAATGTGAGCTGGGACCTCTGCATAATCCAGCACTTTGAACTGCTCATCCCTAAAAAAAATAAAAAAAATACACAAGATAGACAAAATTATTTCGCTTTATAAATTATATGTAGATTTTAATGTTGCATGTGTGAGTGGTGATGGTGCGTGAAGACCTTTTAGAAGAAATGATCAAAATGTCGCTGAGAAGATGGAGATAGACGTTTGTGAAAGCCATCGGCGAGTTAACGGAGCCGTCCAGACTCAGCTTTTTCATTGGACCTTCGTGCACGAGGAAACGTCCGCTCACGACCAGAGGAATTGACTGATCGGACACACAACATGTTGACACAAACAGAATTGACCAGTATAGAAACTTTGTAGAGGAAGAAGTTATTACTTTACCTTCATTTTACCAAAATCAAGCAGCATTTCCAAACAGACGAGTTCCTCAATTTGTTTCATTTTTTTCACTTTATTGTCACATTCTTGCACTAGCTGAAATGAGCAGCATTTAGTAGTAATCATCTCACACAAATAATAATAATAATAATAATAATAATCCCATTGTACCTGATGAATAGCCTGAACGGCCTTTTCCAGGTTTGAGTCAGATTCGGGCAACGTCAGTTTCTGAATAGTCTGCAATTTACAAGAGAAGTTTGACCAGATATTAAATCTATTTATCTTTGTATTATGTCCTCAATAAGTTTCATTGTATAGTTCTATTAATTTTATTCTACAGAACAACAATTTTCAGATGGAGGCTTGTGTATAATCTTGGTATTCAGTGTCCTTCCATCTGAACAATGCTTTTTCAATAACCTCACCTCCAGAATGAGTTTAATCCTGGTGATTCTTTGAAAAGGTATAACCAGAAAGGACTTCAAGCTCTGCCTTTGACAAATCGGATCCTTCTCAAGTTTAGAGAGTGCGTTCTGGAAAGCTTTGTTCGCTTGCCTTTGAATACAGACACATGTTTCAGACCAGACCACACAGAACTCCACCCATGTCCTCAAGTGAGTCCAGTTTTAACCTGAAGACTTGAGAAAAGAGGTGGAGTCTGGTGTGCTCCTGCTTGGTTGGAATAAAGTACTGGGTTGTCTTACAGTAGTTTGCTGATGAGAGCCTCCTGGTACATCATGTTGGTCACATAAGGGACGTAAAGACGAAGAAACGCAGGGCAGTGTCGGAGCACGACGTCTCCGACCTGAGGACCAATCAGGATGCTTTCCCCCAGGCGGAGTTCCAAGTCGGTGAGAAATCTAAGAAAAAACAAACACTGACTGGATAGATGTGATTTTTAAGAGCTGACTAGATATACATTGGAATCTGTGCGTAAATTCGGACGGAAGAGGTGAACAATACAATGTAAAATGTGACCCAAGAGAAGTGCTGTAGAAAACTGATGCAGTAAGTGACAGAGAAAAACTGAGGAATTATTAATGTATGCAATTTTGATAAAAACCATCAAAATTCATTGCTAACATGTTCTAACCTTATAATAGTGTTCGTAAGTAGGAGAAGTATTATTAAATTCACCTATCTATTGAATGGTGGGGCTATGGTTGTGTGTGAATGGTTGGTGGTGGTCGTGGTCGGAGGGGCCGATGGCACAGACTGGTTGCCTCGCTTCTGTCAGTGTGCCCCAGGGCAGCTGTGGCTACAGGGGTAGTTTATTACTACCGTGTATGGAGTGAATGAATAATGACATGTAAAGTGTCTTTGAGTGTCCAAAAAAGCGCTATATAAAACTGATGCATTATTATTATTATTATGAGAGTACAAATGTAGGTCAATCACGTCCATTTCTGCGTAGAAAGTAGAACACGGATTCTGTGTGTAGACGTTCAAGCCGGTGTGACCATGCGTGCCTCAAATGTGTGAAAATGAAACAGTGGACAATATTAGCTGCAAACTGACTATTGGTTTAAAGAGCGCAATATCCTTGCGCAAGATGCATATGGTTGTGGCGTGCATAATAAAAGAAAGATAGTTTTGTTATTGTTACAAAAAGAGGAATTGGAGGTGGCCATTGCACGCTCCCCTTTGAGAACCTCTTATTGAGAACCCGGGAAGTGTGCCTTTAAACATCAAACTCACTTCTCACTGGCTGCTGTAATGCGCTGGATGTTGGAGAACAGGATGTGATGCTCCATCTTGGTCAGTGTCCGTTTTAAGGTTTTGGAAGCGTAAAAATGTTTCACAGCTACGTCCAAACTCCTCAAGTACGAGGCTTCGGAGCAGATCAACTCAAAAGACGTCTGCGAACAAAGACATTAGAGCATGTTGGGGGTAGATGTTGGAGATATGTGTATAGCCCTGGGTCTATCATCAGCAGACAAAAAATAAATCAAAATAAATCAAAATCAAACTAAACCAACATGATATAGAAAGAATTACTGTATTTCCAAGACTTTAAGCCCTTTGCCTGAACAGGGTTTAGGTATATACAGACATTAGGTCAATGTATGCATTTTATTTGTGGTAATGTTTCCCCTAGGACGCATAAAAGCAATATCAGCTTTGCTCTATGTGTATGTGAACAGCAGAGAAACAACACAAGGACTTAAAAAAAAAAAAACCATTCTGCCACCAGAAAAATAAAAAAATACTGAAATACGTATGGACCCATGAACCTCCCCAGAGTTAAATGTGTTATTTACAAAGCTTTGATCATAACATAAAACAGTCACCAGTTACAATGCCTATACATGTGACCTCAGTCATCAGTAACTATAGACATCTTCAATGTGTTCTAAAACAGCAGCTGAAACGCATTTAGGACAGGAGAATAGATCACAATAAATATGTCTTTGATGGCGATCGTCGTAGACTACAGAATATAGTTGTTCTTTGAGTAGTCCAGATTATTGATTGATTATTCATTTCAAACCTGCACAATTCACATTCATCAGTTTAGGCTGCGGTCACACATATACAGTCCAAAGTTTGATTAGGGGTTGAGTGAAGCGATATATCACTGAGGAGAACAAGACTGATGATAGTCCAGTCCAATCCAATGAGGGTTATTTGGTCTCCTGATAACGTCTGCCCTTGTCGTATCAAAGTGAAAAAAATAAAAAGTACCTCGTGAAGTCTTATCTCTTTTGGGTTTAAGTTTTGGAGCACCCCAGAGGCCTTCACCTCCTCCAGGTCTTGCCACAGGGTGCTGGGTGTCACAGTGATAGGGGTGGGAGGCCTGTTGTTTTGGGGGGAGCTGCTCGGGGACGAGTGGAGCTTCTCTAGTTGAGTCTGTAAACCTTGGACGCACTGCGGCGGCAGCAGCTCAGACAGACACGACTGCTTGAGCCTCTGGATGTCGTTGCGTACATTTTGCGAACAGTAGTCCTGATAGAGAGGCACTGATGAACAGAAAACAATGTGGACAATTAGATCATTGCCTTTTAGTCAATGTCTTTCTTTTGTAAGACACATCTGAAAAAAGACATTGTACAGAAAATTTAACAACAATACAATCTACGTAACAAGTTCCTCCATCTCTAAACAGTTTGTCTCCATCACTAGTTCAATCTGGAAAAAGCTGATATCAAAGATGTGATAAAGTCAAAAGGATCACCCTCCCATCACTTCTCATGCAAATGCGCTGAGCAGCATCAGAATCTGAATACATGTTATTGCGATTGTAATTAACAGTATTCACAGGGCTCTTTCTGACTAGTATAATAAGGCATAGTACTATAGCACTTTTAATAATAACCAAAAATACTTGGGATTATTCATTCTCTCACAGCTGCCCTGGGGTAGACTGAAAGAAGCGAGGCAACCAGTCCATCCCATTGGCCCCTTCTGACCACCACCAATAATTCAAACCCACACCAGACTGAATTAAGTGTTCTGCCGAAGGGACATAATGACAATGTAGATTTTATAGCCTCAGCCGCCCCACTGTAGTACCTGGGATTCCCCAAGGTCTCCCATCACAATTCTAACCAGGCCCTGCTCGCTTAGCTTCTGCAATTGGACAAGATCTGGCTTGCACAAATTATGCATTTTTTTATTAAAAAGGATAAAGAGAGCATGTTTTGGTCCACTTTGTTCACCATATTTTACAAGAATATTTCTGTTGGACAAACAACGTGCATTATTTGTGATGAAAACAAACAAGTTTCTCCAGCTTTAACAGTAAATTAACTTCACTTCAAATAGAAAGGCATATTACATCATCTAAAAAATTCCAAAATATGGTATTAAACCTGTTAATCTTCACAAGACAATCACTCAAGTAAAATATAAATACATCAAAAAGAATGCACAACATGGAGAAGTTACATCTTTAACAACAAGAACTTTAAATAAATTAAGTACTTACAGTTATTTATGAATTTAGAGTGAACCCTCGCTCCCCTTTCTCCTTCTTCTTCCTTGGACTCAGACCTGTGGAAAGAATCCAACAATGAATATTACAGGAAATATGCATGACCTTCATAAATGACTTTGGACTCTAGACATATTCTGTCAAACCCAGGATCTTTCTCGTCATTGATTTCCTCTGAGCCGGAGCGGTCAAAGATCAGCTCTCCCACAGCTGAGAAAATCTTGTCAAAATCTAGTGTACGCGTTGAAGACATGGATCCTGAGAAATGGTCTGTGGACGGGCTGCAAAAACAGAGAAGTCATTGTGAAATAGTCAGTTCAGAACAAGAAAGGTTGCAAAGGTTTTAAGTTTTTTAGGACTAAAAGTATTATTATGACAACTAAATTCACTATGTCTGCCATGTATATCTGCCATGTAAATCATTGGGTATTGAACCCAACAGTTAGGTTTCAATTAAAAAAATTCAATTAGAAAAAATTCAATTAGAAAAAGTTGATGATAGGTATTGATATTTATCTGTATGTTTTAAATGTGAAGCGCTTTGTGATCCTGGTCTGTGAGGATCAGTAAACTTTACTTACTTAGCATGGGAATTAAATGTATAAGCACCTGCTCATTACAATGCTGGTGTTTGAGAATATTATGATTCAATTTTGCCCAGTCACAAAATAATTACAAAAAATAGATAAAAATCAGGAAAAGCATGTGATAAGCAATAACCGATAATCTTCATGTAACTACAATGCCAAATTGTTCCACTAAGAAGCCAAGATACAAATTTGTGGTTACATCAATTAAAACTTTAACTATGACTTTACAGCAAACAGCTTGTTGTCAATGTACTTATACATATTACTAAAATGCAAAACTGTTCAGAATATCTTTTTTGGTCATCATTTCTGCACAGCCTTACCTCTCCTCTGACTGAGCCATGGTCCCTGATCCAGGAGGGGATTGACTGAGGGATTACATAAAGGCAACCAGGTGTGTTCAGCCCATGGTTCAGCCCTGCCCACAAAGCCAACCATCAAAACAGATGATACCAAGTTGCAAACAAAAGGAGCTGCATGTAGTTAAAAGTAAAACAATCATATTCAGTCATTATGATTGATTACTATATAATGTTTATGTTAAGTTCTTACGGTCTATAGAAGTGGATCAATTTGAACTTCTGTAGAAGAGAGAGAATGTATAAAGGGGCAGGGAACATACATTTTACTTCTTCCTACTCCTTTTAAAATTGTGTTTATGTAAGTTTTGTCTTTTTTTATTGTAGTGTACAATTAATAATAATTAAAAAAAAAAAACCTATAACAACATTAACCATCCATCTTATGTTGCCAGAATAATCTGAAAATAAATGTGGTGCTATCATTGTGTTTTAAAAGATAAAGCCACAGCCAGATTTCACGAAGAAACTGGCAACCCAAATGTGACCTCTGCTCTCTGATTGGATCATTTGGCTTGAAACGCTTCATGTCCATTGTATTTTTGATTAAAACAAATAAATCCAGGCTAAACGTTTGATCAGAAAATTTAAATTATGATTTGACCTGTATCTGGGGACACATAAACGTTGCACATGTAATTTAAAATAAAAACATTACTGAGAGTCGCTGAGAAACCAGGGAAGTATGCAATTTCTATTAAAGATTCAATGTTAAACTTTTGTTTGTTTGTACCTCGATCTATTTGACAGCGGAAAACATATTGACCAAATCCCCTAAAAAGAATAGGTTAATTAAAGACAGGGTGCATTGGTTTTTCAGTGAAGAAAGGTGTTTTCCCAACACACGTATGTCTTTGTTGTATCACTTTCATTTGCCTTTAGAGACAAGGAACATCTGCGAGACTGTTACCCATATTCTTAGGGTTAGTGTTGAATGTGTATTTACTCAGAGTTGCATCTACACATCTTTGAAGCAGACAGATTCGTATGTGATTTCAATGCAATAAACACAAGAACTCCCAGGGCAGTCATTTTGATGGCTGTAAAGTTTGGAAGTGTAATTACTCAGCTCAAGTACCTTTTCGGCCTTCATAATTTTGTGACTTGTTCTGTGTCTAAAACTATCTCACTTTATTGGGGAATTTATCGGAATTCCATTGATTCGAAAGGAGGCAGTCAATATGACGGCTCTGAGAGTTCTAGTAGTTTCAGATTTCTGGGAGTCCTTGTGTATAACGTGTCTAGGTGCTATTGTGGAACATTTCAGGCAAAGGATGCAGAGACAAAGCGCTCTCTGGCACAAAAACAAAATGTACAAATATTATTGCATTTTTATTTGCAATTTTAAAATTTTATACAAGATAAAAGTAAATCATTAAATTTGCCAGTACATTAAATCCTCCACAAAAAAAAAAAAAAAACTGATATGGACCTATTCTAACAGAAACGCAGAAATAATGATTTGACACAAAGTAAAAATCTAATTGCGGCAAAAAATGAAGAACATTATATTGAAAAAATCTGATAATTTCTGTACTTTCCCATAATATAATCATTTTTGAACACTCATTTGGTATCCCAGTGCCGTTCAGGGGAGGGGAAAACAAAACATGACTTTTTGATAACCTTTTCAAAAAGCTGTAAACTTGTGGCTAATTTATCACATTAACGTTTCGCCGTCTGAAAGTCCAAATGCCCGTTGGTGGAAATCTCAAAGGAAGCGCATGAGCTGAAGTCAAGTTATTTTTCTCTTAACACATAAATAAAAGAAGAAAAAAACCCCTCAATGTCAAGTCATCCGTTGGCCATTTAGACAAGCAAAAAGAAATACAAATTTTAAAACAATAAAAAGGAGCAGGCGTCCATAACATCTGCATGCAAACACACCTCACTGAAAGTCCATAGAGTCCAGACAAAAATGTATTTTGTTTAGGATGATATTTTAGAAGTTTCATCAAGGATATCCCTGTGCTGGACGCGCTCCCGATCTGCGGAGGCCGTCAGTCCAGACCAGAGGTGGAAAGCAGGCCATTTTCAGGATTAAATTCCGTTGCATCGTGTAGTTCAGTTGACTTCATGTCTGTACTCAAGTTTCTTCACCCTGTGTTTTTTTCAAGAAAATATTCACTAGTGGATAATTTCAATTCAATAATACTCTAGGTCTTATCTTTTCAATTTTAAGTTTGTAGTAGCAGAGAAGCTAATGTGTAAATGGAAAATGTGGATAAATTCTCTTCCTCCTACGCCTTTTCCGGAAACATTTTAGTTGGATTTTGTTATAGGTGTGTTATTTTACGATAATAATAGCAACTGTGATGCTTGTGTGTTTGCCAGAAATAAATACATTTTTGCGAATTTTGGCTTTTGTGAAGATCAATAGGGCAGGTATATTCAACGTGCAGCAACGTGGGGAACGAATTAGGCGACACCATCACACACATTCTTCCAAGTATAAATAAAAGAAAGAAATTTGATATCACCCAAGTTTAAGTTTAAATGTGGGTTTTTGTGGTATAAAGGATTGATTGATTGATACATATTAGTTTAGGAAGCCACAAGCAGTGATATAAAAAGGCAATATGATAAAATCTGGCCCAAATCCATGGCTTGCAGAAAAATCCGACTCTCCCAGAAATTCAGTAAAATATCCCCGAATTATTCATGTACCATCAAATTTACTTAAAAAATATATATACATTTTTCTAAACAAATATTCAGCCCCCTGGATTCAAAAGTAAAAAAGAAACCCCCTCCCCCAAAAACATGCATTTCATGTGCATTAGAATAGATAGAAAACATTTTTGCTTCAGGGCCTTGAGGCGAGCATTGACCACAAGACCATCATTTATAGTTTACGTATGTTTCTGAAACGGCTCAGTGTTGTTCTAATTGTGCTGTTGACAGTGCTTTTCTCAGAGCTCGTTAGCCACAGTTGTGTCTTTAGACCATTAGTGTTATGATATTTTTAAACGCTTATGGGGATTTTTCATGCGAGTGTTTTACGGCGTGGCTCCACAGAATTGGATTTAGGGCAGTTTCCAAAACGTCTGCATACGAAGACAGAAGGTTCTGAGAAGGTAAAGTAATAAACAAAGTCAGTAAGGACAATTTGAACCGTGTTCGTATGCGCATTTTTTGTCAACTGATCACAATCGTTGCAACTCTTAAAGTCTTTTGCAATAACTCCCTGATGTAGTTTTGCATACAATAATCACAGTTGTTACATTCAAAGCTTTACTTTGAGTGTATTTGTTATGATTAATAGATGCAGAAGTTTGCTTTTGTGTCTCACAGTTTTTTCACTCTTTCCACCTCTGGTAAAGACCTGCGTGAACGGCCTTATGGTGGGATGATTCAGGTGGGCACAGTGATTCTCCGGGCCAGTAGAGCAAACAGCGCTCTCTCCACTTCACCTTGAGCCTTCTCCAGCGCCTCTGCGGCCTCGCGAGCCGAAAACCCAGCTGCCTGAATCCTCTGGATGTGCTCTACGGGGAAGGGTCCCACTACAGTTTGCGGCGTTATGTCTTGAGATGAAAGACGTGATAAAACCGGAGCGAAGGGGTCATGGGGACAGTCTGAAGAGGCTGCAACAGTGGGCTTATTTTCAACGTTTAAAGGGCTAACAGTTTGTTGTTGGTTGTTATTGCTAGCAGCCCTTTCCTCTTCACCTTCTCCATCTTTACTAAACTCGTCACTTACCATTTCTTGAACAAATTCTGATGAAGGAACGTTGCCTAAATCAGTTATATCTTGCATGCTTCCCTCTTCAAAACATTGTTCTTGTTTGTATCCTTCTACAATTTCGCACATATCTGCTTCTACGTTGTCACCGTTGCTTGACAAATCAGCACAATCAGACAGTCCTTCATCGGATACATTAGTAGCAGTAACAGTAGAAGTTGTTGTTGTAACGTGACTGTCAACTTTGGCATCAGTTGTTTGAGAAATGGCAGTTTGGGGATTGTCTGGAGCTGGCGGTGGCGATGTCGAGGCGCTGCGGTTTTCACTGGACTTGTTCGACACAATCAACTCGTGCAGCTCCTTCAAAGCGGCTGCCAGGGACGGGATACTATTGGTGCGTGTGCGATGCTCCGACTCCGGCTCCGGCTCGATGACGGAAGCCGGCGCCATTTCCACGGGGAGGTGTGGCTGATCCGAAACCCGCTCCTCCTGCTCCATTGGCTGCACGGGAGACGAAGCGAGCTCTGGGTTTGTGGTGCTTTTTGCGTCGTTGATTGTTTCCCGATCTTCCTCTGCCTCGGTGGACATGGGAGAAGAGGGGAGAGCATCTGCAGTGATTGGACAGCTGGTAGAGGGCACACTGGGGTCAATCTGCTCTGACAAGTGGATAGTCTGGCCCTTGGATTGTCCGGGCTGCTTTAAGTCTTGCTTTTTCACCGATGATAAGGTGGCCGCTTTTGTAGGGACCAGTGATGACGGACCTGGGATGGGACTTGGGGGTTTCTCTGAATAAGTTGATGATATTTTGGGTAAAGAAACTGAACTTGGGAGCTGGGGTGAGGTAGTTTGTCCACCTGCAGTGTCTAAGAGAAGTACAAATGAATTAGAAGGGAGCCCTTTGATTTAATTTGAAGAACGTCCTTAGTCATACCAATAATCAATGTATTGCCCCTGAAACCTTATTGTCGCTTATTGTATCTGCTTCGTCTGTGTGTGCATGTATACATCACTTTTTCTTCAAAATGCACACTAAATGGAAAATAGTGAGGGGTCATAACTTTGATTCAAACAGAAATTATCAAGTTAAAATGTGGAATTATGATGCAATAAAGCAGCTTCCATGGCCTTTCCATAATTTCAACATTTGTGGATTTCTCTTTTATATAATTCATCAGTGTAACATAATTAAGGATCCTCATTTTGTTTTGCCATTCACAAATTTTTTATAATGCAATGTTTGATGCTTAATAAACTGTGTATTTTGTTTCAGGGGCAATGTTAATTGACATGTAATATTCAAGGTCTTTCTGAGCAAACAAGGTAAAATTACAACATCAATCATAGAAACAGCAGCAACGTAAATGGGAAATGATAGAAATAAACCGCAGTGGACTTAGCACCGGTTATGGTTGTTGCAGTACCTGGTTGGTCGGGCCCTCTGCTGCTGGTCCAGTGCATCAGTGCTGTCCTGCTCAGGTTAGGCACACACCACACATCGTGCAAAGGATGAGAGAGTTAGCAGTCACACACGCATGCAACACAGCCTTTTCACCAGCCCAGGTGAAAAGAGTCAGCCTCAACTGACAGAAAACTATGGCTCTACTGTACCCGATGAATACTCAAATTATGAATGCAAGAACTGTATAATTTTAAGTTTCAAAAGGTAAATAATGGCACACTACATTTAATAAAATACTTAACTGCTAGTGTTCATCTTTAAAATGCTTTTTTCTAGAATAGTTTATACAGAGCTGTCACCGAACCCAAGCACCTTCCTGCAGGTGGTGGGTCCATGATGGCTGCTCTGTCAACAAAGACCAAGCCTTGTTTTTTCAGCGAGGGTTTGAAAATAATGTCCATCCATCCATTGTCTTCCCCTTAATCCATTTCTGGGTCAGGGGGGTGGCAGTCAGAGCTGCACCCAGTTCACAGAGCACTGATCCTCCTGCAGGTGGTGAGTCCACAGGAGCCTTGATTTTTCAGCGGGCGCTTCAGGCAAAGTGGGGTTAAGTGTCTTGCCCAAGGACACAACGACAGCAGATATCAGTGAGAGTCGGAGAAGGTCTCATGGTGAGCTCAAACCCACGACCTTCAGGCTCAAAGGCCAATTCTCTACTAACTGAGCCACTGTCGCCCCTTCAAAATAATGTCTGTTGGCTTAATGTAAGCACTGCATTCATCTTTTTTAAACATATAGCGCCTTTCACAGACCAGAGACACAAAAGCGCCTAACAATTCTTGTGGGCATTTGTCTCTCACTCCACACAGAAATGGAAGCGGGGGTCAAGGGGCACATGCCAGACCGATTGTACATGTTTTAATGTAAATTATTAGTCTGGCTCGAGCTGACCATTAGCCACGCCTACATAAAATTGCTGAAATTTGATGTAGGCCGGTCTGAAGGTCGGCTGGAGCCAGGCTAGTACAACATGTAATGATACAAAAACTGTACCCTGGTCCCTTGCGCCCCCCTGATATTGCTCCTACAAAGGGCCGCTATTGGTCTTTAGAGCAGTGTCTCCCAAAGTGGGGTCCGCGGCCCCCTGGTGGGCCGCGAGGGTACTGCAGGGGGGCCGCGGGAGGTCATAAAAAAATTTTAAAAAATTATATAATTATTTAATGTTAAATTTATAATGTTTTGTTTGTAATATTAAAATATTTGTGTTCATTATTTGACTTGAATAATCCACTGTAATCATTTTTGTATTACAATGTTTGTAGCAGAGGCTATTTCCCCAAAATAAAATAACCAGAAGAGCCTATTCTTAATGTTGTCTTCTTGGTTATTATTTTGGGGGGCCACGCAGACCCGTCAGATTTTTAAGGGGGCCTCGGTGTTACTGAGTTTGGGAATGGCTGCTTTAGAGGAATCATAAACTACTATATTCATGTATACCACTCTATAATGCCCTGTATCTATCTAATTTTCTCTAAAAACTCTAAAAACGTATGTAGTGCACAAAAAAGTAAAAAGCCTCATGCAGATGTTCTAACTAAACTGAAAAAGCAGAGTGCCAGCGTGCCTGCACTTCACACTAGCTCCTTACCGCTCTCCTGTATGGACCGCTGCAGTGCCTCGGCCAGTTCCCGGTCTGCGATCTCCTCTGGACGGTTCTCCTCTCTGCCCTCAGCTCCGTACGCCAGGCGAGCACACTCAGGCAGCTCCGCCTCTACCAGGAAGCGAGTCTCAGTGCCAGTGGTCCCTATTAAGAGCACGTTCTTTTTCAAGTCGATAGAACACTGCAAAAGGGAGATAAATTACTTTTAATATTCAATCTGATCTATTTATCTGTAGACAATCATAAAATACCTGATGTCTCTTCAACATGTCTAATCCCAGCAGCATATCCATTGGCTGATCCTCCAGGATGGAGAAAGAACAAGGCAAAAAGTCTCCCTCAATTTGGACCTGAGCTAATAAGAACAACAAAATTAGTTAGAAACAAACCTGAACATTCCTTGAACATTTTTTGTCAAACATTAATGAGCTATAATCCAGGCTGGTCCGCAGAGGGAAATTGAATATTGAGGATTACATCTCCATGAGAACAGATCACAGTAGGCATCAGGAAACAGGAAACAACCGTAAGAAAAGAGCATATCAATGCGTTTTATGAACAGAATCCAGAGACAGCTGCAGCAAAGCGACTGAGGCTGGAGTGACTTTGGCATCTTTGAAGTGTAGAAGATACAATATAATAGTTTTCTACTGGTCCCCATAACAATTACAACTTAGGCTTTTAAATCATATTTTTTACTACCGAGAAACATTGGTTGAACTCACCCAAATGGACCCTGCCAATAATTTTCTGTGTGCCCACTCCTTTGGCGATGCCAGCCCAGCGCCGGTCCACCAGCCGCATGATGTTACAGCGCTCAGCACAGGCTTGGCTCATGATGGTCATTTGAGCTCCTGGAGTCAAGGACAGTGATTAAGATATTGAAAGAAACATGCATTGGAGAAACTGCAGATGTAGGATTCAATAATTACCCGAGTCAACAAAGGCTTTGACTGGATGTCCATTGACTTTGCAGTTGATGTAAAGCATTACTACTTGACCAAAACTTTCTGGAGCCTCCTCCATGGCAATTGTCATGTTTTCTTCTACATTGCTCTGCCTAATGAAAAGAAAACAAAAGTTCATATGAAGAACCACGTTTTCCATTCCACGTTTAACTTACCTAATATCTTCTTCAATTTTAGCCTGAGCTTCTAAATCAAAGGGATCTGCTGTCAGAAGTCTGATTCTTTCTTGTTCCCTTTTGGCTCGATCTTGCTGTTGCTCCAAAAACACCTTTGTAAATCGTTCTGAAAAAATAAATACATAAATAATAAATATTTATACATATATATATTTATACATATAATGGCTATTGGGTAAAAAGAGGAGCTCAGTATAAAACCAGTTTTATTATTGTTTTAATCAATAATAAAACTGGCAAACTTTATGAGCAAATAGCTCCAACAACTGAACCACAATTAACATACTGTATGCCTGTGATTAGGGGGTAACTATTCAGAAATCTGTTAGATTCAGTTAGTGCGCACCATAACGCAATGCCCTTTTACCCCTATAAAATGTCGTTACATCGGTAGCTTGTGGTATGGTGACATTTGTGGTACAAATCATTGTTATGTGATATAACCGAAAGTATTACACATATGAATCACTCTCACCTAGATCTCCACTGAGCAGGGCCTCTGCTAGAGGAGGGTTTCTCTCTTTCAAGAGGGACAGCTCGTGTGGACTGGATAACAGCATCTGCTGAAGTAAGGCAGGGTCGTCCAGACCCTGAGAGGAAGAGCCGCGTGAGGCCGTAGGTGTGGAAGGCTGTGCACTGGGCTGTGGCTGCTGTGGTGGCCTCACAGGTGGATTACGCTGGTTATTTGAACCTGAGGTGCCCGGGACAGTGATGGAGCGAAAGTCTATACGGGGAAGTCCTATGGGGAGAAACAGCTTGTTTAGTATGCAGCATGTGTATTATTGTTCAAAAGGTATAGATAACTAAATAAATAATTCATACATGTTTACAGTAATTATTGAGGTTCGTAGAATAAGACAGGAAAATGCAAACACGAACAAGGTTTGACAAAAATATAATGACATTTTTAATAATACTTTTTATCTATACTGTACCTTCCAGGAAACCTCAAAAAGCTCAAGAGTAAAAGTGATATATCTCTAAAGATTATAGTCTTAAACCTAATAAACATAAACTTTATTGATCTCACAATGGAGATTTTTTTTTTTTTTTATTTATCCAAAGTGAGATCAATAAAGTTAATCTTATCTTAAAGAAGAATGCATTTAAACCTGGAAATGCTGGTTGTGTTGGTGGTGGCGGTCGTTGCTCTGCTTGTCTGAGCTCCACCACATCTCCATCCTTTACTCCATAATTCCCCAAGGCACGGGTTGGGTCTTTCAGCTGCTGTTCTACATAGACTATCTGAAAATGTAAAAAAAGTAGTAGTTATTTAATTAATCGCAAGTAATTACATACATTACACGAACAGGACTGTCTCCGTAATATTAGTGCAGAAATACAACATCACTGACTTTTTGGCAGTATCCAATCCAATCAACTTTATTTATATAGCACATTTCATAAACACAGTTTCCAAAGTGCTGCATAATAAAAGTACAGTAGGTAGGTAAGTAAACTTTATTTATATAGCGCCTTACACAGACCAGACTCACAAAGAAATTGTTGTGCATTTGTCTCTCACTCCACACTGAGATGGGAGCGGGATTGCCAAAAATGCATGCCAGACCTATTGTACATATTTTAGTGGTAAGGAACTCTATCGCGGCACCGCCAGGGGGAGTAAATCCTTCTTCCTGCAGTTTAAACTTTCCTACTACTTTTGGATATTAAGTTTATGTTTCAAATAAATCAGTACATTGATACTACAAATGTCCAGACTACATACAATTGTCATGTTTTCACGTCGAAAGAAAATCGATCAATATAGTCTGTATCATGCTAGCAGAGGAGCTAAGTAGCCATTAGCTGTGATTAGCTGTGGTTAGCTGTGGTTAGCTGTGGTTAGCTCGGAGGCTCCTCACCTGGATCTCAGACGCGGGGACGCCAGACTCTAACTCACACAGAGCCACAAAGTCTCTGAGCTCCAGCTCCGGAGACACGTCCAGAGAGAAGATGGTCTCTGGACGGTCTCGGGGGGCGCAGAAGACGGTCACCAGCATCGCTCTGACGGGACTCCGCAGAGACACAAGAGACACTGCTCCTTCTGTGAGATACAAAGGAAAGCCAGGGTAATGTTCAGCTTGTATACAATGCATATGTTTATTCTGGTAAAGAATAGAACAATCCAGAAGCCAAGGTTTGCATGGTACTTACTAAGGTGAAGAAACTAGAAAGTATCTGGTTAAAAAAACAAGCAAAACAACATCGGTATCGGTTTCGCATACACAGGCAGAGTCGATTTACGGCATGTCGAGAAACATTGTTCTTTCAGGTTTTGGATGTCAGTGCACGCTACAGCGCCACCTGCTGGAGAACGATAATGGCAGGACCAGTGGAAATCCTATAAACTAATATGGATGTAGCTCGCCTTGAACATTAAATGCTACTTATATTGATGATTGTGGCTCACAGCTTGTAAAACCCCTAAACATTTAATACAATTTGAATATTATGTTTCCTCCCAAAAGCACATAATCTACTTAATATTTCAAGTCGCGTTGGTTTCATGTTTTGAGATTAATTACGGATATTAATCAAATTTAAAAAAGATATTCAACATTTATGAGTTTCACCTGTAATTGACCTTAATGATAGAACATCAATGATAAATCATAATTTTATCTTATTTCATGAATCCTCTTCAATGACTTAAGTTGCTTCAAGTTCCCTGATATTGGCAGGAACTGGGACTTGATGTTGGCAATCCAGAACATCCCAAACCTGCTCAATGAGGGACGAGTCTGTGCAAGAACTGTCAGTATTGAAAATAATATGTGTTTTGCGTTACTAAATAAAATATATATGTTGCTAGGTGAACAGTAAAAAGGATATCTGTCAAATCTTGTCAATAGGTACTTTGGGAAACAAACCCCCTTCCAATTAAAAGTCTTTTGAAATTAAGAATACACTGGCATATAAACATTGATACAAAAAGTCCATGTATGATTTGTGAATGTTGAATAACTGTGTACTATTTCCGAGTTACTGTATCATTGTCCCCAGATACTGATCATTCATCATAAGATTATGTTACAAGAGTCAGAAAAGTTTTCCTTTTTATCAAATTGACAATAAGAATGGCACAATAGAAAAGGTGAAAGAAAGTGTGTTTTTTACTTTTCTGCAGTTCTTGTTTCCAACATTCATTTGCATACTGCGGTGCACTGTGGTTTCACTTGCTCTAGATGTTTCCAGATAAAATGGATGCGAATCAGTCTTATGACAAACATTTGAGTCACTGACAAAAAGCCATTACATCACTCATTAAATATGTATTAGTCTTGAGATTTAATTTGGTTTTAGAATCCCCTGGCTCTGTTCACACAGGACGCATCGGCTGCCTGTGCTTGTTCACTGAAAATGTGGTTTCTCAAATCAATTGTACTGGTTTGGACTGTCTATGCACTAACACAGGCCTCTACTGATTTCAGATGCTCCAAAGGTAAGATCATTTAACCAACAATTTCTGAAACTACTATAACTATGTGCAGTATTAGAGTGTAATTGAGAGAGATTGATCTTAAACTAGAAAGAAGTCAAACGCATGTATTCATCATTCATTGATACTCTAAAGTTGAACTCTGTCCATCACTATAATGTAAATAAGTTATATTATTCTGGTTATGTACAGGTCAAAGGATGATGGTGTCAATATCAAAAGGAACAAAGGCTTGTGATGTTTGCCCATCAGGTACATTCCAGGATGAAGAAACACAATCTCAGTATTGTAAGCCATGTAGAAAATGTTTAAAAAGTATGTCATCAATACCATTTTTGTCTCATGTTGGAATTGCCTCTTTTCATAATTTTCGATGTAATTTGTTTCACTTGAGGCTATGGGAGTGATATTTTGGAGCCGTGCTCAGCAGAAAGAAACACAAAATGCCAATGTCGTGAAAATTTTGAAAGGATAGAAAATGACTCGACTACTTGCAGATGTTCCAGTGGGTTTATTAAGCACTCACAAGGTATGTATGTACGAGCCTGTTATTTTTATTGAGAAATGTATAACCTTAAGTAACAAAGCAAATTTGTGTCAAAACTTTAATATTATACAGAGATGGTGCTGCCGGGTCTTGAGTGACTCACAGGTTTCTTCAGACTTACTTCTTTTAAAATATGAACAGTATGTGTGAGGATAGTCAGTGAAACTAAGAAATATATGATAACACAGAATTAAACGGCACACAAACGGGATTTAGTTCAATATAAGGGCAATATCTATCAGAAGTGGATTTTTATTGAATGAAACAGGCAAGGTCAGACTCCAGTGCTTTGGTATATTTATTGTCCATTGGTTAAAACTAAAACATTTGGGTGTAGCCAACATGGAGCCAGGGCGCGCATCCTCATATGCGTTCCATTCTTTAGACTTTGGTCGATAAGCAATAGTGGTTCTGTCTCAATAATTCATTGTTTTTATTTTGGTACAGTTTCCCCATAGATGCTTTAGGCAAGGAAAGTGTGTAGCACAATTCATAAACAAGAAGGGAAAATTAATATTCAGTAATCAATCATAAAACAACATAACAACGGAATATATTCCCAGTTTATTTATTAATTTAAAGGAAAACATTGAAAAAGTTCCAGTTTTTCAGCTAAAAAGAATTGACGTGTTCATAAGAAGATCTACTGTAAAGCTACAGGAGCCAGTGTTGAGACCTGAGGACTGGACGGATGAGATTTATCCTGATTGTAGTCAGGACTCGATCTTCATCATTTTGATTGTACTGCTATGCTACAAGCCATTGCAGTATCTAACCAACACATACACGCACGGATACAAATCTCCAGGTCTCCTTTAGACACAATATTTTTGATTCTGACCATGTTTTTAGATTGTTATTGATTTGATGTGGCTATTAACATTTAAGTACAAGTCTATTATTACGAGGTTTCAAACTTGATTTCTGGGTTTTAGAGAGAGAAACACCTTAGTTGACAATCATCTCAGTAAGAACAAATCTAATTTACTGATTTCGTAACTATGTTTACAGATTGTGTGAAAAAAGAAACAGGACTAACAAAAGAGACGACCTCTATCCATGTGCATCCCCTCCAGACCTCTGTGACGACTCTCCAGCCAAACGAGGGGCCCTCAACTCAAACCACTGTGCAGGACACCACGATTATAGAAGAGACGACAGGAGAGACAACAAGAGATTCACACACTTCTGAGATTTGTAAAATATCCCATATATATATATATATACACTCTAAACAACATACTCAAATGAAATCATTGAAAGGACTATGATCATCTACAGATACAAAACCTTTATTTCTTGCCACAATGCCACAATGCCATGTTATTGGTATAATCTAACGAGAAGAATGCATGTTTTTAAGCCTTTTGAGAAATAAAAAAAGTGGTTGCTGTGGCAAAGCACTTTATTGCCCCGCATTAATCTGGTGTGAGAATAAATGATTGGTGGTTGAAATGGCGCTTTGTCCATCTGCCAGAATTTACGAAAATCCCAAATAACCCAATATGCATTACATTTTCACCTGCAACTGACTTATACTCATGTAATGTGATGTCTTATTAGTGAAGTTACTACTTTTATTGTTATATTTTCACGTAATGTATTATGCCTTTATTTTATCTTATTTTTATTTTTACTTTCTTTCTTCTTTTCAGTATGGGGCTTTATATGCATGGTCGTTGCATCATTTCTTGTTCTGATGGGTTTGATCTGTAAATATAAAATACTCCCGCGAATGAAGAGGAGACCAAAGCAAAGTATGTACATAAAGTGTGGGATCAAACCTGAAAACTATAAGCACTGAATAATATAAAGGTTTTATTACAGTAAGAGATCCTTCGTTTCGGACCCCAGTAGAGGAAAGTGGAGATGGCAGCAATGATTCACTCAAACAAAACCAAGAAGAACCGTGAGGATGACAACAAATGAGACATTCACAACCTGTGACACTGAAGGAGAAGGAAAAAAAAACATTAATAATGGAATTTTAAATTTCAAGTTAAATTATAGCTTGAAGAGTAGGAGTTTTTTTGCTATTTTGATTTGATAGGGCCATTATTTTTGTGTTAACTACAGAATATTATACTGTATACATCTCAAGTACACATGTATATACTATGAGCAAATACTAATGATTAGTTCAAAAATATATGTGTTTTAATTAGGGCTGGGACTCGATTAAAAAAATTAATCTAATTAATTAGAGGCTTTGTAATTAATTAATCTCGATGAATCGCATTTTAATCGCATATAAATATTTGTCCTGAGAACAGTGAGAAGTAATTTTTTTCACATGGATTTTTAGTTTACCATTGAATAATGACTGCATACTGAATACATAAGCTTAAGCAACACATGTTCATTGTGGAGGATCAGACGGACTTCTTTCCATCAAATAACGTTTCTGTCATCGCCTCCACACACGCTGTCCACAACATACACTTCTTAAGCCCAAAATCCACTGCATTCGAAGTGAGCACAAAAGCTTATAATACGTTTTTGATGTGTGCATTCGAACTAAGTTACTAAAACATCAGCAAATAGCAGCTCACACACCTGTGTCTCGCTGCTCCTCCTCCGCTCACAAGAGTTACTGCTCCTTCTCCTCCTCACACACCTTTGCTCCACACAGAGCGCTCTTTCCTGCCTCTAACTCACTCAGAGTGAGAGTCTATGCTTGTTATAATCATAGACTGTATATATTAATTGTTATAATGTACTTTTGAACAAGAAAAGTCACGGAGCTCAGGTGGCGCTCCAGTATAATCGGTCTGTCTGAAACTCATTCGTGAGGAACGTTCCGCGGTGGAAAATACACATGCGATTAAAATGCGTCAATTTTTTTTAACACGCTAATTTTGTGGCGTTAATTAATCGTAATTAACGCGTTAAAGTCCCGGCCCTAGTTTTAATACTATTTTTGTTCTATTTTGGGGCATTTCTCTTATGTTTGTTTACGTAAATTGCATGTTTTTGTATCGCTGCTTTTTATTAAAATTTAGGAAACTGAATTTCTTTTGGAGAATTATTTTAACACTTTTTCTTTTATATGAAGCGTTTGCTTCATCCAAATGGGGGCAGTGGCTCAGTTGGTAGAGCATTTGCAATTGAGCCTGAAGATCGTGGGTTTGAGCCCACCATAAGACCTACTTCACGACTCCCACTGAAGACTGCTGTCGTTGTGTCCTTGGGCAAGACACTTAACCCCACTTTGCCCGAAGCCCCCACTGAAAGATCTCTGCTCCTGTGGACTCACCACCTGCAGGAGGATCAGTGAGGGGCTGGTGCTATGTGTACTGGGTGCAGCTCTGACTGTCACCTCCCGACCCAGAAATGGATTAAGGGGAAGAAAATGGATGGATGGATGGTTCATCCAACCCATTTTCAAACCAGGTACATGTTTATTTGTCTGTTATATTGATATATGTAAAAAAGTAAGCATTCTGCAGGTTGTAAATAAATAAAAATTTAATATAAATACTGGCTGCATTCATTTGTTCAAACCTGGAACTACCCCCTCTAATAAAAGAACAATAATTCACAAACTAGGAATTTGCTTTGTACATGGTGAAAACAAGTAATCCAATAGTCAAAAATAAATATTATAGGGATTGTCTTGTGTGTCTGATGAAAACATGTTCAGGGATTTCCCCTTAAAGGTAATATTTGTGCACACACACACTTCCTGATGCTCTCATTTGGAAACTGACGTCAAGAGCGTAGAGTTTCACAAAAGGCTGTCACAGATTTTCCCCTTGAAGGTCCCTGTCCCTTTTTTATGAGTATGAAATGTTATGTAATTTATTAGATATCATGTAGATAAAGATTTCTGCATTTGTTGAACAAAATTAATTGGGAAGTGGGAACTTACTGCCACAATCTGGTGCAACATCAAACAAAAATACATGAAAAATATATAATTACAACATAAAAGAATTGTATTTATGTTGGTTGGACAGAACAGTACGTGCTAAGTTGTGAATGAATGAGGCTTCATTGAATGAAGCCTCCAGAAAGACATATTTTCTTCTTTCTGTTGTTAAAACCTATCGTCCCTGGACTAAATCTAATTCTTTTATTTTTAGGCTTTATCTAATATGGGAAATGTTACACATCGTATGCTCATTTTCTCAGAAAATACACTTTCACTTTACTCTGAACATTGAAGCCAATCATTTTTTTAATTTTTTTTTTATCTAGGAAAGTCCAATTAAGATGGATCTCTTTTTCATGGGAGTCCTGGCCCCACAGAGAAAGGGGCAGGGAGGGTGTTGTGGGGGACCATTGTACATGGAACCCTATGTAAACACAGGGAGAACACGCAAACTCCAGGCAGAAAGACCCCATCTCGAGGTGGAGTCTCAAGATGAAAAAAGACAGGATGAGACAAGAGAACGTTTATTTGTGGGAAAATGTTGGTGTTGCAATGCACAGTAAAGTAAGTAAGAGCACACAGATAGCACACAAAATATACATGGAGTAATAAATATGTAGAAATATAGATGTAATGGGAATTAGCAACAAAGTGACAGAATATATAGAAGTGACAAGTAGTAGTTGTAGTACTACATTGCACATTCCAACGTTGCAGAATTGTACATGATTGCAGTATTTACTAGTTACACATGAATGGTAAGTTGGAGTTTGGAGGTCGGTCGGCCTCAAAGAGATTCTGGGAAACCGTCCGGCACCTCAGGAGGAGGAAGCAGTTCTTTACCAACACCATGTACGGTGCGGGTGGAGAGCTGCAGACGTCCATTGGGGACAATGTCGGGCGGTGGAAGGAATACTTCGAGGTTCTACTCAATCCTCCCGTCACGTCCTCCGTTCCGGAGGCAGAGGCTGAGGATGTTGGGGCGGATACTTCCATCTCCCTGGCTGAGGTCACCAAGGTGGTTGGCAGCCTCCATGGTGACAAGGCGCCGGGAGTGGATGAGATCCGTCCTGACTATCTAAAGTCTCTGGATGTTGTAAGACTATCTTGGCTGACACATCACGCATCGTTGTAGAGACGTGGCGATGTTGCAAGGAGTGGTCAGGAGGAGCAGTGGTGGCTGAGTGGATAGCACTCTCGCTTCTCAGCAAGAAGGTCCTGGGTTCGAATCCCGGTTTGAACAGGGCCTTTCTGAGTGGAGTTTGCATGTTCTCCCCGTGTCTGCGTAGGGTTCCTCCGGGTACTCCGGTTTCCTCTACCACTAAAAACATGTACAATCCATCTGACTTTCCTCAAGTGTCTGTACTCTCCATCGGACACTTGAGGAACCCCCCTATCCACATGTGCTTTATGGATTTGGAGAAGGCGTTTCACCATGTTCCCCAGGGTGTCCTTTGGGGGGTTCCTCTACTGAGGGCCGTCTGGTCCTTGTATGACCAAAGCTAAAGCTGCGTTCGCATTTCCAGCAGTACGTCAGACCTGGTCCCAGCCCCGGCACCTTTGTCACCGATTCTGTTCACTATCTTTATGGACCGAATTTCTAGGCGCAGCCAGGGGCTGGAGGGGGTCCGGTTCGGAGACCACAGGATTCCATCTCTGCTGTTTGTGGACGATGTTGTGCTGTTGGCTCCAACAAACCAGGACCTGCAACATGCACTGGGACGGTTTGCAGCCAAGTGTGAAACGGCTGGGATGAGAATCAGCACCTCCAAATTTGGTGCTCTCAATTTACCGGTCAATCTTTGTTCCCTCCCTCACTTATGGTCATGAGCTTTGGGTAATGCCCTAAAGAATGAAATCGCGGGTAGAAGCGGTCGAAATGAGCTTCATCCGCAGAGTGGCTGGGTGCTCGCTTAGAGATAGGGATTATTAGGTGCAGAATATTGCATCAAAATGCAACAATTTTGTACACATTGAAGTATAGAATAAATATATATTTGAAATATGGGTTACAGATACACATTTAACATTTTTTGTAATATCAAATGAGCACATTTTGTACCCTCATTATAATCAAGTAGATAACTTCAAACTACATATTTTGAGATGACATTCTTACAATGTAAAAAAAGCAATATAATTATTGAGAATTTCAGCCAAACAACTAAAAAAATGTGGTTATTTAATAGCTGTGGGGATAAGAGGTCCCCCCCAGTGTCATCATCTTCCCACATAACCACAGCACACTCACAGTATGTGGGGCGGGTAGAATTCAGAGGTTCAGCCTTTTGCAGTCACACTTCAACCTCTGACGTGACGAGAGTGTGACGCCACTGCCATATTCATCAGGGATTGGTAAACTTTTAAGGTAAAGGTTATGAAATAAATTCAAGCACAGAGAAAAACGTCACAAGGGACAAACCTAGAAGCCTAAAAGTACAGAGGTCATATCTAGGCAAGGCAAGCCAACGCAAGTTTATTTTACAGCACAGTTCATGCACAAGGCAACTAAAAAATGCTGAACAAAACAAGATTGCATTAAAATCATAAATAATCACAGTACATTAAAAATATTAAATCCCTCAGTTGTATGCACAGCTAAACAGAGCTGTTTTTGAACTTGCATTTAAACGTTGTCAGAGAAGAGGCCTGTCTCACATCTGTTCCAGATTGTTCCAGATTTTCTGCATGAATTGAAATGCAGCCACTCCATGGCTAGTTCTGACTCTGGGGACCAGCAGGAGTCCCGTCCCTGTGCTCCTCAGAGTCTGGGCCGGTTCATATGGCACTAACATGTCACTAATGTACTTTGGTGCGAGCCCATGGAGAGACTTGTGACAAGCAGAGCTGTTGTTAAGTCTGAGCCACAGGAAGCCAATGCAATGACCTAAGGACCTCCAGTTCATATTTGTGCAATTTACCCTCTATATGATAAGAATCATTCATAATTTCAATCAGCATCATAATTTAGCAGGTTGTTCAAAAGGATTTTTGGGGTCACTATTTATATGTATATGTAGATATATATAGTAATGGCCATAATGATTATCTATTGGTAACTTACACTAATCCAGGGTCTTGTAGGCACCCCACCAAGAACACCTCCCCAGACAGGTATCTAAAACAGAGGCTGTGGATGAGCAGCAGATCTACTCCATGCTCCTTCGTGATTTGTCCATTTGACCATTATTCAAAGCTCTAATGTCATGTCTGACTGGTTAATTGTGAGTGTTACAAACTCTTAAATGAAATACATTCTAAATACCTTTGCAATGAATTAGGTTCTAAATACCTTTGCAAAAATTAGGAAGTGGGAGTTAAGCCTTTACCGTAAGGCCGTCACAAGCAATAGACATAGATGCATTATGAGATAAGGTATAATCCCTGCTGAGGCAGGGTCGTTAGACCTGCTCCCTTCTACATCAAACAGACCTTAGATTGTTTATGAGTTAGTATCGGGATTAGGGTGTGGCTAACCACACCCATAGGTTATAAATCTCCAACGCGCGGTCTGATAATTCATTCCCTGAAGAAGTCCTCTGGATTGAGGACGAAACGTCGGGAAAACTTGCTAAGAAGTACAGATGATGGGTGAGAAACCTTCCTTTTCCATTTCAATAAAAAGCTATAGAAAAACCATCATGATCAAATGTACTCAACATTTTGATCAAATCTCATATTTTGTGTTGATAGGGGGCAGATATTTTAAGTTTTTACTTCTTTCTGCTCCTTTTCATTCATAGTAAATGCTGTTGTTGCATTTGTTCTTAAATGAATGAAAAAATAAAAATAAAAAATAAAAAATGAAAATCTCATTATGCATCTATGTTTATTGCTTGTGACGGCCTTACGGTAAAGGCTTAACTCCCACTTCCTAATTTTAGTTTTTGGTCTAAACCACAGTGCTTCAGTTGCACGTCACAAACAGCAAAGATAAAAACTGTGAGAGGCGAGTTGTTGTGTGTCTGTCACAATGAAACACTTGTACTTATGCCTCCAGCTCCTCTGCACACTGGGAGTAAATGGATTCATCATCTGTAAAGATCAACAGCTGGAAATGAGTGGAAAATGCTGCGACAAGTGCCCTGCAGGTAACTGATTCAATCAAAGGAAAATAGCTAATTCTAGATGTTATGTTTGTTCAATTGTTTTATTAATTGATAAACCGGCATTGTTGCACTTCTAGAAGAAATAAAATCAGTGTGTCATTTTGAGTCATTGTAGACATATCTCATTTTGCAATATGGCTAAGAGATCATCAGAGTTTCAAAGAGATTCTTACTGCATTAAAACAAGAATATATCCAAAATATGAATAACATTTAACTTTTTGCCACTAAAGTTTTCTTTTCTTATAAAAAATATGGCCTGCAAGGACAATATACCAGATTAAGCCAAATCTCAATTGTTTTTTTATAATTAAAGTAATCAAACTTACTCCCTGAAATAAGTTTGTTCCAGGTCATTTAATGGACAATGCATTAATTGAATAATAATAATAATAATAGTAACCATGGTCTTGGCTTTAAGAGCTTGTTTCAATGCAGCTGTCATAACCACTGCCAACTCAAACTGACCAGATCTCTTCAGAGTGACGCTTACAAAATAGGTGATTTCATTTACTTTATTTAGCAAGGACAATGCAGTCGTACATTTCTGAAAAAGATGCCACGGTACAGAGTGTATAGTTAACACTGATTTTCAACTCCTGTCCTTGGTTGCGCTTTTCCCTATCGCACAGACTGGAGGAGGGATTCGCACATCAATACCAACCGATCGTACAGACAGAATAAACACATTTTGGAAAACCCTATCTTAAACACACAAATACAGCAACAAAAGTGATCTAACATTTCTACATACATGACAAGATACAAGCGCACAAATAAACACACATGCAGAGAGTTGCACACAATTACACAATCCAATACATTTTTAATTGGTTTGTTTTATGCCACAACGTGAGTCTAAATGTGTGCAACTGAAACCCTTATATTCACTTCAGGTCAGTGGGCAGTTAGTTCCACAGTTTGGTGTTTGTGTTAGAGAAAGCAGACAGACCAAATGTGTGTTATATCTAAATCTATCAAATTTGGAAACACTGTTGTGGATTACATCGGCGTATATAACATCATCAAATTTCCTAGTCATTTCTTTTACAGATTCCACAAATTGAAAATAAAAATAAATGGCGGCATGCTTAAAAATACTTACTTTTTTGATGATAAGTCAAGTTGTTTAAGTGTTTCTGAATATCAATGAAAATTCCCTGTTAAATATAGGTAAACAAAAAGGAAGGGTTTCATTTTACTTTAAAATAGTATCCATCCATCCATCCATCCATTTTCTTCACCTTAATCCATTTCTGGGTCGGGGGGGTGGCAGTCAGAGCTGCACCCAGTACACAGCGGAGCGAAGAAAAACAGTATATGTACAATAAATGTAGGCTAATATAATATTGCAACATGAAAAGCAATTATGTATTAATCGACCAAACTGTTTTGATGAGTGAAGTAGATCCTATTGCATTTTGATTTGTTGGAGCGTCATCTTAATTCATTAACTGATCATGCAAATTATAATGTGCTTATTTTCTGTAGGTGAATATATGGAACAGCCCTGCTCTGATACACACCAAACCAGCTGTAAGCCCTGTCCGTCAGGCTTCTTCTCAGACCAGCCCAGTTTTTTTGACCGATGTGAAGAGTGTCGTTCCTGTAAACAAGGTAACACAGTTAGTATTCTAGTCTTTGTTTAACAGAAGAAAGTTTACCAAGAAACAGAAAAGTTGTTTAACAAGAAAGTGTGTGGTTTGCATTGTGTCTACAGAGTACTCTCGCGTATGTACCCCCACCACAGACGCTGAATGTTCATGTGGCTCTGGCTTCCTGTGCTCTGACGATATGTGCTCTACTTGTGAGAAAGGAAACAGTTTTGGAAGTGAAAAACTACAACCAACAGGTAGGGTTTTTCATTCCAAAACCTGTATAAGTTTGTCATGTATATGTCATGTATATGTCCCCCCCCCCCCCCCCCCCCCCCCCCCCCCACACAAAAAAAAAAAAACACTATTGTAATTTGAACAATAATTGCATCTATATTGTTTGTGCTTAATAGTAAATACAGCTGTTGGTGTTGCTGCCAAAAACCTGACTGAAAACAGTAAAAAGGCGTCTCAATGTCAGAATCATGAATACTTTGATAAGAAGAAACTCTTCTGCATCCCAATAACACAGTAAGATTTTCTCTAGTTAGTCGGCCAATTCACAAACCTCTAAAGTAGGTTACTCACTCTATACCTGCCAACAGGTGCAGTGCCCACAACCTCATTGAAATATTCGCTGGTAACAAAACCCACAATGCGATATGCCAGTCACAAGGTGAGTATCTTAACCTAGAAATATTGCTCATGCTAAATGTCATGATGCTAAATATTTCCTTATCTTTTTGTTTTTTTGTTCTTGCTTTTCCAGAGATACAGAATATATATATTGTTGTGTTCACTGGATTTGCAATGCTCCTTGTTGCCATTTTGGTGGTTTTATCTTATCACTTGATGAAGAAAATAAAAAAGATCAAAGATTGTGAGTATTTTTAACACTTTAACATGCGTATATGTTAAATATAAGTGTCTTACTCTCTATGTGTATGCCTAGTAAATCCCCAAAGCCCCCAAAAGTCTGGAACCAGATATGATAGCCACTTTGTCTCATTTGTCATGTAACAATAAGACATTGAGAATTCTGTCCCATGTGTCCCTCCCCTGGGACCTGGGGCATGCCTGGAACACCTGTCCATGAGCATTCATTTGCTTTGAGTCATTACCCAATGGTCAGACTCAAGACCATTTAGGTAATGTGGAAATGAAGATATACCTGGAAATTGAGAACGCTGTTTGCTTGTAATTTGATGGTGGTGGTTTGATCAAGCAGGCAGGACAACCTAATATGGAACAGAAGATATGAGATCCTAACCGAACATCTTTCAGCCCCCACTGCGCATGAGTATTCTGATCATATATGGTGTCCCTAGAGGAGGCCGACAGGCACTAGAAAAAGGTCTGACTCCTGTCATCCAGGGACCGAAAAGTCATCTGAAAAAGGGCCCGAACGCCATGCTCCTGGAGAAACCCCCAAAGGACAGTCTGGCGTGTCTTTCCCAGATCCTCAAAACACATGTGGACAGGTCTAGCTAACTCCAATAATTTAGTTTCTTCATATTTAATTGTGTTTTCTTATTTGTTGTGGTTTATATTTGTAATGTATTAATTGCTTCTTGTTCTTAGCTAAAGCCACCATGGTCACCACTGATGAGAACTTACCACTGCCAATGGAGGAAACATCATTCCCTGAAAACAATGTGGAACATTTTGGATAAACAAGCACATTTGCTGTTCTGTTCAAGAAAATCTGTAAGAGGACAAGCGGCGCGGGAAGACGTTACCCTTTGGAAATAATGTTTGCTTGCCTCATGATGAGCCACTGTTGGTCAATACCATCTCTTCGCTGCTTAGCTGAAACATGCCCTATGCACAATTGTAATTTTTTACTTGACATGATCATTTATCTGGTTTATTTGGTCTAGTTATTTCAATTGTGTGTAAGAATTTAATTGGTTTTATGGCAAGTATAAACAGTGAGCTTGTGGTTCCAAAGCTGTGGCAATGCGGACAGTGTGATGAAAAGAGATGGTGCAAATCTGTATATGACAGTATTATGACAGTATTATGACAGTATTATGGCAGTATTATGGCAGTATCTGTGTTCAAATTGGGTGATGTAGTACACAAATGAATAAGAACACAATTTAACAGCGAGCCACCTGCTGGAGTCTCAGGTATGATCTACAATATGATTATCATTGACAAGCTTTGTGATGAAGAATTCATTCTCTGATACTTGCCCTGGTTGTACCGCCAGCGGAGAGAAATGAGACCGAGCATGCTCTCAGGCTTTACGGTCATGTCTGATGTACATATTGTAAATTGTTGAGAGTTTAAACTTTGTATTGTTTGTATTGAACCAGTTGAGGTTGTTTAAGCATCTGTTTTGGATTCCTCAACGATGCCTCTTTGGGAAGGTGTTCCAGGGATGGTCTACCGGGTGGAGACCCTGGGAAAGGCCCAGAACACGTTGAAGGACGATGTCTCTCAGCTGGCCTGGGAACGCCTTCTTCCAAATGAGCTGGAGTAAGTGTGTCTGGAGAAAGAAGTCTGAGCCTCTGTGCTTGTGTATTGTGAATGTGTGAATACTTTTCTAATTATCATATTATTATTTCAGTTTTTGTAATAATTTGTCCTAAGAGGTTCATGTTGTGACAAGCATGTTCCTTAATGTAAAGGAGACTTCTCTGTGCTCTGGACACTTAAGAGTACATTATATTAATTACAGTAATTTATCTGATGGTAGTGCAAGATTGTAACCATGCATCAACAGCCCTGTTCTGACACGTTATCTTTTACATTCTACTAATCGGTAATTATTATTGCTCAATGGAAAGTCGAGTTTAAACATGTTAAAAGGACTATCTGTGCCCCTGAATTAAACATAATGTTGACACGTTTTATTCTACTTGAAATGTACCATCTAATATTTAAAATATATAAATGTATATAATTATGAATATGAATATGTATCAAATGTTCGCGTTATAATTATTCCATGGTCAACAGTGACAGTTCCAGCTGCAGTTCCCTGATCGGCCGGTGTGTTTGCTGCATGACACATGCACAAACTGATCATATGACCACTGTCCCACACTTCCTTCTCTTCGCTTCTCCGCTGGAGAAAAACGCTGAAAAACGCCACATCTGAGCGCTCCTGACCGGGCTAAAGACACATAACAAGAAGAGGCAAAGAGTGAGCAACGACCACAAGATGCTGGCGCTAATAAACCGGCTTTTGGACTGGTTCAAGTCGTTGTTTTGGAAAGAGGAGATGGAGCTGACGCTGGTTGGCCTACAATACTCTGGGAAAACAACATTTGTAAACGTGATTGCTGTAAGTGTCTAGCCGCTAGCCACCTTGCTAAATGCTAATGCCTCTAGCTCATAGTGACAAACAAGAATAAGACTAGATCATGCGTTTTCAGCTTTGTTTTTATTAAACAGTTATAGCTGAACAAGGTTTTCACGGAATAGAACCATGTGTAATCTTGTTTGATGGTTTGTATTACAGGCATGATTATGATGTTATGACTGGGACAGCATGCTAACCTTGTTAGCATTATAGCATAGCACCATTTACTCAATTCTAAAGCCATGTATTCTACTGTACTAGCATGGAAATGAGCCAAGATAGCAATTGCAATGTCTGGACCTTCTTTTCTTATGTATGTCGCCGGGTAAATTAACGAATTAGTTTTACATAATGCGCACAGGTACTTTATATTAGTTATATTCTAACACTTGCTTATCTGATTTTGCGACGGCTGTGGTTATTTCCTTCCATCCGCTACACCCTGGTTGTGGTTGGCCAGAGATGACTCAAAATGTTTGCAATAGTCATTTGCACTTGTACCCTGGCTCCTTGCAGCATAATCTTTCTGTTATGAAGTAATAGTTAAAATGGCAAACTACATTCAGACACATTTTATTGTATATCGTTTCTCACATATCTTACTTTTGTCACACAACCTATGCTATGATCAAATTAATAAACAGCTAAATGCTGATCCGTATAGGTTTACTTTGCAAGTAACTGGCTTTGGGAGGTTAAATGCTGTTATCAGTCTCTTCATTGGTATCAGCTCACAAATCAGCAGATATCAAGTATGTCATAAATCAAATGAATAATTCATTAAAACCTAACTAGTTACTTGTTAGATAAAAAAAATGACCAATTAAAAATTAATATTGACCAATTTTATAACTATGGAACACCTATGTATGAGTAAGTTACATTTCATGGCGTTCTGGGTTAATATGAGCCTAAATAGTCTCATTACATTATAAAACACTTTTCAATATCAGCACTAATATCTGATTCTGGTGCGTTCCTAGATGGACAATTGTTTTCAATTTATTGCCAAACTAATTGGTTCAAAATGTTTAGGCACTATATAGTAAAAAGGGTAATAGTGTCCACTTGCTGCTATTATCATTTATTATTGATATATTGGCCATTTATTACTAAATACTGTATTAGTTATATGTTGTATAAAGTGCAGAGAATGAAACATGTGAGAAGTGACTGTTTCCGATACATTTTAAGTCCTGGTAATTCCTCACTAACCAGTTGTACAGCTTCACCCCTGTTCATGTGGCTGGTGTTGACCGAGTCGTAGCAGCCGATGGTGGTTCCTCTACTTCCTTTCAGTCATAAGACAACTGCACTCATTTCCACTTAGCTTCGTCAGGTGACTGTAGTCATGTGTTGCCTGAGTGTATGTAATGTAAGCCACAGAAAAGCGCTGCTACTCAGGTTTGACAGGATGAAGCAGTGATTTGAATTTTCTAGAAATGACTAGAGTTGTCAAATCAGTTTACGGTAGAAAGTGTTGGAGGAAAAACCCAAGTATGGAAGCAACACAATCTCACTTAATTCATAATAGTTGTGATAATAAATTTGTGTTTTAGTCGGGGCATTTCAGTGAAGACATGATCCCAACTGTTGGCTTTAACATGAGAAAAGTCTCCAAAGGAAATGTCACCATCAAGGTACGATATCTTTTTACTAGATTACTTATTTTGTGCAAGTCGAGCCAGGCTGCAGTTTTTGGGCCCAACATAATCTCTATTGTGTTTTTGTGTACGTAAATAATCTTTTTTTTCAGATCTGGGATATAGGAGGGCAGCCCAGATTTAGGAGCATGTGGGAACGGTACTGTCGGGGTGTCAATGCAATTGTGTAAGTTTCATTGTTTGATAAACTATGCTCATAACAAACTATGCCCCACATAGCGTAAAGAGTGCATGTTTCAAACAAAAAAGTACTTTGCTTTTACAGTGGTCCCTCATTTATCGTTAGGCTTATGTTCTAATAATATAGATAAGTGAAATCTGCAATGTAGCAGCGACATGTTTTAAGGTTGTAAACTCACCACACACTTTATACAAATTTCTTACCACCTGAACTTGCAAGTGTGATCGATCAGAAGACACCGGGCTGAGGGTGACACGCAGTATTCCTCTGAACCAATCCTAGCGGTGCACAAATGTTTTCATGTGACTTTAAAAACCGGTAACTGTCATGTTATAGTTCCGGTTATATGATTATGTATATGATGTTGTTGGAGTCAATGTGCTGTGCATGAAACATGCTGTAAAAAAAATTACCAAAACAAAAAAATCTGCGAAACGGTGAGGCCACAAAAGGTGAACTGCGTTATTGCGAGGGACCACTGCATCTGCAACATTGATGCAGTTTCTCAAAATTTTGAGATTTCTGAATTGTTTTACATGGTTTCAAATTGTATGTTTTTATTTTTAGGTACATGGTTGATGCAGCGGACAGAGAAAAGGTCGAGGCGTCACGAAATGAACTTCATAATTTATTAGACAAACCTCAACTTCAAGGAATTCCTGTGAGTTTACAACAGAACAGAAGTTGTAATTCAAGTTGTGTTTTGAATTGCGGTTTATTGTTTTGTTGTTTGCTTTTTCACTATTATTTAAAGGTATTGGTTCTCGGCAACAAAAGGGATCTTCCAAATGCTTTAGATGAAAAGCAGCTTATTGAAAAGATGTGAGTATAAACAACCGTAGCTTAATCTGTTACATCTAACACTATTTCATAAAACTATTTCTTGACTTTAAGCCGCAATATGTTACTTGTTGAACACATAACTATTGTAATATAAGGTTAAAAACTATACTGTGGTGCATTCTCCTTTGAGAAAGTTGTATGCTAAACCATGAAAGTGAAAAGCCAACAATTCCATGGAAATAAGATTGATTGATAAGATGGATTTTATTGATCCCACACTGAAGACATTTGGCATAGATAGTCACTCAGATTGTGCAAAAAGACAGATGAGTGCAACCATGTTTAAGTTGGAAATATGGTCTGGGCAGGATATAATTGTGTAGAATAAGAAGAATGGCAATAGCAGTGCACGTTTTTCAGTCCTAGTGAATTAGTGTAGCCAGTCCTTCCCAATCCGGTTGTCAATACTCACAAGTTGCATCCTCAGAATCTCAGGAGGTTTCAGATTTATTTTGGGAATCTCAGAAGGATTCAGAGTGATTGCTTTTGTGTTGTCACATTACTAACATGCCATACTCCTTTACAATACAGAAAACATATTATATTATTTTTATGTGATGAGACTGAACAAAAAGCATTGTTACAAGTTACCGATGTTCACATATAGCTAACAGCTAATTTGCAGACCGCATATGAGGCACCATTTTCTAAACCATTAAATTAACCTTATGTAACACTAATTAAAATTATATAGTATTAGGAATATTTATTGCAATAGTGGTAAATATGACTAACAGAAAACCTAAATTTGGTATGGGAGCTTGTGGGAATGAAGACATGGAGAGAAGTATAAATTATCACTTGTATTGAAAAAATGTTGTAGACAGATACAAAAATAAGACCTTTGTACATAAAAAAGACAGGAAGCAAACAGACCAATAAAAGGGAAAAAATTGACACAAAACAAAAAACACTTTTTAAACCGTTATGTTTTGAGTTCAGTTCAGCTTTTGCTTTGAAGGCAAAGTTCAGTTTAATTTTTAGTTTTTAGTACTTCGTTTGAAGTACTCAGTTCGAAGAAACAGTTCAATGAAATTTTAATGTGTTTGAAAGAAGAAAAAACAATAATCCAAAATAAGGGTGTCCTCTTGTGCAGGCAAAATGTTGGGGAAAAAATATAGAAAGGTCCTACCAGTTTGTAGGTTCGTTTTGGGCTCAGCTCGTCACCTGGTTACTAGGAATGTTCAAGGTTCAGGGGGAAGAGAAAAAAAACCTGACCGTTGAGTTTGAGAATTTTCTGTTCAGTTTTCAAGTAGTTCTGTTGGAGTTCTTGTAGTGCTCAGCCGCAGTTCTGTTAACAGGAAGTGGGCTACCGGCGACCTGGGGCGCGGCCATTTTGACTGTAGCGCCACTGGCGGCGGGCCAATGAATGGGTTGCTGGGGTTTTTCAATGGGGCCAGAGACGTGGATTACACTTACTTGTGTAAAATATAGTATTATATTATTGTATGTATTATTTTTCAATTATATAATAAGAACCTATTGTTGCGATAACAACTCTGACGCATTTTATTATTATTTGGTATTGATGAATATTCTTTATTTAACAAATATACTTTATTGTACTAATTGTATTTCCATCTCACAGCTTGGATCAAATGTCCACTGCTGATCTGGAAAAGATAACACTGTGAGACTCTCAGGTCTCTGACCAATCACCAGTGAAACCTATAATGACGAGAAGTACTTTTTGTGTCGGTTCTGAAGTGAAAAAAACTAATAAACAATAGTTTTGTATTTTAAGTTTAGATTATTTAGTCTTTATTTTTCGTTGAACAGTTTTAAAAATTGGAGAGTTTGAAGGATAGTTTTAGGCCTCACTTTAATTTACCTTACAACACATTCTTGTTGATCTAAAATGGACCAAAAATATTGCCTTTTATGTTTTTCCTTAAGAATATAATGAGTAATATTTTTGGACTTTTTTTGTAGGAATTTGTCAGCTATTCAAGACCGGGAGATTTGCTGCTATTCAATTTCCTGCAAAGAAAAAGACAACATAGGTAAGTTGAATATACTGACTCACTTTTCCTTAAAGTCTACTCATTTATCCTAATGCATGTATTTTTTCTTTTCCAAATAGATATTACTCTTCAGTGGCTCATCCAGCACTCAAAATCCAGAAGGAGCTGAAAACCCTAACCCCCCCTTTTATTTTTCTGTCAACCCACATTTATCACTCACTGCAATTATGTACAGTCATGTTTCCAAAACCATGTGCTGCATAGTTATTTTTGCCATTTACATTTTCTATTACAGCTTAGTATTTTTTTTTTTTTTCAACATGGCCCGAGATTGCATTACTGAAGGTAAAACAGTGTTTTGTGAGTGGCATTGTAACATACTGTAAAATTATGAATGATGCTTGAAGGGCTAACCAGAGGTTGGGGGCGTCCCCAAGGGGCACAAGACACTTCGATGGGGGAGGGGGTTAGATGACATAATTCAATTACTCAGTGAAATAAACAAAACTACACTAGATTTAGCATGTTTTCATATTTCAAATTATTACTATCACTGTTACGAATTAAATTCAGCAGTGGTTAGGGTTTCACAAATGTTGAAATATGAAAATGTGTTTATAAACTATTTTTAATCAAACCCTCTGAATATGTTCTTGAGTGGCATCACTTGAGCGTTGTTTAGGTCAAATGTGGAAGAAAATCCTGTATTCACTGACCTTTTGTGGTCTAAACAACTAATTGATTAATACAAATAATAATCGCCCAATAATAGATTTATGAAAATACTTCATTACCACCCCAGCTGCAAGTTGATTTCACATTTTAATTTTGGGAACGATGAGAAGATTACAAACCTCTGGTTTAGTCCTTTCCTAGTTGATTAAATGTGATGTTTGACACTAAAGGTACTGAAAATCATGAATCGAGAAGGCCTGTCTTTCACTTTCTGCAAACAGCTAATGCCAACAAATGTCATAAATTATGTAGAAATGTTATTCCCTTTGACTTAAACGCGGTTGTTGTAATTTTAGATGACTGCAAAAGGTCAGTTTATGCAGATTGTACAAAAATACAGCTAGTATGATTTTTACTGATGTGTGTGAATATACTGTATGAAACTATTTAAAAGTCTGAATGTACTAGTGCTACAAGTAGGCTGTATTGCAATGGACAGTTGGTTTATGTAAAGATGTCTTTTGTGCTGCCTCTGAGCTTGAAGAGTGGCAGAATATGAAGTGCCTTGTGCGATGTATCTCACCTCTTGAAGCAAAGGGGCCTTCCGTCTGGGCTATGTCTTTCACCAACTCAATATATACGAGAATTAAAGGCAAATGTTTTAATTTAGTCATTTCTGTGTTGTGCTTTGTTCAACAGTCAGTTTGACCCTTTTTTAAATACTGAGAGTAATATCTTATGCTTACGATGCTACACAGGCATTCAAATAAGAGATATAGCAAATGGATCCAGTAATCATAAAATGCTTTCCACTGATTTTCAGTTGTATCGTACTTAGGATTTGACTACAAATGCTACAAATTGTATCCCAGCTTGGATTTTGTTTAAACATTTCAAGTTTTGTGTTCGAGGCTTTTGGATGCATAGTGTGATGTCATAAAGTAAAGATTTCTGCACTTCATGTAAATGTCAACAAAATATTGCGGATTGAATTGTGCTAATATATAATTTTAGTTTAGAACCAGCGCCATATAACCAAACGCTCAAATACACTGTTTTATAATTATCAGTAACCAATAAGACGTTCTATGTGTTTCTATTTATCTACATTGACATTGACGTTGGCATAGTAGACTGAGGTATGAAGAATCAGCTTTTCAGTGTAGCGTCTTTGTGGCTGCTCCAGATTGGTGGACGAGTTCAATGGATTTGTAAGACACGTCAGGTAAAAAATTACAATGAAGTGATTGACAGCTCATTATCCAATGGCTGCGCACGTTTTAGCGTCGCTCAACTACTGTGGTCCAATCAGCATTCAGTTTAGAGTGGGGCTGATTTGTTGACAGGAAGAGAGTCAAGAGGAACCGCTTTTACCCGAACAGTGAACCAAGTCTCATCTAATCATACATCTAAGAGATTATTTCACCCTCAAAGGCTCACCTTGAGTGCGGAGGAATGCGCGTCCAGATCGTCTCGAGGCAAAGATGCAATGGAGGTCGTTAGTTGTGGGGCTGGTGGTTCTGAGACTCTCTCTCAGCTGTTTGCTGTGGCTGGTGTTTGGACTGGGACCAAGTGTCAGCTTTGGATTTAACTTTCATCTAGGTTTCAATTTGCACAAACTTGACTTATGCCGTGAAGAAAAGGGCGACGAGGCCAAAGGTAAGACTTGGTCCCAACAAATACAAGGAAAGAGATATGAAGAGCCTGAGCCTACCTGCCCTCACTCAGGGCATCCACCCGCCCAGCCGCGGTCCTATCTGGGGCTGTTCCAGGGGAAGCAGGACGAGTATGTCCGCAGATACAGTTCCTTCCCTGACTCCCTCAAGGCAAAGATGAAGGACATGGCCAGGGACATGTTCTATTTTGGATATGACAATTACATGAAATATGCTTTTCCCAAGGATGAGCTGAATCCCATAGACTGTGAAGGCAGGGGACCAGACGTGCTGAACCCGTGAGTCACTGTCCTGGGACACCTGGGCTTTTCTAACTGTGTCTATTTGCATAGACTCAGTGAGTCAAATGTGCTCCGTGCACACACCTGCACAGCCCCTGTTTTACATGTAATGGTCTGTTTCTGCTGTCAGCTCTGTACCACGTGACCACACCCATTTCAAAACGTACATCAAAGCAGCTACTACAATACTCAAAATACACATTTCAACCTTTTCCTATCAATAGTGTCCTGTTAAAATCTGATAACTATGTGCTCTGCTGTGTTTCAGGTCAAACATCAACATCAATGATGTTTTGGGAAATTATTCACTGACACTGATAGACACCCTTGACACTCTTTTGGTAAGAGAATTCATGAGCCCACTATTCTATAGTCTATTTATGATAGTCAATATCAAAATATTCAAATAACAAAGTCAAATTTTTATACTGGTTACATAATTGTATACGTCCCCAGGTTCTTGGTAATGTAACAGAGTTTCATAAAGCTGTGAAGCTGGTGATAGATACTGTGTCATTTGACAAGGACTCAACTGTTCAAGTATTTGAAGCAAACATCAGGTACAAATAATAACATAATCCCGGACAAATATAGAGTAAATTACATACTTGGATTGATGCATATTTTATTTTCTTCAAGGATTTTAGGAAGTCTCATCTCAGCACACATCCTCCTGACCGACCCAATGCACCCGTTTGGAGAAGTGACCTTTGAGAACTATGACAATGAGCTGCTGCATTTGGCTCATGACCTGGCTGTTCGTCTGCTGCCAGCCTTTGAGAACACCAACACCGGAATTCCTTATCCCAGGGTGATTAGAAATGGCACATTAACATGCGGTTCAATTTAACTTTCTAACAAATAAAGAATCGTGTGGAATCATAACCAGCCATATTTTAGGATACAGTCTAGGCTGAAATCACTAAACCGTAAAACAAAAAAAACAAAGTTAATATTACAAAGAAAATTGCTTAAGCGGATAAATGAAGAAGATTGAACTGAAGCGTATTATTTATTTTTCCATGTTAACTGCAGGTGAATTTGAAGACCGGGGTCCCTCCTGACAGCATCAATGAGACCTGCACTGCTGGTGCTGGCTCTCTGTTGGTGGAGTTTGGGATTTTGAGTCGACTTATCGGAGATTCTACTTTTGAATGGGTCGCCAGACGAGCTGTCAGAGCTCTGTGGAAGCTACGAAGTAACGAAACTGGTTTGTTAGGTATAGTAAATCTTTACGAAGCCATCACAAACATCATACTTCCAGCATTGTGAAAAGTTTTGTCAGGTGCCTTCTGTTTTTTCACCATGGACCATTTCATCAGTTTGTTTTTCATGTGCGTTTTCTCCTCTTGCAGGAAATGTAGTGAACATTCAAACTGGCCAGTGGGTTGGGAAGCAGAGCGGCCTGGGAGCTGGGATTGACTCCTTTTATGAGTATTTACTGAAGTCGTACATCCTTTTTGGGGAGAAGGAGGACTTCAGGATGTTCCAGTCAGCTTATGAGAGCATTCAGAACCACCTGAGGAGAGGGTAAGTACAACTGTACAAGTAAATGATCTATATATCTTATATTGGGTAGACTTGTAAAGCAGCCCCTACGCAGACCTGCTGGTTAGGTGCACAAGCGCTGTCATGTGCTTTTTGTGCTGTTGTCACGTTGCCCAAACTCTCCAATCACTCGTCTGTCCTTCCTTGTTTATGTGCGCACAGCTTCTTCAACACCAATAAAATTGTCATGTAATGAAAATGAAACAAATGAAAACAAAGCTCCTCCTTGCCTCCTTTGACAAAAATGTTCTTCTGGGATTTTCTCAGGCGAGAGTTGTGTAATGAAGGAGAGGGAGACCCACCTCTGTACGTGAACGTGAACATGTTCAATGGTGAAATCATGAACACTTGGATTGACTCCCTCCAGGCCTATTTCCCTGGACTACAGGTCAGACTATTATATTCCAAATCTTTATCTCATGTAACATTATTCACATTTTCATTTCTACTTGATAGCATAGGTTTACAGAATAATGTGTTTTCTCTTACTGCTCAGTAGAAATATATGCTTGATTACTGCTACATGATCTGTTTTTTTGGCTGAAATAGTTTATGGTTTTATAAGCATGTTGATCAAAATAAATATGCTGGATCCCTGAGTTCCCAACAATCACTGCTACTGACAGGTTGTCAGAATGAAATCAGAGGACAACAAAGTGTACCTCATCAAAGCTTCTAGGACAGTTGTTCTTAACCTGGTTGGAGGTACCAAACTCCATCAGCTTTGTGTGCGGATTCACCAAAATAAAATGTGTTTTTTTTAAAGACATAGATATGTTTTTTACTGGTGCAGAAAATGAGCTGTGCAGGAACATCCCCTTGTTCAAAGAACAAAACAGACACAATGCATGAACTCACCACAAATTACATGTTGTGAGTTTACAATTACACATGATCAGCTGTTTTAATACACGGGCCTAAGCATCGAGGCATCTTGATAATTTGCGCGTGTCTGGACCTCTGCGGCGGAGGTTCTACCGAACCCCTGAGACAGACTCACCAAACCCCTGAGTTACGGTTAAGAACCACTGTTCTAGGACCTCTAAGGACATGTCTTTCACCTCTTGGATTAACATTGGTTATTGGACTGAGGACTCAATAGTTTTATTCCACTCTGCATATGTGCATCACATATATCACTATAACTACTCGGAACTGAAAGTTTCCTACAGTGAAAAAATTAATTTCTGGCAGCGCGATGGCTGAGTGGCTAGCATTTTCACTTCTCAGCAAAAAGGTTCTTGGTTCGAATCCTGGTCGGAATAGGGCCTTTCTGAGGAAGTAGGTTTCTTTTGGGCACTCCAGTTCCCCCTACCACCAAAAACATGTACAATAGTACAATAGTTCAGGGTGAATGAGTGTGTGGTTGTGAGTGCGACTGTACAATCCAGAGAGGTGTGTTCATTTACATGCACTGTCCCAACCAAATCATACTATGATACATAATGGATACATGGTCTTCTCATTCAATGAATTAACCAACCATTTTCTTGCTGTAGGTGTTGAATGGAGATGTGGATAATGCCATTTGCCTGCATGCCTTCTACTATTCCATCTGGAAGCGCTTTGGGGCCCTTCCAGAGCGGTACAACTGGCAGCTGCAGGCCCCTGATGTGCTCTTCTATCCTCTGAGGCCTGAGCTGGTGGAGTCCACTTACCTCCTCTATCAGGTATATCAAGAGTAACATTCTTTTGAAATGTTTTGAAATGAATTGGTTGTATTTGTCTGTTCTTAGTAGTGTCTCCTTTATAGCTTAGTGATTGAAGTAACATTGTTTTATCTGCATCAAAATACAACATGCCTTGCTTTATCTTGGCCTCAATAAACTTCTGCTTCTAGAATGTTTCTTAATGCAAATCATGTATGGATTACCATGATCAAAAAATCTATCTATACATCTTTACCAAACCACCTTTCCAACCAATAATGAATGTTCTTTACATGCTACAGTCACTCAAACATGACTCCTTAAGAAAACTGCTCCTTCTATGTTACTTGTATGTCATTCATCCCAACTTTCATGTCTTACAGGCGACCAAAAACCCTTTTTATTTGCATGTTGGTATGGATATTCTTCAGAGCCTTGAGAAAAATGCCAAAGTCAGGTATGTCTTTAAAAGTACTGAAACTCAAATTTAAATGAACAGTTTTAAGCAGACAGTATTTTTGCAGATGCGGATACGCTACCCTTCACCACGTTGTCGACAAATCTAAAGAGGATCGCATGGAGAGCTTCTTTCTCAGCGAGACGTGCAAATACCTATATCTGGTATACTATAAATATGATGATTTATTATATGGAAATATAATAAATATAATAACACTGTCATTCTAAACAATAACATTTCAAATGTCACTATAACAAGATTAAATGAGGAGGTATCAAAATGGAATGCTGTAATAGAGCAGAATCTGGAGCCAAATTCTCTGATAACAAATACCTAGTAACTGAAGGGCCAATCTGGAGCGCCGCTGGTTTGTCCGCTCTTATGCTATTTATTAAAAAAATCTAAGCGGTTATTGGTACAGAAGTCCCCTGATTGGTAAGATATTAGTGCTCATATCTGGAAGACTATATCAATTGAACCCACAGCGATTAAACTCTCCATGATCCTGAAACGGTTACAAATGTACAGAGGTGTTCAGCAGATTAAGATCATTATTAAGGTGAACATTTAAGATGTTATAATTCATCTTCTGTTTTAGATACCTTTTTTATTGTAAGTAATAGATAATTTGTAGATTTTTTAAAATATCTTATCATTTCTTCATCTTGAGCTTATATTTTGTCTTGAGAAATTAGCAACTTTGATAAAGTTTTTGTACGGTTGTAAATTATAAATGCTTTCCAGTTTTAGAATAGTCTTGATCAATATTCAATTCAATTCCATTTCTTTTTGTATAGCCCTGAATCGCAACGGTAGATATAAGACGTCACCTCGCCAACACAGATCAGAGAATCAAACCGTTCCAACACAAGAGATGCAATGATAATAATAAAAAAACACATAAGGAACTATTTGTCCGCATGGGGCAGCTAACCAATTTACAGAAATTTCTCCACTGTGAGACTAATAAAGGTTTATCTTATCTTATCTTATCCGTATATTGTGATAAAGTCCATAAAAGTCATCAAATGTTGAGTGTCCTGGATCTTCACCACTGTCCTTAGACCCTCCTGCATCAGAACGGAAAAAACTCTTAAAAACCAGTAGGAGAAAATATTAAAAACAAGTGAAAGAAGCCGTCCTTTCGTGCCATGTCTAAGGATTTGTGCTTTCAGCTGTTCGACGAGGACAACCCGCTGCACAAGTCTGACAACAAGTACATCTTCACCACAGAGGGTCATGTGGTGCCCATCGACCAGCGCTTCAGGGAGAGACAGTGGAGCGACCTGGGCCCCTGTGAAGACGGAACCCTCAGCGAGACCCGGTCTGCAGAATGGTTTCACAGCAACACTACCAACGTGAGTCTCCGAGCTGTGTTAGTCTTGTGCTTATTGAATTGTTGTAATGTAGCATTTGCACCAAGAGCCAAAGCAATTTTCTGTTTGCCTGTTACTCACGTGGCAATAAAAGGATTCTGATTTTATTGCATGTTCTTTCTATCTCAAATTTAGTGTATTATTTTTGTTACCAAAGTTATATTTTTCATCCATAGACGACATATTTTTAAATTCGTGGTTGCTCTGATTGAAAATAAGCAAAACTTTATAATATTGAGTAAAATTCTAACACGTCATGGCTCATCAGCTTTCAGTTCAGTTAAGAACAGTTATGAGAACCGCCACCTTCAGATTTTGCCCAAAAGAACCCTATTAGTTTTGTGAATGTTATAATGGCTTGATTTCAAATTAGATTTGTTATGAATGCTTTTACAACAAAGACATTTATATTTATTGAAATAGAAAATAAAACAATAGACCAGTCTAGCTGTGTATGTTTTATTCTGATCTATCATCTCTGAATGGTCATAATAACCTGTTCTGTCTTGTTCCTTCAGTGTAACAGGATCCCAGAGGAGCGTCGCTACGCACTGCCTCTGAAGAGCGTCTACATGCGGCAGATCGACCACATGGTGGGACTCTTTTAACTTCCTCAACAACCTCAGAAAAGAAACAGCGGAGCAGGTTCAGGAGAGGTTGTGTCTGATCCAAACATTCACTGTTTTTGGCAAAGCGGGTTTTGAAAGGTGCATTACTGTTACTCTTCTCCATTGACATGTAGTTAATGCAAGATAGAAAATAATACTATAAAGAAGAGAATCAGACAAAAATTGATATCTTCATATGGACTAAATACACACTTACTCCAATGTTGAAATATTCAGACAGTATGTCAGTCCAACAAAAAGCCTCAGATTCAAGTATCAGACGAATGTGAACAACACACAAACCATTTTTATCATTCTTTATTCTTTTGCTAATACATCTTCATAACTACATTTATAAATTATGATATCCTTGAAGACTTGTTGGTGGATCGCCTCATCACAAAAGTTTCATAATGCACCTTTTAAACCTCTGATAAGAGCATAAATACTTCTCCAAACAGCAGCCAGGCCATAGGAATATCTGGGAAACACTTCAGTTTTGAAGTATGTTTGAGTGTTTCATTTTTCTGCTGCTCAAAAAGTGAATGAGTGACACATTTTTACTAAAAATGTTTACTAAAAATGTGTGAATGTATTATTATTGAACAATGGGAACAGTTTAATTCAGCCATTTGTAACAAACACAGAGTGAACATGTGCCTAGGGCCTCTTCAGCATTGTCATTTACACCAATTGTACCTTTGACATTTTATACTGAATAATTGTGATAATATGAGTTCAGAAATTAAAATAGTCATTTGGTTTTGGTCTTATCACTTTCTACTTCTCACCTTGAGCCAGTTGATTATTTTATAATTCAGAACAAAATATAGTTCAGCAGAGTGATGTCATATCATTCTTTCTTCTATGAGATGAAACCAGTGATTAGGCGATACAAAATATCGTTCAAACTTACCGGCTACTGGTCGTAACTCCAGAAAACAAAATCACAAATCTGACAGGAATATACAAGTGCAGTCCCACAAAGGGTCACTAGACCACTGTTTGAGAACCATGTTCTTTTTATATGAAAAAGGGCTAAGAACACTGGACATGGCCAGAACCCCATTCCACAAACCAGGTTGTATTTTTCTGTCTCTCCAGTAGATATTTTTATTTCATCTTGACCTTCTCAGCTTCTTCCCAAATATGCATATGCCAAGAAATTGTAATATTATGAGACGTTTTGAGCTGACTGATCTGACCGATCTGGGGAGATTTTCATCTCAACTTTCGATTTGATGTTTTACTTGATATTCCATAACGCACACAGGCAGGGAGCAAACGGAACTAATGCAATTGAATATAAACGTTGTGACTGGCAAATGACTCCCCTTCAGCGCCTTGCTCTGCTATTGGCACATAGTTTGTGTATCTCGATTATGATGCACATGTCGATAATTCAGATTGATTGCTATGCATATGAAAAAGCCATTGCTTACAATAATTCAAATTCAGATCAATTTTACCCAAAGCCAAAAAAAATCCTCCAGCTTGTTTTTTCCAGAAAAGTGCTCAAGTGAACAACCAAAGGCACTTTCTGTTCTCAAAATATTGTAATTTGTTGCTGCTGCTCTACGACAGAACCATGCATCTATGTGTGACTATTTTCTGTATTTTAAAGTGCCTTCAAACTTGTTTTGTTAAAGCCATTGATGTTGCACACTGCGTCATTCCATATATTGTCTTATGTTATGTGTGACAGTTTTACAAAGATTCATTAAAAAGACAAAGAAACACAATGAGAATTCTTCGGTAGATAATTTTACTTTTGAGTCTGTTATCAAACTTTATGTTCAGTTTTGCACATTTGTTTTTGTGTGGGTAAACTCAGGGCTGACACAAAACAGTCTTTTTATTGCCAAAATCACTAGAGGAGTGACTTGAAGTACTGTGAATGTCCCAAATGGTTCTTAACAAAATGTTACTTTCTGTCTGCATTCGTTCCTATAATTCATTCTTGGTTTTAATTTTGCTTTGGAAAAACTGCTATTGTCTTAAGCCTTGATTTTAAAATTTCTCAGGTTTTCTTAAATCTGTGTATCATAATTGAAATAGGGCTAACATTTTGAATAATAAAACAAATTGTGAACGTGACATTTGTGGTTGTGTTGCCTTTTATTCCAACAACAACAAAATACTATACAAGCTTTATGGTAAGACTTATAGGTACATCATTTAGAGAATCATTCAAAACATTGTTCCAAGATACTTTTTAAATTCTTATTGTATGAAGCATTTGATAAACACAACATAACAATGAACTAGATTGTGTATCTTCTTACACACTGTACAGAAGCATTACTAATCATATTTACACATGCATTCTGACTCTGGGTGAAGTGCAATTGCAGGTGGTGGGAACATCTTAATTAACATAGATTTACTCACATTTTCTTGAATTTAATCTTATGTTAGAAAAAATATAGATAATTTGGTCTCTACTACAAAACCACATTTTCCTCAAATACTGGTGTGGTTATTTTTTTTCGACGACCATTGGAGCTTTTGAGTCGGTGGGTCCACAACCTGCAAAAAACATGGTCGAGAGTTACTACATCAAAGAGGACTTTTTAGACAGTTTTAAAAGGGGAGAACAAAAAAACTGATAAACGACAGTTGTAGCTGGTCACAACATATGTTTTATTTGATCCTCCTGTTGACTTGTGATGTCAAAGCATTCTGGAAAATGTATTTTGACAATAACATTACTACTACTGATGGAGTCAAAATAATAAGTCCACAAACTCTGTTCTGACTATAGCCCCTATCACTTAAAAACAAGTCCTGTGTCTTTCCCGGCATTTCCTTTTATTGGCTCACTGCTGTTCACATAAACACTGGGAAGCGGGAATGTGTACATTATATCAGTTCTGGAGAGCAACAAATGTAGATAGAGCCGTATCCAAATCCATTCCTCCAGAGGGTGCTTTAACACATTCATTGGCTAAATAGCTGTATGGGCCTAAGGTTATTAAAAAATGGAAAAAAAAGTGTAAGCTTATTGCCCAGTAAGTACGGTAATGAAATATATTAATAAAAAAACAAACAATTATTATTAGCATAACATTGTTTGTTCATTGTTATTACTATTTTTAGTTTATACATGAATATTTTAATCTCCACCTGCTTCTACCTGCTCCCTTTTTGGACATGTGAGACAATATGGTTCACATGTTTCAACACAAACAAATATATTTTTAATTAGTTTGCACCATATATAAAGAAATTCCTAGTTTGTGTCTGATAAACTAAATGAAATAAAAAAAGGTTGATGGATGTTTACATAAATATGAATAGGTTGAATGTTCCATCGTAGCAGTATAAATCAGACCAAAGCACAAAACCCTCTGCTTCGTCAGTACCTGTACTTTCCGCAGTGTGGGGGCGATTTAGAAAAGCCCACAGTCCTTGAGGTTTTCTTTGATGATGATGTCAGTGACGGCGTCGAACACAAACTTGACGTTCTCGGTGTCAGTGGCGCAGGTCATGTGGGAGTAGATTTCTTTGATGTCACGCCGCAGGTTCAGGTCCAGGAACTGCATTTTAATGTAGATACCAGCGTCTTCATATGTGTTAGGACCTGAACACAGCAGCACAACAGACTTAAAACATTGTCATTTCAGTAAAGAAGACATAGGATGCAAATATGTTGAGCTTTTGAGCATATTACAGTTTTCAGTCATTTTTTTGTGACTGTTTAACAATTTTGGGGAAAATAAAAGTTTGTCTTGAGTTTGCATTTGTCAAACATATTTAGATATTAAACTGATGATACACGCTTTGATTTCGAAGGCTGTATTAACGTCTCTCTGAATTACCACATTTACACGGCTTGAATTCAGTTGCTGGTGTTATTGTTAGATACAGGTGAGTAGCATTTGCCTATTTTGTATTGCCAATTTAATTAATGATATCCTGCACAGACTATATTTTTAACCTTTAACATGTTTGCACACTCCTGTCTTTTGCACAATCTGAGTGATTCTATCTGTGCCAAATGTGACACGTACATTTCTCCAGTGTGAGTCTTTCTTATCATATCTTGTCTAAGCGCATGAATGAACAGCCAGATCAGATTACACTTTTTTCCGTTTCTATTTAACAAGAACGAGCTGTTAAATTTGCTTTTATATTATAACATGCCATAGGTGTCCATAACAACCTTATTCATCATAATAATTGAAAATCATTTTGGGGGCCACTGAAAAGGATCACACCGAGCCACATGTTTGACATTTCCTCAGTGCATCTCTCCTCTGGGGTTAATGTGTATTTTCAAACTGTGTGAAAACCAGACTATTGCATGTATTATGAGTATAGTCAATGCTGGTGTGGTTTGCTCACCGTCGTACTCGGGGAAGCACATGCTGAGGTGAGACTTCTTGATCTTCTCTGTAAACACATCCTTCTTGTTGAGGAAGAGCACAATGGAGGTGGCGGCGAAGTAGCGGTGGTTACAGATGCTGTTGAACAAGTGCAGGCTCTCGTGCATTCGGTTCTGAGACACAGCACGTCCAAGTGTTAACCATGTTGGGTTCAAGTTAGACCTTTGCTTAACTATAGAAGATTGAAAATAAGTTTGTACTTTTGTGTGTATTTACTGCATTTTATAATCCAGGACACTTTTATGGACATTGATCGTCTTATGGACCAATGGCTCAATGCATTTATTGAGTTTGAACTGTTTGATTCTCTAATCTTTGAATCAATGGTTTAGTAAAGTCTTCGGAGATAACCACTGTTGTGATTTAGGGCTATGAAAAAATAGGTTGAATTGAAAAAATGCAGAAAATCTCTAATTAGGACATGAATATTGTATTTTTTTCTGATATTTATACATACTTTTATGCTTTTTAAATAGATATTACAGTCAGAACACGCCATACTCCAGCTTGTTTCATGTTAGTACTTTATCATTACATTTATTTCGACAAAACATTTATTTTTGCACTAAAGACACCTGCACCTTTAGGTAAACTGTATCGTTATGACCCATGTCCGGCTGTACCTTTCCTGTCCATAAGTCTTATAATAAAGTGTGGTAAGTGTGTCCTCACCACTTCGTCGTCCTCCACCAGCACCATGTCGTAGGCGCTCAGAGCTGCGATGAAGATGATGCAGGTCACTCCCTCGAAACAGTGGATCCACTTCTTCCTCTCTGACCGCTGTCCGCCCACATCGAACATCCTGAGGACACGCGCACATGTCATAAGTGCATGTTGACAATAATTCTATTTTACAATTTATTTTATATTTCATTGTGTGGGAACTGTTTGATTCTCTGATCTCAGTTGGCAAATACAGCAGTTATGTTAAGTCCACCACAAACTTCTGTTGTGATTTAGGGCTAAACAAGAATACATTGAACTGAATTAAAGTTATTGGTATTGATTGATTATTAATATGGACTTTCCACTATCTTTTTTCTTTAGAGTCGCTCCATACAGATTCACGAGGGTCTAATGGCAGGAATGATTCAAGACATTTATGAACATTTATAGACATTGGTCATCCTGCTCGCTATTGACCAATGGCTTCTAATGTGTTTTCTATAATTGCATTTCATTCCTGTGTTTGAACTGTTTGATTCTATGATCTGTTATTGGTGAATTGACAAATTTGTAAATTCCTCCTAGATGACTACTATGATTTAGGGCATTACACAAAAAAATGTATTTGAATTGAGTTGAATTTGATATTGTGGGCTGCTGGTTCTGAAACCACTGCCACAGGAGCCTCTTCAACCTGACAACTCGTTTGTGAATATATATATATATATATTATGTCTATTTTATGTAGGTTTGTGCAAGTTTCTTTGTTTAGCTATGAACAGTATAGCAAAATAGCATGTTAAATAGTCATCTGTTTCATATTGAATCATGAAGGACCTTGAAGTTCCGAACCTTTATACTAGGATTGCATTTGCACTTGCAGTAAACACAATTATTATATTTCATTGTTCAAAAGGCCTGGAGTTTAAAGATCCCATGGAAGACAAGGAAAGAATCAGGTTTTTGAACACTAGTCACAGTTAGTTTTCCGCTTTAATGCTTGATGATATTCAACCTAAAAAAGTGTTTTCATGTATTTGTTTTACGTCTAAAAGGTAGAAATGTTGGTATTCTGTTGCTAGGTAAAAGTTTGTTCTGATGCATGCGTTTTCACCTGAAGTTCAGGTCTTTGAAACCGAACTGGGTCTCGATGATACCAGTGGTCTTGACTCGGGACCGCAGCACGTCCTGCTCAGTGGGCACGTATCCGGGCTGAACCAGTCGCTCTAAATCATTCAAGTAGCTGAGGAAAAGGAAAGAAAGAAGTGGTGTAAGGCAATGAAGTTGAATGCAGTGGTGAGATATATACAGTTTACACCTCATAAAATAAATACAAGTTTTCTCACATTTTTGTTTTCTTTAAAGCTCATGTTGTGTTTTTGAGGCAGTGATTATTAAAGTATCTGTCAAAAGGCATTAGTAAAGCATGCTCTTTTTGAATACTTATTTAACTGATAACAGTAGTTTAACCGAAATATTTGGATTTCAAAATTCGTTTCACAGCCTGTAAATCTTGTTGTTTCTATTTTGCCCTCCACCGTTTTACCATCAATCAGCGCCGTGCTAATCTCGCTGGTAAAGTAACATGTGGCCGCAGCACTAAAAAAGGTCTCGTAGATTTTTATCATTCTTAAAAAGGTGTTGGTTATAGATTTGTTGTTGACAGCTGGATTCATCTGCATATCTGGCAACCTGAGTCAGGGAGAGTGGCAGAGGTTCCAGAACCACGTTTTGCCAGATTTTTACATACTGCTCCTTTAAGTGTGGGTTTTTCTTTTTCTTTTTTCTTATTTACATCCAGTAGAATACAATGCAATACAGAATAGAATGATCCAAACGGGGATTTTGTTAATATTTTTTATATGATATTTCTGAAATGCACAAATGATTAATCAAAATAAATGGAGCTCGATAGACAATAAAACTCTGATTTTGTCACCCAGTCCTTTTCTCCTCTGCTCACAACATAAACTGAGCTGTCTTTCTTCTTCTGTGTTCATTGGCCTCCTCAGGGTCTACGCTCAGAGACACAAAAGGCTCTGCACCAGATTATAGCTAGATAGTTTCCATATGTAGTCCAGAGAAATACATTGATAACATTGTTTCCTTTGTGGGAAGTATGTTAATAGCTCATCTTTTGCATTTGTGGCTACTTTTCTACTTATTAATACTGTAGATATAGTTATAGTTCTACATATGGCCAAAAAATATTATTGTGGTCATCATGGTGTATACACTGTAAATTAAAAGTTTCTCAGTCACAGCCTCCCTCGGGCCTCCTCTCACACTTGATATTAATACGTACATTTCTCCAGTGTGAGATCAATAAAGTCTATCGTATCTTGTCTTGTACAAATATATTCTTACTATCCAGCGGAGTCGTTGAGCTGGTACTCGGAGGCGCGGTCGAAGCAGGCCTGGATCCCAGAGTCCTTCCACAAACGCAGGATGATGTCAGACAGCTCCTTTGGCATCGAGCCCTCCTCTATGGTGTCCGCCAAGTGCATCATCTTCCTGGCGTCATCCTGCAGCGAATACAAACACTACAGTTAAGGAGCTGGAGATACAGAGTGGTCGGGGAAGGCAGAACATAATTTTGATATTTGTCACTTTCAATTTCTCAGTGTACTTTTTGGATGACAAATTGCAACTAAAATATATGTGACCACTATGATATACAATGGGTCCAAATTGGTCTAATTGTTCCAAGTCGATACAGTTACGAGGTACTAAAAGCCAAAGAGCTTTTAGTACCTGGTGAGATGTGTGGTCGTCTGTTTTGTCTGTTTAACTCATTTAATTTTTTGTACAACTGGTATTTTTTGTTTTTATTTTTACATTTGTATTGTTTTTACTGCACACATCTTAATTGTTTTATCTATTTTATTTTTTATTCATGTAATGCTGGAAAACCTGTATATTTAAATGTGTCCCTTTTATCTCTGTGCAGCAATTTGTAAACTTGTTTTATGAAATGTGCTATCCTCGATAAATTGGATTGGATTGGATTCCATACAAACTGTAGAAATGGGACCTGTGTGCAGAAAATGTTGATAATGATACGCCACAAGTGACTCATCCACCAAGTGCAAGTTTTATCATCTTATTATTATTATTTTTTTATATTATCTTAAACAGTAGATCCTCATTGACGTGTGCAAAACCTGTGTGCCATTATTTTCTCCTTTTATTTTTCTTTAATATGTGCATCTATGACATTGAAATCCCTGACTGCGAGACTAAAAAATGTTGACCATAACACGTGATCCATGAGTTTGAATCTGGAAACACATCCCATTCTGAATCCTGCCCTATAGATGTCTTTGGTAAATACAAAAATGGGTAAAAAAGGGTGGTTGCCCCGGGTTACCGCTTGGTCCTGGTGGCCGTAGTTGATGTTGAGTGTGTTCATGGCTTTGACGATGGCCATGATGGACTGCAGGGTGTTGCTGTAGATAATCACGATGAACTCCAAACACTCCTCCATTGAGTAACCGTCCTGGTGGATAATTCTGTAGAAGAAGAATCACAAATTTAGACGGGGAGGGAATCCAACATGTGAGGAAAAGGAAAGAAAAGAAACTCACTTCATCTGTTTGACAATTGTGCTCTTGCCCGACTCTCCAGCACCTACAGAATTGACAGAGTTTAATTTGAGATTGTTCGTGAAGAAGAACACATCACAACAATTGCACAGTATAAATATGGCCAAAATATGATAAATATTTATGAAAAAATGAAAAAAATATGAAAAAAACAATTTGGGTGTTCAGATCACTCACACACAAAATAACATGCTGCAAGTAATCTGAGAATAAACGCAAAACTAGATATTTTTAATTAGTATTAGATTCAGATTAAGATTCATTTATTTGCCATTTGCAGTAAAACCACATTGGAAAAACTGTGCAAGACTACCCCAGTGTGCCCCAGACAGAGAGGACGGCACACACCAGAGCTCTTGCCACGGCGCCATCTTTAGGGCATCATGAAAATTATTAACGACTTTTATTTACATGGAGCAGAGTGTTGGCAACGATCTCCTGCCAATCCCAGAAGTAAAAAACAAATATACTGTACATTTGTTTATAGGATGCAATTAAACTTCCATCCATTGAAGTCAAGCAAGTAAATCTCTCTGTCTCTTTTTCTCTCCCCCGCTCTCTATCTCTCTATATATATTTATAACTTTACGACATATATATACATATTTTTAGTGTGACAATACATAGTTAAATGACCGTTCTTCATATCAGATTTGAACTTGACATGACCAGTCTAATCTTGTTTAATCCTGTGGCACTGTCTATGACCTAATTACTGGCTGTGTTCTGAACATATATCGGTCCACAATAGCTTTGGAAGTTTGGCTCCTGTGCGTGCGTGTGTGGTATTTGACACTTTTAGGTGAAACTTTTATCACTTGTGTGTCCTTGAGTGATAAACTCTTTGTGTTGACGCTGTTGTTTCAGGATTAACCTGGATTAATGCCACTGTTTGAAGAAGAAGAGTTAAACCTGTTCAAACAAAACAGCTTTTATCAGCCCCTGTGTCACATTTTAGGAACTTTTTATGCTCAACAAAACAAAGAACATTGAGCACATATGGCAGCATTCTGGATTATGTTCTGACGACTTCAAACAGAGGTTTGTGAATTTAGGTGACCACACATCGATCCAGAGAAGTCATTTGCAAAATCTTGTGTTATTTGCAATGATTTTCTTGATCTAGGACTGAAGAGGTAATATGGTAATGGAGGAGATGAATATATGCTTTGCAATGTTTAATAGAGTGAGTGTGTGTGTGTGTGTGTGTGTGTGTTTGTGTGTAAAAGCCCTTTTCACAAAACGAATAATCAATATAATGATTATCAGTGTTACCTAGCAGCAGGAGTTTGACCGTCCTGGCGTCTTTGTCTGCATCTTCCTTGAGTTTCTTCTCCAGCTCCCGAGAGCGTTTTTCCTCGGCGCTCGCCCCTGCACCCATCCTGACTCCCCCGCTTTAGGCCTTGGTCCCCCAAAAGAACAAAACAAAAACAAGAAATCAGGGAAACCTCTCAATGGCCCAGAGTGTGCCAGAGGGGGCTGCAGACTCGATTGACCAGTGGAGAGTGTGTGCTGAACTTAGGAACGGATTTGGGGGATCCTGTGTCCACCTGACCCAGAGGACCAATGGAGGACAAGGACGGCAGAGAGAAGGCCCAGGACAGGGCTCACCTTTAGGAGATGCTGCGCTCAGCGGAAGATGCGGCTCAAACACTAATCTGCAAAGGCCCTCAAACCTGCCTTCAGCTGCAGACACTACTGGACCATTCACCAGTATCACCAGTATCTCCAGTATCAGCAGCATCATCAGTATTACCAGTATCACCAGTGTCTCCAGTATCACCAGTATCACCATTACCATCAATTTCACCAGTAAAACCAGTATCACCAGTGTCCTAGTGCAACTGACCAGCAACCAGGATTGTAAAGCTTTTTTTTTATTCTGGGGAATGGCGACGCAGAAATGCAATAATAAAGGGAATGTTAATGAATGTATGATTTACTTTTTTACTGATACTTATTCTTTATTTTAATAATTACTTTATTACCAGCGATATAAGTACCATATATGGAGGGCCTCATATCATGGCACTAAGGGCCACAATTGGCCCGCGGGTCGGACTTTGGACATGACTGTTCTATGAATGTGTATTACTGAGTGTGATTTTTTTTTTGCTTTCAGAATTATGCTTTTAGAATTTGTTCTTGAAATCATCTTGCGTCCATACAAATCCTGACCCTCACTTTGAGAACCACTGGATTAACCTAAAAATATAGTGTGAAATTGATTGACTCTAAATTTAGAAAATAGTTGCACTGCAGAAGATTTGTCATAAGAGGCTCTCCTATTCCTGGCTCTACCTCTGAACTGCAGCAGGATAAAAGGCCAGATATAGAGTCCAGAGGAACAGACACATCAGACTCTCATGCAGAGCTTTTATTTCAGATGGATAATGTGCGGCTTAAAGAGATTTGCAGTTTCACCTGACACATCTCACTGACCTCAATCTGGACCTGGTTAAGGATCCTAATCCAATCACTTTTAATTATATACAAGTTGTGCGCTGCCCAGTGAGTGAACCTCCATAATGAGGAATATTGTACATGTTGAATGATGATTGTTTGTGAGATTTGTGTCTTCCTTGTTGCCTCTGGGTCAAGCACTGCTTATGAAAATGACGCTCTATTTCAAACTCTTACTTGGAATCAAGACTGAATAGAAGAAAACATTCTAGGAGCATCAATAGAGACAGACAAGTGGCAGTCACTCTACCCACACTGAAAACAAGTGATTAAAAAGAAGCCAAATGTTGCTCAAATTTGGCTAATTAATTATTGTAAGTTGTTTAATCTGAGAACATTTGATTTAAAACAAGACTTGCCAATGAGACGAGCAAAATTAAGCAACTTTAAATACGGTTAAATGGCTTGTCAGAAATGTTGTGCAAATTTGAAATTGATACTCTAACAAGTTGCGTAGGGTTTTTACAAGACAATTATTTCACTTAATGAACCACTGTCCACCTAACTCAACAATTTTGGAGGTCAATTTGGAACATGTCACCCTAAGTGAAGCTTTACCTCAAAGAAGAGTGTTCAAACATCAGCCACTAGAGGGCGGAATATTTTTTGGTTCAATGTTGTCAAGACTTAAAGGAGCAATATTGGTACTGTATTTGGTACTGTACTGCAACCTCTCCCACTCTCCCTCACTCAAGTTGCCAGTAATGCAGACAAATCCCATGGGAACATATTAGCTGAATATATAGTTTTTTCAACAACAAATCTATAACCAACATCTTTTTCACAAAGGCATCCCCAATAGAAATCCTTGTTTTGGTCATTATAGATTTGAGAATCATAACAAGACCTTTTTTAGTTCTGTGGCCACATGTTACTTTACCAGTGAGATTAGCTTGAATCTCTCAAAGATTTAGGGGCTGTAAAACTAATTTTGAAATAAAAATATCTCGTATTGGAAAAGAGCATGGTTTATTAATGCCTTTTGACAGATTAGGGCCATTAAATGATGACTTGACATTAAAATCTTACATATTGCTACTTTAATGCTTTGAACTGCCATGGCTCGAGAAAAGAAACGACTCCTGAGCTAAAAGCCAGATTTCCCATGATAAAATTAGCAACATTTCTGTCGTTTTGCATTATTATCGCACCATCATCAGAAACCCATGTTATTATAAAATATAGAGCTTTAATTTATTAGTTGTCAACATTTATGGAGGAAGTTTACAATTTACAAGTACAATAACATCCACTGTGCATGTTCAGATACATCGCTCAAAAGAATGGAGAAAAGACCGGACCAGAGTAATGCTTGAGAGGAGACACACAGAAAATAAAGAAGGAAAACATGACGTGAAATCCAACCTCTCCAAATTTCTGACCATAAAAGGTGATTCTAGCACCACGATGAAATTAGACATTCACAAAGAGCCACAGCAACATTAGACGAGTACCATTTACATACACTGTACATGCCATGCACAAAATAAAGTTACAATCGGCTACATTTCTCCTTAGCTTTTTAGTGGTTGTGCTTGAAGTTCTTTCATGAGCTCTTATTTTGGAAACTAAAATTGCAAAATCGCTATAAATGACCTTTTGAATTATGGCTGGGAATGCAAACGTTGACACAATGAGCTAAAAGAGAAACTATTGTTGAGAGTGAAGCTAGAAATGACGACAAAATATGTGTTTTAGCGGTCACATTTAGCTGCCGGTCGGAGAAGCTAATCCATAAAAAAAACAAAACATTGAAACAAAATGTGATATTGTAAGACCCTTTTCCAAAACAGCTTATCACGACAGTCACAGGGATACAAGATGCCTTATTAACATATAAACAAAACAGCATTGGAGATTGGAAGCTAGTAGTTATGTGATCGCTCAGTGGTGGGGCTACTAAACTGAACGCCGGTGAGCTTATGTCTGTCCGTATTGTCCAAGCTGCCGCATCCAGGCATTTGGAAATGTCTCTTGAAGGGCAGCCTTGTGCTCTGAACGTGGCGTATGCAGTAGAAATAGTTTTTTTTGTCTTTTCTATAACAAGGAAGTATCTGAAATTCACCTTAAAAATGACATGGCTCCGGCTTAAGAGACTGAATACTGCCAGCAGTCAAAAAAGTCCACCTTTTCGCGTAAATTCCTCTCAGATGCACTATAGCTTTGTCCCATAAACATCAAACATGAACATTTCTCAACATAATGCACATTAAGAACACTAATATATAACAACCATATTTGCACAAGTACCTATTCACAAAACATCTCTCTAGATAACAAAGATTTACTTTTTACAGCATACAATAAATATGTGTTTGTGCTGTTTGGTTTCAGTCTCTCTTGTCCAACGCTTTTTGTCTCTCGAGTCCCTTGTGTGCGGAGGTGGGAAGTACAGTAGCAGTGTTGAAAACGCTCATGTTAACGGAGCCGCGGTCGTCTCCCCGTCGTGGTGCCGGCGATTACGTGGTTTTCTCTGTTCTTTAAACTCCTTCAATCCTTTCGCTTTGATGACGGGACTTTCGCTGAGTCCGCTGTCTCCGAGCTGCCAGTAGTCCTGACAGTACTGGTTGATGAGTCCCATCTCGGGCTGGCTAAGGATGGTGAGCAGGTCTTTGTACTGACCCGCGCTGGGAGTCCACGCGCTGGACTGGAGGGGGGGCAACGCGGGACTGCCGGTCTCCACCAGCACGTTGTTGACGGTGCGTCCGGACATGACCACCAGCTGCAGCTTGACCAGCGTGTGCTTGAAGTTCTTCTCGGTGGACGTGCACTGGTAGATGCCGCTGTCGGATGCCTGCAGGGAGCGGATCAACAGCCCATGCTCCGTCTTCAGGGTGCGGCCCTCGGAGCGGATCTGGACACAAACAAATAAGACGACGCCATATATTTAGACTGGGGGTCAGAGATGCGCCAAAAATCCAAAAATGTAAGCATTGGTGCAGTTTGATGAATCGTAAATAAATCAAAAGAGACTAATTATGTGGCAGTAACAGCTTGAGAGGCTAAAAAGCCTTTTTCGATTGGAGAGCTACTTTTATAAAACAAAATAGGCAGAAATGTACTACTTTTAGCAGTCGTAATACAATTTTAGTCCAAAAAATTAGTACAGCCAATCATGGCGAACACACATGCATAATATACCATTAAACTGTGCAGTAGCCCTGCATAAATGAAAAGAGTTATAGTTCAGATACATTAAATTCTTGAATCTTTTGGGGGGCTACCTGAAAGGGGATGGCAAGAGACTGGTGGCTCCTGAGCCACAGGTTGGAGACCCCTGGGCTATAGAATAGTAACCTTCACTCATTTTGAAATTGCTTAATATTGAGCATTGTTAATGTTTAAGACAATACAAATATTGTTATTTTTGCATTGAATTGATGTGGGCTATTAAATAAACAAAATCTGAAATTGACATTTGTACCAGATCACCCATCTATAAGGGCAGCTGAAAATGAAAATGTTAGTGTAAGAAGTGTGCATAACAAACATTTTAGTTTCAGTCCACATTGTGCTAGTTTTGAGTCTGACCTCTCTCTTGCGGTCGCTGTTCTCTTTCTGCAGATGCCACTTCAGGGACATGTGAGGGGAGCGCGCCTGACACTCCAGGAACGTGGTGCTGCCCTCCACGCCGTACTGCACCGACTCCAGCGTGTTCTTATTGGCTGTGGAGCCATCACACAAATATGGATGAGATACATGTACATTTTATAACTTTTTGACTGCTCTCATTCAATTCAATGGAAATATGATAAATTGCCCCAAAAAGGTTAAGTTTTTTGACTGAAAATAAGTTTGTTGAAAGCTACCAAATGCTACCAAGTAAACATTATGTTGCTGTGGTAACCAGTACTGACGCTACTCTTCCTAGGTAAAGGAAGAATTACACTGATATCAAAGTAAAAGATAATTGAATAAAAAAAGGACATTTAAATAAACTACATTTAGAAACAGAAAAAGTCACAAATAAATGAATACCAAAAATGTACATACTTAAGAGGTATATAGGAGGATTGTTCAAAATTTTAGGACAGAACTGCTCTTTCCACTTTTTCAACAAAAATCTGGTCTTATTTGACGAGCACAAATCACCAGAATGATTGACAATTGGGAGGACCAATAGTCTTGATGATCCACCCGGAAGTAGATGATCCTCCTGTATACCTTTAAGTACATGCAGTATGCGTTGCGATAGAGATTTTATACTGCTTCTTTTTATGATAGAGTTAGATGTTTTATTTTAGTATAGAGTTATTATTCATTTATCTTGTTCTGTGTTCTCCTTTGACTGCTCAGGGAGTTCTGGTGCTATAGGAGTATTTACCGTTGGAGTTGTAGCCTCTGCACTGGCGGATGGGGTTGCCGTACTTCACGTCTTGTCGCCGACTCCGTCTAGAGCAGCGTCAGACACAGAAGAGTATGAACTTGGTCTCACATTTCCTTTCGTGCACATAGAGCCACAAACTTCCAATCGTGCGATATTATAATTTCAAGAAGTCTGATAATTGTTCTATTATGCGCGACAAGAATTTACAAAACCCAAAGAAACAGAAATGGACCATAAAATCTAATTACTGGTTTGAGTTTTTCCAAGATTTTGGTTAGAAAAAAAACTGTCCAACATTTTTGAGTGCAATTATTTGACAGTTAATCTCACTATTATCCAGAACAAACACATTTCTGAAAAGGGAAAAACTGTCTAACCGACTTGGCCTACATCTGCCACTTTAATTAACTCATTACAATATAGAGAAATGGTTATTTCTAATGCCTTTTTATATGTATGGAAAATAGATTATTGTCAAAGCTAAGTGTTATTTTTTAAGCTACGAGAAAATCACATCAGAGTATGCCGTCTTCATCTTATTAAAAACATATTCTCTTTTTAATACTTGTGATAAAGAACCCTGAGAAGCAGATCTAAATGTTTAACAAAAAAATTGGGGCTGGGATACTAAGATTAATTAATTGCACAAAGAAAACACGTTTGTGTTTTGGAAGAGTTTCGGAGGGTCGATTATACAGGAGCACCAACTAGTGTTCGGACAACACGGATGTATATACACAATTTGATTAATTATTTTCAGACAAGTCCCAGTCCTATTAAAAACATATGCCTCTGAAAACAAGTGAGACATTTTAATAGGAAAGTAAATAAGTTTGTGTTTGGAAAGTCAGGTGCCCCAGCTTTAAACAGCTGAACTGACTGACCTCTTCTGGGAGGCGGAGTAGCGTGAGCAGGATTTGCCGTCCCAGGCACAGTACGGGTCTCGGGCCAAACAGCAGTCAGCGCAGGCCTCGCCGTACACGTCACAGCGATGCAGCGCCAGGTGAGTCACGCCCTGCACCGAGCTCACGTACAGCTGTTGCTACAAAGACAATAGAACAGAACGATATTTGTCTGGAACAGCTCAAAGACACACAACAGATCGCTGTTGTGCACAAAACATCATAAAGACAATCTAACACTCAGCTAACACTCGTCTCATTGATTTAGGCCCAGATGTAAGTAATACGTGTGTCTCAACCTCATTTTGGAATACTGTTTTTTCACAAAGTTCAATTCTATTCATTTTATTCTTGTATCACCCTGAATCACGACAGTCGTTCTCTCAGGGACCAGAGAGAAGGACCAGAGACACCAGAGAGAGAGACTAGAGAGAGAGACCTGAGAGAGGGACCAGAGAGAGAGACCAGAGAGACCAAAGAGAAACCAGAGAGAGAGAACAGAGAGAGACCAGAAAGAGAGACCAGAGAGACCAGAGAGAAACCAGAGAGAGAGACCAGAGACACCAGAGAGAGAGACCAGAGAGAGAGACCAGAGAGAGAGACCAGAGAGAGAGAGACCAGAGAGAGAGACCAGAGAGAGACCAGAGAGAGAGACTAGAGAGAGACCAGAGAGAGACCAGAGAGAGAGACCAGAGAGAGAGACCAGAGAGAGAGACCAGAGACACCAGAGAGCGAGACTAGAGAGAGAGAGACCAGTGACACCAAAGAGAGAGAACAGAGAGAGATAACAGAGAGAGAGAACAGAGAGAAACCAGAGAGAGAGACCAGAGAGAGAGACCAGAGAGAGTGGTGTCTCCTCCCCCTGTTCAGACTGGTTTAGACAGACATATCCTTAAATAATTATTCTCAGATTATCCAAGCATTTCCACATTCTCCCTTCAAATCACATTGTGCAAGACTGTTTAAAATCTGAATTTTTGAGGGAATTCCATCATTAAACAGAGCCATAATCTTTAATACAACTACTACCAGTATCATCCATAAGTACTTACTCTTTTGGAGGATATCTTCATTGTGGTAATAGGAGTAGGGACCTGCAATGATGGACATGATGGTTAATTAAAGAGTATGCAATGGAAAATGCTGCAGAAAAAAAGCATGAACTGGAGTGAACCATCCAACCTTGAAGACTTCCACCTCCTCCAGCACCAGCTCCTCGGTCAGAAGATCGTCTCTGGGAAGAACTATCACTTTTTGGACTGATCCACGGTCTGAAACACAAATACTCAATTGTAATTCTGGGAACCCTAGGCAGATATTGGAGAAATGTACTCATAGACTGTAATAGTGTAGCTACTTTATGCCAGTGAGATGAAAAAGAGTGTTGTTGCACATTAAAAATAACATAACAGGACCAGGAGTGGACCATAGAAGTGACTTATGGAGCTCTGAATAGCTCAAACATCATAGTGTTGCTGTCAAAATATCAACAAATATCTCCAATATTGCAAAAGAAAATGTACAGATGATAAATATTGAGCCCAAAGTGGATCAGCTTCATTTTAGTGCAAGGTAATAGATAGATAGATCCCCCATTGTAGAAATGCAGGTATTCAATAGCAGCAGAAACACATCCCAAAATACAAACAAATAAATAATAATAAATCATTCTAAAAGTAGCTAACAATAACAGGTAGAAAATAAGCAAGGAAACTAACAATTGTAAAAGACAAAACAACAGCTGTTTCAGAGCTATTTAGAACTTGCTGCCGTTTCCAGTGCATCCAAAGGACTAAAGATATAGTATAGTATAAAAGTATACAGTAAAAGTATAGTATAGTATAGTTAATAAATGTGTATTCACCTGTTCCCAAGAAGAGCACCTCATAGTTTCCGTCTGCAGCTGTGACCTGGTCCACAGCGATGGTGGTGAACTCATAGTCCACGTTAGTCCTGACCACCAGAGGGCGCTTGTGCACTGGGTAAACCATGTTGTGCATAGTGGGGTGGTTCCTCATGAAGTTGATCACCTCATCTGGATAATCCTTTGTGGATTTCATGTTGGGGGTGAAGGTGCCTCCAGGACACTGCACACAGGAAGATACGAATCAGAAACGTCAATTTCGAAGGAGGATAATAGTTGTAAGCCTGGAAACACATATGAAGCTAAAATAATGGTGCTCTTGTATGATTCATATCTGTCTGTAAAGATGTCTGAAGGGTAATTATTAATTCATAACAGTGGTAGACATAATTAGTGACGAGCCCCAGACAAATAGATTAATGTTGCTGTGTTTAATAATGCATTAAACAGAATTATTTAGTATTTAACTTGTATCTTCAAACGGCCTATCTGAATATAGACTGAGGATTCGTCTTCCTCTCAATGTGATCCAAAGGGACAAGAACTTTCAGCAGACAAAATTCTGTATCTAATAATAATTATATTTGCACAAAGTAGCCATTATTTCTTTCAAGCATCAAACATAATCATATTTTAGTTAATTCAATTTTTTTCAAACCTCAAACGCAATTTCACATATCTTTACTCTAATACAGGTTTGAATCTAAAATATCAGTAGATAGATAGATAGATACGTTATTCTTCCTATGGAATAAATTCAGGTGTCCAGTTGTAGCAAAAACACATCCATCCACACAAACAAAACAGTATTATCTACCAACAGCAAAATGCAACAGCAGCAGAGGCGGTACAACATACAATATCAATACACATTAGATTCTGTGCGGTACATACGCCACAAAATACCCCTATCATGGTGTATTTTATATTTTTATTATACATTATTACTATTTTTTTCCATGTATTATAAGCTCCGAAAAGTCATATGAGACAGGGACAGTCTGTTGTGACCAAGCCCCGACGATCCAAGATGGCGCCCTATTCGAATGAATGGTTGTTTTTTATTTTTTTTATTTATTGATTTATTTGATAGGGACAAGTGAACACAATCAACATGTGAAACACTACAACATTTATAGCCAAGGCTAGTTTGCAATGTCCGTCCCTAGGAGGGCTTTTAACACAATTAAAACACATTATACATTCTAAAATTCACATTATACAAAAGCAGATGTTCTCCAACTCATTGATGCTCACACACCTGGTTTGTTTTAAGAAATCGCTTTAGTTCATGTTTAAAACCAGCCCAGTCAGAGTTCAGTTTTAGCTGAGGGCTTAAAGAGTTCCAGAGCTTTGCCCCCTGGACCGAGAAGACCGACTGTCCGAATGTGGTTCTCCTGAGGGGCACTTTCACATTCCCGTTAGAGGAGCCCCGTGTGACGGATCTCAGAGGAACTAAGAGTTGTGCTCAGTGGCGCTTTGTGACGGCATGGGGGCTGAAAAGATTAGCGGAAGTTGCCTGAAACTCGCAAAGATCTATGGGAAACTCGCCTGTATTTGGGCATCGTCTGATCCTCCCGGTTCTGTGCAGTGGATGATCTCCCATAATGCGTTGCGCCAAACACGTGTGTGTGGGTCTCACACCGGGTCTCACGCACGTGCACAGAGGGGCTCGGCCGCGCTCTGACCAATCAGAGCAGTTCATCAGAGCGGGAGTTAGAGCGAGAGCCAGACGAGCAGAGTTTGTGGTACTAAAGTGTGGATTTAAACAAAACCGAAGGATTTAAGAAGAAAAAAAGTTCAGGATGACAAGGGACACTAAAATCCCCACAAAATCCGACCTTTATTAAAGCTGTAGGTTCTCTGTCAGCTGAGGTTGAGCTGTTTTAATTTGCATTGAGTTCTATGGGGAAAATTTCTGGGTAGCCCACGTGAATTTAGTCTGGTTCAGTCTGCAGTACCGCGAGAATCCCCCGAGCACATGGGTTATTCAGCTACAAGCTAGTAATACCCTATCCAGTTATTATAATAGATCCATGGTTGTGACGCTGTAACTGAAGCCCTGTACTCACAGTTCCTGGGCGAGGGTACGGGATCTTCCCACTGTAAGCCACCCACTGGTAGTTGGGTCCCTCTTTGTGTGCGAAGGGTCCGTTGAAAACCATCCTGATGTCAGCCATGGAGTAGACACAGACTGCGGATCCTTTGAACACAGCCCTGCAGGAGAAATGCAGCAGATAATTACTGTGACTGTACTTCCTACTCATTAAACTGTATACTGTAGTGTTCAGGCTGTCGTGTAGGAAGTGCAGTCACACACAGCTCCAGGACTGAGACTGGCTGTCCAACACGCACACGAACGGACACACAACACACAAACACAAACATAAAAACGGACACACAACACACACAGCTGTACACGCACAAACAGACACACAACATGTACATCCACACACACAGCTATACATGCACAAACAGACACACAACAGGTATATGCACACACAGCTATACACAAACAGACACACAACATGTACATCCACACACACAGCTGTACACGCACATACAGACACACAACATGTACATCCACACGTCGCTGAACACGCACATACAGACACACATGTATTTGCACACATACAAACACACACAGGCATACACATAGACACAGGCACACATACACGTACACACACACACACAGGCGCGCACACACACACACACACACACACACACACACACACACACACACACACACACACACACACACACACACACACAGGCACACAAACAGTCACACCCACAGGTACACACAGACACACACTATCCCCAAAGCCCTGTCATTAACACATTCTGCTGTTTTAACACTGGTGTCTTGTACCATGGTCGTTAGTGAAGTGAATGTATATTTCTCACACAATCATAGATTAATTATTTACATGGCACACACAAGTGGCATAAAAAAGTCCATATTTTAGTCGATCGTAAAAGTGCACTGAAACCTTCCTCCTTGTGGGATAATTCCAGAGTCCTCTTATCATTTTTACCCCAAATAAAAGTACAAAAAGTGTGTTCAGGTTATATGTATTATCTTTCAAGAACATGAGATGGATTCGCCCAAACCTATTTTTTGTGTCTGACCCTATTCTTTCTCACAATCGACGTCTCATGACATGTGGCGAGCTTGCTTTGGCAAAATAAAAAATAAAATAAAAACGAGAAATTGCACAGAGATGTCTCGACTTGACTTGAAAGCTCGAGAAGACTTTTGATCAGACTCGGTCAATACTAAACGGCTCAAGAAAACACCTTTTCCCGGAATGACCAACGTTCTCCGCTGATGATAAATTTGACACACCGTATTCTCACCCGAGTATATTTATTCCAAGCACATAGATCAAACCCTGCACCCCCCTCTAGACCGCACTCCCTCTTCTTTGACTCCGTAGCTTGGATCTGACAGGCCAAAAAACACATTTCAATATCAGAGGAGAGATGTCTGTTTGAGGTTTGGGGAGACGGCCGTGAAATACAGGAGTGAGCCCAAATATATACAGTACTTTGAATTTGGCTTTTTCACAAAGTTGGATGAAGATGTCAAGAGTCTTACCCAGAGACAGAGAAGACGCCGTAGATGACTGGGTTCCTCGTGTCCTGGGTTGGTTGGATGTAGACGTCCCCTAAAAGAAAAGGGAGAGCTTATTGTTTTTTGATATTTTTTATTACTGAACAGATTAGAACAGTAGCACCACTGTCCTATCAAAAAATTACAAAACAAATGGTGAAAAGTAATAGCGATTCTGCAGAAGTCAAAGCCATTATTTGAATTATAATCCCCACTGATGTCAGACTGTACAAAAACTCACTTTAAGTCACTAATGCACTAAAAACAGACTGAAAAAACAGAACTGCTATTGCCAGAGATCAATGAAGTCTATCTTATCTTATGAATACATTTTAATCGACCTGAACAAAGTAAATATGCAATCCATGCGACAGGGTTATACATACACAGTAGAGATCTAGCTCATTACTTTGCTCTTCAAACATCAGATATAAACCAACTCGGGCTACAATCGACCAATTACTACATTATCTGACCCAAACTGCACTCACTAAAAAGTCAAACCTACAAAAAAAGCAACCCTTGAGGCATAAATCACTTAAATATGAAATGATTCATCGACAATACTGATTAAACATGTGAAGGGTGTTTAATTAATACATTAAGGCAAGGCAAGGCAAGGCAAGTTTATTTGTATAGCACAATTCATACACAAGGCAATTCAAAGTGCTGAACAGAACAAGAAAGCATTAAAATCATAAATAATCACAGTACATAAAAAAAAAAAGATAAAAATATAAAATCCCTCAGTTGTATGCACAGCTAAACAGAACCGTCTTTAACCTGGTTTTAAACATTGTCAGAGAGAGAGTAAGAGTTTGAAAATCAGACATCTTTTCTCCTTTTTGGCTAAACATGAAAGTATGTAGCTTATATTCAAGTAAGGCCTATTTGCATGTTCTCCCCATGTCTGCATAGGTTTCCTCCGGGTGCTCCAGTTTCCCCTACTGCTAAAAATATCTACAATACAATAATAATTATTATTATTAAAATACAATCTACAGGTCTGAATGTAATGAGTAAGTGTTGGTTTGGGGCATTGATGCACTAGTGTGTTTGGAATCTCGTTTCCGTCCTCACCGTGTGGAGAGAATGGAAAAAAATGTGTTCTTTGGGTGACATTGGTCTGTAAAATGCACTGTATAAATAAACATTATTACTAAACATTACTATGCACACAAAATGTACTTTGTCCTCAAATTTAGCTGGTTTGTGTAAAAAAAAACAGCTAAATTTGATAATAGTACAGCAAGTAATGTATATAGAACAATTTTATAAGGGTTAGGGTTAGTGACATTCTTGGCAAGCCAGTAAGTAAGTAAGTAAGTAAATGAGTAAGTAAGTAAGTTAGAGTAAGTAAGTAAGTAATGTTTATTTATATAGCGCATTTTACAGACCAAGGTCACCCAAAGCGTTTTACAATGTTCAGAGTTCAGATATTGTTCCAATCATTCCACACACGGTGATGACGGACATAACTTAAAAGAGCCAATCAAAAGTCCATCAACTAAATCCAATCCAACACATATTCTTGGTCGCTCCTGTTATTTGATACCAAACTTATAAAGATAGATTTGAAAACAGCTTTATAATATACGTCAGAAGCAAAAGATTTCGTGTTAGTGGTGGGTGATGAGGACGGAAAGTGGCGGCTTGCATATACACGAGCGAGCTCTGAAAGTTTCCCATAATGCACCTGTTTCCAGCCCGCAGAGGAAATGTTCATGTGACATCGAAGTGCATTACAAGGGCCTCCACGGGACCCGCAATGTAAATACGAGCGATGCTTAAAACTACAGTCCCTGAACTCAGCGGGGAATACACGTGAAATTATGTGAAATGGAATCTCTGGTGAAGCATGGTTTTAATACGAGCCATGTGTCGTAAAGACTGGACGGCCAAGGCTGAGACAATCGAGCTGTCTGCATTTTAATGATTTAGAGGAGAAAAGGGGGTGGGATCGTGAGTAAATAAATACGAAAAATGTGTTAGAATTAGTCGGGTTGAAATGGATTAGCCAGACCAGTCAGTCCGTATATTTCCACTCGAGAGGTCTGGAATAGGGCCGTAAGTAGCGACTTAAAATACACACAATTGGGATCTAGCCTTTTCATGTTTTCACTTTGGTCTTCAATATTAACTAATTTCTCCATTACCAAATACTGCATTATCTGACCCAACTTCTCTCACAATCAATGAAAAAAAACATCACATTCAAAGGTGATATCGAGTGTGATCTGACTTGAATATCAAAGAAAACAACAAAATCTTCTGCCATTTATAACCACTTTGTTTTATGATTGACAAATTGAAGCTGCTTTTATGAAACATGTGTCAAAAGAGAAAACCCTTGGAAATATTACGGCATAAATTCTCAACAAGATGCATAAATTCTGCTGCGTTTTAGTCAAAAGTGCAGGATGACAGTGTTTACTCTTCATTCTGCACAAACACATGTTCCGATACCGAATGTTTGTTTTGACACAGATGCTTTTCTTTGATTACTGAACATGGCCGGAGCGTTGAGTTTGGTTCCAGGACTAATTGTGAAGTTAGATTTGTAAATGGCGTGTTGTCTGGCCTGGCAAATGGATTACACGATTCTGATTATTAGATTAACTTTAAAAAGGGAATAATAAAGATGTAACGCATTGAAAACAGGTCCGTTTAGTCTCTGTCTGCAAACTTCCTTCGTTACTATTTATGTTAATGAATTAGGTTTACTTTTATTTGACCTTTAATTAAATACAGGAATTTGATTATAGTCGGTTTTGACATTTAGCTCTAAATACAGTTTGTCTACAGTTTGGGCACATTGAGCTTGTAGATGAAACAGTACAGGAGTGACATTGGTTTGGATCTACAAATAAACAGCAGTGGATAAAGACATATCCTAACTTTTAAAGCTGGGGTACCTAACTTTATAACCACAGCATTTGAACTATTTAAAAACATCCATCTAACTATTTACCAAAAACAGTTTACTTCTATTACAAATTTTCACATTTATGTATTGTTTTTCACAGGAAAAGTGAAAAAGAGAGGACCACCCTCACTCAGCCAATCAGCTCTCAGCTCTTTTTTACCAGGATGCAACATGTTTTCTAATTCTTATGAGCAAAAGTAAGTCAGTAAGTAATCTTTATTGATATAGCGGCTTTCACAGACCAGAGTCACAAAGCCTCCTATATACACAGGAGCAGGGTCACCACCAAGCCCCGGTGATCCAAGATGGCGCCCTATTCAAATGAATGGCTTGTGCTCAGTAGCGCATGGGACTTCACGGGCGCTGACATATCAGAGGAACTGGCCTATATTTGGGCATCGTCTGGTCCTCCCGGTTCTGTGCGGTGGACGAGCTCCCATGATGCGTTGCGCCAAACGTGCGTGTGTGGCTTTCATGCACGTGCACAGAGGGGCTCGACCGCGCTTTGACAAATCAGAGCTGCTGATCAGAGCAGTGGTAGAGCGGAGTCAGAGCGGGAAGGAAACGAGCAGAGTTTGTGGCAGTAAAGTGTGGATTTAAAGAAAACCGAAAGATTTAAGAAGAAAAAAAGTTCAGGATGACAAGGGACACTAAAATCCCCACAAAATCCGACCTTTATGAAAGCTGTAGGTTCTCTGTCAGCATGAGGTTGTGCTGGTTTAGTTTACATTGAGTTCTATGGGACTTTTTTCTGGGTAGCCCGTGTGAATTTAGTCTGCAGTACCACGGGCGCCCCCTGTGCCCATGGGTGGGACAGCTGTAAGCTAGTAATACCCTATCCAGTTTTTATTATAGATCCATGGTCACCACACAGGAGCACCTGTAGGAAACCTACGCATGAGAGAGAGCATGCAAACTCAACACAGAAAGGCCTGGAGGTGGAATCAAACCCAGGACTTTCTTGCTGTGAGGTACAAGTGCCACTAGGCCACCGTGCCGCCATTAGTCTGATCTGATAATATTTTAATTTTACAAGATTATTTATTTTGGGCAATCACAGTGTATTATTAATGAGAAATGAAAAAAGTTTTGTATCGCAGCTTTAAATATTGCTTTAGCATATGGTACCATTTTGCTAGAATGATTTAGGGTTTCTGTACTTAGCAGTGCTGGTGCTACTGCTCTTAAACAGGTACAGGTCACAACATATGGGAGAATAATATCACTTACAACGAGCAGACGTGCAACACTATACTCTGTGAAGTAACCCAGCGTGTTTGTGGAAGTAATTTGTAAAAACAGGATTCTGACAGTAAGAGCTGGACGTGACTGGAGAGGCCCCAGACTTAAACGTGGATGAGAAAAACATACTATACGCCATAGAGGGAATCAAGAAGTGGATAAACCTGCTGGTGTTTATAAATCACTGCTTTATTTGAGAGCCAGAAAAGTATTCATAACAAAAAAAGATTCTTGGAGCTTGACAGACATTTTGTCAACAAAGCGATAAAAGAACAGTTATAAATCAGAGCGGGAAATCTGAGCCTAGGATACATCTTTTTGTTTTCAAAGTGTCAGATCAAAAGCGCTGTTTTGTCTTTTATCTGTCTGTCATGAAGCACAAGGCAAACACAAAAAGATGTAGATATAAATAAAGTCGGGGAAAATATTAAGAGAATCTCGAATGTTGCAACGAGAGGATGGATTCGGTATTTCGACTGCTTTTGTCTCACTTGTTTCATCAAATCCACTTCATCTCTCTACAGCACGTTTTACAAGCCAAGTTCCACAACGCGCTGCACATAGTGAAACAACACAATCAATAAAACCGCACACCTGAATACGCACGCAGTTTCAGCATAACATTTTGAAAGCTTTGTTCTGTGGAATTTTTCTGGGTACATTTTTTAACCCAAACTGTAATCCGACAGAAAAAAAAACAATGTCTCCCTTTGAAATTCAATTCAAGAAAAGGCAATAAAAAGATGATTGCATCCACAGTCACTGCTGTTGCTTCTTGTCAGACACGCTCATCAGTCACGGTTAAAAATGTTTCTTCCTCCTCGCTCTCTGCCTTGTTTGAGCCCTATACGTGAAATATTAGTTTACAAATCAATCAGATTGTATCACGAAAGCGGCTTTTTACATTGCTGCGTGAGACTTTTTCACTGCACTCTAAATAAGCGTATGAAATGGGCTGACAGGTCAAACAGTGGGGCAGGTATTTGTTGATGGAAAAACAATTAAAGAAGATGTAGTATGCATCGTTTTTGTTTGTTCAAAATTAGAATGAGACTGTTTACTTTGTCATAGCATGTTTTAGAATGTGAAATAATATCGTTAGCAGAACATATTTGGTGAAACAAGTATTAAGGGTAAACGATGCATTCTGCCTGTTACTCCCTAAACTGCCACCAGAGGAAGCAGTTGATTTGTTTTATTTTTTTATTTTTTTTTTATCCTAAAATTATTGGCCATATACACTAGAGAAATTGCCAAGACTCATTTATGGGCTTTATTTTTTTTTATTTTTTAAAAGCATAAAACTGATTTGAGTGTGATGTCATAGTGGTATAATGACATCATACTATCACAGGACTGAGACAGGAGCTTTGAGACAAAAGGTTGGTTACATGTTTGTGCTAGAAGATCCTGATACTTGAGTGCGTGGATCTAAACTCAACGTCAGGTCTATTTCTGATGAAGAGGAATGTTGCAACATAGAGAAAATCAATAAAGTAGATTCTGTCTTTAATTAAACGGTACAATTTCTGCAAGTTCTACAATTCTGACAATGTTAAAACTAGTTTCTGTGAATTCAAGCCACTATAATCTAGATTTACTTAAAGCTGCACTAACTGACTTTGGGATTTTGAAGCCGCAGACTCGCTGGCCTCGCTCTTTCTGCTCTCCTCCCCGCACCCACGAAGCTATCGCCCCCCACACACACCCACTGTTGTTTACGGAGCTAGCGTCTCCCAATGTGGATAAATACATGGACATGGATTTGTACGTGGATGGCGTGACCATAGAACGATAGAACCGGGAAGCGCGGCGGAACGGGACTTTCTTTTGGATGGCTGTTTCGCTGTGTAAGCAGTAACCGGTGACAAAGACACACGAAGCTTCAGGTTAGCTCCTCGGCTTGTTGTGCTAACTCAGCCGTCTATGCTAACGGACCTGTAGATTTCTCACGAAAGTGGGGGCCAGTGGTCCGCTGCGATTGGTCACAATCTGCGACCCGAAACACATCTCGTCCTTGTTTCATCAAAACTCGATCTGAAATATAATGTCACGCCAGCACAAATCTGCGCTACTTTTTCTTCAAAAGGGCGTATATCCCAATGCACTGCATGGACATGGATAGCATTTTTGTAATGAATACAAAAATAAAGTCAGTTAGTGCAGCTTTAATCAAAACAACGTCTCTCTCTCTGTCTAAATTAAACAGATTGAAATGATATGTTTGAAACTGGGAGGACATTTTTCTCTTACCTAAAGGGATGTAACTGATTAATTTGCTCATAAATGTCACGATAGATAAGGATATAATTTACAGTACATAATAATGATGTTGAAACAAAGTTGCCCTGAGACGAATTCATGCCATTGCTGCGTGCAGTGCGTGGTGAGAGATTTGCTGCTCTTTCCACTAGTTCTTGTAATTTCGAAACCCAAAGAACAAATCCGCTTTTAATCTTGTCATTCAGGGAGAGAGCAGGATAATCTACAGTTGGACTGAGGCCAGCTGCTGAGGGCAAGGGGGCACACACAGTATCTTTAAACGATCTTTACAACAGTAAGATCAAAGTGTGGATTCACTAAGAGCTGAGTAACAATCGTTTTTCACATAAAACCATCTGTAACATTTTATACAATGGTCCCATGTTATCGCAAGGGTTACTAAAGAAACCGCAAAGTGGCAGCTATATGTTTTAAAGCTGTAAAACCCCTCCCCACAAACTTTATGCACATTTTTGACCACCCCAACTCCTGATTGCTGAAGTGCGATTATGGAGATTTTAAACCTGTTTGGTGGTCCGAGCGCTGCTGCAGCCGTCCAAAGCCGTGCATACACTAAAAAATACAGCTGCAATCGACACCGTGGTGAGGGGCAGGAGAAGGACTGAGGGCTAAGGACAGACCACAGCAGACCTTGGAACTATTCACTGTGGTGCACACAAGCCACAACATTTTCTTCAGACTTTAGATAAAGGTAACTGTCACGTTGAAGTATCAGTTATATGAAGTTGGAGAATAAGCACAACACATGGGAAGCAAGCTGAAAAACATGTGATAAAAAATTGCACACAAAATCTGCAAAACTGCAAGGTTGTATTTTTAGCTTCTGTCTTAGTTCATGGTCATGTAGAAGTATAAAGCATTGTTTGTATCAACTCAGCAGGACCTTAACTATGGTTTCAATGTCTCATGCTATTCAATTTTGGCAAGGCCTAGGGTTTGCCATTATAAAGGTCCAGCAAACTGTCACAAAACATAAATAATCTGATCTGTTTTTAAAGGTGCATTCCTCAACTGTCCTAGTGGCAGTTCTGCTGCTTTTACATCGTAAACAAACATGAGACATGAGTATTCACAAATTTATTTGCAGAGGCTTCTCATGAACAAAAGCATAAACAAAACTGAAATAAATTGTGAAGCAACAACACATGCAAAACAACCTGCCCATTAGGCTTAGGGAAAATACAAGTGCAATCCAACCTCCTGCTTCTTAGAGCCCTTTGATGGTGAATACAAATGTACTGTGGCGTTACTATAAAGCATGTGCACCCCTGTCTACAGATGTATTTCTCCTGTGGGCAACAATAAAGCAGATCTCTGTATATCTGTAGGTGTTTGACAACGTCACAAAGAGCAGGTCACCTCCAGGAGAGTTGAGGAAGGTCCCTTTGAGCTACAATAGTTGTGGGTTTTTGGCTGGCATAACTCGCTCCAAACTGTCAACATTATAAATTGATGCTTTCAAACAGAATTATCACTCACTCAGTTCGTCGAAGTGGGTCTCGATGCCGTCAGCTCCGGGCACAGAGCAGATCAGACGAGCTTTGAGGAAGGTGCTCCACTTGTTCACGAGGCAGCAGTGTCCGCCATCGTCGTTCTGTGGACACATGAACGGGTGAGCCATAACATTACGACCACAGGCAGGTGAAGTGGTGAAGCATTAGTATCTATGCAATGGAAGTTTGTTAGCATTGCTTCATCCAACCGCTTATGAAAAGAGTCTGTTCTTCTGTTACATTGTTTTTACAGGTTTTGAAATAAACATCTTGATTGAGAAAGTGATGTACTGTACAACTGTATGTATGTATGTATAGTATAGTATCACAAAAGCTAAAAAAGTATAGTCTTTGTTCCAATGTCTGTACTTAAACAATATATATATGTATACAAGGTTAAAAATATATTTCAAGTACATTCTCTTTTATAATTTTATTCAGAAAAAGAGGCAAGAGTGTCTTAATTATAGGGTTGGGTGCTATTCAGGACCACAATGAGACGGATCACTGAAACATAACAATCCCAGGGCATTCACAATATAAATAGAAGTAATTCATTGTTGAAGGGACCAGCTTATGGGACCTTCTTCATGGCGTAAAAAGAGGTAGGTTAAATAAACATCCTTGAAATAAATTAATAATTCATTCATTCAATTCAATGCAATTCAATTTTTTACTTGCATAGCCTTAAATCACCACAGTAGTTATCTCGGAGGACTGTTGAATTTGCCAACACAGATCAGAGAATCAAACAGATCAAAGGCAAGAAATGCACTGATAAAAAAAACACATAGAGCCATTGGTCCATAAGGGGCAGACGACCAATGTCCATGAATGTTGATAAATGCCCAGAAAATATTAGGAATAGCAGTCGTTCGATAACAGAAGTGAGCAGAGAAGAATTGTGTCCATAGCAGTCCTGATTATAAACAGCTGGTCATAATGTTTTGGCTGATAATTGTGTCTCATCATAAATAATCCTTTCCACGCTCCCAGCTCTCTGTCACAACTGTCCAAGGTGAGTGCTTTTGTTGGGACGGGGCGGCTCCGTTCCTGCCCAGCTCCGTGTCAGCTTGGACCACATGCATCAGCGCTCGGCCAATTCCTACATTGTTCCAGAGGTGGAGGACGGGACATGGGAAAATGATTCACGAGTTGGAACGTAACACTAATAAAGGGTCAAAATCAATTGGTCAAAAATCACGGCGTGTCTGACTTGATGTACTGTTAAATGCATTCGGATTTGCGGGCGATTCCGAGACTTTTGAAAGAGGATGAATTATGTGGGAAAAGAGGAGTCGTGCACCAAAAGATTCAGAACAAATGTGCCATGTGATACGCTCAGAGCCGGTATTAGTTCATTATTTAAACTGACGTATTGTTGGAAAGCCTGGTTATGCGCCTAATATCATTACATGCAAACTATACTTTGGCAAAAAACCAGATGCATTTAGAAACATGGTACTGGACGGACCATTAAAGCTGGGGTATCTTTTTTCTTTCTCATAAATAACACATGTTCATAACACACATGTTCTCACAGAAATATTCTTGTAAAATCAAATGTTGTAAGCAATTCCGATGTGCTGCCCTAAGCATTTTATCTTTTGCATACGGAAGAACTGAGTGAGGTTGGTCTTCTCTATTTTCACTTTTCTCTGTGAAAAAGCAGATCTAATAAATCTAGTGCTAGAACCAAACCGTGTTGAGAGAGATTATCAAGTTAGATGGATTTTGTTACATTGTTAATTTTTTGCTGTAATACTGAAGGACTAAACTGCTACAACTCCCAGAGCCGTCATTTTGACTGCTCCAATTCAAATCAAAGGAATTCTAAGAAATTCCCCACAAAAATGTTAAATTTTGCAACAGATCTATTAAAAGTAATTAATTTTCAAGTTTACAAAAAAAAAACGTTAGTCACTTTTACTAAGTGCTATAACAGTTTTTCGAAAGGTTAAATGCTAAAGACCAAATCCTAATTGCTGACTATAAACGGTGTGCTATGTTGCTATGGTAACCAGTACTCGCTCTTACAAGAAAAATTACTCAATAAGTTAATTTCTTAAAGATAATGACAGAAATAACCCAACAATTTAGCACTAAATTACTCAAGAAAGAGAAAAAGTTATGGAGACCAAAAGGGCACAAACAACGCTGTCAAAAGCTGTCAATTTGACTGCTCTGGGAGTTCAAGTGTTGAAAAAGTACAGCTTTAAGTGCATGATGGGAACTTGGGGTCAGCTCCAACTCAAAAGTGACTTAATTCTTATGTTAAAACTCTTGTTTTAAATGTAAGATAAAACCATTGAACAAGCCGATAAAAAAGGAACATCGCCTTCTCGCACAAGAGCTATCTGTGCAAAGCAGTAGATAAACACGTTCTCAAACTCCTAATCCAAAGCACCAGAAATAGACAACGACATCTAAACTGAGCCGTGGAGCCAAAACATAAAGAATGATGGCTGCGTCTGTGCGAATGTGGGGAAAAGTATAGCAATTACGCATGATGACGGGGAGCTCCTGGGGAATGACAGACACGCTAACCATTATGTAGATATGGAAATGATCACATGCGGCAGACGCACCAGGCAGATCCGGCCGATCCTCGACTGGGTCATTGGACTCTGGCCCGTCTCTGTGGCCTTCTCTCTGAAGAAAAAGTACAGCTTGTCGTCGTTCTTCTCTCCGCTGTCGGGGATGAGGTGTGCGTGGACAAAGGTTGGATCTGAACAGAGAAGAATTACAACTTTACTTACTTACTTTTAATATTTCTTTCTTAGCGTTTTACATTGACATTACAAAGAACATTTGACAGTGTTGCAGGAAGTGGAAACCATAAAAGTGGGAATGCACCGATCTAGATTTGTTATATTCGACCCTGGTCTGGATGTTTGCAGATCCTTGATATGAACCAACACCAGGGAAGGGCCTGAAATAACCTTCAAATCACAGCTAAATTATTACAAAATCTTTTCAACTAATATTCTGCAATTAACTTCAGAAAAACCTGAGTATAATTTAGAGTGTCCAAAAATATGCAACGTAAAAACCGATGTATTGTCAAAGCATGAACAGAAAGGCCTATCAGGGCAAAGTCTTAAAGGGGCCGTCTGTAATGTGCTCTTATTGGTCTGATAAAATCCTTAGAGTTACAACTTTTGTTATGATACTCTTCTTGCCTGCTCCTAAAGCACTGATTACAGGTATGCACATTACAACCTGCTGGAGTTTAGCAACTTTTTGTGTACTTTTTTGTGTGAATTGTGCTGGAAAACATCATCATTATCTCCATTGTAATTTTGATTAAGAATAACTCATAAATACTTTGTGATTTGTACATGTTTACCTATTATCTCGGGACACATATTTTCAAGTTTTACATATGGTCTCTGATATCATTAAACCAATATATGATCCAACAATAATTGCAATATCGGCAATGATATACAATACCAGAATAAAATCAAAACACAGAAATGTTTTGAAAAAAAGAAAAACTATTGCCAATGGGACTCCCAATGACAATATATTTATTCAATACTGTTGTAATAGTTGGAGTTTTCACCACGTTTCCTTCTGTAGTCGACTCATCTAACGACTGGGCATGAATATAGGCGACCACGATCATATTTGGTCGACTCCAACCCAAGTATTTACATCCAAAAACCCCACAAATGAATTGAATTAAGCTTCTCATAAAACACAAACCTCAAGCACAACGGCCTGGACGAGCACTGACCCATTATTTTCTCTTTAATGGCGTCACTCAACACTGGTCCCACAGCAGCTGACTGGATGTTAGTGGGACATTGCACAGCAGTGGGCGGCCATTCTCCCAAAGGGGCCAGACCAAATCAAGGCTAACCAGGGTCCCGTGTATGGTGCCGTGTGGGGGAGCGAGGGGGAGGGAAGAAGTCGTGCTGATTGGACAGCTGATTAGCAGGACCCAGGTGTCCCCCATTTTTCTCTTACATCAGGGGATAACTGTTGTCAGGGCAACGGGGTCAAAGCTGTGAAAAGTGAAATGATAATGACGACACTGACATTGCTGTGATTGATTGGACGACAGAAAGTTGCTAACGATCAAAAGCTGAAGCTGAATACATGGATTTCTGTTCAACCACAGCTCATTGTGTTTTATTCATTATATTTCTCCTTTTCCATTCAACGTGGGTTTAAAGTTATTTTTCCAACAATTAACTACTGATTTTCAACATTATTTCATTATTATTGAAATGTAAAACTCGACAACTCAACACACTCCCAAACTTCAAAACTTAAAACTCATCTGTTCAGACTGGCCTGTGCTCTATGACCCAACATTAACTCTTTTTGCTTTTCATCTTAATGTAATAATAGATAAAATGTATTATCATTATTATTATTAACAGCAGCGAGCGTGCTAAGTTTACTATTTACCACCAGTATAAAATGGAATATGCATATACTGCTTTTGTTGAGTTACTGAGTTTTTATGTTTTCCACGTTAAATTTAAAACGTTGAGAAAAATAAATCATGTCTTTATACGCAGTGTATGTAAAAACTGTTTTCTACTGTATGTTAGACCTTTCAAAGAAAAATGTAATTAGTAAAAAGAGTTACAAATTCCAAAAGTACTATTTGTTTATGGCAGAAACTTAAAATGAGAAATGTAATCCTAACTGTCAAAGAAATACTAACGATGGAGGGCTGCAGGATTATATTGAAATATATATATTTTGAGACTTTTCAGAGAACCATTGAATGAAGGAATGAATGATACCTTTATTACTCTCGTACATTTCTGTTATGTCACATTTTTGGCATTAAATGACAAGCAAGTTCTCATTTATAATCCTACCGTGCCTGAATCAAAGTCAGAAAAAACAGATAAAATGCACTCAAATAAAGAGTTTTTGGTGTTTGTAAAGGAAATAATGTGCAGGTAATCTAGATAATTGCAGTCTTGCAATTGGCCAAACACGACCACTAAAACTGAGATTTTGATTTGATATGCGATGAATAGTGCAAATTATAAAATGATTTAAAGGTGCAGTGAGCCATTTTGCTAGCTTAGCCGTAGCACCAACTCGACACCACTCCTCCCTCCCCTCACCTCTCCACCAAACCAAACATCCAGCATTTTCTTTTCTTTGTCACAACAGGAGAGTGGGTGGCAAACTTGAAATTGGTATTTTCTGTTCAGCCCTTTTAGGTTTTAGAAAATAATTCGATAACTCAGGTGCATGCACTCGCGAGAAACAGGAAAAGGGGGTAAACCATATTTCAAAACTCATGGTAAGTTGACTACTTTTGGGGTTTAGGGACATTTTTCCACAATATTTAAAAAAATGCGTCTGAGAAAAAAAATCACTGACTGCATATTTAAGTAAAATAAAATCCTAGAGCCACAAATGTTCTGCTATAGTCTGTAGACTGTCTGATTACTTCCCCTTTCTGCGGATGGAATTTTTAGTGCTGTGACATCCACGGTTCATTTGCGATTACAAGCTCCACTCAGAGTCATTATCGACAAGCAGTGATTAGCTACGGGCTAGTGACCCCGATGCCCCCCACCCTGCGGCTTGCACGCCATCGACAATGTTCTGCTTTGGTATCGAACGATCACCGGGTCACGTGAAACCGCCAGAGATTATCACAAAAATCTTGTTCCAGGAGGATATTCACTAACAACACTGTACATACATGGAAAAGGGTCACATTGGGCAAAGAAATGTTAAGAAAATGAAACATAATGTAAAGAAATCCTATCGATACATTTAATATTGAGGTTTAAAAAAACAAAAAAGATAGACATACTCAGGAAAAAAACAGTAATTATTTGTGTAAAAGTAAAAGTACATATTCATGGCTTTAAATTGTACAGATCTCTTAACTGGATAATAGAAGTTAGATCCTCTGCGACTGTTGTAACTTTTGCTCCATGCTCAATGTATTCATAATATTAGACTTATTACGATGACACAATTCAATTATATTCAATCACAATCGCTATGGCCCGTACAAACAATATTCCATGACCGGTAGATTCTTTCTACAACTCCTACATTCATAGTCAAACATTGGATTTGTCCCAACAGAAAGAGACTGTTGCTACATTTTGTGAATAAATCAGACCCAATGTGACCCAATGTGAAGAGGAAGACAGCATGAGAGCTGATTGGCTGAGTGAGGGTGGTCCTCTCCATTTTTACTTTTCTGTCTGAAAAAATTGTGTTCCTAAAATGTGACAGAAGCCAAAATTATAAATAAATGTGAAAACAAGTCTGAAAACAAGTGTTAGAACTGTTTAGAGAGATGAACTGTTTAGAGAGATGAAAACAAGTCTGATGTATCATATTACACAGGTACCATTTTACCAACATTTAGGAAAGAACCACCCTCTACACTCTAGACCAGAAAGAAACCAGAGAGAGACCAGAGGGAAAGACCAGAGAGAAAGACAATGAGACCAGAGAGGTAGAACAGAGAGAGAGACCAGAGAGAGACCAGAGAGGCAAGAGAAAGACCAGAGAGAAAGACCAGAGAGAGAGAGAGACCAGAGAGAGACCAGAAAGAGAGAGAAGAGAGAGACCAGAGAGAGAGACCAGAGAGAAAGAGAAGAGAGAGACCAGAGAGAGACCAGAGAGAGAGACCAGAGAGAGACCAGATAGAGACCAGAGAGAAAGACCAGACAGAAAGACCAGAGAGAGACCAATGAGAGAACATAGAGAAAGAATCTCCCAAAAAGATTCTTTGTTCGACCGCCTCTGGTCACACATCACCAGAATGATTGACAGCTGGGAGGAACAGTAGTCTTGATGATCCATCCGGATAAAAAGAATCCTCCTTAATACTGTACCTTTTTAAATTGAGCTTTGAAAGTTTCATACTCTCAGCTTTAAGCCATAAACAACAGTCAAATATTACATGAGCAAAACCATAATGTGTTTTTTTCCCCCCTGAGAGTCTATAGTGGAATATGACTTTACCGTTGAGCCATCTGGAATTGTACTGATCGGTCCTCATGGCTGTCTTCCTGCCCAGTGTGCGGAAGATGGCCGAGTCTGTTCCCATGAAATCGATGTAGACGCCGGCGTACAGCTCCCCATCTGTCATTCGCACAAACACAGAACCACAGGCCGTTGTCATGGAGGTGATGTCATGGCACAGGTTAAATCAAGAAACGTATATATACAGTATGATTGAAGGACCGGTCTCAAGTTGCCTCATCTCTCAAAGGCTGCATCCGAATGACGACGTTAATGACCCGACAATCACGGCCATTTTTGTACAACGCCAAGGTTAGTCAGGCAAACTCCCCGTTGATTTTATGTCATTGGGATTTTGTTATTTTATCATCAGGCGTGGTGATTGAGAAAACAGCTGACTGTAAAAGTAATGTTCACAGACTGACACCCACCTATGTTTTGGGTTCAAAGTCAGGCTGAATACATAGGAATAGATCATTGGAAAAAAATATATTGCTAATAAACACATATTGTATACAAAGTTTTTTGAAAAGCCAGATATATTTTATTGTTGAATATTGTAACTAGCACTTTGATTTTCCAAATTGTTCCAAAAACACTGAGATATGTTTTGGCAAATTAAATATTTGTATACTGTATGTTAAGCCAATTATGTAAAAAGACCAAAATCTGTGCCATTTTCTGGAGAAGCTTGTCATTAAGTGATGTGCTCAGTTGATGGAGACAATACAGGAGAATCTACTTTGACATTTTGGACGGTAGCAGTTCTTCACTCCTCCTTTGCTCTAGAATGTGGTGCTCAAACTCTATAGAGTTATATGGACTCTGACATGTATTATAGATCTGGATCAGTCTCTTTTATCTTGATTAACGACCACTTCTCACAACTGCTTTCTTAGGATAAAGCCTCATTCATTCTCGCACAAATATTTGTCTCATCCTTTAATAAAACCACTTTCAGCCCTCATTTGTTTATAGTAAACAAACAAACACACCGGTAATAAAATAAGATATGCATTTAGGGAGTGCACAGCAAAGGCCATGTATCGTCCGGAAATTTGAATGTGGAAACTTCATCATCACATCATATCCACAGACCAAGTTTGAGCTCAGTTCCTTCAGTAGAAACACACATGCACCATTCAGCACAAGGTCCTCCTGTGTTTCTTTTTAAAGGAACTGTAAGATTTGATTTTGGTGTTACAGTGGTATCACGGTGACGGTGGTCTCGCCTCTCAACAAGAAGGTCCTGGGTTCAACGCCCCTTATCCAATCTGGATGTGGTTTGCTACAATTGGTTCAATGGATAACTTATGTTTTCCCTACAACTAAAAACATGTAGAACAGGCTTGTTTGTATCCAGGACTCCCCAAAAAGAAATACTAAAATCTCAGCGGGATAATCCTGGTCACTAAATTATAATAAATAACTCAGTGACCTTTTATATAAAAATACTCTCATGATTATCTAACTATATCACGGATAAAAGGGACTGATTTCTTTATTTATTTCACTAAAGAAATTCTATCCTGACACAGACACATATGCAGTCAAAAGTGTAATTTGTATAGATTTCAACCTCATGGACCTGTGTGTGTGCGTGTGCTTGTGTGTGTGCGCGAGTGTATGCTCTGCTGTTTGTGAAAAAAAAAAAATAACATGGACAAAGGGTTTGAAAAAAGCCTGTAACAAGCAAAATCCACCTGCTCCAGAGGTGAACAACACAAAGGTTAAAAATGCGGCTCTGGTCGTAAGTGTCATGCACGTACTTAAGGTTAAAGTGAATTCTCCACATGCAGGACCACCCAAAGGACAAGGGCAAACACAACACAGCCCCGCTAAAACACTGGGTGTATTATTACACGGAGGAATTTGTTTTCATCAAAACCTGAATGCAGTAGAATGGCAAGGCACGGAAACGTAACCACATCGCTGGGTTTCATGTGACGGCACGATATTGTTTGGGTTCATTTTGGAATTAATAACACATGTTTTGAAAGAATAATATCCCCATGAGAGAATAACATTCAATGGACAACAGTATGTTTGCAAAATTGAATACGTAAAAAGTGAATGCATATAACACTAACATTTTCAAACTGCAAGAACTCCCAGAGCCCTCATTTTGACTGCTCCCATTCAAACCAATGGAAATCTGAGAAATTCCACCAAAGAATGCTTCCTTTTTTACCAGATTCATTAAATAAAAGTACTGTAATTTATAAGGTGTTTATCTCAACTCACTTTTAATAAATCTGGTCACTATAACTGCAACTGAAATATAGCAAAAAAAGGCTAATGCTAACTTCTGCTATGGTTACTAGCGCTTGATTTTTTTCTTGTTGAAAATGAGTTAAAGTTAAAACTCCTCATATTTCCAAAGTAATATCAAATTTCATGTATTGACATAGAAGTAAACTCCAAATAGAAACAGAAAAAGTCACTAATTTCTGAAGACCTGCATGTTTGTTTTTAATCAAATTCTTTATTCGTATTTTGTTATATTTATGAAGACTTGAGGCGCTTTGTGAAGCCTTGTGTTGGAAAGGCGCTTTAGTGTGTTTTATTGATTGATATGAAATGAGTAATTACACTTTCAAAACGAAAAGCCGTCGAATGGACTGCTCTGGTAGTTCTAGTGCTAAATCCTTTGAGTCTCAATAGTAGTTTAATCATCCATCCATCCATTTTTCTTGCCCTTAGTCCATTTCTGAGTCTGGGTGGGTTGGGGGTGGCCGTCAGAGATGCCACCCTATTCACAGAGCACCAACCGACTCGTTTCAACACTAAACTAAATATTTCACTGTCTCTCAAATGCTTCAGTAACAAACAGTGCACTCGTGTTTTTACATGTGGCAAAACAATAAATCTTCCTTATAACTCTGGGACACGTCTAAATCACTTTTTTTTCTTCTATTATTTTTCTTGGTGAGCGATCAAGTTCTGGGTTTGTAAAAACAATGATTATATTATCACGTCACGGTGGAGACGTTTTACGACTCAGACAAGTGGTTTTGGCTTCGGGGCACAGGCAAACTCTATAATGACTGTATTGAATAGAGCACAAGTAAATACTGTATGTGATGGTGAACCGGGCGAAGGAGAAGGTACTCACTGATCAAAGCTGAGACACTGTTGAGCTTCGGGTCGTACGGACATTTTCCTTTACCCGAATCCACTTTTCCGGGTTCCAGTCTGAATATGTACTCCTGCCAAATGAGGGTAAACAAGTGTTACTATTATGCTGTGTTTATTAGTTTTATTCTCAGCGTCGGAAGGCACTGAATGTGATGATACGGCAACAAGTGATAAATGGAAGTCAGGGACGACATGTGATCCTAAAGGCACTGAATCTTTCTTCTAAAGGGGAATAAAAACATTTCAGTTATCAGAGATGCGGAAGAAAAAAACCATCAAACTCATTCGGCATGCGTTTGAAGTTAGTGTTTTGTAAAGGAACTGATATGCTTAGTGTGAATAAAAGAGCATGGCTGAGTTTGTCTATGTTTGATGTGAGTTTGTCTGGGATTTTTAAGAAAACGAGGAAACAAGAGAAGACGACGAAAACAACATAAAAGCAGTCTGCAAAAAGGCAAGTGAGATGAATGATTATTACCCACAAACTAAATTATCCAACGTCAAAGGTAATAGTCTCTGTTCTGGGCAGGTATCACTTTTATTGCTGAAAAGATGCGTAGGAACATGACGGCCATAATAAAGAAAGGTTTTGTTTTAATTTCAAATACACTTCATACAATTAATATTCTGAGTGTTTAGCACATACTGGATATAAAAATGTATAACTAACCTTGTATATAAAACCAGGGGTCTACTGCAAAGATTTCAGATTTCTTACATGAACTAATAATGCATAGTGAATATTTGCTATATTTCCCTTTTTATATTATTTTTTTTATTCATTTATTTGACAGGGACATCACAAGTCAACATAGAACAAAACAAGCTTGTAACTGATGCGATTATGATCTTAAAAACGTACCTATATACACTGTTTAAATCATTTACACACACAAACTCAGTGCTATGTATATGTGTGTAGAATCTATATAAAATTAATATCTGAGCCCCCCCCTTAAAAAAGTAATAACATTATGGAAGTATTTGAAGTCCACCTTGGCCTCCATGGGCTCTGCTGTGGTGCCGAGGTCTGCTGCTCGACTGGTCCTTCCTCCAGACTGCAGCGGCTGTAGGAACTGGGAACCCTAAAACACACGGGACAGAGGGACCACGCCATTACTGACACGGGACCCCCCACAACAGATGCACCGAACCCCGACATCGCGCCGACAAGGCCAAAAGAAACATGAAGCAGTGGAAAAAGAAGTAAATGAAAGTTGGAACAAAACGGACCAGAGACAAGTTTGTTTAGAAGGAGTTAGAAAAGAGTCGTGCAAACAGCTGGAAACTCATGCCAAACATGCAACTGTGGAAAAGAAACAAGATTTAAACAATAACAATGAACAGAGAACATAAAGTAAAAAGATGGATGAAGCAACAGCACTGATAAACAGAATAGAATGTGTTCATATTGGCTTTCACTTTAGTTCAGGGATAAATGCTCCAGACGCACACCAATCAACACCGACAGATGTTGGCTTAAGTTTTATCTTAGTAAAAAAAAAATTAAAAACGTAGATAGGCAGCTATAAGGCAGAGGTACATACAGTAATTTTCATATTTCTATCCAGTGATAGCTCAAGGATTCGATTCTTTAAATGCGGTCTAAATTCACTGACATCCCAGAGCAATGTTTATTCCAATAATGCATCTACATCTACTGGGATTTTTGGATTCAGATTAGGATTCTTTTTCATTTTCTATTTGTAGTGAAACCACACAGGAATACATCTGCAAAAGTTCAGTGTGCACCAGACAAGTACATAAATAAAACAAGCTAAAAAATTGCAAGACAAAAAAAGCCACTGTGAATTCGATCAACAAAAGCAGTTTCAATACAGGTGCAAGATCATAAGGTGTCCTGCTGTTCTATAACTGATAATGCAACACTGAAATTTTCCCACTGCGGAACTAAAAAAGAATCACTTAATCTTAATCTTAATCTTTGTTCAACTGATATAGAGGAAAGAAGCTGTTATCAAACCGACCAATCTTCTACCAGAGGGAAGAAGCTGGAACATGGCTTTTCCAGGGTGACCAGAAGATTAAGAGTCATTATCAAAAGTGGTAAAAGAGCTACAACACTTTTTTGATTTTGTAAACTTTATAAAATGGGGTTCTAGTATTGAGCCCCTTCAAAAGAGAGTTTAAAATGTTTTCATTGTGACACCAACGCTCACGGCTCCTGGCTCTGCACACGGCGATGCCACATAGCAGTTTCGGGGGAGACGCTGAATGACAAGAAGAGCTTTGACCTTTGCATTGAAACCGGATCTGTCCATTTGAATGGTGAGCCGACACAGACGCAGTGTGGACGAGGGCGGGCGGCAGCTGCAGGGGTCCGAGGGGCCGAGTACAAGGCTGATGATGGATGAGAGGCTCTATCAGCAGAGAAGGGCTTTACACGCGACGGACTACAGGCTCACCGTGCCAACAGGTGGAGGGGGGTGTGTTTTAACTGTTTACCCTTGGCTCGAGCACGTCTGTTGATTTCATGGGACGTCATAACATCATATAATATAAAACATGTGTCTGTGTGATGGCGGTTATATTGTTCAAGGATCCAAGAGGCATGAGATTAGATAAATGACTGCAAATTGGAACAGGCTAGCTCAATGAAGCCTAATAAGTAATTGAATTTGTGGATTTTGTATTCTTTTTTTAAACTCCTCTAGACTATTAACCGTTTGTTACACTCCCCATTCAGGGCTTAAAAAAACACATGTTGTATATAGTCACAAGAATCAAGATATGAGCCCTAACAACTGGGCCTTCTGTCTTCTAAATTGGTTTTAGTTCACAAAAAACACGAGAGGGAACAGACCAGTGCCTTTTCTGATTGGCTTCTTGGTTTCTAGGTTGTTGCTACTCATATATGTGGCTCTAGATACCTGCTCATGAAGCCTGTTTGAGCTCTGATCTTCTGAAAATGGCAAACAATATGGGTGAGATCAGGTTAGTCTAGTCTTTCTACAGTCTATGGTTTACTATCGGGACTACCTCACATGACTCTCATTAGACTGTTTTTCATTATGCCTTGAAATAGAGCGAAGAAGCCAAAAAATCTGTCTCATCATGCCACATCCATATCTGCCTGGCACCAAATGTTGGTTTTGATGAATTACAAAAAAAGAGTTTTGTTTTACCCCTCCGCAAGCAACATTCACATTTTTGCATGAGGACCTTTAATATATGCTGTTTATATGTTATTAACAACAGTCAATCCTAATAACCTGGGTGTGTTTTGAAGTGTAAATTGAAGCGTCTGCATAAGATAACAAGTGATACGGCTCTTGGTCTGCGCCGTTGAGCAACACACCTCTCCTTCCACTTGTGTTTTGTGTAAGGATCAAGAATTTGAGAAACTTTTCACTTTTGGACTTGGCGGAAAGTGAACATATGTTGAAGGATAGTTTGTTCCTTTAAATGTATAACTTATGAGAGCTTCTTTTTGTTGTACTTTGTAGTGTTTTGCACACCATGGTACTGTATCTTTGCCTTTTTGTCTGTCAAAAAAAACAAAACATTACATTCTTTAACATTTACACCTGGTTTGTTTTGCATCCCATTCCCCTTCCAGAGCTGGATTTGGGTTTGCAACAATCTGTACTAGCATTGAGCGGTCGTCTTGTCCATGTTTAGTCACATAAATTTAGAGTAGTAAAATTGACGCTACCCTTAAGAAGCACTATATCATCTGTGATTACACTTTTACCTTATACAATCAACTGTGGTGGATACATAACAAAAGTCTTTTAGACAGACATATGCTGAGATTATTAATGCAACCACCTCATTTCTATTCCCCAATAACATGATTCCTCAGGACATCCCCACCCAGCGCTTCTCTCCAATGAGAGATTTGAGTCTCTGATTTGTGGCATACAGGTCCATCACCAACTGCAATTTTACACCAATAATTGAACTCCAGAAAGGAAAGGTTTTCTCATAGACCTTCAGACCGCAAACTTGAATGAATCGATGAAAGCCAAGAAGCAGAAAATGAAGAGGAGACGCAGAGAGAGGAAGAGAGATCGAGAGAGAGAGAGAGGCCGTCTGACCCAAGATTGATTGACAGATATGATTGTTGTGGAAGAGGGCGATAAGGTCATTCCTGGTTTCTAGGGTTACCTGAGACCTGCGCCCGCGGTCCACGTAGGTGCAGATGGGGTTGTAGGCTCCGGTGCCGCACACGTACAGATGAGTGCGGTTCCACGGCTCGATCAGACGGATGAAGTTTCCACATTCTCCCTGAAAAACACAAGAGCAATATGTTCTTCAGCCAAGCAGACAGAGGCATCTTAATTGTTGCTTATTGCTCAGCTCTAATTGCAGGAAGTTTCTCTTGATTAGAGGAACATCAGTACAGGCTGGAGTTTATACAAGCCCAGATTGAAGAGCAGCCATACAACAGAGGCATTAGTGCAATGGGATACAATGGTATTTCATTATTACTGGGAAATAATTATATGTACTTGAGGGAGATTTATTTAAAAAGTTCATGCTTGAATTAAGAAGTATTTTTCTTGGTTGGAGTATTTTCTGTTATGGTAATCTATAGTTTGACACATGCTCTAATGGTACTTTAATACACATAACTTTAGATATTGTTTGGTCTGCCTTTGGAAACGGTTGAATAACACTAGAAGGTCAAATTAACGAGAGAATAAAATAATGTGAGACGATTTGCGCTTGTAAAATGTTCTATGTAAAACACTGTGATGAGAATGGCTTGCGTTGTTGATAATAAATGCTGTAGAGTTTCAGCTGGTGATGGCCATGTGATTGTTATAAATGAAAAAAGGCAAATTGCTGCATACTTATTTCTATTTTGATTATTTTTGCAATGGATTTTATCTGCTTCACATAAAATGTCTTAAACTCTGGTGCCTAAAGGGCTATAACATGAGAAAAAACACTGCTTAAACACATATTACTTGTTATTGCATGCTCCTTAAGGCCAAAACAAATGCCTATAGACTGACAAGAGCAATGAAAAAGATTCTCATATGAAATGTACACGAGTAAAGAGACGGTTAATTCAATATATTTACTCTACATTTACAGTATATATAAAAAGAATAAACAACGGAAAAGACTTCATAAAATGCCCTGGTGGCAAACGGCCCTCATTCTGGCTCAGCCCCAGCCCACGGTCCCGCTGCTGCCTGCGTTGTGTTTGGCAGCTGGACCCTTGGCTCCAGCCTCAGAACCACACTGTCAATGTTTCCCAACACCAAACTGCGCGCCCAAGAAAAGCACTGGGCCTCTGCCTCGTCCACATTTTACACCACCTCAACCTTATGTCAGCGTCAACAGCGGAAAACCATTTGGATTTAACAGATTTAAAGTGAGGGTGGTTTCAAATATTAAGCCTGACTAGTTTGGTCAAATGTGTCTTGAGGCCGATCCACACTTATTGGATAATTGGACTCAGGTCACATCAGAAGACTTTGCACCAGTCTTCATGAAGTCAAACTGTTTCATGGGACTATAGTGGACCAGTGTGCACTTGTTTAAAGCTTTCACATGTCCAAAACTCAAGCATAATTTTCCACAAGTGAATCAGAATTAGTATCACCGAGTGAACCTGCAGGAGCAAAGAGTGAACGCACGGTTAATGAACCAAAATATGTTGAAAATTGAGTTATTCCGAGCCAGCAGGAGAATTAGACAGCTCGGTGTGGCTTTGGTCGACTTCATTCCTGAAAATAACTTCATTCCTAGAAATAAATAGGAATGTTGATGTCTTTTTAATTGATTTGGTGATTCGAAAATGTGGTGATTATGGAAAGCAAATGAAATGCTTTATTCTATTATACTTTTATGTTAAATGTAGAGTGATTATTTATGCTTATTTTAATGCCTTCATGAGTTCTATCTTGCTCAGCACCTTAGGTTGTATGAACTGTGCTATAAAAAAAAAACTTGCCTTGCCTTTTTTTGAGGATGACTTTGTACTTTATGTAAGCTTTAGATCCCAAACTTTGACGAAAGATTTCTCTCAAACGCAACAACAGAGCAAAGTGGTTGGAAAATTAAGGAAGTAGATTAACAATTTCATAAAAACAAAAATCTTAAATCATACCATTCATAAAACAAAACCAAACCAAACCGGAGAACAAAAACAGAAAAACACGAGCAAAATCTATTACACATTCAGCCTTCCTAAAAAAAGATTTAGAGTAAATATGGGAGACAAAACCGGTGCACTTTCTAAGAACCTGTGGTAAAAACAACTTTATAATCCACATTTATCCGTCCAGCTGTCGGTTTATTTTCTCAATCTCCCCGAGCTCTAAAACTGGAAAACTGCTCCACTTCCACTGGTAATATGTTTGCTGATTCGTCCATCATATGTGCTGCTTGTGACAGCTGGTGTTGAAGAAAGCATGTACTGTCATAAAAGAGATTGTGCTCAGAACTTGGGGGCAGGAGGGGCGGGAGAGGGGAGACGTTTTGGCAGATCGGAGCCGAGCGACAGATGCATCCTGGTCAGAGGTTTTGGGGCTAGTGCGTTTGGTGTGCATCTTGTATTATTCATTGCCCCAAGAGAGAGAGAGAGAGAAAGAGACAGAGAGAAAGAGCGCACACACAGGATGATTGCCTTTGACCTCCTAGATCCCTCTCCAATTGACATCATCTGTCATTCCCTAAAGAGCGACTACGATTGCCAACGCGTCTTTTTGAAGCCAATTTCATATTTTTGTGATGAAATTTCAAACTGGGGTGTCCATAACAGGTCTCGGTACACGGGCAATATGATGTAGCCGGAGGTGGGAGAGGTTCCATATAAACACAAACTAATGTATAAACCAGTTGGACGGGTATTGGAGACCGAATCAGATGGATCACACCTCATAATTTGTGAGACCTGTTTTTGTATGAATACTAATGCATTCATTTATATGCATTGAAAAGGGGTTTTTGTTACAATCACTAAGACCGGATTGAAAAAGGATAATCTGTAGCTGAACTATGAATTTAGGTTAAATTACTTGTATGTTTACAAAGCACAAATAAACTCCTGCATCCCTCACCTGCTCTGGATTGCATTGGGTTGAGCAAAGTGCATGTCTCTTTGAATATATCTTCCACACTTGCAAAAGAGAAGTCATACTTTTGAGCAGTTTTAGGACATTCATTTTCATGTAACAGCAGCCAAAAACACCATTGGACATGGCTTGCTGTACATTGTTATCCTTAATATTAAACCTCAAACGGCCTTTCACATTTGGCAAATAATATTTCTATTAGATTATGTTCTCAGAGGGGGTTTAGGACAGAGGAAAACTAAAACTTTCTATTGCATACTTACATTGGTGTCTTTTCCTGACAACACACACTCCATCCTCCTCTGCTGAGCCACAGGCCAATGGATCTACAGCAAAAGTAGTAAATAAAAAGCGGTTAGCAATGCAAAAAAAAAAATCTATGAAATCCAACCGTCTCAGTGTGTAATTCCTCACTATGAGCGGCTCCTTGTTGATGTCGTGCAGGTCCAGAGACAGGATGTAGTCTTTGCTGCCCACATACATGCGGTCGTGGTCCTCGTCCATGCGCAGTATCCGATAGTCCGTTGAGTTGAGCAGGAAGGAGAAGTGGTGAGCTGTGCCAGTGGACTTAAGTTCTGTGGGAAAAAAAACAGTAATAATTAGGACACAATAGTTCATTTTATTCATGGAAGAAAACGTTTTTTCGGAACACTTCCTGGTAAATGTATTAGGGCTGGGAATTGGCGAAAATATGATGATTCAATACTATTGCAATATTTTGGGCCATATTTTTCGGTACAGCCGGTATCGGGGTACCGCCAGTATTGCTCAACTTGAATGTGACATTTATTATGGTCCGTACAAAAACTTAAGAGGGTAGTGCAAAAATCCTTGAACATTCAGCCCACAGGACCTTATTGCATAATTATTCTCTGAACAGACAACCTCTGCATGAATGATACGCTCCCAGGACATCACTTTCATTATTCAAATACAATAGACTAGAGTCACAAAAGGCAGACATAATAGAGTAACATAAACCTCAGATATAAATTATCAGAGTAAACTCAGAGTATACTCTGAGAAAACACAAAAGTTAAACATCTCAATACTTTGCTCTACAATGAGATGCATGAGCTAGCACAAGGGTTTTCTCATCATCAATTAGTCTTTTGACACAATAAACTGACTCAATGTACCAATGTTGATTGTTTTAGCTAGATAAAGTAATTTGACACATGAACTGTGATAAAGTTGATAGTGTCACCCGGCCAACTTCAGCTCCGCCAATATACTTCTCGGTCATTTCATTGACTATGCCAATATTTGTGATCTTTGCCCCAAGATCATGTACTGTATATGATGCTAATGTAGTTAGTGAAGTAGTGAAGTAAAAATGTATTTTCCAGCCAACTCCATGTCACACCTAAAAAGATAATTATAAAATGACATAATAATATCATCATAACCACAATTCCCCTGCTTTCTCTCAATATAAACAACAAAGTGTAGCAACTAATAAAAAACATGTAACTACAAAGGGGCATTAAAGTGCAGACAATAGACCATCGACATCACATAAAGTTAGGACCCAAGTTTGGATTGGCATTTTAGAGCCACAAGGCACTTTTAATAAATGGAACTTGGCTGAACCCCAAAAAATACTGTGTTACACCCATTTTTTCTGGAAAGACTCAGAATATTATTTGATATCGCTGCTTTTTATATTGTGACAGAAAAAGACTTTGACATAATCCTCCCTTGCAAGACCACTGACTTAATATCACATTAAGCCGTTTCTGTGCGCTGCTGTTTAATGGGAAAAGCAGAAATGGAGGTGTTTGGTGGGTGTTGAAACAGCTCTCCTCCTGGTTGTCCCATTAACTCCACATTATGTTTTCGGATTGCGCTTGGGAAAGTGCAACCTGAGATAGCGGCAGTAGTTCCAGCAGAGAAATTCATAACGCCTGATAAAGGATCCGTGCCTGATACAAACTGAATATAAAACAGATAATCTCTTAAAAACACATCGCACAACCTGTTTCAATCCAACGGAAAGTGTGAAGAGACATTTTCCACAGGTGAACGTTGAAATAGGGAGTGAATCTTGAGAGAATGTAAGCCTAGAAACTGTGAAATATTTCAATCGTGCCACAATGTTACTGCAATGATGAGGATAAACTGGATGAGCTGTTATTTCTTCAGTGTTTGCCATGGCCACCCAAGACTTTCCCCACTATAAAAACACATCGGGACTCCTATAGCAACTACATACATTCAAATACACAGGATCGACCAATGAAAGATTGACCAATCCCGAAACCACCAAGTAAACACAGTCAGACACAGCTGAATTAATCAACACAGAATCATACTTTGATAATCGTGTAATCATTGAATATTAAAAACACAAACAAATAGGAAGAAAATGGTCGCTTAAGTGAACGATACAAGGCTCACAATCTGATATTATTACTACTTCCTTATATGTGATGATATACCCATTTTGTATGCAATTTAACTAGAACCAAAGATGATTTTTTTTTTAATTTTATTGTCAAATCTTTCATCATCAAAACAGTTGTCACATACACCAAAAAAGGCGCAGCAATAGAAAATACGTCCTGATAATTTATCAATACTGTAGAAGAAATACAGTACATACCTCAAATGATAGTGGCTTAATTATTATACCAAAATGTCCGCAAAATTGAAAATATTGATTAGTAAAAGCATACCACTAATTAACTTACGACTGAAACTTACTAAAATCTCCTTAATGGCGACCCTGCTCCCATCCCAGTGTGGGAAATACTGTAGGCCCACTACAACTGTAAAGCGTTTTAGGTCTCAGTCTGTAAAAGATGCTATATAAATTAAGATTACTTTCCTACAATAACACAAAACTAAACATCCTGATTGAAATGACTAAAAACTAGATCGAAGTAGTGTAACATTCAATTGATAATTTGGTTTTTATGGGCCAGCTTGATCATGTGTTTGGGGTAGGGCGATATGGCAAAAAAGTAAACTCTCGATTTTATATCCTGCTTTGGACGATTTCGATTTTAAATTGATTTTCATTAAAGTCACAAAGACAGACTTTGCCGTTAAAAATAATCAAGTTTCAAAACTATTTTTAATTTGTTTCCCCCAATACATATTATAAAAATCTATTACAGACCCTGCTGATGTTTTAAGTACCATTAATCTCTCTCTCTCACGCTAATTCTGGTACATTTACATTGATGCTTTTGGCTGACGTGTTGATTAATGTGCACTGTCCTAATTCAAATAAATAAATAAATAAAAATAAAATGTGCTGCTGGAACTCTCACAATATCCTTCATTCGATTTCACGATTTTCACATTTTTCACAAATTCAATTTTTTCAAAAGACGATTAATTGCCTAAATTTGATTTATTGCCCAGCCCTAGTTTGGGGTTATATGTGGATAATGTATACACTTTTCATATCAATGGACCTTTCCCAACAATGTATCCAGTAAAAACCCTGTGATGCTAATTCTGTTGGGCTCTATCTTACAATAAGTTCAATGTGTAGGCAAGCATAATTGTGGCATTGAGGCAACATTACTTCTCTGTTTTATTAGCCGTAAACACCTGTATATTTACTCTGTTTCTATTGATTGCATAGTGAAAGAATGTTGAGAGTTGAAAAATAAAGTCCATGGCTGATTATTGCTTCTTCTTATATTTCTTGAAGCTCATACCATTCTAAGTAGTCTCAGCGTCAACATGTAGCGCAATATGTCTCTTGCCAAATCATGCTTGAAAATGACAGGCATAAAGAGTGTGTCTATTTGTGGATCGGGCTTGTAATAATTCTTGTGACATCAAAGACTCAGCCGTTCACCCAACACCGTCCAATCCAGACGGAGATCTCAGACAGCCAGGACCCAGACTTGCCCACATTTGTCACCTCCACACTCACATTCTCACTTTGAACAGGAGTCTGCAGCTCAGGTCACGGCGCAAAAGCACTGCATTTACAATTAAACACTCGTCACAACACGTTATCGGAGAGGGCCGAGGAGCAGAGAGGGCTGTCACCATACTCTCCTTAACTCGTCCTTCAGTCAGACTGGTTTGATCAATACAGCGTTTATCTGGACCTTACAGACTGACGTGAAGTGACAGAAAGCTACATCAGGTTTTGAAGGTCTGTCACGGTAATCACGACGTTGACTTCTATTCTCATCATTGTTATCGATCGTAATCATTTATTTTATTTATTGTCTGTCAAAATTAGTTATGGTGTCACGTCTAAGTAAAAGGCCATGGCCTCCTGCCTCCTCTTCACAACAATCTTCTTGCAAATATGAAGCGTCTTCTCTGACAATGTTCAAATCCAGGATAAAAACAGTTAAATGAGCACAAACAGTTTGCATTCAGGAGCTACTTTTAAATGAATGTTTGCATCAAATTCTAGTTAAATGCCGGAAAACTTTTCCCCTTTAGGTGTGTTTTCATTATGGTCCTGACAACGGTTGCTAAGGAGCCTTTGCTGGCTCTAATTGGCTGAAGTCCATTTTCTCAAACCTATTTTTGAGAGAAGACAAATATATATGTATTTTCTTAGTTGAGAATGTGAGTAATTTAGATAGATAGATCATTCTAATAAGCTAACAATAGTAGTAATAACAATAATAATAGTAACAATAACAATAATAACAAGACCTGCTTCATGACTTCCACTGATGTCTGCTGTCGTTGTGTCCTTGGGCAAGACACTTAACCCAACTTTGCCTGAAGCTCCCACTGAAAGATCAAGGCTCCTGTGGACTCACCACCTGCAGGAGGATCAGTGAGGGGCTGGTGCTCTGTGAACTGGGTGCAGCTCTGACTGCAACCCCCCCCAACCCAGAAATGGATTTAGGGGAAGAAAATGGATGGATGGATAATAAAAATAATAGTAATAATATTAATAATAATTATTAAGTAATTTGGCCACGGTATAAGCAGATTAAACACTTACAGTACTAAAGAATTACTCATAGTCCTTTCAGAATTATTGCACAATGTTAAAACGCCAGCAAATTATATGCTTAATATGATGTGTCAAGGAAAGAGTGAAACCACAAAAACACAGCACAAAAGGGGGCTGGAAACATTTATACAAAATAATACTTTGATGGACTCTGGCTCCAAATCAAATGACTTTACTGATATGTTTGGTTTGACTTGGCCTCAAATCACATAATTACAGAGTTTATAGGAATAGAAGTTTCTCATTATCAGAAATTGGGCAATTTAACATAATTGTAAAAAACACATTTGAAAACGTATTTTGTTTTTTTTCCAAATTAGCCGACCACCGAGAAACCATTACCAATATGAATAGATTTTTAAGTACACAATGGGCAGCTTTCATCGCTCATCAAAGACACTGGGCCATTTAATGAATAAAATTAACATTTCATAATTAAAGCCAGAGAAAAAATGTCAACAATCCAAAGCATGGCAGGCTAAAACACATTTTCTTTTGCCTTGTGCCTGTGGCGTGTTGAGATAAGGACTAAAGGTATGATAACAGCCCACCTCCAAGCTCGCTGATAGCTGATCTCGCTGTCAGCACCGCAACTCATCCCTTCAAACGCATTCCTGCTGCTCCGGATTCTCCACGACACTAAGCAGCCCTTCTCAATCTGAGGCACGCGTACTACTGGGGGAACGCAGGAGTATTTAGAACCTCAGTATGATGACGAATTCTACAGGTTGACATGTTTATCCGCAGATTTCTTTCTCAACTTTAAACATTTGTATTTGTTCACGTGTCAGTGTTGGGGACTCGATGAGAACTGTAAGTGAATGTCACTCGATCTCAATCTTCATCAATCTTGGTAATCAACATGTAAATTATAATCGAGAGACAGTGATTATGGGTCTGAATGGGTTCTTCTGACTTGTTCTGTCTCCTAAACTCACTGTTTGGAGAGAAAAAACAAATCCAGGGACCATCCAAGTCTTTACATCTGTTCATTCGTCTTTGATTTTGTTTGGCTAATTAACCCTAAGTTTAACACACAATTTAATGTATAAAGTCAAATGTTTAATTGCTCCTACAAATACATGTCAGACTTTGATAAAAAACATAAAAAAAATAAAACATTGAAAAGGATCAATATGAGGAGAAATTGTGATATCTAGAACTCACCCTAGAACGGCAGAGAGCAAAGCCAAGTTAACGGCTGATTTTGAAAAACTCAAAGCTTATCATTGGGATATTTTTTACCATCTGACCATCTATCCATTTTCTTCCGCCTCATCCGTTGCCGGGTCCTGGGGGCAGCAGTCTAAGCAGAGACACCCAGACTTCCCTATCCACACACACTTCCTCCATCTCGTCCGAGGACCCCAAGGCGTTCCCAGGCCAGCTGAGAGACATAGTCCCTCCAGCGGGTCCTGGGTCTTCCCCGGGGTCTCCTCCCTTTTTGTTACCATAGTTGCCATTTGAAATAACAGTGTTTTTTTTGCAGTGTGAGAAATGGTTGCTCTTTCTAAGCCATTAAGGTTTGTCTGTTTCTTTATATTCCATTGATCCTGCAGGAATGTCTTTGCAGTGCAACAGAGACGTCACAACTGAGTTAAAGGTGAAATAACACTTCATGGGAACTTTTAAGAAATGCTGCTTTGAGCCAAGGAAATGTTACAAAGTGCGACCCTCCTTGACATTGTGTTAAATGGCTGTATTTACAAGCAGCTGGTAAACGCTGCAATAATATGGCGCAAGTGTCTGTCAATGAGGATAACAGGATCTGGAGAGTTTCAGCGCATACTCCTCCTCCTCCTCACAAGGTCTTTGTAATGGCTGCCAGACGCACACGCACTCAAGCAGTTAAGACATCTCCTCTTTCGCTTCTTTCTCTTCGGGATTGTCTCCACTCCGATGACTTTCTTGGATCAAACCCAGAGCAGCCTTTAGCAGAATCTGACCCACATCTGCTGGTAAACTGAGCCGCCCCTGTGTCCACCTGTTGAGGACAGGATTGGACATCTTTGTGACTGAAGAGTGGCCTTCATGGGTGGTTGCGAAAGGTGACAAGAAACTATAGCGTTTACTCAACCGTGTGTCATTATGTGTATAACAAATATGTATATTTCAACATGACAGCATATCTGTGGATCACAGAATACTGTTCAAAAGTCCTTCTACATTACAAACTTAGAATGTGAAACTATCATTCGTCAGACTCATTACATGCAAATCGAGAGATATCAGGCTTTTATTTGTTATAGTGTTGATAATTGGCACAAAGGTTGCAAAAATAACACATTTTTTAATAAACTGTATATACACCAAACTATGTTTCTTAGCTGTGAATTTAAGCGTTTACAGCTATGGAACAAAGTAGGTACTTATTTGTGTACTTTGTGTGCTCATGCTCTAGCTACTGTCCTGTATGTGTGCTGCAACATTGAAATTTCCCCACTGTGGGACAAATAAACTGGATCTCTTATCTTATCTAATCATCAAAATTAGGCTTGACACATGTTTATAGCATAGATTGGTTTTACATTTAATTTGAATTAAAGAAATACATAACTAGTATTTAATGTTCTAATTTTCCAAGTTTTTCCCATATTACATTTCACTTCCGATTAAAATAAAAAAATAAAATAAATTCAAAATTGATTGATTTAACTATTGCTCAATGCATACATGTTCAGGCACACAGATCAGAGTTTATTCATCTCTAAATAATTCAAGCTATTTATTTTCTTGTTCGACTGTTCTTTTTTTCCGATTTATCCTTATGCAAAGTGACATTGAAGCTTCCCTGCTATGGGATGAAAAACATTAAAATACCAAATGTCACATATATACATTACATTAGTTTAGTGCAAATTGTTGAGGAAGATTTGACGGACAACAGAGACTGACAATCGCTGTTTGAAATCTCGCAGCTTCTACCTGTTGCCAGATAATTGGGCGCTGCTGATGACGCTCTGCCTCCCAAGCTGTCACTCAAACCTCAGGTCGGCTGTCACTACATGGAGTCTATAAATAGAAGTCTATGATCCTAATTTCCCCCAAAGTCGATAGCAAACCTGCATCAGAGCGTATAATGAAAAGCAGAGGAGATAAATGTAGCGCGCACTGAGTTCACTTTCAAATGGAGGGAGAGGTTAATTAAAGCACAGGGGAAAGGAGGTGGATCTGTGCCTAAGTGACAGAATGGGTTATTTTGAAACAGCGCAAGCCTCAAATCAGTAAAAATGTAATCTATGGGAGGGAGTGTATGTTGCCGTTAAAAGAAACAGAGCAGGAAAAAATAGGAATTTAAGAATACAAGGTTTTACAAGAAAATGTCAGAGATTTTATACTTAATTCTTGTTTATTTGTTATGCTAAAGTTGGACATTTTCTTGCATCTTCATTACGCCAAAGCTAGAGATTTCATACTTGCTTATTTATTATGCTAAAGCTAGTGATTTTATACTTGCTTATTTATTATGCTAAAGCTAGTGATTTTATACTTGCTTATTTATTATGCTAAAGCTAGTGATTTTATACTTGCTTATTTATTATGCTAAAGCTAGTGATTTTATACTTGCTTATTTATTATGCTAAAGCTAGTGATTTTATACTTGCTTATTTATTATGCTAAAGCTAGTGATTTTATACTTGCTTATTTATTATGCTAAAGCTAGAGATTTTCTTGCTTCTTTATTTCGCTAATGTTTGAGATTATTGAGTATTATTTTATTTCAGTATAGAGTTATTGTTCAGGAATGAGGAGGTGTGTGCTGCTCTTTCCTGCTGTTCTGTAACTGGTGATGCAACACTGACATTTCTCCACTGTGGGACAAATAAAGGATTTCTTAATCTTTTATCAAGACTGAATTAAGACCAAAGTCCATCATCAAACCAGACTGATAAAATAGTTAAATTTTTTTTTGAAAGTGCATTAGATTATTCATAGCTTAGATAACAAATAAGATAAATAATCACAGGGGAATGTAGGGCTGTGCCAAAATAATATTTTTTTTAACTTTTTTCAATCTCGACTGAAAATGGATCATGGGGCTGAAAAGGAGGACTTTCTGTTCTTTCTCCTAAACTCACTGACTCAGATAGCATGTGCCAGAACCTCCTTTCATTCACCTCGCACAATGTTGGCCTTATATATGTGTAACTTAGTTCATAAATAAGTTAATGATTTGAGGATATGTGAAATTTCAAGATAAAAACAATGTAACCAATGATGTTAGGCCTAATCTGTCAATTTTAGTCCTATTCTGTCAAGGATTTTGTTTAAGACTGCACTTCAACGCAACCAGGGATGTCAAAGTCAAATATGTAAATCAGAGGGCCAAAAAAACAAATTTGCTGAGGGCCAGACTGGTCCAATGTTTAAATTATTGCACATAACCTATTGAACCAAGACTCAACACAGACATATTTAATTTCATAATTAAATGAATAATCGAATATTTTTCATTGAAAACATGTTTCAACAGCTCACAGACAAAAACAAACTGCCTTCAAAGAGAAAACACATCAATCCAATATTGTCTTTTGGCTCTGTCTGGGTCGGTTCTAATACTAATCAAATATCATCCCGGGGCCAAGATAATTCATTAGCGGCCCGGATCTGGACCCCGGGCTTTAAATAGTGGCCCTAGCACCTAACTTATTTTATAATAGAGAATATGTTCAGTGCTGTCTTTTACTCATAATAAATAAATAAAAAGTTACGTATACTTTCACCTTGAAGGCACCACATCTTTTGTTGCACCACACATTTTGTTGCAGGATTTATCTTGAGCAGCGACCAAATGCAATAATCCCAACAGTCATCATTTACTAATTTAAATCAGATAGAAAATAAAACACAATCATTAACCATTTAATGTGTACTCCTTAAAGAAAACAATGTCAATTTTGTTGAGATTTTTAAAGATGTAGGAGCACTAACAACACAAGTAATTGTTTTTGTTTTGTTTTTATCCCTCCTACTGGTTGAGATGCAGCTTGATGCTAAAAGTGCCTAAAACCAAGTCATAGAGATTCCCCAATGAGGTAGTTCCAAGCTTCACGTAGATAGTGACTCAAAAAGTGATCCACCAAATGGTTGACTAAACATTAAAGGGTCCACAAACACCCCAAAACAAACAACCAAAAAGCGTCTATAAAAGCGTCTGTCATAGGTTGAGACGCGTTCATATTTCCGCTACAGTCGTCTCAGGGCTCAGAACTCGCCGCCCACCGGGCCACGGGACAATGGCAGCGCAGGGTGAGTGCTCTCGCTGACCTCCTGCTCCTCTCCATAATCAGGATTATCACATAAAAGTTAAGGTTAAAGGGGGTAATATTGGCCCGAAAGAAAAGAGGCATCTGTCATAAAACTCAAAGAACACAAAAGAGATGAACAAAAGTGTGAGTACAAAGGGTGACGTCCGAGCCACTGAAATGATAGGGATTCTGAGATTTTAGGGATTACAGTAACTGAAATAACAAATATATATTGAAGACTTGAATACATAAGAATAGGAGTCTAGTGGTGGGATTGAGGAAATTTAGAGATGATTTGTTTTGTTTTGGTGCAAAGAGAAGGTTGTACCGATATGTTGGAGTTGAAATGTTGACCATGCATACACCAGTTGGCAACACAAGAATTATAATTATAAAAAGGAAACATAATTAAATAAATGGCTTATAAAAATGCAATTGCCCTCGTGATTGTTGAATATATATATTTCAATTTCAGAAGAGGTTTTCAGGTAGTTCAGTGCACTGGTGACTGTCATATTTTTTACAATATATTACAATACATTTTATGGGCAACAACAGTTTTGCAGTTGTAGAATGAATCACAAGCTTAAATACAGTTATAAAAACGTGGAATTAAATACATGATTATATACCAAATATGGGACAAGGAACTAATTCATACATTATTATTCACGGTTTGGATCATGGATTTTTTTAAATGAATGTAATTGTGCCTTTTGGTGGAAGTCTGTGCTTTCTGAATGCATTTTCTAGTTGTCATTTATCATCACTTTTATCAATGTACTTATAATATAGGTTATGATTGATTAAGAATAGATCAAGATGAAAAGATAGAAATGTTTGTTATTGCTAGTTAGACATCAATACTTCAGCCCTGCATTCAAGAATATTTTTCCCTTTGGTAGTAATCTGGTGGAGGATTTATCTGTTGTGGCGTATGTGCAGGTTTTGTGGTGACGCTGTTTGTTATTGGACCTGTCGTGCTGTGGTGTGGTCAGCGTTGACAGTCCACTGAAGGATTATGGGACAAATGAGGAGGAGGAGTGCATGTGAATGAGAGAAAAATCCACCTTTGACCCAGAACCCAAAAATAAATACTCTCCCTTTTTCTGTCAGCTGCACCAACACTGCCCCCGACACCCCACACATAATCTGCCCATGGCATTTGCATTGGAAAAATGAGACGTCCTACTGATATGAACAAGGCAGGAGTGAAGTGTGCTGCTTTTTTTTTATAAATATATATATATAAACACACACATGTATATTTTTCTTTATATTTGAAAAGGAAAGTCCCATTGAGAACTCCAAACTTTTTTTTCAAGACTATCATTGATTTGCAGTGCTTAATACATACAATTTCTGGGATAAAAGACTGAAAAGTATGCATTAGCAGACAATTTTAGGATCTTTATAGCCTGGTATTTAATTTGGATTCAGTATACATCCTAATTCTAATATTGAGGCACAACATGAGCAAGGGAAAGAATGCCATTTTGTATTGTGTTTATTTGACGAATAGATTCCTACCTAAGGCTGCAGCAATGTTTTGATCCTTTGTTCTGTTTGACTACACTATAAAATGTGTTTATCATCCAAAACCCAAGACTTTAATTGAAAACGTTTAATTAATTACATAAATTTCACCTTCAGTAATCTTCCCCGTTAAATTGCATGCCACTAATTTACAGTTTCTCATCGAAATGTAAAGAACATTTACAGTCTGGCACAAACAGTAAATCAGCATACTGATAATTTGCAAGTGGACAAAAACAAAGTTCTCCTATCAACAACGTAAACAAAAATTCTCAAATCCGACTCATTAGTGTCTCTTGATTGATGATAAACGTATTAACTACGATATTGAAAGATAACAAATGATTGAATACAGTCCAACTACAGCAAAAAAACCTTTCACTTGTTTGTCTCCTTCAAGGTTAGAGGTTGGTGATGCTCCAAGCTGAGAGGGCAGCAATTAGGGGTAAATTTAGAGACACCATTAGCAGCAAATGTAGACGGTGCGTCCATGGGGACAAAAGCCACAGCCTGTTTGGCCCTCTCTGCATGGGTGTTCCCCCTTGGAGGTAATTTTTCAACCACAGCAGCAAATGGTGCGGTAGAGTGTCCTTCTATACTGAGGGGGTCCCGTGGGGAGAGCAGCCCGACAGCGGACCTTACAACTTTCATTTATCAAGCGACAAGGAGAAAGTCTGGAGCCAAAATAAAAGATCTCTTCCAGAGCAGTTTGAAAGGGAAGCCTTGCCAACTAATCAGGAGTTGGAGAGAGAAGTAAACGAAACACAAGAATTTAAATCAAAGGAATCAGGAAAAGTTATGTTTTACTTGTGGAAACGGATGTTGAGATTATTAACTTGTTGACTTTTTTTATGAAGACAAGACACACATTAATAAATATTCAGCTACTTCGTTGAATCCGGACAACATGATGGAGTACCTAAAGCCTAATAAAAGCCACAAAACTGACCTACAGATTTTGCACGAATTGGCAGAACTCCACGTCACCTTGTCCTATTCAATGAAATGGGAGAAGAGGGCCCTGTACATGGAAGTGCGAGTGGGCGACTTGGTCGGCTACGGTTCTGGTCCCACCAAAAAGAAGGCCAGATTAGATGCAGCATAAGATGTCGGGAAGGCAATAGCCAAGGTCCCACCACCACAGGGCAAAACCCCATATTGGTGTAAACCCCACATTGACCCTCTGGACCCTGTGGAGCGGAAGTTCTTCTCCCACAACAAAAAACAAATTACTGCCCACACAGAAGTCCTGATGATAAAAAGACAACCTGCGGCTGAGTATAAGATCATCAGCATTCAACACGCTGCTGACCCAAAGTTTAGACCCCTGTATTGTATGGAGGTGAGAGTGGGTCACTTGTCTTTTCACGCTTTTGCCCCCCACAAGAAAGACGCCAAGCTTATGGCAGCAGAAAGAATGCTGGAGAAGATGGGCTTCAAAGAGCAAATAGAAGTGCAAAATCCACCGCTGCAGCCCTATCAAAGCCAGCTGTTCCAACAGCAAGTATACAAAGAGCAGGCAGCACAGCAATGGGCTCATCAGGAGGCTGTTAAGGCCCTATGCCTATCTAAAAAACCAAGGCCAGAAGAACCCAGGCCAGAGGAGAGCAAAGAGTTACCCAGGTCAGAGCAGACATCAGTGCCTCTGAGCTCAGAAGAGGACACCGTCCCACTTAAGGACATCAGAGCTGTGTCCTCTACAACAGATCAGGACTCAGATACTCAGCCTGTCAGTTCAGCGAACAACACTGTCCCATCAGAGATAGTGGAGGCAGTGGTAAACAGCCATGAACCAGCTTCAGCTCCTCGTGACATCTTTGAGAACAGCACTCCAGAAGACATGGCACCTGAGCGATTAACTCTACAAGCCTTTGGCCAACAGAAAGGATTGGTGATGATCAGGACACTTTAGCATTCTACAGCATGTATGGACATTTTCTTCTGTGTGTGCTTTATATTCTTCATGTGTTTTAACTGTTGATTCTCTGACCTGTGTTGGTGATTTCAATGGTTTTGTTAAGTCCTCTGAGATGACTTCTGTTGTGACCTAGGGCTATACAAGAATAAATTGTATTGTATTGTATTGTATTGTATTATTGAGACAACAAGTCAAACCCTGGTCTCCACTGAACCAGAGGTCCACGGTTCAGAGACTGAGGAGGCAGTGGTCCCCAGCCTTGAACCAGCTCCAGCTCTTCAGGACATCACTTCAGAGGGCATAGCGCCTGAGCCCTTCACTCCACTGAACGTTGACAGTCTTATTGAGTCAACAAGTCTAATCCCAGTCTCCACGGAACCAGAGACCCACTGTTCAGAGACTGAGGAGGCAGTGGAACAAGAGGCTCCCAATTCACTGCAGTCTTTGACTCTTGACTTTGCACAAAACAAGTCTGAACTTTGTGTTGAGAACAGTGCAGAACCTCTAAGTGTTTTGCAAACGAGTGGAAAACAACTCAGTTTGTCAGAGTTTGTTGAACTTCCTACTCACACTGAATCTTCCACTGTGTCACCTGTGCAGAGTCTCCAGAGAAGCTTGAACAACCACAGTTCAATGAAAAAGGCCAGTGCTCCAAAGTTGCACACCGCATAGCTGCAGCAATGATCAAAAAGTTGGTTCGAAAAGCCAATGAGTTCCCCGATAATCAGAAACAGATACAACTTGTCCAGATGCTGAGAGAAGTGGAGAATGTGTTTCAGATCCCAGAGGACTGTCAGCTCACAGACAAAGATGCAGGAGTGTGGCTCAGTATCTGCTCCAAGTCACAACAGTTCCACTGAGACAACAATGAAACTGAATCTCAACCTCACACTCAGAGTTCTAGGCCCATTGTCCTCAGACAAAACCCAAATGCTGCTTTTCAAGAGTGTGGAAGATCTTTAGAAAAAACAGAATGTCTTAAGGTCCTTTTCGCACCTATTTGTCATCTCCCATCTACTAATCCAACAACAATAGTTTAGATATAATTTAAGACAAGACAACAGGGTTAGTGTTAGCTGCATTCAAAAAGTACCATCTCAAAATGATGAACAAGAAACAAACTAGAGCAGTTTGACAATCACTGAACTTGAACATTAAATTTTTCCCATCCATGTTAAATGTGTTTAATTGGACACGTTTGAACTTCACAGCAAATAATAGAAAAGATTAGTTGAAGTGAAGAGGAAAAAATAAATAAAAGCAAAGATGTATTGAATTGAATACTTATTTAATTTCATACATCTGTTGAGACATTGTCACTTACAGATGAGAAAATATAAATGCAAATAAAATTCATTTAACAACTTAACAATTAATAGTCCTTTCAAATGAATGCATTTTCAAATTAAACATCGTTTTAGCATAACATGAATAATTCTTGGAATTATATACAAGGCCATACATGGTAGGGTTGTCAAAAACTCTGGCGACTTATGTAGAAAACAGGGATATTGACAATTTGCGATGTTGGGGTAGTAAAAGTGCCTCAATGGCCTAGTCTCACTAAAATCCTAACTAAATCAAAATATCCTATCTTCAAAAGGCTCCTCTGTCCTCTACTTGTATTAATGGCACATGTTTGAACCTGTTTTCAGTATAAAAGACACCTGTCCACAACCACAGACAGTCACACTCAAAACTCCACTAGCCGTGAAGAGGCCATAGTGGAGTTGAATGACACCAGATGCAAAATAGTAAACCTGCACCAGGCTGGGAAGACTACATTTGCAATAGGTAATCAGTTGACATACAGTACAAGGCCACTGATGGTCACCAGAACGGTGAGTACAAACCTAGTGAATGACCTGCAGAGAGCTGAGCCTACATCAGTAACACACTACGTCGCCAGAGACTCAAATCTTGCAGCGCCAGACGTGTCCTCTGCTTAAGCCAGTGCACGTTCAGGCCCATCTGAAGTTTGCTAGAGAGCATTTGGATGATCCAGAAGAGGATTGGCAGATTGGACTTTGGTCAGATGAAACCAAAATAGATGTTTTTGGTATTTGGGGCAGTTTTTCTGAGAAGGATCAGGACAATTGATTGTGTAAATGAAATAATTAATATGAAAACCTTGTGAAGATTTTGACCTCTGTCCAGGGCCGGAGTGGGACAACATTTCAGGCCGGGAGCTTTTCATCCATTCAGGCCAAACAAGGTTCTAAATTTGGGTTTTTGTCATTGTATTTTGATGTTCTTTTAATAGTTTTAAGATTGACTGTCAAAACTTTTGTTTTCTTTATTTTTTTTAATATTGACTGTTTATATAATCTCGGACGTTTAAGGATTGTTGTACGTTGCTTAGCAACGTAACGTTTATGGAGCTTAGTGAGAATAAAGACACACACACACACACACAATGAACTAAGTGTTCATTAGTGTATAACTATAACAAGCTAATCAATTATTGTTAAAAAAGTAGTAAGGTAAAATCACATCGTTACAGCTCATATAAAAGGAAAAATAAAAACGTGTATGAACCATCAGTTGGAGAGACCACTGATTTCAACCGGGGAAGCTACACTGGGTGCACTGCTAGGCTGGCCTGGCTGTGTAGCCGACATGTGACGTCACATTTGTTTAATTTTGCTCTGGCACAATGACAGTAAAGCTTTGGCCAGTGTTGTGCCAGTTCACAGCTTTTCTGAACTAGTTCAAGTTCAGTTCATACATGCTCAAAGTGAACAGTTCACGTTCGAAGTTCTCAATTTTAATTCTGAACTAGTTCAAAGTTCAGTTCATTTTACTTTTTGCGAGATATTCAAATAAATATTTTTTTTCACTACGAGCTAGAAATCACAATACGTGGTTATATATATATATATATATATATATATATATATATATATATATATATATATATATATATATAAAAAATGTCCACTCACCTTTGGCCCTCCGCGGGCGGTTATCCCTCTCTAAGCTCGGGTCCTCTACCAGAGGCCAGGGAGCTTGAGGGTTCTGCGCAGTATCTTTGCTGTTCCTAGCACTGCACATTTCTGGACCGAGATGTCTGAGGTTGTTCCAGGGATCCGCTGTAACCACTCATCTAGCTTCGGGGTCACTGCCCCGAGTGCACCGATCACCACGGGCACTACTGTCACCTTTACCCTCCAGGCCCTCTCCAGCTCCTCTCTGAGACCTTGGTATTTCTCAAGCTTTTCATGTTCTTTTTTCCGGATGTTACCATCGCTTGGAATTGCCACGTCCACCACCACGGCTGTCCTCTGCCCTTTGTCTACCACCACGATGTCAGGTTGGTTTGCCATTACCATTCGGTCGGTCTGTATCTGGAAGTCCCACAGGATCTTCGCACGCTCATTCTCCACCACCTTTGGAGGAGTTTCCCACTTAGACCTTGGGGTTTCCAGCCCATACTCTCCACAGATGTTTCTGTACACTATGCCAGCCACTTGGTTATGGCGTTCCATGTAGGCCTTCCCTGCCAGCATCTTGCACCCTGCAGTTATGTGTTGGATCGTCTCAGGTGCCTCTTTGCACAACCGACACCTTGGGTCTTGTCTGGTGTGGTATATCTGGGCCTCTATCGCTCTGGTGCTCAGGGCCTGTTCCTGTGCAGCCATGATGAGTGCCTCTGTGCTGTCCTGTAGGCCAGCCCTTTCTAGCCATTGGTAGGACTTCTTGAGATCAGCCACTTCTGTTATGCTCCGGTGGTACATGCCGTGTAGGGGCTTGTTCTCCCATGATGGGCTCTCCTCCAGCACCTCCTCATCTCGCCACTGCCTGAGACATTCACTGAGTACGTCATCCGTTTTGGCCTTCTCCATGATGTAGTTATGGAGTTTGGATGTTTCGTCCTGGACAGTGGCTCTCACACTCACTAGTCCTCGGCCTCCTTCTTTACGGCTTACGTACAGTCTCAGGGTGCTGGATTTGGGATGGAACCCGCCATGCATGGTAAGGAGCTTTCGAGTTTTAACATCCGTGGTCTGAATCTCTTCCTTTGGCCACCTGATAATTCCTGCAGGGTATCTGATCACTGGCAGGGCGTAGCTGTTAATTGCCCGGGCCTTGTTCTTGCCATTGAGCCGGCTTCTTAGGACCTGCCTTACTCGCTGGAGGTATTTGGCAGTTGCCGCTTTCCTCGTCACCTGTTCGAGGTTGCCATTTGCCTGTGGTATACCGAGATACTTGTAACTGTCCTCAACGTCTGCTATTGTTCCCTCTGGGAGTGAGATCCCTTCTGTGTGGACTACCTTGCCTCTCCGAGTCACCATCCTGCTACATTTCTCGAGCCCGAATGACATCCCGATGTCATGGCTGTAGATCCTGGTTGTTTGGATCAGAGAGTCGATGTCTCTCTCGCTCTTGGCGTACAGCTTGATGTCATCCATGTAGAGGAGGTGACTGATCTTTGCTCCGTTCCTGAGGCGGTATCCATAGCCAGTCTGGTCAATTACTTGGCTTAGAGGGTTGAGGCCTATGCAGAACAGTAGTGGGGACAGAGCATCTCCTTGGTAGATACCACATTTGATGGTCACTTGTGCGAGCGGCTTGCCATTTGCCTCAAGGGTGGTCTTCCACATTCCCATCGAGTTTGCAACGAAGTCCCTTAGAGCCCTGTTGATATTGTACAACTTCAAGCATTCCATGATCCATGTGTGTGGCATTGAGTCGTAGGCTTTCTGGTAATCAATCCAGGCTGTGCACAGGTTGGTGTGTCGTGACCGGCAGTCTTGGGCGACTGTTCTGTCAACCAGGAGCTGGTGTTTGGCTCCTCTGGTGTCCCTACCAATGCCCTTCTGTGCTGTGCTCATGAATTGTTCCATATGCCCACTTATCTTAGCCGCAATGATGCCTGACATGAGCTTCCATGTTGTGGAGAGACAGGTTATTGGCCGGTAGTTGGAGGGGACTGCACCCTTGACAGGGTCCTTCATGATCAGGACCGTTCGCCCTTCGGTTAGCCATTCTGGGTGAGTCCCATCTCTCAGCAGCTGGTTCATTTGTGCTGCTAGGCGCTCATGGAGTGATGTGAGTGTCCTTAGCCAGTAGGCATGGACCATATCAGGGCCAGGTGCTGTCCAGTTTTTCATACCTGAGACTCTTTCTCGGATGTCTGCCTCTGTGATGGTAACTGAGTTCTGTTCTGGGAGGTGGCTGTGCTCCTCTCTCAGGGACACCAGCCATTGTGCACTTCTGTTATGTGCTGCATCCTTCTCCCATATGTTCCTCCAGAACTGTTCAGTTTCCAGCCTCGGTGGATCTGCTCCCCTGTTGTTACCCTGCCACTGAGCGTACACCTTCGCAGGTTGTGTTGCGAACAGCCTGTTCACCCTTCTGGCTTCATTCTCTTTAGTGTACCTCTGTAGGCGGCTGGCCAGGGCTTGGAGCCTTTGTTTGGCAGTTTCGAGTGCTTCAGGTATGGTCATCTGGCTGTACTTTCTGGGTACTGGTCTTTTCATTACACCTCTCTGGGCCTCTGTTAATTGACTCACTTCTCTCCGAGCCGCCTTGATCTTAGCCTCCAACCGTCTTTTCCATGGTGGGTATTGTCCATGGCTCCCATGGTTGCTCTTATAGCCAAGCATCTCTAGGATCACTGCTGCTGAAGTGTATATCAGCTCATTGGTTTCAGTGATTGTGGTGGTAGGTATTGCCCTCACTGCTGCATTCACGCTTTCTATGAGATCCTTAGGTGGTACTTCACACAACCGCTGTAACCGGTGTCTTTGCCCTGTGCCCATTCTAGCCATGATCTTAGCTTTCAGGTCAGTCGCTGCCTCGTTCAGCGTTATCGGTTCCATTGGGGCTATGTACCCAATATCTGGTTGGGGAGTTGCAGTTGGTGGGATCTCCCCTCTGACCTCGGCAACTGTGGCATCATACATGTGTTGTACTTCATCAATCTCAAGCTGTGATAGCAGTTGCCGTTTGTGGATGTTGGAGCATTGAGCTACCAGTTGTTTCGGGGTCAACTGTGACTGTGGGTTTCGAAGTAACCATTCAGCCCACATTCTCTGCATATAACCTCTTTGGCCAGGGTTACTCGAGTAGTAGCATTCCAACAGAGCCCTGTTATCGCATCTCGTCCACTTTCGCCTTGTTCCAGTAGCCCACTTTTCATCAAGGTGCTCTGGTTCCCCAGCACCTGACGCAGACCTTGTTATATATATATATATATATATATATATATATATATATATATATATATATATATATATATATATATATATATATATATATATATATATATATATATATATATATATATATATTATATCCTGTACACTGCACAGGATGTTTTGACTCCAATGCAGACAAGATTTACATGGGTTTCAATGGGAACTGAGTTGTCCCATCTCTGCTCATAAGTACAAACTGTAATGCGCTGCAGAACGTGTGTCTATACTTTATGTCAAATGTAAACGGCCCTGTGTCACTGACTTACCCCTGTGTTTTCATCACGGCACATGTGAGTCCAACAACCAATGAATAGCACTAGCATATAGCGCCGCACCGCAAGTACACTGAGTCGGGGTGCGTTCACAGACGGTGGAAACCGTAGGAATTTTTAGTTTTCAGCGGAAACAGTGCGGAGAATACAGGAGGGAGGAACTTTCTCTCGTTGCGTTTCAAAAGAGAGACAGATTTCACTCAGTTTTAAATGGAAAACAAATTGTCTGCCGTTCATGACACATAATATGAACTAATTCACGTTCAAGTTCTTTATTAAAAAATGTGTTGCGTTCAGTTCAACGTTCACGAAAAAATGAGCGTGTTCAATGAACGCGTTCTTTTGAACTCGTTCACGCACAACACTGGCTTTGGCCTGGGCCTTGCTCATTGGACCAGGCCACCAGGCAGGGTAGGAGTTTGCAAAGACCGTGAGGATGAAATTAAATTAAAAGAAAAAAAAAAAAAGACCGTGATGATAGGGCAGGCCCAGGCCACTTTGACACGCAGGCCACCGGGAGATCTCCCGATGCTCCCGATGGCCAGTCCGGGCCAGCCTCTGTCATTGACAATAAAGAACAAAGTATTCAGATGGACTTTTGTTATTGACTACAGACTTCACAATTATTTGCAAATGCATTCTATAAACATCTCAAATCTGATCTTTGTGGAGAACGTGCACAATTGGTAGCTCACATAACAGTGGGGCAAAATGTTCATGCACCAGCATGAAACACCAAACCCTATCACCATCACTGCACCATCCATAACTACGCTGTCACAAAAGCCTTTTTACACCAGCGACTCTGATCTCCCACTCAATGGCTGCTTAATGCTGTGTGGATTTATCACTTAACTTCCTCGACACCTTCCTTTTTTGCAGCTTGTCTGATCCTGCCGGTATCCACAGCCGCTGTCTGCATACCGAGCCAATGAGATAAGAGGTTTTTTTTCCATTTGTGTTTTATTCTTTTGGTTTGCAGCCAGCGTGCCACAGGTGGAGGCAGCCGGGCCATGGGGGAGATGCAGGCTTCGTGAGCAGGGACATGATGTATGGGATGTTCCTGTCACAAAGCTGAGTGTCAGATTAAAATAGTGATGAAAAGTCTCTCGGAGGAAATTAGATGTTGAAGCATGAATAAGTGGGTGTGTTGAAAAGAGCAGCGATTTGGAAAGGGAGGTGGTTTTTCATAGTTTCATAAAAGATAGTAGCAAATGGAAAGACTTTAGCTGAGGGATTTTATTTTTTAACTGAGGGATTTTATATTTTTAACTGAGGGATTTTATATTTTTATCTTTCTTTTTAATGTTCTGTGATTATTTATTATTATTATTATTTTAATGCTATCTTGTTCAGCACTTTGAGTTGCCTTGTGTATGAATTGTGCTATACAAATAAACTTGCCTTGCCTTGCCTTGCTATAGCTTAAAAATGGTGAATAAATCGGGCGATGGATACATGAGGCTAGATTCAGTTTGACAACATCAATGTAGTCTAAAGTCACAGTCATTAAAAGGTACATTTTAATTTGGATTTAAGGAAACAAAGTTACCTACAATGACAATTTCAACATGGAGGCAAAAGATAATGCATCTTTTGCCTCCATGTTGAAATTGACATTGAAGGTAACTTTGTTTAGACCAAATGCAGTAGTTTACTTCTGACAGGTCGGAGTGTGTGTTCACTTTATCGTTGAGAGCAGAATGGCAAGAGTTGTCACACAGTGGTTGTTGATGGCTGATTTACTAAAAGCAATATCCTTGGGGTTTTATGAGCTCTCTTTGCAGATTACGTAGATACATGTATTTAAACAAGAAGAACTTAACAGCAGAATCTATATTGCCCCAATACAGACATACTGAGAGTTTGCGGCTGTTAACCTGGAACAAAATGGCTTTGTCCGGACTCAAGGACGCACCAACCGCTGACTATGACAGAGATGAAGGACCGCACAAACTATGAAACAATCTTAGGACTGTTCAATCACAATGAATTTAACTTCTTTATCGAGTGATTCAGGTTTTGTTGGAAGAAAGAAGTTGACTAATCATAACTTGGAGCAATTTGTTAATCTCTTTTTCACTTCAACTTATCTCTCATAATATTAATAGTGATACAGTATGAGTATCTTATGAGGTGGGAGCTCATGTTATTGGGGCCTATTGTGTTCTGGTCGGACTGTCCACTGCATGGTTGGTCTACTGTTGTGGTAATAGCTTGCTGCGTCTGGAACTGGCCTGAGTTTGAACGCTGGTCTTGCTGAGGCACATTAATCCTTGTGGCTGTCTTGGCTTCATTCACATGTTTAAACTATTATTATTCTTCAATAAAAAAATACTCAATAAAAATTAAATGATGTACATGTGGTGGTGGTCTATTTGGGAAGTGTTTTTCAATTTGACAATAAGTACATTTTAATGAAACTTTAAAATTCACATGCCAATGCCGTCCTATTCAAATTTATCAACAATAAGGCATTTAAATTGTTTTATAATATAACAAGAAGAACCATTATTATGTGTTATTTTAGTCCTATTGCCTCGCCTATGTTAGAATGAGATTTGCTGAGGTGGTAGACATGCAGAAGTACTTGTCTAAACATGTTTGCACTGGGAATCTGAGCTGTCAATTAGAGGCTCTCTGAAGTGATGCCCCTCGTCCCCTATGACCAGACAGTTCACTGCTATTGGCCTGAAGTCTCTCGCATGTGTGAAGTTATCGCACGACACGCTGCTAATGAGCCGCACCCAGACCCCCACCTGCCCCTGTCTGCCCCTGTCTGCCCCTGTCCCGTTGCAGACCTACACTCCCACTTGACCCCCTCCCAGCGCGGGACAAAGGCAGGGTCAGCCCCCACACCAGGTACATGTCAGCGCACATCCTACCTCAGGTCCCTCGGCTCTCACGCCTTGGGACAGACGAGATGTAATGAGTCTGTATAATTATGAGAAAAGGGAGGTGTAGTCCCTGTGTAGTTAGTACAAAATTAGACCACAAAATTCTATATTAGAAAACATGTTGTCTTTTGTATACTTATAAGAAATAGCCATGCGAGGCACTATTTGACACTTTGGGTTGAAAGCTGGCTGAGAGTGAGGGACTACAGATGTTATTACACGGTTACATTTTTTGTGGTTTAAAAGTGAGGTACCTCAGCTTTAAGTAATCAAATTTAGAACAGTTTAGGTATTTCATGACACTTTGAAGCAACTGTGTCAAAGTTAAACTCATCATTCTAACAATATGCACAAGGCAGTACTTTTCCATCGCTTTGGTTATTTTAAGGTTGAAGCTACTGGCACCGTGGCAGCTGCTGATAGGAGGTCTCCGTTCCTCCTGCTGTATATTATCACTTGCATTTTGTCTCTACCAACGACAATAAAACCTGTCTTCTGTCTGAATTAAAGACACAATCCCAGACTTTATCATCTTCTTCAACAGTGACAATAACGCATACTCAATTCAACCAGCAGCGCTGTGAAAACAAACATGAGACTCATCACACATGTACATTGATCTTTTATGAGACTTTTTTGCAATTATGTTCAAACTGAGCTGGTCATTACAATAGTCAGTACTTTTCTACTATGTTTTGGTCATCCAAAGGCCAAAGCAAAAGTATCTACTGGTGCCTACCGATGCTGTGGGGAGCTATCTTATTTTTGTTTTGGTATAAAACCATGTGAACGCTGTGAAACTCTGGTCGTGTTGCTTATTCTGTGTTCCAACAATACAACACTGCTGAGACTCAATCCAAGAGCTTCAAATCTTTTCTCATTGTCTTCATGTAGCACACGTAAAGTTAACTCAATGACTCCGATGAGTTGGTAATGAGAGGCATGGGCAAACCTATACATTCCCAATTTGCATCTGGTTTAATCAAATGACATTATATGCATTATTACCCAGTCATTCTTAACAACACATTTTACCAGGTTAACAAAAGCCATAGCCGGCATTGTGAATATCTGGGAACCAATTACTGCACTTAATCAATATTATTCAAGCTTTAGACTTGATCTTAGTGGACTGTTCAGGGTCAAGAGTTCCTCAAAACAGCTTTGTTCCAGCCTCTTTTGAGACACAACATTCTTTCAGTAATCCTTCCCATTATTTGCCACTGTTGCCTCTATACACCAGCAGGTCTCTACAGCTCACTGCTCCCCTGAACTCTGGATAATTTTGCTATAGCACCTATAACTCCGCTGACCAATCTCAAAATCTCTGTGCAAACACGAGAGTATAAGGAAAAACATATTAGAGCGGCAAAAGCCAAACAGTTCTCGGCCTCCTCTCTAACAAAAACAAATAGATAGCAGCTGACAAGTTATTGTAGGTAATTCCTTGTCTGTTATTATCTGGAGGAAGGCCCGGGACAATATTACAGTATGCACCTATAGTTGAAGTGGAGCTGAATCTTTTAAACTATCAAACTAATGGACAGCAAAAGCGCCAGCAAAAGACGCCGTCCTAGAGGGTCAAGCGATAACAGTGACTGAGGATAAATGTGTGTTTTTTTATGAGAAGCTTCGGTGCATCTTTACATAAAGCTTTGGTGTTATGGTCCAAAGCTTAGGACTCAAAGACAGGAAGAAGCTTTACTGAGAAGTGTGGGAAAATGGGAAAGGGGAAAAGAGGACAGACCAAGACTGGACTGGTGAGCCTGAAATTGAAAAATCTTTGCAAACAAACATTGCATCTTGATGTAACATGGGTGTGTAAAGTAACTTCTATAGTATTGAGCGTGGATTATGCAGAGTATCCATCTTATCCAATGTCTTACAAAAGGTAACAATAACTTGCATGTTTAAGGTAATACTAAAGACATATTATAAAATGGATAGATTTAACGCAATTGGTCCCAGTCTGCAGCACACAAAAGTCCTTATTATACCGCCAACAGTGTGTGGTTTCAACATCAATAGAACATGAAGACAAGGCCTGACAAGGTGATTATAGGGGTGTCAGAGAATACAGGGAGGGGTTGGAAAAATGTGAAAGTATGCATTGTGTGATTTCCCAGACGGAAAAATGACACTGATCAGAAGGAATAGGTTTAGTTATTGGCAAGTTTTGTGTTCGTACGTATTCACTGCATGCCTCATATTAATAGTCTGGGCATGTCCCTTGTGCTGGGTGGGGTCTTTCTAGTAGAGTTTGCGTGCTCTTTCAGTACTTGTCGAGCCATTTATTCCATATCAGATCCGTTTTACAACAAGGGTGCTATCAAACCAAAATCTCCTTTTCCAGGGACCAGATTATCTGTTGACGTGTTAAGCACCCCTGGTCGAGAAAGCACTCCATGCCTGTCATTATTCGGAAAAAGGCCTGGGACAATTTTCTGCACCTATAGCTAAAGATGAATCTATTAAAATGTGGAACTAATGGACAGCAAAAGAGCCAGCAAAAGATGCCGTCCTAAAGTGGGTCAAGCGATAACAGTGACTCAGGATAAAAGCCTGTTTTTTTAATATTTAAATTTTAAAAAGACACGTGAAATGCAAATTTAAAAAATCTATTTTGAGCATGAACATGTTAATTTGTTGAAGTAAATCCATCTACAAGATAGGCCTTTTTTTGTTAAGTGCAATTGTTACCAGGCTACGATTGATTGACACACCCAAAGATATACAGAGCGTAGTCCGCACCTTTCTGTTCCCCCCTGCTGACTGACGCACAAGCCCCACCCCTTTAAAGCTATAGGCCCTGTTCAGTTTGGGTCCTTTATGTTTGACAGGCAGATGGGACGTCCAAACCGCTGACCCTGTGACCTCTCTCTCACCCATGACTGCAGGGGTCAATGGGAACATGGGGAAATGAGAGCGGGCCAAGTCTCTTCAAGCCTATATAGTTAGAGTTGAATATAATATAAAATGCCACTGACCATTTAAAGTTCTACAGACTTTTAATAAAGATAGAATTTGGAAAAAAAATCTAAACGTGTAATAAGTGAATAACCCCACTATCACCCACCACGGCAAGACTTTGGGTTATCAACAAAAGGGAAAGAGAACAGACTTTTTGTGCTGTTCAAAATAGATTTCGGAACAGGATTGGATGTTGAAACTAATATTCATGAACTTGCAAAAGTAATTATATATCCCATTGCACTGGAAAACCCTATAAACAACAAGAAACATGCATCCATCACAAAGCCAAGTCCAATGAACCAGGTCAAGCTTTTAACAGCTTAAAACTGAACCGATTTATCCACACAAAAATATAAACAAACAATTTAGCCATCACTTGTTTGATTAAAGCCCTAATACTTTAATGTGATGAAAGCGGTTAAGAGAATATATATCAGTATCAGCCATGTGTGTTTAGCAAAATAAAACTCTGAAGTAGTTTATGAGACAAAATAATTGCGGTAATAGATATTGATGGAGAAACAAGCCCAAGTTTACATTTTCTCAAATCTGTCTTCTATGATAGCAAGAACGATACTGAATCAAAAACCTTTTACATTTACATTTTTGTCCTAGGTCTTTTTTGACACATTAACCATTAAATGAAAAAGAATGTAAAAGTTAGGTTCACTATTTGAGACGAATGGATTATTTTAGCTTGCAATGCTTCATTTACTTTTAAGTTCTTACTGTTTTGACCTGAATAATAATAACTTCCTCTCGATGTTGAGTGTGAAAAGCACAATTTGTGTTTTGTGTATTTGGGAGTATGCTCTTCTGGTCTTATCAGCACACAGAGAATGGCAGAGCACTGAGTTATTTGCCAAGGCTTAGATAAGAGGTTTTTTGGAGAATCTGTGAGAGTGCAATCAGCGGCCTCCTTCAGCCCCTCGGCTCAGGATGGACCGGCTGTCAGAAAGACCTCTGCTTCACTCAACTGATTCTGTTCTTCCTCTGCTGTATAAGTCTCTCACGCCTCAGGAGTGATAAAATATCTCTTTTGTTCGTAAACATGTATCTCTGAAGACAAGATTTACAAGATCATCACTATTTGTAGATCAGCCTGAGCCTAGTATATGAGACAAGACAAATATTCAAATAGTGGTCCTAGAAATACTTGATTTTTACTCTCTTGTTCTGTTGTTACTCTGCTCTCCAGTGTTTCACCTGCGTCTATTCGTTTTCGCTCCATTGTCCTTGTTGCCTGATGATTTTTGCCATTCAGTTCTGTTTTGAATTTGTTTTTTTGCGTTTTGTTTTTGGATTTTTATTGAATTACATATTATTTTGCTGTTCTACATTTTTGGTCTTCCGTTGTATTAGTGTTGTGACAAATAACTGACACACATTTACTGCCACTTGATGCACTTGATGTACTTAACAATTCCAATGAGGAAAAAACAAATATATACTGTACATACATATTGTAAAGTAATATTCATTTATTTAGTGCCTTTCACAGACACAGTCACAAAGCGCTTTACAATTGTACATTTGTCCTCTCACTCAATGATGTCGCCCATGTTGGTCCTGTTGTACATGTTTATAGTGAAAGGGACACTGGAGCACCAGGAGGAAACCAATGCAAATGACGAGAGAACATGCAAACTTCAAACAGAATGGCCCTGTCTGGAGGTGGAATCGATTCCAGGACCTCCTTGCTGTGGAGCAAAAGTAACCACTGCAGCAGCAATGTAAAAAATTGCAATTGCGAAATATATAGTCCTGCCCTAAAAGCACGCTCTGATAAAGGTCAGATTCACAGTCAACATGGCTTAACATGGTCATGAATTTAAATAATGGAAAATAAGTCTATAGCGTCTGAATGTGGAGTTCCTCTCTCCTTTATGCTGTGATTGCAAGCTTGTTTGTGACTAATTAATCATGCTTTGATGGTTTAATAGGACAGCATAATCCCGCCTCACTGGTGCAAATACATTTTAGCTAAATTTCACGGTGTGCCCAAATCCACTTTATGAATGACACCCCCCAGTCAAAGCCAAAGACTAATGGAAGTTAAGCTTTTTACACTTTTCAATGTGATTACAAGCAAACAAAGCATCGTAGTTTGGAGATTCACAAGACATCTTTGTTCCCTGTGTCTCCATCCTCCATTCAGTGAAGCACATTAAAAGTAGATTTGTCAGCCGTTGAACAAAATGTTGTGTCTGGGCTTTGGTGCCAAGAGTTGATGCTTCCTTGAAACATGCAGAAAGGCTGTCTGTCTGTACTCCTCCATCATTCCAATTCAGCAGAACATGCTATTTAAAAAGGCAAATCAATCTCACCGCGAATTAGAGAAAAATAAAACACACGGTGATGGATGCATTTCACTAGTTCAAATATTGTCTAATTGTTGGATGACAAGGACATCTCAGAGACCTGTCAAAGGGTGAATGTGCGGTTCAAGCATCCTAATTAAGCATTGTGTATTCCCAGTTAATAATGGACTAATCACAACCATCCGCTAAGAAAGAGAGGGTTTTGTGCAAATTGAGTTATTAATACGACAACACGCAACAACCCATAATAGCAGGAGGGTCTATGGACAGTGGTGATGATCCAGGACACTCGATATTCAGTGATATTTATGGAAATTCAAAAGTATGTATGGACATTGGTCATCTGCCCCTTATGGACCGATGGCTCTATGTGTTTTTTATCATTGCAATTCGAAAGTCCAGATAACTACTGTTGTGATTTAGGGCTATACAAGAGTAAATCAAATACATACAGACAATAACATATAATTCCTAGAGAACTAAATATTTAGTGCCGGTTTTGTCCCACGCCCTAATTACCATGACGGATATAAAAAGTGCAATCAAAAACTAAAATATATGATAAAAGAAACACTTGATTTGTAAACCTATTGTGTAATCACATTCACTTTTTCAGCAAGAAAAATCCTGCGTGGTAAAAGTTACAAAAGGCGTTTACGCTAATGCGACCGCTGTCCAGGCCACGCCCCTTTTGCTCCAGCAGCCACATGAATGAGGTAAATGAACGATGAACCCGTCCCACACAAACGCCCTGCTTCTATTGAGTCCGCACACTCTATTCAAGCGGATGAGTGAGGCGTCCACAACCAACAACAACAAGCACAACAGGCACCGGAGCGAGGAGGCCCTTTGGCTCCCATCTCTCGCTCTCACACACACACACACACACACACATACATGCGCCGTCACATCCGCACAAACATATAGCGCCGTTAGCATTGAACGCCCTGCCAACATACCATTAGAGACACCTACAGGGGCTCTTCCTGAGAACAGGGAGTACTAACAAAGCGCAGAGGCAAAGGGGCGTGTAGCGTGGCGGAAATCTTGGCATCTTTTCAATACATTCAACCACAATCAGGACTTTATCAGCAAGCAAGACGGCCATCAGTGCATGAACTCAGAAAACAGGGCGAATATGGAGACCCCCAGCCCCCCTTCTGCGCTCGTCACCACCACAATACTCTTCTCCTGGGCTTTGGGTTCATAGGGTTTTCGCCCACACAAGCTAAGCTGACCTTCAAGCCGAGGCATTACTACAGCCTAAAGCCACAGCTAATGGAACACGGGGAATACAAATCCGATTGAGGCCGGATCAATCTGACAAAAGGATTTTGCTATTTATCAAGTGGTTCTTGTATTAAAGCGGGGTGATGATGCTGGTATCCAACTGAGAGTCATTTTTCAGCAATTATATCCTCGAAAGAGCTTCGATATGCAGCTTGTTCCCCCCTGCGGTTATATCTAAGTGGAGGGAATTTGAATTATGGCCAGTTTCAACAACAACCATGACTAGCCAATGAACAGAACTATATTCAATAACTGAACACAAAACATCATAATGTCTTACTTCTTCAAATTCATATCTAGTTTGGAAAGCTCTCTATTTATTTACATTTTGCATATAACAATAAACACATGAAAAACCTTTTCACAAAGTTAGAAATACTGAAATTAGGGCCAGACCGTGATTTTTGACATGATCTGCTTTTACTGATTTTCCCAACTGGTTATTCAGAACTTCTGCTCAGCAACATACAAACAGGTACATGGCCTTTACGATATGAATTATGGTTGACAGAGAAACACTTGCATTGCACTGTATTATTTTTACCTACTACAAGTTGAAGCAACAATTCTTAGGATTCTCATCTGAATGCTAAAAGCAGAAATCCAGGCAGACATCTTTGCTGATTATAGACCAGCTCAGCTCTGCATGTAAACATTCTGACTCCTGTAGTAGTCTGACAGAGGATGGTTTTTGAAAGTGAAGCGAGACGGCTCTACTGTTTCCTCCCACAGGATCAACCACAGGCCACATTTCTCTCATTATCTCCCCGACAGCAAGTTGGGCCTAAACCAACACATACAGCAGCCTGACGGACTCTTACTCCAAATTCCCCCACACCTGAGAGGTTTCCTGAGGAAGTGGGCGCTGGAGGGTCACAGCTTCGGCCCAAATCTGCAAAGAACTTTTATTTAGTCAAGGGGCAACTTCCCATCAGCTGAGGGCTGCAATAACTTAACTTTGATTAAATAAACAAGAAGCAGCTTATAGGGTGCTTCAGATCTGGCACGGCTTTGTTTCGTGACTAGGTACTGCATATAGATGTATGGCCCAGAATGCATCTTGGGCTTGCATCCAAATGTGCGATTGAGCCAAATTGCTAGCAGGACTTGTTCCAAGATGATTTGTTTGCACCACGAGGACTGGGAATTAAAAATAATGGATACCACTGGAATTTCTCCTTCTGAGTAGGGCTGGGCGATATGGCAAAAAAGTAAAATCTCGATTTAATTTCCTGCTTTGGACGATGTCGATTTTATATCGATTTTCATTAAAGTCACTCAAGACAGCCTTTGCCCTTAAAATATTTTTATTCCCGCTCAATATTTAAGTTTCAAAACTATTTTTTATTTGTTTCCCCCAGTACGGGCGGCACGGTGGCTGAGTGGATAGCACTCTCGCCTCTCAGCAAGAAGGTCCTGGGTTCAAATCCCGGCCGGACCAGGGCCTTTCTGAGTGGAGTTTGCATGTTCTCCCCGTGTCTGCGTAGGTTTCCTCCGGGTACTCCGGTTTCCCCTGCCACTAAAAATATGTACAATAGGTCTGGCATGCTCCTCCTGTACTGGCCCCTCCCATCTCTGTGTGGAGTGAGAGGACAAGTGCTCAAAAAATAACAATTGTAAACCGCTTTGTGACTCTGGTCTGTGAAAGGCGGTATATAAATAAAGCTTACTTACTTACTTACTTACGTATTAATAAAGTCTTGTACAGACTGTGCTGATATCCCAAGTATAATTGATGTGCTGCTGGAACTCTCACAATGTCCCTCATTAGATTTCATGATTTTCACATTTTTCACAAATTCGATTTATTCAAAAGCCGATTAATTGCCAAAATTCGATTTATTGCCCAGCCCTATGTTTTCAAAGTGCAAGTGAAAACCTAATACTTTGCCTCGTCCATCGTTATTTGATTAAACAAGATGCACCTAAACCTGAAGCCGCACATGGAGTGTGAAAATCCAGTCCATTTAGTGTAACCGGATCGAACCATTTCTACTGTATACGAATGGTATGAAACCACATACACCAAAAACTACTGAGACAAGGTCAGCAAATTGGGAAAAGCGTTGTTAATACGAGAAATGGAGGAATGTGTTTAACCAGTAAAGATAAATACAATCCCTCACTGCATGAGAAGCAAAACTTCACAATAAAAATGGTGCATTTATGTTTTAAACAATGTTATATACAAGTACAGAGCCAACATTGTGTACACAGTTACAGGTATAAAGTGCTTTTTAAGAATACTGTATTTGTATACTTTAGTATACGTTATTCAACAGCAACAAAACCAAACAAATTCTTTCAAAATTGAATTTTATTAGACCTACATCATCGAGTACCATCAGGCCTTGCTCTTAAATAATTGCAGTGGCGTCGATGTTGTCCCTTATTAATTTCAATGAAATTTGATTGGAAAATCTTCAGCCTTGGGGCGACAGCGGCTCATTTGGTAGAGCATTGGCCTTTGAACCTGAAGGTAGTGTGTTCGAGCCCACGAGAAGACCTACTTTGCGACTCCCACTGAAGACTGCTGTCGTCGTCTCCTTGGGCAAGACACTTAACCCCACTTTGCCTGAAGCCCCCACAGAAAGATCAAGGCTCCTGTGGACTCACCACCTGCAGGAGGATCAGTGAGGGGCTGGTGCTGTGTGTACTGGGTGCAGCTCTGACTGCCACTCCCGACCCAGAAATGGATTAAGGGAAAGAAAATGGATGGATGGATGGATGGATCTTCATCCTCTTTTCAGATGGGTCCGATAAACCCCATGAACTTTTTGGAATACAAATATAACTTTTTTGTCAGATTAGGAAATAAGAAACACAGTATGAAGGAGGGCACTGAAAGACGGGTCATGGCAAGTTTAAACTCCCTCGCCCAACTTTAAGAAATGGCAGAGATTGACTTTAAGAAATTGGCAAATGGTGCTATAGAGAAGGGATTCCAACATCAAGAAAAATACATAACATTGTTCAGTTGACCGAGCCATCCAACAGTTCTCTCTCACTTCTTCCAGAGCAGCGAACAGTCAGCAGATTTCATTGACTTTTCCAGCGGGAGGTTACGGCCGGGCCACGGAGCTTCCCTGCATGCGGAGGCCGTCACCAGCTGAGGTAAACCATCTCAGCCGACACTCAGACGCAGCTAATGGGAAACAGACACTCAATTTGTCCACAGAGAGGCTTTGTGCTGCTCCGCTCCCCTCGCCCTCATTCCCAGAGCCTGCGTGTGCTCTGTGGGCGCAGCGGAGATAGCTAACCTGACACTGATGCCCTCCAGTCCATTAGCACTCTCACAGCTCGGCCTGCCTCTGCCCTGGCAACTCCTGCGCATTTTACACCACTCACCTCATCACTCTCTTGGAAAGATTACTTAAAGCTACATTAACTGCAAACTCTTGCTTTCAACATCCGATTCGCATCAAAAGAGCAACATGACTTGGGTTTTGCGTGAGGAAAGGAGGGAGTACTGAGCCAGTTTGCCACTTAAAACTTTACTTATACAATGAATGCTCTATCATTTTCCCTTCATCAGAGCCAGCGCTGCCCAGGCATCTGAGTCTGTTTGAATAACACTCATTGACCTTTTGAACACCTTTCTTGACTTGAGACCAGCGATAATTTGTCATTTTGTCATACTCCTAAAACACATTTGCCAAATTAAATCATTAGAAAAAATGGCCCTGGAGATTGCCCAATCAAGACAAATGTATAAACTTGTATATAAATCAAAGCTGGTGCCACATATTTTTGGACTCGGACTGGAATTGTGTTTGCGTTTCTAAGGATTTCCTATTTTCTTTCAGCAGTAGATCGCTGAATGAGTAACTTCTAAGTAGGGCTGGGCGATTAATCGATTTTAATCATTAATTCGAGTTTTACGTTTAGGGCGATTTCTTTTTTTAAAAATTCGATTTTTATTTTCTCCAGCGCAGAACTACAGCGCTAACGCGCTAACCGCGGGTCTATGGTGTTGAGCAGTCATTTTGAAGCTAACCTAATGCTAACAGTCTCCCTCTGGCCTGAGGCTCGCTCTCACAGTTGGTGCTGTTGCAATAACACTTCAAACGTTCAAGAATCAGACTTTATGTAATCGCCAGAACACACGCACGCAGGCTCCGGTCGTTATGTCCGTACGCCATGTTCGTACGCCACATCTTTCACGCTCTCTCACGCTCGTTATTCCAAAGCGCACTCCCGTGTCCCACTGAGCCGCTGCACTTTGGGGAAAGACACGTCTCACACATTGCTCTCATTGCTCTGATACAAACAACGTGTTCCCCGCTGTCTGTTAGCTACAGTAGCTGCTACAGTAGCTGTTAGCTACAGTAGCTGTTAGCTACAGTAGCTGCTAGAGTAGCTGTTAGCTACAGCATCAGAATGTAAACAGGAAGCTCGCACAATGCGGGAGTCACTGAAGTTAGTATTAGCGCCACCAGCTGGACCGAGCGTTGTACTACAGCACAGTTACTCAGGCACAGTTGAAAGAACAAGCATGAAAACCCGAGGAGGCTTTTGGAAAAGACTGTCTGTTACAACATTTCTATTTTGAGTAATCAGTTTTAAAAATGTGATATTTCATGTAAATAATGCATGTGTTTAATAGGATTGATATATTTGCGATGGGCCTTGTTTGTGTGATTTAAGTTATTTTGAAGGTGCATAGTGTCATTGTAAGTGAAGTTATTATAAAACTGTTAAGCTACATTTTCACTGTTTACAATGGCAGAGCCATCTCGTTTACAAGCATGTTTTAAGGCTTAATTCCTGTTACACTTATGCTCCATGGGGATTTAGATTAAACTGCATAAAGGAAAATCTATTTCTTTGTCAGTTGTAGTTTGTTTTTAAATAGAAAAAAATAAATCGATTTAAAATCGAAAATCGGATTTGGTGTGAAAAAATCGGAGATTTTTTTTTTTGCCATATCGCCCAGCCCTACTTCTAAGGTCTAAGTCATCTGCAGCTCATGTCTTTCAACAAAACTGCATGTGTAATAAAGTTGATGTTATCTTAACTCATTTTACTGTACCTCGGAAGCTGAACATGAAAACTACTTTGTCGACTTATAGTTCAATAACCGCTGGAAAAGACAATATATTTTGGGCCTCAATACCTCAATACATCATCTGTACATTGTCTTTGCGGAAGTGGAGAGATTTGTGCCATTTCATATGTAAAAATGAAGAGTTTTTTATTGTTCAAAAACTGATGGATAGAACAATATATTTTGGACCTTGATAATAATCATCTGTACATTGTTTCAGGGAGTATCGGTTTGGGATCTTTTATGTAAAGAATGAGGTTTAGGCTGTAGAGGATTCAAAATGCTGTTGATTTTGACAACACATGCTTTTTTAAGAAATGGTTGGCTGAAAAAGATACTTCACTGTGCTGCTTTATCGTACTTGAGTCAGCGGCATTCAGTAGTTTTGATAATATTATTAATCACAATCGTTTCTTGAATCCATATATCGTTCATCAAAATGTGTTGTTGTGACAGATCTGTACCAATGTATTGCGTTTCAAATTGCGTTGTGATAGACCTAAATGAACCAAATGAACGTATTTTGATTCTTTCTCTAAACACTCTTAATGAATTGAAGCAATGGCACTGATTTGCTCCCACAATTGTCCAGGTCTGTCATTAGCTGCTCCCCGTGAGAGCGGCGATCACACAGAGGTCAGTGGCTCCGGCGAAACCAGATCTCAGCACTGACAGACAAATGATCATGAATGATGCTGCTGGGGTAAACACATGTGGAGTTGCCCTTGACCTCGGGGATTCCCTCTGAGCTGCAGCAAACCTCAGCAGTAACAAGTCTGTCACAAAGACCTCATGTGCACGCAGCGACATTAGTTATTTTGAGACGATTTGGCACAAAGTTGGGTCAAAATTGGAGAGCGGTTTGCCGTCATCCTTGCTGTGAAATGTACTTGCAACTAATGGAGAGTGGATGATTTCTATTGGCTTAAAGAATCCTTCCTGTCAGACTTCAGAAACTAAGCAGGACAGGGCCTGGTTAGTACTATGATGGGAGACCTCTCGTGTGTGTGTGTGTATGAATGATTGGTGGTGGTCAGAGCAGACTATGACACAGATTTGTAGCCAGGGAATTTGTTTTACTAAAGTACAGTATTATTGAATAAAGCCATGTACGGCATCATTGAGTGTCTAGAAAATGGATGTATTGTAATTTATTATGAAATATGACCATAAATGAACACAAATGAGTATTTTCTAGTAGTAAGAAAACAAGATTTATAGATACAGTATACAGTGTACTTGGACATATTTACTCAGGAAATGGCATGAGCAAAAACCTAATGAAACTAAATATTAAAACCAAAATATTACAGAAACACATGCATATTTCTGGAGTGGTGGTTGTGAAGCTTTGTGCAGCCGCTCCCCTTTTGACAAGTAGTGACAGGTAGATGCTGCTATGGCAACTAACCAACCAAATCCACCATTTGAAGCTCCGTCAATTCTGTGGCCCCTCTGCGTCTTCCCTTCAAACCACAAACAACCAACGGTCAACCACACTTCAGCACAAAGTATCCCAGTCCTCAACAAAACCATTGCCTCCATGTTTTCAGACCACATTAACAAATGCACTGTCCTCTATCATCTCCATCATCAAGCGGCCTCAGCGTGGGCAAATTCCTTCACTTAACTTGAGGTCCTACATTTCTGAACTGGAAAAGCTACTATTCCAAACTCCAAAAATGTGAATTATGCCATCCTGGGTGAGACTATTTTTATTCTGTCTGCCACATTAAGATCTGAAACTGATACTCGCGCCAAAATATTAACACCCACCAGCCTGCACCCAGACTTCCACTGTTAAAGAGCCAAAAACACATTAATTAAGTGGTCTTCATTTGCAAGTCAAATGCACCATGCATCGTGAAAAATCAGAACGAGTCAGTGAAATTGTGCTAAATCGAATATCTTGATTATAGACCAGGGGTGCTCAATACGTCGATCGCGATCTACCAGTTGATCGCAAAGGTAGTATTGGTAGATCGCATTAAATAAATAAAAAATTACACATTCTAAACGAATATATACAAAAAACTCCGGGCAAAGTGGAGATTTTTTAAAACTCCGTTAATGCATTTGTGTGTAGACAGAGATAACCGGAGTTTTGCGTTCTCGCACGCCACAGTACCCCCCTAAATTCCTCTGATCACTGAAGCATGGATCATACTACCTTAAAAACTGTTCGCTGTGAGATGCTCGCAGCAGCAAACATCCTCCACATCAGACAGCAGCAAAGTGATCGCGGGGACTCACGCTCGAAAACAACCAAACCAGGACTAAACCAGGACTAAACCAGGACTAAACCAGGGCTGAGGACGGGGTCAGTGCTTGTAAACATACGTCTTTACTCTGAGTGTCTTCTATGACTGTAAAAGTGCCGTTACCGGCGTCTGCATCAAAGCTCCGCCCACTTCTGTGTTTTTCCCCAACGCAGGACAGGACGTAAGAGACGCACATGTTTGGAATGTTACGAATGTGATTGATAACGCAGATGTGTGGATGCAAATTATTTTATAAACGGAGGAGGGGAAATATTTGGATTAAAAAAAAACAGGCATGGCACATGGACATGGCACCACAGTCAAATGACATCTGTGTTTTACTCAGTAATGTTTTACTGACACTTAGGTGACTGCACATGCGCAAACAACCGCGCTCAGTGCAGGAAAGCTAAACCACGACAAACTTGTCAGCGAGTTACCACCAATTTTCCGGACTATGCCTCCCTGGCCGATTCAATTCAGTGCAAGTCATCAGAGTAAACTCGGGTAATGACAAAAAATGTACATAGGTAATTGTGTTGTGTTGTGCTAAATTGGCTCATGCGGTTTTGCATGTACATAAACATACATTGTAGATATAAAGAATATTTTTTGAAATATATGATTTGCATTTTTCTAGTAGGTAGATCATTTTGACTTGATCCTTTTATAAGTAGCTCGCATGCTGAAAAAGTGTGAGCACCCCTGTTATAGACCAATACATAGCTAATGGCTCACAATTATATCCTAGTTTGGGATAAAGGATTATGGGTGCAATCTTGCGTTAACCTTATTTGACTTTTTTTCTATTTCTAACTCGTGTTCACTGATAATAACAATACAATACTTATTCTTGTCACAATTCGACAAACGACAAAACTTCCTTTTCTCAAAACCAATACTTGTTATGAGTGTTTATATTTGATACCAGTGGTACTGCTGTGGTATAATGATTTCACTGCATAATCATATGGATTCATTTGAGAAAGTATTGATAATAAAATTAATTACATAAACCAGATTGATTGGAAAAAAGGCCCGTATAAGGATATTGGCTTCAGTTATCTTTTGTTCAAATTGGCTTCTTCAGCATTCGGCAAACACTACGGATGACGTTAGCTCTCAGTCGGTCCACTTCTAATATACACTTTATTTATATACATAAAGATTGCTTATGACTTACAATTAGGAACGCTGTGACAATACCTAGGAGCCGACACCAGTGCCGGTGCATTCCTACTCAAATCTACTCAATTTTACAGGAAAAATAATACATGGATTTCAGACCCTTGAGCAATGATGCAACAGTGAAAACAGCTGATGATTAAAAAATAACAGAAAAAACAAATGTGTATTGGATTAAAGTCCCATTTAAAGTCCTGCACATATTACAGTTTATACAAAAATCAGGACTTGCTACTTTTCCAGTTATGTTTAACACAACACAATTATGAACTAACTTATTTACAATGTTGAGCTCTAATTATTTAATAAGATTTCAAACCAAAGAAAGCTTAAACTAAAAATAAACGCCACTGCAGCTGCAGCTAAATGGCATTCATTAGAATGTTAATGCAGTTTGTTTGGAGTCTGGGGGCTGCTCCTCGTCAGAACAAATAATGGAATCTATGATTAAAACGCCCAAAAGCAAAATGCCTCAGCCTCAATAAATAATCATTAGGCTGCGATTCAGATGTTCTTCATTGAGACACAATTATCAGCACAAGGGAGACAACAGCTGTTATAAAAGGATTTTGAGCAACTAATCCTGCCCTATTCTGAACGTCTGGACAATGGAAAATGCAAATTATGTCTCAATATCAAATTAAATAATTGGCCTCAACATAACATGAATAACTTATATTCATGAGAAGTTCTTTGACTGTAACATTTGTTTTCAATGACCCCAAGACAGAGACAATGACACAACAGAAGCAGGATGAGAAATATGTCAATTTGACAATAAATATGATACAAAATACTGAATACTAGATCCTTTATTTGTCCTACAGTGTTGCATCACAGAACAGTAGGAATGAGAAGCACACAGCACAAAATAAATACATAATAATTCAATTAAATAAAATCTCTAACTCTAGCATAAAAAGAAGCAGTATAAAATCTCCAACTTTAGTATGATGAAAAAGCAAGACTTAAAGACGCAATGTTAAATTAAATGGCCCCAATCTGTCAAAAGGCATTAGAATACTTCTTTAACTGATAGCAGTAGTTCAGCAGAAATATTCCAATTTCAAAATTAGTTTTATAGCCCCTAAATCTTGTTATAGTTTTCATTTCAATGTCCCGCCCTCCACGTTTTATCAGAAAGTCTGTTATCCGAGTTGCCAGAACTCACCGCGTCGAGCTAATCTCACACATGTAAAGTAACATGTGGCCGTAGAACTAAAAAAGGTCTCGATATGATTCTCTAATCAATAATGTCAAAACAAGGAATAGAACAATGATTCCTATCGGGGCCTTTGTGAAATGGGTGCTGGTTAAAGATTTGTTGTTGTCCATCCATTCCATCCACCCTTTAGTCCATTTCTGGGTCAGGGGGGTGGCAGTCAGAGATGCCACCCAAGTCTCATAGCACCAGCCCCTCACTGACCCTCTGCAGGTGGTGAGTCCACAGGAGGACGGCTGCTCTCTGAGTGTGAGCATAGCCTTGATCTTTCAGTGGGGGCTTTTGGGCAAAGTGGGGTTAAGTGTCTTGCCCAAGGACACAACAACAGCAGTCATCAGTGGGAGTTGGTGGAGAAGGTGTCGAGGTGGGAATTGAACCCACGACCTTCAGGCCTTAAGGCCAATGCTCTACCAACTGAGCTACTGTCGCTGTTGTTGTTGTCTATTCAGATAATATGGTCCCAGCTATATTCATCTGCATATCTAGCAACCTGAGTGAGGAAGAGTGGGAGAGGCTGCAGTACCACTTTTGGCCAGATTTTTACATATTTAAAGATGCAATCAGGGATTTTTAAAAAATATTGTGGGAAAACGTCCCTAAACCCTAAAAGTAGTCAAGTTATCATGTGTTTTTAAATAGTAATGGAATAGACCAGATGCCAGTAGTCTCCAAAAATTAATAAAAAAATATTTTGGAGGGGGCCAAAAAATATAAACCAATGGGATGCTTTTAACCCCTTCACCCTCTTCCTGTTTGCACGCACCTGAGTTATCGGATTATTTTCTAAAACCTTAAATGGCTGAACAGAAAAGGCCAATTTCATGTTTGCCACCCACTCTGTTGTGACAAAGAAAAGAAAATGCTGGATATTTGGTTTAGTGGAGAGGCGAGGGGAGGGGGTAGTAGTAAGTAGTAGTAGTAAGCTTTATTTATATACCGCCTTTCACAGACCAGAGTCACAAAGCGGTTGACAATTGTTATTTTTTGGGCACTTGTCCTCTCACTCCACACAGAGATGGGAGCGGGGTCGCCGAACAGGGGGCGCATGCCAGACCTATTGTACATATTTTTAGTGGTAGGGGAAACCGGAGTACCCGGAGGAAACCTACGCAGACACAGGGAGAACATGCAAACTCCACTCAGAAAGGACCTGGTCCGGCCGGGATTCGAACCCAGGACCTTCTTGCTGAGAGGCGAGAGTGCTATCCACTCAGCCACCGTGCCGGGGGGAGTGGTTTCGAGTTGTAGCTACGGCTAAGCTAGCAGAATCGCTTACTGCACCTTTAAGTAGTAAAACCCCTGACTTTAGTATAATAAGGAGCAAGTTTAAATGCTGTATATTTTGCGATGCACTACTGTACGCATCCTGTTTTGAACTCATTCACCCTGTCATTGCTTTCGCCTCTTTAGCCTCTTCCAGTTCACTTCCACCACATCACCTATGGCTGACTTCACACAGGGTCTGCACGCCCTGAAAACCCCCTTATCAACAAGCAGCAGTGAGAGCGTGTGCATGAAGGACGGCCATGAGGGCTGGACCGTGTGGAAAACAGAAGACACTATATTTAGCCCCGGAGCTGTCACCTCCGCTTCTCTTCTCCTGAATAATCCTGCTCCGACAGCTGGGATCCAGTGGTGCAGAGGTTGCTGGGATGCACCGTGCGCTCCCTTCCCATTTTCCATCAACACAAACATCTCAGGAGACAAACTACTGCTGAAGATACACGTGCAAGGCATAATTATTCTTAAGTAAGGCCTGTAAGGAAAATCCATCCAGTGCATTATGAATATAGTGTGAATGGAAACAGCGAGACATTGGTGGAGTAATGGAACGACCCAAAATGCAAATAAATACAATTTAATGTGCGTAAAAGTCAAGAGCGGGAACATGAAAAAATACAAGTCCAAGGTAAAAATAAATTCAAAATTCAAGCGAAACTCAAGAACCAGGAAACTGACAGAAGAGGACCAACAAAGACAACGAAAAATGGGAGAGAGCAAAGGTACATATGGACACAGAGACACACAGGTACGAGGGCGGGGCAGAAGATCAACACGGGGGGAACAGGACAAGAAGAAAAACTAAAACAAAATCACAGACCTGAAGCGAAAATAAAACCAAGTACACAAATAAAATCCACACCATGACACAACAGGTGAAGAGGTCTTTGTATAAGTTAGTTGTTTAGTTGCCACATATTCCAGAGATCAATACTGTACAATATTTTAATACTCAGCGTTAAATTGAAAAAATAATAATAAAGGCTCCTTCTCTTTAAATTTACAAATCACATATTTCTGTTTTTCTTCTTCTCCCAAGACACATTACCTCAGGATGGCAATAGCATATTTGTCCTATTCTATCTATTGTCTTTTTACTGTATGATGATTTTAAGCTGTATTTTATTCATGAAATAACTTGTTACCATAATATAACAAAATAGTTTGGACAATCTTAATCAATAGTAACAAAAAATGATAGAAAAAAAAAAAAATTTGGCCAGAAGAGAAGCAAGCTACAACTGGAGATACTTATGCAGTGGTTCTCAAAGTTCTGGCTCGGGATGATTTCCAGACAATATTCTAAAAAGGTTTCTTCCGCAAAGAGGGTCAAGTTGATTTCACAGATATTTACTGAATAACTTCCTTACTGAAACTAATGTAAAAATATGTTGCTGATTATTATAAGAAACACATACAAAAGGAAGGGTAAATATTTTATGACAAATGTTATATGTTTTTATAATAGATTTGCAATACGTTAATGTCCTCTCAGATAAAATTCATATCTAATGCAAATATATCTAAAGGATTCCTATGTGTTTGTTACATGTGCATCTTACTTATTTTTACACATTTTTACAATCTGTTTTAAATGTCAGACAAACCACTTACAGCATTTTCATAGTAAAAGAAAGACAAAACAAAATGGTTAATTATTGTAGCACCGTAAAGTAGTATGTTTTGAATTCTGAAGTTGGCAGGTTCTTGGAAACGTTTTTGGAAGAACAAGCTGCTTCCATGTTTCTTCCATGTTTAGTATTGTTTGTACAAAAGAAAACGTCAAGTCAAGAACACGGACGTCTGTATGCATTGCCCATTTACAGATCGTATTACTTTTATGGAGCATCAGGCCTGCACAGCTGCATGGTTTTAAGGATTGAAGCTTATGAACTAAACAAAAGCCAGGAGAAATGTGGCTTTCTTTATTGCTTGTTCAGTGTTTGTACTTAGACTATGGCACCCTGTTCGTTTCCTGATATGAAGCCAGAGGTCATCTCCACAGACTCAAAACTCATTGATCCGACCAGACCACTTATCTCAGTCTCCTCCAATAATGCACGGAGCTGACAGCACGAGACGTTTGACTGAATCTGTGAAAAGGTGATGAGCGGATCCGAAAAGGCCGAAGTGCTGCTGGTATTTTTATTACACACGCCAAAGGGATGGATTTGTATACATGTGCAAATCTCTTATCTATTATCAGGCAATTATTGTTGCTCCAAACTATGGACAAAGATCAGTCATTTCCGCACTGTGGGGCAAATAAACAATCTCTTAATCCTAATTCACCAAAATAATCTAGTATACTATCAGGTGAAGTGACTGTGGATCTGCTGTTGCTTTGTTTTGAGTGTCCCACAGTATGGCCTTCAAACTAAACTCTGGACTCTTGTTTATTGTAATGTAACTCTCATTACCCGGCTAACTAGAGGGTATTGCAAATGTATGTGTGTGTGTGTGTGTGTGTGCGCATGTATGTGTTAAAAAATGTATTATGTACAGTACTTGACAATTGCAAGACATGTTAAAACTCCAAGGACAGAAGCAGATAAAACACCCCAGTAGCAGAATCTCCAGTAAAGTTCAATATTCAAAAGGATTAACCAACTTTAGACCACCTTAGATGTACAACGTTCTACAACCAATGCATAAAATTACACAATATAATCCACATAATCTTTGTGAAATAGTCTTTTGTTGCTTTGTCTAAAACTGGACACGGTCTAAGGCACAAAGTTAATGACGTCCAAAAGAAAAGGTCAGTGTTTCATACATTTAGCAGGCAAAGGGAAAATTCAGCAGCACAAGGTTGTCCCAAGTATTAGTCCAATTAGGACACACAGAGCTGGTCATTTCTGCAAATAAACACAGCTTAAACACTTTCAAATGTGCCTTGAACTTTGGTGACAAGCTATTACTGCTTAATATGGGCTTCTCTCCCACACACAAGTGGCAGTTAACCCCCAACAAGACGTTAGCTCCTGTTTTAAGGGTCGCAACCTTCAGGACCCCGATACTAAAATAGTCTGTGATTATATTCAGTTTAAATAGATGGTTAAGCAGCTGATATAAGTCTGTGTTCAGTTTAGCAATACATGTGTTTATATTTGAATGTATATACTGTATATATAGTCTCACCACCCCATTCTTTGTTATTGGTGTTAGTTTCAGAGCACACTTTTTTTAAATTAATTTCTTAAAACACTTGGTGAGTTCTGGACAAAACTAACATTCAGTATTATTTCTATTATGACAGACGCTGTGCTCGGATGCGTCCAGTGGAGAAGGGCATTCTTCTGCTATTACTCGTGTTTGCTTTCCCCATCCTTATCACAGCTAATAACTCAGCAAAGCTAACACTCACTAAGTAGCTGCCATGAGAAAATCAGAAAAAAACGACGTTATCAGTAAAATGGAACAGTGCAGCCTTTGACCGAACAAAGCTTTCTCTGGTAATTCAACAATCAATGGGGAACCGTGTCAGCCAATTAAATGCTCTTGTACCACAATCAATGGACAATTTAATGAGTAATTGTTTAATGGTTTGAAGCTCCCGCCCTCATTTAAAAACAAAAGCAACTCGCTGGAATAATATAGAGAATAAAGACAGTAAAACAGCCCATTTGCAACCCAGATGTTATCACCAAGACAGCCTCGCAATTATATCAAATCAATGCATGTTTGTGCAGCCTAAAACACACAGCAGCAGTTTTCTCGAAGGACTTCATTAAATTGTTGATTTGCCATCAGCAAATTAGTAAAACAGTCATGGGTGAAACGAGACGGATCAACCAATTTTCAGAGAAATTAAGAAAATGGATAATTGTCTTCAGAAGCTACTTTGGCAAAGAAAAACTCCCAAAAACAAAATAAAAATGAGACGTGTATAACAATTGTGTTTTTATTGGAAAGGTACTATTGTGCATAAAATCTAAACCTAATCCACAAATGTTAAAGGCCTATAAAATCAAGAATTATTTAGGAATTGTAGCCATCTCGGAGAAATGCTCTATATTGCAGGCTTAAACTGTTGAATAAATATCAAATCAGCAATTCCGAATTTAGATTCTTGTGAAATTTGTTTTACCTTTAACAAGCCAATCTACTGGAAAATGAGAAAAAGCCACTGATCTCTTGAATGAATATACCAATAGCTTTGTTGTACAAAAGAATGCCAGTAACAGACTTTAAGACCATACAGCTAAGTTGACATCCAACCTAAAGTGTATAATGTAGTGTATCTCTGGCTATAATCTGCATAATAAGCACATGTTACAGCGTGGTTGAGGTTCTGGTGAACGACAGTGTCCTGGGTTTGACTTCCACAGAGCCCTTTGTGGCCCTCGCCTCTGTCTGCTGTCGACCAGAGTCACAACACGGTCCAAACTATTTTTATTCTCTCAAAGTATGCAGCTCACGGTTTTCTCTCTATTGTTACCCAGTGGAGACCGGAGGGCTTGAGAAAACACAGGGACTATACCACAAAAAGTGTCTAAATATGACAACATAATATTGACAAAAGCAATTCCTACAGCAGTCTTTCTTAAATGTGTGTGTTCACCACAAGAGAGCAAATGTAATAAACTTCTAATCCGCCGTGCCAATAGTTACAAAGCAAAGCAATAACTCAGCAAGTGACAGCTCTAAAGAAAACGACACGATTCAGAATAAGAGTAAAATACATACTAATTACTGCAGGATTATTACGATTGTATATGACGTTAGATCAGGGATGTATTGCCAGGCTGTGAACATGGGGTTGGGAATGTTATGGTATGCAATTAAAGCTGTCACAGTGGTTTGGGAAACAAAGGCTAATCAGAAACACATTGTTAGCTGTTCAAAATATGCATGCGCTCTCTTAAGTGTCAATAACAGATATGGCATGTATGAAATATAGTCAAACTGTACTTATGTTTTGTCACTATCAAAATAACACAGATATACAGTAAAGGCAGGGTTCCATGCACTGTAGAAAACCATTTAAAATAACCACATTGCAAAAATACGTTTTCAGTTGATAGCGATGAGGGCAGTTGGCTTTACCTTTGAATGACAAGAAGATCCTGGGAGCAGACATGGGTTCCATTGATGGGGGCAGAGCAGCAGAGGAGAGGGCCAGGAGGGCCAGGAGCCACCATAGAGAGCCCCACAACATTGTCCCAGCGATTGTAAAGAAAGCACAGATTGAGCTGAGGGAAAGAAGACAGAGGAACTTGTTTAATGTATAATTACTGACCACATGTATCGCCATCTATACAGTGTTCTCCAAGATCAAGAACGTCATTGTGGAGGTGTCAGAAGTATCAAAACTGTATCATTTCAGAACAATAACATCAACATGACAACAATGAGATTATCTGAGCAGTTTTCAAATAATTTTAATCTAGATGTTATAAAACCTGTACAGCCTATCATTAACAAGTAATATAATGTTGAATTTATGTAGGAGGTTCTAAGGACAGAGATGATCTTGGACTTTTATAAACATTTATTTATGGACGTTGGTCAACCTGATACCCTATGGACCAATGGCTCCTTTGGGTGTTTTATCATTGCATTTCTGTGTTCTATTTGTTTGCTTCTCAAATCTGTTGTTAATGAATTGACAATTGTGTTAGGTCCTCCGAGGTGACTGCTTTTATGGAATTATGGCCTTACCAAATACATTGAATTGAATTGTTAATTATGTTAAAAGAAATCAATGAAAAGTTAGATTACCACTGTGGCATATAATGAGTATCGAATATCGAGTCTAATTGTTGGAAAGTATTGGAATCGAGGTTGAAATTTGACAGTACTTTTATGGGATGAGGCGTATGAGCGTCGCCATAGCTTCCATCCCTGCATATTTATAATGTTATAATATGATCGAGGCCATGCATACACGTTGCAAACTACACATTAACCTCACGACTTCAGATCCATGACTTGGGCTTCTTAATTTCGTGTGAACAGACTTATCACAAATCATATCCTCGCCACAAGGAAATTACAGGATTGTGGCCGCGGATGGACACTGTCACTCCGCGCGTAAAGATCTAACCCGCCTCCCACGTCCATCATGCTTGGGGTGCGAATGAATTTATTGTCCAACCGCGCGCATTCGCCACGCACGGCACTGATCTGCTTGTAAACGAAGATCTGAGGTCAAACTGTCAGTCGGTGGCGTAAGATCAAGTTCCCACATAAAGCCCCTCGAAGGCACCACTCCAAAGCAGAGCGTCAACCAAAATAAAGCGTGACTGAGCTTTGGAGTTATGGGCACACGCACGGACCACGTGTCACTTATACGGGCAAATCATTGTTGAAAATAATTATACTAATAAAAATAAGAATAAGAATGCAGCTTCTCTATTGGTCACTACTTCAGCGTTACATAAAGCACGCAAACTTTCCTTCTCAAAACTCGCGATTTTCTACTCCTTTCTCATTGACACCAGCCTCCCACGCACTTGACGAGACAGTGACAATAGCTAGGAACAATGTGTCCCCATTTAAAAAGTTGAATTTCGAAGCAGTTCAGCCTTGTTTCCATCTCCAACGCGCATCGGGGCATCCTGCTGCTCCCTGCCCTCGACTTGAGCCACACCAGCCTATGTTTTACGCACACGCATGACGCACAACCAGACTTCTTCCCCGTGAAATAAACACCTAATTTAAACCTATTTCAGCACCTACCTTATTGTCCCCGCCGTGGTGCGTTCATCTGTAGCTCATCCACAATTAAAAGCATCCAGCAATAGCAGCAGCAGATCCCTTCTTCTTCTTTTTTTGAGCTCCTGAGTCCGCACGAAAACGTATCAGTGCGATTATCCCCCACAGGCAAATAACAAAAGCCCGGATTTCAATTAACTTGACGCGAGCGCCTTAACTTGAAGTGATGTCCTAAATCTGCATCAAGAGCCTGGGTATTTTCCACTGAAGAGGGCGAAGAAACAAAAGCCTTGGCGCTGGGATGAGGTGCGTCGGTGCCACACAGTGTTCACGGAGAGAGCGCGACGGAGCGAGTGAGAAGGAGCGACTGGTGCAGGTGGATGTGGCGCGCAGGGGCTGAAGGCACACCCACCGGGGAGGACTTGTGCCTGATGAGCATCCCCAAAGTGTGGTCCCCGCCCTCACTTTATCAGGCAAATGTCATCTTTACGCAGGTGAGCGACAGTGATGTGGTGAAATCATGCAGAGATGACGCAGTGGCGCTTCAGTGAAAAGAGGAACTGTGTGGAGTCAAAAGTGGTCGTGTTGAGGTCCTGCTGCAGTCACATGTGGGCTATAGTTGGGGAAAGGAGACAGATAACATTTTGTAAAGGTCTGGTCCTCTATTTCTTTGTCAGTTCTGGATGTGGGTTGGATAAAGTGCTGACACGAGACTGAGACAACACAATATGACTGTACTGTAAAGGTGGAGAGACTTCACTGATACTTGTTTTGGTCTGTACTTACTGTACACAAAAGATCTGCACGGAACTTTTGAATGTAAGTGGATTTTGTGCATCTTTATTGAGAGACTGCCCATAAGCATTTTTGTTTATGTATTGTGTATTTGGTTTGCCACCGTGCCGCCCATCTGTCAATTTATGTTCAATTATTCAAAAAGTTGTTAATTTTATAATGAGGAGAAAAAACGGCATCTCAAACTGTTTTATCCACGGCACAGATAACAAGATAGGGCCAAAGATAAAACTTTAGTTTTATTACTTTAATGGAGAAAACTTACACTTTTGGCATACAATCACTTAGGATGTGCAAACAACAAGAAATGTGCAAGTGAAAATATAGTATCTTTTGTACAGGTATATAATGTACAATAAAATAGATGAATGAATTAAGTTCATACATTTATATTCCCACAGTTATGACAGGAAATCGCTTAAGGGCTGTTTGACACTAAATCAACTGCTCCAAATATTCCTTCGTCCCAACTTCTGAGGCTTTCTTGAATACAAATATTCTATTCATCTTGAAAACTGTGACACAAATAAAATTAGGAATTATTAATTATTTGTGTTTTTATCCACCATCTCTTTTTTATCGCTGATGAGGAGCTGAACCAAATAGAGACTCCTCTCCTACACTTATTGAATCTTGTACTTTTCCTGCATATCTGTGTAGCACTGCATCCCACGACACATTTCCCTGAGGACAGAAACGTTTATCGTATCATTTATGGACATTATCATGAGTGAACATGGGTCATCTGCTCCTTATGGACCAAAACCAATGTGTTTTCTGTTCTATTTCCTGTGTTCATACTGATTCTCTGATTTGTGTCGGCAATGTCAACAGTTGTGTAAAGTCTTCCGACATATACCTACTGTTGGGATTTAGGGCTGTACAAGGATACATTGAAGTAAAATTGAATTGAATCTTAATCAAATGTTGAATAAGTCCAAGTGCCAAACTCGAAAGGAAAGTGGTTTGAGTCCCATCAGTTCACAAAGTTCTTTACAAAAATACCTGGGGAGTGGATGTTTCCCACTAGCTTCTTCTATACGGATTTCGGCATATTTCTCCCCACACCTAGCCTGCCTTCATTGATGATCACTGGCAGCAGATATTCATGGGCAAATGGAGTCTCAAATCTCTTAATCTGGCCTTAAACCCTCCCCTGATCACACAGGCTTATTTTACTTCTTATCCAGTCACCGCACAAGGCAGCTGACACCCGCTGTGCATGCTTATTATTCTATAAATGATAAACATAGAGGCTTAGGTGTCACCAGGCCGGCCCTGTTACTGTGTGTACAATCAGATTACATCATGGAAGGACACACCGCCCACAGGTTCACTTAATCGAGCTAGAAGAAATAGTGCTTTATATTAGATTGTGTTACATTGGACTCGGGGGCAGCACAGAAAGTTCAGCCTCAATTTTCAAAACGCTTTGGAACAAAAGTATGCAACTGTATTTGTCGGCACAATGTTCCTGAAAGACAATATTGAATTAATCAATGCAAAACAGGCTGCACGGTGCGGCTCCGAGCTTTGATGCTCACAGGAGGAGGAGAAGAAAAGGGCACCGAATTAGCATTGCCACTAACAGAGGAATTGCCACAGGAGCTTGTAAACAATTATCAATACAAATTCAATATGCCACAGACATTTCAGCTTGACCGGAGCAGGATGTTGCGATAAGTCACTGTTGTCTTTGACGTTGTTGAGTTGTTGCAGGTGGTTCATGTGTAAGTCATTGTCTGAATGCAGAGCAGACCACACTAATAATAACCTGAAGTTCCACTCTCTGAGAAGAAATCAAACATAAAAATGTGGATTGTTTGAACAGTTTCCACTCAGAGCCTGTGCTGAGCAGCCAAGTCTAATCCTGTCATCAGCTCGTGTTGCTAACAAACTCCAACCATTGTTTTCCTTCATTTAGATGTTCTTCTTGACCTGAAGCCAACAGCTGCATGTTGTTTCCTATATTTCTTTTTAATCAACAATATTATTCCCGTCTTTAGGCCCCTGGTGGCCTTACCATCTGTCACTTGCGTGAGACAAGAGGAAAGCAATTATTGAATCCTGCTTTTGTAAAGTGGCTGCTTCATAAAAGTCCCCAACATTTCCAGCTTTTCCTGCAGCACATTTTCTCGTTGTGATCAAGCACAATGTGAAAGAAGCAGAGATCTTTTCCGGCGCCAAACACAGGGAACACATTTAGACCAACTGAGAAAAACAGCTTTGAGCTTTGCGGAGGAAATGTAGATATAAATCTAAAATCTCTTGGGAAACTTGTTATATATTGTATCACTTTAAACATTTCAGTTTCTGGTAGAATTGATGGGATTTCACAATGTGTGCTTGACTTCAAGTTCAACCTAACCATTTGAAAGACTTTCCATTTTCCAGAGTGACCTGAAGGTAACACTGCATGCATTATTGAGAGCCCCACTCCCAGAGCGAAGTGTTCACTGAAACCACTTTCCACAGATATCAAGAGTTCAGTCTCAGCACATAACATGCTCCGACACATTCACTTAATGAGCGGACATTGTGGTGCTCATGGAAACAGGTGCTGAGGAATACAAATCCACACAATTAAAGTCATGAGTTTCATTACTCTCTGACCTTTGCCATAAGTGGCTCCAGCGCCGCACAAACTAATTATTAACAGACTGTGACACCTCCACTAGGTTTTTGTGCACCTCACGGGAAAGCAATTAGCAAGTGCTGATGTGAGGAGGTGCACTAACATCTGCAGCACCACTGTCTGAGGAGAGACGCTGAAGAGGAGGACACATAACACACGCTAAAGAGACACAGAGGAGTATGCATCGCAGACCCTAAAAACACAGAGAGAAAGGGCGACACGTGGATAGTACTCTCGCTTCTCAGCAAGAAGGTCCAGGGTTTAAATCCTGGGCGGAACGGGGCTTTTCTGAGTGGAGTTGCATCTTCTCCCCATGTCTTCGTAGATTTCTTCTGGGTGCTCCGGTTTCCCCATCACAAACAAACATGTACAATAGGTCTGATTGTATAGAGTGAGTGAGAGCACTTTGGGTGACCTTTTCATTCACTCACTTTCTACCCCTTTATTAGTCCATTTCTGGGTTGGGGGGTGGCAATGAGAGCTGCCACCCAATTCTCCAGTCCCTCGCTGATCTTCCTGCAGGTGGTGGGTCCACGGGAGGAAGATGGCTGCTCCGTCAATGGTGACACAGTCTTGGTCTTTCAGCGGGGACTTCAGGCAATGTGGGGTTAAGTGTCTTGCCCAAGGACACAACGGCAGCAGACGTGAGTGGGAGCAGTTGGAGTAGGTCTCACGGAGGGATCAAACCCACAACCTTTAGGCTCAAAGGCCAATACTCTACCAACTGAGCCACTGTCCCCTTGATCTGATCAAGGCAGCTTTGATCCGTAAAAATGTACTACATAAATAAAGATAACTCAATTACAACGCACACCCTACAGAGACAGAGAGAGGAAAGACTAAAGGTTTACAGAGTGTTCATTAAACAACAGCATTACCTGACGTGGAAGCATACTCATTAGCATATACATAGAAAACACATACTTCTGCTCTTGGCGAGTCAGAATATCGTCACAAGCTGAGCTGAAAACCAGATTTTAGGTTTAAAAAGAGATTTGTGTAAAACAGTTCATAAAACCCTGGTGTGAAGCCGGTTTCTTACAACTCAACCTTACTGGGCTTTTTCACTGATTCATAATTTGAGTTCAAGAACCTGATCAAGCCCTTTGGCACAACATTAATTACAGCGATTAAAAATGTGAACGAAACTTGATCTTGGTTAATAACTTGTACTTGAGGAGCACAGGGACAAGCCTCCTGCTGGTGCCCAGAGTCAGAACTTGTTTTTTGTTGTTTAAAGTTTATTATCCCAAAAGGGAAAATTGTTTTCAATCGATCAATAAATCAATCTTAATTGAGCGCTGTTCTCATACAGAGTTGCACCGTTCACAGAGCACCAGCCCCTCTCTGATCCTCCTGCAGGTGAGGAGTCCACAGGAGCCTTGATCTTCCAGTGGGGGCTTCAGGCAAAGTGGGGTTAAGTGTCTTGCCCATATAGCTATATTAAAATCATAAACAATTATAGTGCATTCAGAAGAGGGAAGATACAATCCTTCAGCTATACACACAGCTATACAGAACGGTTTTCATCCTGGATTTCAACACGTGCACAGTAGAAGCTTGTCTCACAACTTCAGGAAGACTGTTAAATACGTGCAGACACAGTTATCCTTGTTCGCTGATGCATGCTTAAACTATACACAAACTGAGAAGCTTTGAATATTTGACAATTATTGTTGGCATTCGGCAAACCACAGAGCATGGAATGTATCATATGACAGAAAAGTTGAAAGCACATTTGTTAATCAATGTTTCACTTTTGCAAATATTTATACAGTTTTATGATTTGTATTCGGTCGTCTCTCTGTGGATGATGACGAACACATGCATTTTCGTAAACAGCATATTTTCCATTGAGACTGCTGTTTGACAGGTTGTGAGGTGTTTGCATTTTGACTCAGCTTCATAGGGATAAAAACTGGGACATCTGCCATTTCCAAATAACAGAACGGTCTCACTGTGGGAGGATGGCAGCTGCGACTTGTTAGAACCAACAGTTTTCCAGAGGTTCCCAAACTGTGCCACTGGACAGTTTTTTTTGTAGTCCTGGTTCAGTCCTCATTTATGTCTCGCAGTCAGTTTTGGATTTAAGCTTGTTTTTAAAAAAGGTTTAACTTTAACGTACAATAAGTAGGAAAGAATTATGGTTGAAACAGTTGACAACAATCTCATAGACTCTTACTGAAAAATATTTGACAATTTGAGTGTTCATGTAAAGTCAATTTAAAAGATCAAAACAGAGCAGAATTGTAACTTACACAAGTGGAGCGCTGCTTATTTGTAACATCACAATCCACATCTCACAACAAACATTTTTCTTCTATAATTTGAGACAATATTGAGCACATATTATTGTATCTGTGTAATTGTAATAGTAGAATTGTTCAGTAGAAAAAACACTATGACCGAGTTGGACAGCAGTGAAAGTAAAATGTTTTATAGGCCGTTCCATAGGTGAGGGAGGTTGTAAGTCAGACGAGGAACAGTCATTTACATTTTTGACAAAGTACGTGAATCTCTTACCATCAAAGTCTGTGAGGTCTTCAAATCAATTCAAGTTCTTCGTGTATAGCCCTAAATCACAACAACAGTTACTTTATCTCAGAAGACTTACCGTTGAACAACCGTTGAACACAACCGTTGAAATCGCAGGACACAGATCAGAGAATCAAACAGTTCAAAGATTATAGAACACAGGAATTTATCCATAATGGGGGGAGTTGACCAATGTCCATAAATGTCCATTCATGAAGTTGACCTTTGATAATGTTTTTATATTGCTTTATATGTGGAGCATTACTATGTTTGGGGAGGCAGAATTTCAGATTTATGAAGCTAAAATCTAGAACATTTTAGCTTTTATTTTGTCTCCTCTGGTAGATATCCAACGCAGGCCCAAACGACATTCGAAAAAAGACAGGTCTAAACCATAGACTGTAAATATTAACGGACCTAGTCACGCTTATCTCCGCCGTTCTAACTAATGTGCCACAACGTCCGCGGTCTATGGGCAGTTTCAAAATGGCCGCGGGGGCTGGAAAATGTAAACAAAACGCATCTGCGCATGCGTCAGCCGGCGCGAGCCCTATTAATTTAATGAGTGACTTCAAAAATTCACAGGGAGTAAACTAGACTGGTCCAAATCACTCCCCTCAGCATTGACACACATGTGGAACGGAGCTTTGGACCAAGAGCCAACTTTTGGACCATCCTGTAAAGACGTTTTCGAGAGGTCTGCCAATGCTATATGTTAGCATGGTCTAATTCTTATTCCGGGTCCACCCCCATCGGCCCGGGGTGGTATTGCAAGCATGTCAGCGCACGTCATTTTGGCCAATTTTGAGCCGGGACCGCCCCCACTGGTCACAACCCCTTTTTTTCTTAAACGTTTATGGTTAAGAGGTTGTTCCCTGAAGTGTTTGGTGTGTAAGGCTTTGGTGTGTCCAGACTCCGCTCGGTCTGTCTCTTTCACAAGTATAACAGGAGTCGTCAGCTGGGCCCAGAGTACATTACATCAGCCGCTTTCAGCCTCACCACTGTAAAATGTACTGTGAACATCAACAATGGTTTTATATTTAGCATGACTATGTGGCGAGGTGCCCTGGATGGCTGCTACCTGTGGTTGGATGGTGGTTGGTTCACTCGGGGGGGTGTTGGGTAATAGTTTTCCCAGGCCACAGTGGCTCTTGGACTGTCAAAGCATCCAGCCACACGTCTCTGGCTCCTGGCTGAGAAAGGAAATGACTGGGCATATTTCTACTGTACTGGAGTTGACTGTGGAGGAAGTAGGCTTTGAATGATGGTGATTTCAGAGTAAACAACTAATTATTGTTTAACTGTGACGCAGTATGTGGCAACATGGATAATAGTTTTTTGAAAGATATGCAACATTTATAAAATAAAAAACGCTGGTTTAAAAGTGAAATATGCAAGAGTGTTCTCTTATTTGCTGTCTTGAAATTCATTTAGAAGCAAATGTATGGTAGATGTTGTTAGGAAAATTAACAAATATAGAGGTATATTTGTTCATACACCTCTTGAGTAAATCTTTAGAGTTTTTAGGTCTAAATAGTGTCTTAACTTCTAAGAATATTAAAGTATTTATAAGTCTATATTTTTTCATTGTCACGTTCCCTTTTCCCATTGTTCAAGTTTCACAGACGCAACATTTCAATGGCAGCAAGCCGGAAATATTGAAACAATAATCAATCAATGAGCTTTGTATTTTTATTTAAAGTATATAGCTGGAGGAATGCTAATTATGCGTTTATTTGTTTTGTTTGTGTGGATGGATGTGTTTCTGCTGCTACTGGACACCAGAATTTCTTCCACTGGGATCAATAAAGTATCTATCTATCTACAGTATCTATCTATCTATTATGAACAAAGTATAAGAAACATTTTAAAAACGCTGACACAGAAATCAACAAAAAAAAGCCAAAGAAAAAATATAAATCAGCCTAACACAATCAATCTGCATCGGCACTTTGTCAGAGTGAAGTGCTCTTCCATATTTTCAGGAAGACTGTTCCAGATTGTAGCTACATAAATATGTGAATGCATAATATCATAGTGCACACTTGCAGCATAGTCGCACCTTCATCTGAACTCATCGCTGTGTTACATGAGTGTGTGTCTGTGTGTGTTTATAGAGTACAGTGCTTAAAATATACTATTACTACGTGTGTCTTTAATATACTGTAGCCTGGTTTGGCAGCGGCTCTGATTGGTGGAAGGAGTCCCCTGTCCTTCACCCTTCCCCTGGGCCTCCTCCCCGCGCTCCACAGCTCATCCTCCTGTCAACGCTGGAGCTGATGAGGCCGCAAACAGGTGGCCCCAGAATGCACCAGACACACGGCAGACGGACAAGACACAGAACAATGTGAGCCCAAATCGTCGCAACACGAGCAGCAGAAATCTGGGAGCAAAATCCAAAATAGTGGACATTTTAATTTTTTTTACAGCATTCACCTGATTCTAAGTTGTTTATTATTCATAGTCATAACTCATCACGGTCTCCTGACCTTTATGCTACTTCCACTTTATTGCGAAATATCTATTGTGTGTACATTATGCACTTGAACATAGCAGTAATTTTAATAAACGCTATGAAGTCTTTTTATGTTTTTACTTGTATGCAACTTCTTTGCATCGAAAGCCAAAGGGATTTCCTAGTTTGTGACTTGGCAATAAAAATAATTCTGTTTCTGATAAAGGTATATCGCAATAGTTATTTTGAAGATATTTCTCTTCTATTGAATGTATTGACAAAACAGACTTACTGTCGTACTCTTCTATAAAAGGCCTTTTTCCCAAATGGTGTCAGCTTCTACAATGACCATTATTTTGTTTGTCTGTCTATTGTCTGTATCGGCAACAGATGGACATTTGAAATCCCTCTTGTGGGATTATTAATATGATATCTGTCTGTCCACAATACAACATTTTAAACATAAATATCATGTAAATCTGAAATCTCATCCATCACATCTAGAGCCATGTTCTGAATATCAATAGTCAAATACTCCATATATTGAAAATTTACAAAATTTAAATTTCACCCAGTTCTGAATAATATAGAGGAAAATTAGTAGATCCCGAGGACACCACCTAAGACATATGAACAACAAATATATATATTAAAAAATGTATATATAATAATTTTTAAGTAAATAGGATTTGGTTTGTCTATAAAAAGATCATGAATGTACTTTGTCAAATCACTTTTTTGGCATAAACTGACAGTACCTGAAATAGGGGTAGAAATGCAGCCTATTTCTTTTCATATTCCATTTTCGCTTCTTAAGTTTGGCTCAGCTGACCTTTTGAACAAAACCGTACATCTGTTATCTACTGTGTGTGGGTTGTACATGTTCTCACTGTGGCATTTGTCTCTGTCCAGCTCGTCTGTGTGGATCCCCTTTAAGTTGTCTGGAGACAGAATCACAACATCAATAGAGCGTTCAGTTGTGTGTCCCTCACTGGGGCTTAGTCCAAAATTTAATTAACCGTGGAAATGTTGTCAGAAGGATGTCACAACTGTCCATGGCTCCTCGCGCAATCCCAGGACTCTTATCGCCATACTTTCCCATACTCTCTTTTTGATTCACCCAGGTTAAATAACTCAAACAATATTATCATTATAAAGTCATTGGTTCTTCTTGATAACTGTTCTTTAATGGAGATCATAATACAAGAGCTGTGTCCAGTTTTAACAGCTGTCTTTATGCTGTTGAAAAGTTAAAGCTGCTCTGAGCTCATAGTTCTTCCGATGGGAAACTATTATCTGATGTCCCAACATTTATCATCAGCAGCAACGACTATCAACACTTTACAACCAAGAGCTAATTTAGGCTCCTGTGGATTGCTGCTTGATTTCAATGTAGCCTACTGTAAGTTCTAAAGGACATTTACATAGGATTTTAATAATATATATGTTTTTACCTCAAATGGTGTTAAAATTTGACAGTTAATGTTATGTATACATTCACCGTCTTCTTATGCAACCTGTGAATGTGAGAATGTGCCTTCACTTCTACACAAGGCTTTTAACAAATTATATTCATTATGGTTATTTCAGTGGACTACAGCAGTGGTTACCAATGTGGGGCACGCCAGATTTGTTTTGTATTTATTTAAAATTTCTACGCATCATTTTGATATATAAGTAATATTAGCAAAATTTGCACACTACATTACTCAAATAAACAACATTAAAATAAATATTGTTTGAATATTGTTTTGAACATTTTTTTCAACATCTATATACCAAATTGTATGTTGTATTTGTGGGGGTTGCAAGTTGGTTTCATACCTATTTTGAGGGTTCCTATCTTTAAAGTTTGGGAACCCCTGGTCCAGCTGCACACACCTACAGTATCAAGCCATTGCTAAACGTCTTTTTCAGTTTTGGTATGGGGCAGAGGTTTTAGTCTGTTTTTTGAATAGTAGCACATTGAATTGCTAGCACTGCATATGTTTAAGGTTAAGTTTTGGTATAGGTTTTGAACAGTTTATTTGGTAAAAAAATGGAGCTTTGGGACAAAAAAGAGGACTATTAGAGAGTTAATATTTGACAGGTTGTTCCACATGAACAATTAAACATTTGAGAACACATGGTTTGTTGATTGTAAATGTGTTTAACAATCTCCATAATAAAGTACTGTTTTCATTTTAACCATATACTTAATTAATCAGGTCCCTTCTTTCCAAAATAATGCACTTTCAGTTTGTCATTTGTTAGTTTTGAACTTGAACTTGGCAATAAAAGTCAAATAAAACAACAACACATGTGGCAGGAGTCGGACTGGAGCAGAGGAGGCAGACAGCCCAGGGAGAGGTGACGCCGGGCAGCAGGATGGATCTCATTAAACACTGCCCCGGGTCACACTTTGATGGACAGAGAGGCGTCCGTCATCTGCCACAGAGATTAAGTCTGCATTCTGACACTTGGTCACTACAGACAGTACGGTTTGCTGAATTAAAAAAATTTAAGAAAATATGTAGCATTGAATTTATGTCAATTGTAATGTCTATCTAATTTATTAATCCACACAAGAACATTTTAATTGTAATCTGAAATATCCCCAATGTGGGAAGAATAAACGATCTCCCTTAATCTTAATTATAGCTGGGATCTCGTACCTTGTGTTTGGGAGCTATACCATTAGCCCGCCAAAGGAATTAGAAAACGGTCGGCAATTTTCAGTCCGATCGGAGCACTAGTGTCCTAATCCTTGCGACAGGTGGGGCTATAGAGATCATGTTGGCCGTATCATCGTCATACTGTACCATTGCAATCAGGCCATAACCTAATATTAGTGATGTGAGTGTCCAATGGAGGGAGGTCCATCCTGGCGATTTACTCTGCTGAGCGGGCCACTCTCCTGAGGGCCAGGCCGTGCTGAGTGCAGCCTCCCATCCTCCCATGCTCATAAGTATTGAATACTTATGAGCATGGGGGGGCTGGGGCTAGAGTCCTAGTTCTGGGGGGCTGTGACCAGTAGGGCTTGGTTAGGTCTGTAGACGGCTGTCTTTTGTCGAATGTGTCTTCACTTGTTCTGAGGGTAGTGTGGAGCATGGTCCTCCCGAAGGTTCTCTGGTCCTCTTCCCTCAGAGTCGTGGTGATGACCTCCTACTTCAAGTCCACATACAGTAACTGGCATAATCCTCTTTCAGGTCCTGCACCTCGTCCTTTGCCGTCTGCAGCTGTGCAGTAGTTTGTAGCAGAAAGAATTGGAGGCTGTTTTGCTCTCCTGGAGTGTGGTGTTAAGTTGGTGCTGGATTAAAGCGGTAGAATCCACAAAGTCCTGCTCCAGACCAGATTTCTCCGTCTGCAGCTGTATCACCTGCTCCTTCCGTTTTTGTGTTTCTTCGAATTCCGTTCGAATTGTTCCTTTTTTGAAAGAAGTATCTCACTGCCATTGGTGACTTAAGAATGTAGATCTCCAGAGGGAAAAAGTTGGAGACCCCTAAATTTTAGAGACATGTCTGCTTGCCTCCATACAAAAAAATGCTGGTTTGCCAACGATGTCTACAGGCTACAGGGCAGATCTGTGGAGAGGCGACCCCAATCAAATGATCCATTTTTTTTATTACAATGGAAAATTTGATGAACATTCACAGGCAAATCACAAACCCAAGGGTGCAGACCTCTCTCTCTGTGCTCATATCTCACATTAGAGGAGGTCATCCTGAAGTCTACAATATGACTTCAAAAAGCAACAGCCAACATTGTAAAACCTAGGGCCAAGAATGTCTTTTCAACCTTTTCTCTATTCAAAATATAGCCTACCATAAACAACGCAAAAACTGATGATTGTGAGTCCAACTTGGAGTTTCCATAAAGGTCCCATCTCAACACCTCAGTAATATATGTAGCTATCATTGTTTGAGCGCCAATGCTTCTAGACGTTGTCTCTTTAGAGAATTAGATCATTCTTTTCCCAATAGCAGATATGTTATTGACTTCAGATGACCGAGAGAATCTTCCATAGTGATTTCATGTGGAATTTCAATTTGCTTTTCTCTCCAAATTTTCCTGTTGTTTTTAGTCAAAACTATCGTCCCTTATTCCTCCCAGCATTCCCAAGAGTTCACATCTCCAGTATTAGACCAATGGCGTGATGCCCAGGACCTACAGGGATGGCATGCTCAAGGCTGCTGCACTCAAAGCAGTGCAAGATTCCCAACTATCTTCGACATGTCGTTGACGTAATACAAAGTCCATTTCAATTGCGACTAAATATGGTGTTGGCAAAATAAAGAAATAGTGCTAGCAAATTACTGATCTGAAATATTTCTGGAGCTTGGGGTGTGTGGCAATTTGTCAGTGTTTAATATTTCTTATCAGCATTTTCATTGGTGACAGGCGCCCGGACGATATATGAAGTAATTCTCATTCGATCCATGCTGGAGACCTCCCAATATTCCCTATGTCATGCCGCATGCATCTGTGGTTATAAAGGCCAAAGTTAGCCAAGTCAGATGTGGCATATTGGCTTTCTGCGCAGAAATATAGTCAATGATGTCAGACGACCTTTACAGAGGTGACTGCGGCTGCACACATTAAACATGTTGAATTTATGACTCTCTGAAATCACTGGGCAATGGTGTCTTTTTATAGAGAATCTGCTGGTATGTGTCCACTTTATTTGATCAAATTGTTTCAGGTGGATGATTTTTTTGTCAAATAAAACCTTACTTGGTGATGGCCTTACATTGAACTAAAACTAAATATGCAGGTGGAAAATTAGGTTTCATTCATTTCAATTCAATGTATTCTTGTATAGCCCTAAATCACAACAGTAGTTATCTTGGGTTACTTTACAAAACCAGTTCCAACACACAAAATGCAATGATAAAAACACATTGACGTTTATGAATGTCGATTGTCCTGGATCATCATCTGTCCTTAGACCATCTATAGACCCTGAATCGGCAAGGAAAAACCATTTGCCAATAAACTGTTATTCAACTTACAATGTGAAATGAGTACATGACTTATTGCACACAAACTCAGATAACAATCCATTATTTGTTAAGTTATGGCTTGTAAAAAGTGATACATCAACACATTGTTTTACAGAATAATAGAATTGCATCCACTAACGGAGCCCGTGGGTAGTAGAGCCACAACATCTTTGCCAGCAATGACATTTGCTAAACATTCCTCTTGTTCCGGCTTCAATTTCTTGATATTTGGGAGCCAAACCAGAATGGATTATTTTACTATTGTATTGCGTCCGCTGCCATTGCAGAACTACAAGCAGAACATTTTGTGCAAACTCTTGGCATCACCAACACCTGCCTACAACACCCGCCTCCCCGCGCTCGCTGATTGGTCGGAGGGGATACAACCGAGGTAACTGCAGCCACAGGGACCCAGACGTACATGTAAGAAATAATTGACCAGAGTTTACGGATGGCTAAGGCCAGGCTACAAATGGGAAGATTATCTGTTTATAAGCAAAAGTTTTCCAGTTGTATATGATCTACAAGTATAGTGGAGAAGAATAAACTAGATTAACTAAAAAGACACACGAGAATATTTATTTGGATTACATATCATTGATCTAATTTTCACCAAGATTGCTCCATAATTCTGTGTTTGTTTTTAAGACGCACAATGCAGAAGTGGTCATTCAGCGTAAATCAAATCAACACATATATTCCCCAGAAAACCGTTACGGAACGAAACACTTGAGCACAATAGCTGTTGTAGTTTCCACAAGTGAAGCGTCCCTGGGGAACAACAAAGCTCTCTTCACATTTGCTCAAAGGTCAGGCGGCTGTGTTGGGTGTAACGTTAGCCTTTTTGGTCGACAGATTCTGACTTTTACACATATCCGAGCTGTCGCGAAATGCCACGACGGGATGCCCCTCCGGAGACACACGGACCTGTAGGTCAATGCAACTCTGACCTCTCCCGTCGTTACACACTTTACCAGTATTTGGAAAACTGAGACGTATGGGAAAACTTAAGAGCGATGCACGCATGTTGTTTTTGAATTCTTCTCTTTGATTTGTTCAGGTGGACCATGTGCGTTTGTGCATAATCAGCTTAATTAGCTGAAGTTATTGGTTCAGTGTGTACTCTATTGAAAGATCCCGGGGTTGAAGCAGCCACCAGTACTTTGGGTATTAACATGATGAAAAGAGTCGGTCCAGCGGAGTTAAACACATCACAGAGCTTTTTACAATAAACTTTTTGAAGATCCTTTCCTTAAAACAATAGTGGAAAACCAACATGGAGCGCGGCCCAAGGCACAGAGACAAAAATGTTTGATTTGTTCGGACTCAGCTGAACTGGCATGTGAGTAATAGCTGGTGAGAGACACTGTGGGGAGATTGTTCCTGTCATGGTGTGGACTTTTTGATCAATTTTACCTGTTTTTTGTGTGCAATATATTAGTTCTTTAGGTTTGAGTTATACTTCCTGTCTGTCCTTCTGCTTGCCTAGCCCTGATGTGTATCACCTGTGTCTCCTTGCATCTATCTGTCCCCGTCCGTCCATCGTCTCTCCATTGTTCATTTCACCCAAAGAGAGATTCACCATATCGATGTTTTATTTTATTTATTTATTTATTTGACTGGGACAATTATAGATACAAAGCTAGTTTTCATCCGTAGTCCCTATGAAGAAAACACATAGATTACAACATAGAAGAATGGCAGCACAAGGAAAGGTTAAGCGTCCAGTGGCAGATGGATTGGGAATTTTGTCCCACAAGAGGAAATTCAGGTGTCAAACTGGTTCCAGATAGCGGCAATATGGCCGCAAGTTTTCACTCCAACCAAGCTGGAGCACACTTCAAGCTTCATGTTTAGACTGGACTCACTTTAGACGGGACTCACTTTAGTCCTTTAGTCCGGGGTGCTTGGTCCTCCCTCCAATCACTAGAACCAGCACAATAATAATCAACCCCTGGTCTAATTGAACTGCACTTAGCTTGTATCTGCAAAGTATTATTTAAAAGTCAATTTGTACAACTCCAGATTCTCAACAACCTGTAATTTTATCATCAAAAACATAATGTGGCGCCTGCACATGAAAGTAGGAAAAGAGCAATTAACAGAGGTTTTGCATGAATAACAGAGGCTGCTATGGTAATACTTTGAACAGCATGATAGCTACAATTGCATTCAACATTTGCATTTTCCCCCCAGTTATAATAGATCCCCCACTGGACTATCCGCATCTACATCTTTTTCCCATTATAAACCGCAGGGGGCTGAGTGCAGATCCAAAACAGCTGTAGAGAAAAACTAATCGCGACACCGAGTTCTTGTTTGTGGCTAGTTTTTGCTCTGTTCTTGTATTTTGTTAATTTAGCAGCTTTTGGGGAGGTATCTCTTCCACCTCTCCTCTGGATCCTCTGTCATGTGTGTTAATGAAAGGTGACTGCTGGGGCCGCAGAGAAAACCAGCAACATCTTTAGTGTCACATTGAATTAAGTTTGAGGCCAGGTACAAAAGGGAGAAGAGGGCACTGCGCTACTGTGGAAACATCTGCATCCCTCGGTGTTAAGAAGAGATTTCTCACAAAATGACATAATAATCACATTATTTATTTAATATGTCAACTCAGATACTTATGTCAAATCAAACTTATCATGATGGACTTTGCCAATGCAGCTCACTGGCTCATTGTTTGGGGACCACACGATTTATGTATTTATTTGAATATAGGACAGTACATGATAATCAATATGTCGGCAAACAGCATCAACATAATTATTTTGGAATTAGCACAACAGCTAAATTGCATAAATTGTCCTGAGGCGGTGGGCGACCGTGGCTCAGTTGGTAGAGCATTGCCCTTTGAACCTGAAGGTCGTGGGTTCGATCCCACCGTAAGACCTACTTCACGACTCCCGCTGATGACTGCTGTCGTTTTGTCCTTGGCCAAGACACTTAACCCCACTTTGCCTGAAGCTCCTGCTGAAAGATCTCAGCTCCTGTGGACTCACCACCTGCACCACCTGTGCTCTGTGCACTGGGTGCAGCTCTGACTGCCACCCCCCCGACCTGTAGTGTAATTGGTTTGCAGGCGAGTATGTTGCGGCTGGAATGGACATCAGTGCTGGAGGTCACAGGAGAAAGCTGCCTTTCCATCTGCAGGTGGTGGAGAGGTCAAGTGGAGGAGTTCGAGTACCTCAGTGATATGTTCACAAGTGATGGATGGATCTTCACGCATCAGTGCAGTGTCTGGGATGAAAATGGATTTGCCTCAGTCCTCCACACACCACACACGAGTCCTCGGTGATGTGTGGTGCTATGATCATTTGACCACTTTGCATCACCATTTAAGCTTTAATGGACACCTGATCCGCACTGTTCCCAAGAATTTCATTGCTCTATATAGTTGGTTACATAAACAGCACACCATGCACTTATTGGGACTGATTGTTAAGGCTCTGTTCCACAGAAACACTTGCTCTTATAGAGGCAAGGCAAGGCAAGGCAAATTTATTTATAAGCACCATTCATACAGAAGCAACCCAGGGTGCTTCCCAGAGGCCACGGGCAGCTGCCTCTGTTACCTGCACTGTCCTGACAAAGCAAAGCCTCTAGGCATTTAAAACACTTGCTGCTATTTCCAGCCAGAACTGGGGCTGCTAATGACCATACATTGAGAATGTTTGTTACTCTTGGACTGCATATTTCAAGAAGACACAATTATAAGCACTTAATGACTTTCAGCTTACAGTCTGTACAGTCCTGGAGGTGTCAGCTGCTTCACCCTTTGGCACAGTGTCACCTTGTTGTTGTGTTTCCATGGAGATGCCTCGAGTTAATGAGGGAAGATGCAGAAGTGGATGTTTGTGGGCGTATTGTGGATATAGCATTACAATGACATTTTACAAGCCCATGCCAAGGGGCTGAAATAAAGATAATGGCTTTTCACTCGTAATGCATTTCATATGTTTTAACACAGAGCTTGAACATGAATTATTGCCAATATCAGACATGAAATGCAAAATCACAGTATTAGCAGCACTTCCACAGGGAGACATTGTGAAAATGTGACGTTAAAGGAAAGTTGGTTTTATAACTGTCTTCCATACTTGTTTAGCTCATTTTGAAATCATTTTCCACTGAAAGCTAATTATTCTTTCACTCCATTCACGGTGGTGATAGCCTACTACTGTAGCCACAGCTGCCCTGGGGCACACTGACAGAAGCGAGGAAACCTGTGTGTGCCATTAACTCTTCCGACCACCACTTACACACCAGGGAATGTGGGGGAAGTGTTTTCCCTGAGGACACAATGTCAGTTCGCCAGCCGTATACTGTCGCCTTTGGTATTCCCAGAGGTCTCCCATCACAGTACTAACCAAGCCTTGCCCTGCTTTGCTTTAGAGGTCTGACAGGATCTGGATCACACGTATGGCCACAGTGAGAGTAGTGTATTGTGGAGGTGGTCTCTGTTTATTTTAAACTACAGCAGATGATTGTATGAACAGAGACAGTTGTTGTGCATGTTCCCATCAGATTCGGTTACGGGTTTGTCACCTCGAATGGCCGACAATGAAATGTGCTGCGGATTAGTGCTGAGGATCATTGGGATAGAGTGGCACATGCTGAGCGCCACCGTGACCGCAATAAAGTGCAATATCACTGACCCAGTTTCCAGGAGGGTTACACATCCCATTGTCAGAGCAGTCACATGGTACAGCAGTGGTATAGTCAGCATTTATGCTATAGATAGGAAGGCTTTTAATGAGTTATAATAATGTCATAATCTGAGCAGCAGAGGCTTGGATGAAACATGGAATCTTCTAGTTCAGGAGTTTATAGGTAATATAATGAGTTACTGAGCCAAAAAAATCATAGCAAAGCTGAGGAAATGTGTTTTATTATATTTATAGTATCAATTAAACGAACAAAACAATATTGAGGGTTTCTTAGAACTTTCAGAGCAACATTTCTCCAGTGTGAGATAGATAATGTCTACAGTATCGTATCTTATCTTAGCAGTCAATTTGACAGCTTTTAGTTTTTGAAAATGTAGTTGTTTGTGCGTATGTGCATTTATAGTACTTTATGACTTATTTCTGTGTCATTATTTTTATTAAATTATCTTTAAATTATGAGTTTTATTTTTAACTCCAGGAGCAGTCCTTTTCTCGAGTTACCTTCATGCTAGTTACCATAGCAACACATAGCATGTTTACTTGCAGCGGTTAGCATTTAGCTTTTCAATGAACTGGATTTGCTGTATTTAAAGTTATATTCACCAGTTTTAGCTGTTATTAAAACTGAGTAAATATAAAAACCTTTAAAAAAAAAACTCTTTAAAAAAAAATGTCTTTGAATTAAATTGGTGTGATTGTGAGCCGTCAAAAAGACTGCTCTTGGCGTTTGGGTAGTTTCAGAATTGTGGGAGTCCTAATATCAACCAAACATTGATGATGAAGAACAATGGAAGAAACCATGCGGTAAATATATTTTCAAGAGAATAACTATAACTGCACTGTAACATTTCAGTGCAATATTGTCAACTGTTTTCCACATTTCACACCTTTTTACGAGCCTTTGGGGCCAGCACTGAGCGGATGTCTGCCCCCAAGTAAAAATGAACAGAATTAAGCTTCTATTTGGAAAACCCTGATATTTGGAGTGATGTACAAGTATGGTGAATGAATTTTCCCCTTTTCAGCCTGTCAGACACCCCAAGGATTTGTGCTCAATAAAGTCTGTCTGGCCTTTGAACCTCCGAGGAAGTCCACGTGGAAAGAGAGCAGCCCAGAGGCGGTGTGTGTGCATAAACTGTACTTTTCAGTGGCTTTGTGTCAATTTCCACTTCCGAAATGGCACAGTCTCCCCTCTGTACGGTCCACTCTTCTCCGTGACTTGCTTGGATGGAGTAGAATTGAGTGGATGTGAGTGGCGCTGCTGTAAGGAGCGACAGGGAAAGGTCAAGAGGCTCGAGAACATGTCTGACCACATCTGGCCCTGGCATTTAGATAAAACACTTTTCTTCTACAGACTTTTACAGGGGTTTACAGTGCGCACATTTTCAGTTGATTCAGCCGAGAATTGAAGTGGCTGACCATTTTCTTGTATACAGTTGCCGCTGCTGATCACGTAATGCAAGGCTTTCAGACATTTCTAACTTCCATCACAGCAAAAAGTGGTGAAAAATAAGTAAGAAAAGGCTCAAATTTGGCAAAATCTATCTTTGAGTAATTTTGACAGCAAGATTTGTCTATGGGAGTAAGCAAAATGTTCTTGTTTTAAAATAAGAGTAAAAAAAGCAACAGCTATTGAAATACAATCAAATGCTTTGTCCCATTCTTCCCATTCTTTCCGTTCAAATCTTGTTTAAATACAGTCAGAATGTACTCAAATTAAGATAAAAACGCTCGATTCAAACAATTGTTACCTCATATTTTATGATTTATTGCAGTGATGCTGCAGTACAGTACAGTCTGCAGGTGGGTTCTGCTCATTTCTGTTTTCTTACTGGTTAGCAGCGAAATCAATCCCTCCATGAAAGCAAGTTCCTTTACTTTTGCCGTTGTTCATTCTCACTCTCAGTACCTCAGGATGATTACTAGTGCTGATATTGTTCTGGTTTAGTATCGGGCAGGTTAAGGGTGTGAGCTGCTGCAGCACTCCAGTTCTGTAGCAAAGAATCCAGACCTTTAAATGTTTGCTTAGCTGTGATAGATTATATTTATTTGTCACTTGCAATGTATAAAGGACAGTAAAGGCACCAACGCGCTTCACCATCAGCAGTAAATGGAATGAAATGAATGTTACAGTGAATTATGTTAATTGCTGCTGCCATAATCATTATTATGATTACAGTGTAAATATGAGCCATGTCCATGACTTCAACTACAGTGAAAAATAAAAAATAAAACATGTTTGCAGCTCATTCAAAGGGTTTTTCAAGTGCCTGCTTAAACTTCCAGTGATATAACACTAATGTGCTTTTTTATTTTTTTATTTCAAGCTCATAAATACGCACTCAAATCAAATTGTGCAATTGACATTACAGGAAAAATAGAAAAAAAAACCTGGATCTATCACAAATTACATAGCAAAATATTGTGAGCCGACCCACTGCTAAAGCCCACTCCTGCTCCTTTATCAGTCGTGCGTGGATTGATCCAGGGGGATTATGGGATGTCAGAAACACCAAATAAAATGCCTCCGCTCTGACAGATATGCTAAGCTGCCTCCATGTCCTACATACAGTAGCTTTAGCTGGCCTCACAGACCATATAAAAAGCTAAAACTGCTCAAACAAGGCCTTTGAACTGTGGTAAACTGTGCACACACACTCACAAAACCATTTGGGGAAATTACACACGTCGTGAACGGACTGGTAAAAATGGAGGTCCATATTTCTACACATCTGCGTCACCTGTCAGCTATTAAGATGAGATAAGACAACACTTGTTTTCATTGTCTCACTGTGGGGAAATTATGTTATTAAGCACATTGCAGCACATAAACATAATAAAATATTTACTACTTACAAAAATAAAATAAAACTCAGAGCTAAAAGTGAACCTATCATGGATAGGTACACTTAATAATAAGTGTGTACACTTAATAAAAGAACAACATACACATCTGTTAATTTTCCTGAACCATGTGCAATTATAGCTCCAGAGTTTATTTTATTTTATTTTATTCTATATCTTATTTTTAATTATATTATTGATTATATTAAATAATAGACTATTTGATGTGTGTAATCTGAGTGCTCTTATTTCCTTCTTTCTCTGCTTTAATGTGCGCAATGATGACACTGACATTTCTCTACTGTGAGACAAATAAAGGAATATTTTTTCTTATCTTATCTTATAATAATAATAATAATAATAATATTAATAATAATAATAATAATAATAATGCATTGGTTTTATATTGTTCTTTTTTGGACACTCAAAGACGCTTCACATGTCATTTTTATACACTCCATGCACGGTGGTGATAAACTACTACTGTAGCCACAGCTGCCCTGGGGCATACTGACAGAAGCGAGGCAACCAGTATGTGCCATCAGCCCCTCAGACCACCACCAAACATCAACACACACACACACACACACACTAAACTCATTCTACTTGTGGTATCATGAGGTTTTTATAATTAGCATGATTGGATTTTAGACACTTATTAAAAAAAACTAATCATGAAAAAGTAAATGAAACACATTAGGAGCCATAATTGCAAAAAGTCAACCATTTCCACTTTTGACTTTGGCTTTAGTCTTTCAACACGTGCTGCCTTTAGTGAGAAGCCGCTGTAAAGGTGAGCCCAGCTTCCTTCTTGTCGACAGATCCCACTTCTATTACTCCAAAACAATTTGCGTGGACTTATTTCACACCGTGTTTTGACATATTTGGACAAGAGCTTTTTACAGTCATCAAACTAAAGAGTTCACATTCACAGGGGAAAGGTTAGCACTTTAAATGCTCCCCGATCCCCGGCACATGTGTGGTAAAATACATCAGCGGTGTCAAACCAAGTCAGGATTAATCAACCCCATGACACAGACCTGGGGACCCACGTGCATAAATCTGAATCAGGCCAAACTCAAACAAATAAGCCCTCGCTCGGTGCTGGAGGAATTTTGGGAACTATTTTAGTGTGATGGACTGGGCTTGTAAAGGTCCAGGAAACAAGCTGTATGTTTTATCTGCCATTGAAAAAAACTCAAACTAAAAATACTTAAAAACTACACAATGCAGCTTTTCCTGGTGAAGTGTCTGCTTTTTGCTTGGGTCCTCCTTAATCGTGTTTTTTAAGGATTAATAAAGTATGAGATAATAGGTTCCATATACTTTGGAGAAAAAGAAAGTTTAGTTTAATATTATTCGTCACATACACATTACATGCAGTGAAATTGTGTGACTTTTATCTGCTGAGTTATAGGTTATATCTGCGGAGAGGAGACCTGACCCAAAGTAAGAATTGAAGTATTTTAGCAGTAAAAACATCTGTAATCTGACACAGGTTTTACTTTATACCGAGGAACATTTCAAGTAAACAAAATGGCAAGTCATGCAATGCAAAAAGTTTCACACATCTATTTCAAAATATGCCAACTGACTTAAGTGATTAGTGGACACGTTTTTGAGGGTTTGGATCAAGAAATAAAGATTTTTTAATTAACGTGAACTAGGATTGGTACAATTAAAGTGAACCAGACCAACAAATGGAGAAGTCAGGCTTTAGTAGATCACCAGATTCAATTGTATCTATTTTTGTGTAGCTTTAAATCACTACAGCAGTCGTCTCAGAGGACTATACAAAGTTGTGAATTTTTCAACAAAAGAATCAAAAAAGTTTGAACACAGAAACGGAATAACAACAAATACATTGGTCCATAGGGAGCAGGATAACACATATTAATAAATATCCTTAAACGTTCTTAAATGTCTCAGTTCATCACTGTCCTTAGACCCTATACAGGGATCAAGAGTTCCGAGCTTCCGGCTCGACCGCACGGCATTGTGGGTAGTTTTCTCAAAAAGGTGGGCATGTTGCGAACGTGATCTCTCTCTCTTGTTTCCAGCCCATAGATTGTTTTAATTGCTAAAAAAATAACCAATTTCAGACATTTCGAAGGCAAGGTAAAGATTTTTTCATTTACCAAAAAAGCAATGCATTTTTTTCTTGTGGTTTTAGATGTAAACACAACCGACTGACTATAGAGCTACATGTAGCTTATGCTACTTACGAGGATAAATAAAAATAACATTTCTGATCAGAGCATTCAGAGTGGGGACATTATTAAGAACAAACAGTGAGCTGGCAGTATAGAGAGGTGCAGTATAGAGAGGTGTGCAGTATAGAGAGGTGCAGTATAGAGAGGTGTGCAGTATAGAGAGGTGCAGTATAGAGAGGTGTGCAGTATAGAGAGGTGTGCAGTAGAGAGGGGTGTGCAGTATAGAGAGGTGTACAGTATAGAGAGGTGCAGTATAGAGAGGTGTGCAGTATAGAGAGGTGTGCAGTAAAGAGGTGTGCAGTAGAGAGGGGTGTGCAGTAAAGAGAGGTGCAGTATAGAGAGGTGTGCAGTATAGAGAGGTGTGCAGTATAGAGAGGTGTGCAGTATAGAGAGGTGTGCAGTAGAGAGGGGTGTGCAGTATAGAGAGGTGTGCAGTATAGAGAGGTGTGCAGTATAGAGAGGTGTGCAGTATAGAGAGGTGCAGTATAGAGAGGTGTGCAGTATAGAGAGGTGCAGTATAGAGAGGTGTGCAGTATAGAGAGGTGCAGTATAGAGAGGTGTGCAGTATAGAGAGGTGCAGTATAGAGAGGTGTGCAGTATAGAGAGGTGTGCAGTATAGAGAGGTGTGCAGTATAGAGAGGTGTGCAGTATAGAGAGGTGCAGTATAGAGAGGTGTGCAGTATAGAGAGGTGCAGTTTTTAGCAATTAAAACAATCTATGGGCTGGAAACAATAGAGAGAGATCACGTTCGCAACAAGTAATCCAAAATGGCTTACTTGTTGCCATTTTGAGGCAACAAAAGGTGGGCATCAAAATTTGATGCCCACCTTTTTGAGAGAACTACCCACAATGCTGTGCGGTCGAGCAGGAAGCTGGGAACTCTTGATGCATGTATGGCCTCGGTAAGGAACAACTCAAAAGTGGGAAAGTTGTTATTACACTTTATAAAGATACTATATATGCCAAAGAAAACTCATACATGTAGCAGCCATTTTGTCATAATGTTCTACAATGGGAACACAATATCATTCACAAATTAAGTGTTAGTAGGTTAGAGGTGTGCAGTATAGAGAGGTGCAGTATAGAGAGGTGTGCAGTATAGAGAGGTGCAGTATAGAGAGGTGTGCAGTATAGAGAGGTGTGCAGTATAGAGAGGTGTGCAGTAGAGAGGGGTGTGCAGTATAGAGAGGTGTACAGTATAGAGAGGTGCAGTATAGAGAGGTGTGCAGTATAGAGAGGTGTGCAGTATAGAGAGGTGTGCAGTATAGAGAGGTGTGCAGTATAGAGAGGTGTGCAGTAGAGAGGTGTGCAGTAGAGAGGGGTGTGCAGTATAGAGAGGTGTGCAGTATAGAGAGGTGTGCAGTATAGAGAGGTGCAGTATAGAGAGGTGTGCAGTATAGAGAGGTGTGCAGTATAGAGAGGTGTGCAGTATAGAGAGGTGCAGTATAGAGAGGTGCAGTATAGAGAGGTGTGCAGTATAGAGAGGTGTGCAGTAGAGAGGGGTGTGCAGTATAGAGAGGTGTACAGTATAGAGAGGTGCAGTATAGAGAGGTGTGCAGTAAAGAGAGGTGTGCAGTAGAGGGGTGTGCAGTAAAGAGAGGTGTGCAGTATAGAGAGGTGTGCAGTATAGAGAGGTGTGCAGTATAGAGAGGTGTGCAGTAGAGAGGTGTGCAGTAGAGAGGGGTGTGCAGTAAAGAGAGGTGTGCAGTAGAGAGGGGTGTGCAGTATAGAGAGGTGTGCAGTATAGAGAGGTGTGCAGTATAGAGAGGTGTGCAGTATAGAGAGGTGCAGTATAGAGGGGTGTGAAGTATAGAGAGGTGTGCAGTATAGAGAGGTGTGTACAGTATAGAGAGGTGTGCAGTATAGAGAGGTGTGCAGTATAGAGAGGTGCGCAGTATAGAGAGGTGTGCAGTAGAGAGGTGTGCAGTATAGAGAGGTGTGCAGTAGAGAGGGGTGTGCAGTATAGAGAGGTGTACAGTATAGAGAGGTGCAGTATAGAGAGGTGTGCAGTAGGCTTTTAACAAAGTTATTTTCACTTTCTCTGTACACATGTGAAATCTCCGTGCCTAAGTGTTAGCCTGTCCATACAGCTCACAGTACTGTCTCTGAATGTCATCGTCATCACTGAGGTCACTCCTGATGACGTGCCCCAGGTATTTAGCCTTCTTTACATTCAGAAGCTCCACACCAGACAAATATGTCCAAAGTACAGCTTTGGGCAAGTTTATAAAGCTCGCGTGTAAGTATCATAAGCTGCGTGTAGCTCTATAGTCAGTCGGTTGTGTTTACATCTAAAACCACAAGAAAAAAATGCATTGCTTTTTTGTTAAATGAAAGATTCTTTACCTTGCCTTCGAAATGTCTGAAATTGGTGATTTTTTTAGCAATTAAAACAATCTATGGGCTGGAAACAATAGAGAGAGATCACGTTCGCAACAAGTAATCCAAAATGGCTTACTTGTTGCCATTTTGAGGCAACAAAAGGTGGGCATCAAAATTTGATGCCCACCTTTTTGAGAGAACTACCCACAATGCTGTGCGGTCGAGCAGGAAGCTCGGAACTCTTGATGCATGTATGGCCTCGGTAAGGAACAACTCAAAAGTGGGAAAGTTGTTATTACACTTTATAAAGATACTATATATGCCAAAGAAAACTCATACATGTAGCAGCCATTTTGTCATAATGTTCTACAATGGGAACACAATATCATTCACAAATTAAGTGTTAGTAGGTTTCCTCTGGGTGCTCCGGTTTCCCTTACCACTTAAAACATGCACAATAGGTATAATCCTCCAGCTGCGGTAGTTGTTACCAAACTGGAGAAGGGTTCCTGGGCGCTGTACGGTGACCACTGCTCCTGACAGAGGCCCTCGTGGCATTTGTAGATTGGGACAAATGCAGAGGAAAAACTTTATTAAGTTCATTATTTTTCTTTTTAGTTTATAGTAATAGTAATAAAGTAGCAACAGTAGTAATCATATTGAATGGTTTAGAAGTAGACTTAAGCATAGGGTTATTCTTCAGCCGTGTTTATGGCTTTGTCGTGATGCAGTGAGGAGCTCTAATTACAAAGTCCTTTACTATCCATATACTCACATTTAAAACACACGCACACACACACACACGCACGCACACACGCACGCACACACACACGCACGCACGCACACACACACACACACACACACACACACAGATCCAGAACAGCAAAGAATTGTAGCACAGCTGTTCCAGCCCTCCAGCAGCAGAGGAGTCAACACAACATGCGCATTATACTGTATCAATCTGTGTCCAATTATACAGATATATTTAATTGGTTTTATTTCCCTGTGACAATTGAACAAAGACAACTAGATAGTATTTTGTGAATAACCTATATACTCATATTTAAGGTTTGACATAAAATATTGTTGTCAAAGTTTTCCTTGACGTGCATTGACCTTTACTTTAGTGACAAACAGGAGAGGGATTACATTTACATTAAAACTCGATGGCTATCGTTGGTTTGAATCCCAGGCAGCACAGTCCTTTCTCTGTGTCTGTTTCCTCTGGGTGCTAAAACAATCAACCCCAGTAACAAAGAAAAATAGATTTTGAAACCTCAGTGAGGCTTTCCTGTTTATAAAATGGAAACACATTTTTACACTTGACTGATGTAGAATTGTATCAATATTTACCAGTATTTCTTCCCCAAGATTTTTACCCCCCCGACTCATAACTTGTACAAATGTAATCTGTCATATGCACACAGCTAAAGTCTCTACTAGGGCTGCACAATATATGGAAAAAATATTGTTATCGCGATATTGGTGCGTGCAATATCCATATTGAAAATATACGCAATAAAAATAAATGATGAAAATTATTATTTTTTTTTTCTTTGTTAAAGAAAACAAAACAGACAAACACATCAACATTCAACCAATACAACAAACAAACAAAAAAGCATATACGTATGTGCATTTGAATGTCATTAATGTTTTTGTTATTTGTCTCTTGCGATTCAATGCAGATTGCAATTTTAGGTGAAAGAAAAAACTGCACACATCACATGGTGCTCTGTGTACTGGGTGCAACTCTGACTGCCACCCCTCCGACCCAGAAATGGATTAAGGGGAAGAAAATGGATGGATGGATGGATGAATGGAAAAAATCGCAATAATATCCTTGCAATACTAAACACTCGAATATTCGCTTCAATTTCCAATATTGTGCAGCCCTAGTCTCTACTCATTATTGGTATATAGATGTCTTTAATTCAGCCTTATCAGTTCACTTGGCTCAGAAATGAATTTATCATGTCACCGCATTTTAGGTTATTCAAACTATTCCAAACCTGTTTCTTTGCTGAGTTCGATGAATGAATTCAGGTGCACCTTTATCATGGGTTTAGACGGAGTGAGTGACACGTGTGCAAATGAATAGCATGTCTGTCCTGATCTTTGTGCGCCTCGCTGAGCTGAGATTGTTTTGACCCTATTGGAGTGGCGTTACCTAAAGCTCTCCATCTGAACGTGCTACCTCTGTATTTTCACAAGAAGATGAAATACTGGAGCACGAATCTCAGAGGAAAACTACCTCCACCGCCCCATGACAAGAGGATATAACACAAGCCATATTGAAACAACCCCTGCAGTTTTGTAGGGGGAAATGTTCTCTGGAAACGCTCATTGTTGACTCAGACCAAATGAAATTAAGACTATTAGATTAGATATATAGCCTGTTCAATGACTGGAGGCCATTGAGATTATGTCTGACCTTTCCTCCAAGAGTCGTCCAATGAGTTACCGCATTAAAATGTCTTTCTTGAAACATACGCAGAAATGTCACTTTATTATTTCTGTACTCTTTGAGGGCAGTGGTCCTCAAACTTTTCACCAAATTACAGTGGTAATTTGCAGAATGGAAAAAGGACCGCAAACTTAATGAGTGACCTGTTTAAAATGTTTATTAAGTAATTTGTTACGGGCATGAACATCTCTGCAAAAATAGCCATGATTTGTCATTTTGCATGTATACATATATGCAGGAGTCAACCGTACGTTTTTGTGCCAAATATAGTAATACAGTATGTCACAAATCAAGGACGTGCTTCCAGGGTGAGGTGGGTGGAACAGTCCCAGATGGACATTAAAACCCGACAGAATGCTGATAAACCAGACAGAGTTAGAAATGTTGAATTGCACTTTGATTTGTGTTATTATCATTGCTAGTTTGGGGAAAACATGACGTCTAAAATTCTATACCAATCATTACATCTTTCTTTTTTAATTTATATCGAAGATTGCTACTGTGGCATGTTTATAATCGTCCAGGTCTAGCACCACTATTTCTGTCAAAACTCTTTCAAAATCAAGTATGTAGCCATGTCATTTAAGTGAAGGCCTAAGTGCAATACCAAGAATCCTTAATTGTATGTCTTGTCCGCTGTTATCATGTTATTGAGGTTTATGAATAATCACATGCTCTTCAGCTCATGACCTTTCATGGGCTCTTATCTTCTCAGCACGAGAGGCCAGTCCTGTCTGCGCTCTGGTCATATGCACTTCTCTGACCTCCATACAGTAAACTCGGCTGCAGTCGCTGGTCTCGAGTCTGTAGACGCCACTGTAGAGAAACAAGACGAACAGGGTCAAGAAAGAGTAAAAATATGAATGCTGCAGATATTATAAATACATGTGGCTAAGTATTGCATTTGTTTTAGTGGAAATGACTTGCTGTACATGCGGTTTTGAATTACATTGTTATTGGTGGCAAGACCTGCATACGGTAAAATGTACGCGGTAGAATTGGGAAAATGTTTTAAAAGCCATGAAAAGTTTTGAAAGAAGGAAATCAGGTCATAGAACCGAAGACATGATGGTACAACTTTGATTATATAGATAAGCAGAAAAAATCCCATGAATTAAAATATACATTCAATAAGACTTTACAGTTTTAATTTAAGTTATAAGATATCTGCAAATTTTGCTCATCTAACCGCTATATTTACCACCACTGCTGGCGTCAGAATTTGAACACATATAGACAGACCCCTTTGCTGTTGGTAAATGCAACCAGTTTGCAGAAAGAGCTATGGCCTCCCTTATGACCAGATTGTTGATACCTGTATTAGCTGCATTTGTGTAGCAATTGCATTAGCTAGAAATGTTGTCAGCGTGCAACAACAGTCTCTCAGATATATAGTCTGTTGTTATGCTGCTAAAATGAACATGGGTCAATGGGATATGTCTAAATGAGCCATATGTGTTGGCGCAAGATCTGTGGATAAAGGACGAGACACAACGGCTCTGACTTCAGGGACATACTTTAAACACACATTTTACTCCTTTTGTCAAAACGGTTTGTGATGTAGGCTCATAATCCATCTCTATACAATCCCAATAAAGGCTACTTGCAAATATCTTATCACCGACACACAATTAATTAAACATATATTACATGTTTGGAAAAATAAATGCAGTTTGATTGATTGTACCTACACTGTAGATGGAATCCACATTGGCCGAGGGGTTCTTCAGTGGCTCATTATTATAACAGTATCTTCAAGCAATGACCAATTTAGTCCAGATTTCTTTCACTTTCAGTAAGGGCTGACATCATATGCTTCTGATTAGACCGTCCGTCCTGCTCTCCAGAGTGTTGCCCAATGCAGCAGCAGAGCCTCATCAGAAAACCATGGAACCGATGTGATTTCTCTCCCTGTATATAAGAAATGTGTGGTCCAGTTTTGTTTTGGGGAAGAAATTAGCCCAGCTGTGTATCCCAAACAACAGCTAACAAGGCACATTCTGCAGAGCTAATGAACTGTTGCTGCATATCTCTGAAACATATGGCTTCACACTCGACGAGCTGCCCCAAGAAAGACCCTCGGTGCATTACGTCACCCACGACCAATGCACATGTGGTGTTAAGGACATTCAGAAAATTAAACATATCAAGCATCGTTTCACAACATGTATTTGATAAATAAACAGAAAGGGTCTTGTTTAAAGGTGATGTATCTCCTCTTGATGTAGTACATGTGCAGAGATGAACACACAGATCCACATCAGAGAGAACACCTGTTTTTGTTTTGTGGTTTTACTTGTTCTCATAACATGGAACATCATTTTCATTCTATCTATATTGTATTGAGCCTGTTTTTATGAAAATACTATATAAAGTGTTTTTGTCATATGCCTCTTTAACAATGCAGCGACTTAAAAAGTGTTGCTTATTACGGAAACATATTCAAGATTCACGAATTCATTTGCCATTTGCAGTAAAACCACATTGGAAAAAATGTGCAGAACTACCCCAGTGAGAACCAGCTTTATTGTTTTTTTTGCTGCCAGTGGGGACGAAAAATTAGAAAATAGGTCTATATGCGTGGTACAGACCGTGTTTTCTGCACTTCAGCCTCTGCTCTTCCTTCGACACGTGGCTCAAACAGGTGTAACTGAGGACACTCCGCTCTGCACCAGGATCTCTACGTTAAAAGGTACATTCTATTTTCTATTTTTTTATTACTTAAATATTATTGCGTTAAAATGTACAAACCATAACAAAACTTTACATGACTAGATTTGACAATTACACATATTTTGGTCATAACGTGGATGCATGATTATGATATTTCATTTACACTGGTGGTAATACGCTTTCATAATTTATCACCACAAAGAAAGATGTTTTTTGGATTTAGGGTCATTGTCCTGATGTAAGGTAAATCTCTGTCCCAGCCTCAAGAGCTCTACTGACTCAACAACGTTTCTTACAAAATTACCCAGTATTTTGCTCTATATCAATGTTCCCATTCATTTTTTACAATCTTTCCTGAAGCAAATCAGCCCCATCATGTGTCCACCACTATCATATCTGACACTGAGGCTGATGAGCAGAGGTAGTTTTGCACGATACCTATAAGCTGTGCATTTCTGATACGTGATCTGCTTGTTTGGCTTTTAGTTTAGGCAGATTTCTGTGTCTTGGTAAGTTTGCAGTGGATTGAGCAATGGTACGTCCAAAGCTTGGGAAATATTTGTCTCAAAAATTTCCCACAAATGTAACCCTGGGCTGTTTGGCTCTTTGGATTTCATGATGCCATCACAAAACAGCTGTAATTATACTGAGAGTATTTATCACTATTTAATAGCCAAGGCAAGTTGCAAATATTCAGCAGTCATTACGAAATGTAATACAAGAAAACTATACAAAAGCATGAAAATGTAAACATGATCATATTGTGTAATATTATAATTTTAAGCCACTGTAAAAACACAAACACTGGAGCAGCATTTAGTGATCAGTTGCAGCCACAGCCCTGGGCAGACTTGAAGTAGCAATGCTGCTATCTACCAAACAAATCACCACCAGCTTTTCTTTGTATTTGTGAAAGTCTATCAGGGTAATTATGTGGTCTTCGCTCCTCTGCAGCACATGTAAATAGTCCTATCTTTGTGCTGGTTCTTGGGGGATTATTTTCTGTCTGGGCCCTTTTGTTATCTCCATACCTCTCTGCTCTTTATCACATGAGCGTGAGCCTGTGGAAAAACAAGGGGAATCCAGAGCCAAAGCACACTGATAGTTGGAGTGTCTGTATGAAAAGTACAGAGATCTAAATAGAGAGCCAAGTACACACAAATTCCCCAGTGGGTTTAAATCTATACAATGTCTTGAAAAATTAAAATCAATTCAATTTTTGGGCAGTCCAAAGTGGTTAAAGAACTTTACTAAACTGTTGAGTCAGAAAGGGTTTTGTGTGTCTTGTCTTTGTTGTTTTCAATCTGAGTATATCTGTTTATTTTGAATCCTCTTTGCTTTTGTAAATTTTTTACAGATATTTGTGAAAAAAATCTGTACAAATCGTGGTTTTAGGAGAAAGTGTGACGTATTTTACAACACAATGCACTGTTCATTGCAGATTTGGTGCCATTAAAGACAAATTATACTCATACTCTCAAATTGAGTGGTGGGTATTCCAGGATGTATGTTCTTGACCTGAACCGTGTGTTGGTCAAGATGGTAGAACGTATCAAATATTACTTTCTGCCATCTTGACCAACACACGGTAACTGTAACATCACGTGGAGAATTTGTGACCGCTAAACTCCAAAACAGCTGACCCAGTGCCACAATTGTTTTAGCCTCATTCAGTAAAATTGAACACGTTCCCAGGCTAAAACAACAGCAGCAGTGCTCGCTTGGAGATGATTCTTCAACACCATGCCAGCTTTTCCAACGTCAATTCATAGTGCGAACAATGAACAATACTGAGACCACAATAGAGCCGTCTGCACAGGGGCCTGTCACTCAAACTGCATTAAGTCAAGTAAAGCTTTCACTCATGAATTACATGTGTGAAATATTCAAGGGCAAACGGGCTAACACTAATTGAATTATGTGGTACATGGCTATGGTATATGTCAGACAATTCACACATCGTATTTAGACCGATGTGTTAAATGGATTATAATGGAATGCGGCAGAGTGGTTAACCAACGTATCTTCCATACAATATATAATAGAGTGCTACATAAGTAATATAAACATGGCAAAATGCGTAAAAGTTGTGGTAGTACTTTTGCGAGCCCTGCATTCTGTGAACGGTTATGTGTGGACCAATCAATGTGAAAATGAATGTGGCCATAGCTGCATGTGAAAGCCAGATCCCGTCAGACCTCCGATGCTCCGCAGGGCAGGGCCTGGTTAGTACTGTGATGGGAGAGCTCTGGGAACACCGGGTACCAGAGTGCAGGGGCAGCTGCGGCTGTAAAGTGCCTAACTGTCCTTCGGAAAGACACTTCACCCACATTGGCTAGAATAAGTCTGGTGTGTGCGTGAATGGTTGGTGATAGTTGTAGGCGCCAATGGCACTTACTGGTTGCCTCGCTTCTGCCAGGGCAGCTGTGGCCACAATCATCACTGTGTATGAAGTGAAAGAATATTGACATGTGAAAGGCCTTTGAGTGTTCAAAAACGCTGCACAAACAGATTCATTGATTGACTGCGGAACCTTCCGCAGTCAACCATTGGTTTTGTATTTCTTTATTCCGTCATTTTTTTTGACACGTTTCACAGCTTTCACATTTTCAACAATTTCCACAAGTTATACATCAAAACGTTCCACATGTTTGGGAGATTATTGCTATTACTTTTGGGACTTCAGCGATTTCCGGTTTTTCCGCAATCGGACAAAAATCTGCATTGAGAATTCTGCAATGCATTTTAATAGGCCCATGCATTTTAATAGGACTTCAGCTCTTTCAGACATTTCTACAGTTTCAATGATTCAACAGTTTCAAGGATTCAACAGTTTCAAGGATTTCAGCAGTTTCAAGATTTCAAGAGTTTCAAGGACTTCAACAGTTTCAAGGACTTCAGCAGTTTCAAGGACTTCAGCAGTTTCAAGGACTTCAGCAGTTTCAAGGACTTCAGTGTAATCATGCAACCTAATAGGGATTTTTCCTTGTAAACCGCTTTGAGACTCAGATCTGCAGTGAAAAGGCGGTATATAAATAAAAACTTACTTACTTACTTACTTAAACCAGTATAATGCAACTTAATAGGGATTTTTCCATGTAAACCAGTATAATGCAAAATAGGGTTTTTTCATGTAAACTTAATAGGGTTAAACCATGTATAGATGGCAACTTAATGGGGATTTTTCCATGTAAACCAGTATAATGCAACTTAATAGGGGTTTTTCCATGTAATATAAATGCAACTTAATAGGGATTTTTTGTAAACCCAGTATAATGCAACTTAAACCATGTAAACCAGTAATGCAACTTAATAGGGTTTTTTTTATTATGCATGTAAACCAGTATATTAATGCAACTTAATGGGGATTTTTCCATGTAAACCAGTATGTATGCACTTAATAGGGATTTTTCCATGTAAACCAGTATAGATTGCAACTTAATAGGGTTTTTTTCATGTAAACCAGTATAATGCAACTTAATAGGGTTTTTACATGTAAACCAGTATAATGCAACTTAATAGGGTTTTTACATGTAAACCAGTATAATGGAACTTAATAGGGGTTTTTACATGTAAACCAGTATAAATGCAACTTAATAGGATTTTTGACATGTAAACCACTATCAATGTAAACCCTAATAGGGGTTTTTACATGTAAACCAGTACTAGAATGCCACTTAATAGGGATTTAATTACATGTAAACCAGTATAATGCAACCCTAATAGGGATTTTTCCATGTTAAACCAGTAAAATGCATACTTAATTGGGATTTTTCCATGTAAACCAGTATAATGCAACTTAATAGGGTTTTTCCATATGTAAACCAGTATAATGACAACTTAATAGGGATTTTTCCATGTAAACCAGTATAATGCAACTTAATAGGGATTTTTCCATGTAAACCAGTATAATGCAACTTAATAGGGATGTTTTCCATGTAAACCAGTATAATGCAACTTAATAGGGGTTTTTTACATGTAAAAACCAGTATAATGCAACTTAATAGGGTTTTTTTCATGTTAACCAGTATAATGCAACTTAATAGGGATTTTTCCATGTAAACCAGTATAATGCAACTTAATAGGGTTTTTTCATGTATAATGCAACCTAATAGTTGCATTATACCACCAGACCAAGACCCAAACGAAGACTCAGACCACCACCAGATAATGACCACAGACCAGGTTTCCTTAGTTACAGGAACCAAATTGTTGTCAGCGGTGAGGGGATTTTTCAGTTTCAAGGACACTTTCAATACATTCAGTAGTTTCAAGGATTTCAGCTGTTTAAGAATTTAACCAGTTTCAAGGATATCAGGAGGTTCAAGGATTTCAGGAGTTTCCACACTTTCAACAGTTTCCAGGTTTAAAAAAGTTTCAAGGATTTCAGGAGTTTCAATGTTTCAACAGTTTCAAGGATTTCAGGAGTTTAAAGGTTTCAACAATTTCAAGGACTTCAGGAGTTTCAAATATCTATCAAGTATTTTAACAGTTTCAAGGCTTTTTAAAGGATTTCAAGGATTTTTTTTAGCAGATTTCCACATTAGATCTGTTCCGCAGTCAATCGCAATGGCTTCAGCCATTGCAAGTTTCTAGTTATTATTGATTGACTGCGGAACCTTCCGCAGTCAACCATTGGTTTTGTATTTCTTTATTCCGTCATTTTTTTTGACACGTTTCACAGCTTTCACATTTTCAACAATTTCCACAAGTTATACATCAAAACGTTCCACATGTTTGGGAGATTATTGCTATTACTTTTGGGACTTCAGCGATTTCCGGTTTTTCCGCAATCGGACAAAAATCTGCATTGAGAATTCTGCAATGCATTTTAATAGGCCCATGCATTTTAATAGGACTTCAGCTCTTTCAGACATTTCTACAGTTTCAATGATTCAACAGTTTCAAGGATTCAACAGTTTCAAGGATTTCAGCAGTTTCAAGATTTCAAGAGTTTCAAGGACTTCAACAGTTTCAAGGACTTCAGCAGTTTCAAGGACTTCAGCAGTTTCAAGGACTTCAGCAGTTTCAAGGACTTCAGTGTAATCATGCAACCTAATAGGGATTTTTCCATGTAAAACCAGTATAATGCAACTTAATTAGGGATTTTTTTTTCCATGTAAACCAGTATAATGCAACTTAATAGGGTTTTTTCATGTAAACCAGTATAATGCAACTTAATAGGGTTTTTTTTCATGTAAACCAGTATAATGCAACTTAATGGGGATTTTTCCATGTAAATACCAGTATAATGCAACTTAATAGGGGTTTTTACATGTAAACCAGTATAATGCAACTTAATAGGGTTTTTTCCATGTAAACCAGTATAATGCAACTTAATAGGGTTTTTTCCATGTAAACCAGTATAATGCAACTTAATAGGGTTTTTTCCATGTAAACCAGTACAATGCAACTTTCATAGGGAATTTTTCCATGTAAACCAGTATAATGCAACTTAATAGGGATTTTTACCATGTAATACCAGTATAATGCAACTTAATAGGGATTTTTCCATGTAAACCAGTATATATGCAACTTAATAGGGTTTTTTCATGTAAACCAGATATAATGCTTACTTAATAGGGTTTATTTTCATGTAAACCAGTATAATGCAACTTAATGGGGATTTTTTCCATGTAAACCAGTATAAATGCAACTTAATAGGGGTTTTTACAACATGTAAACCAGTATAATGCAACTTAATAGGGTTTTTTCCATGTAAAACCAGTATAATGCAACTTAAAGGGTTTTTTCCATGTAAACCAGTATAATGCATACTTAATAGGGTTTTTAATCCATGTAAACCAGTACGTGGAATTGCCAACTTAATAGGGATTTTTCCATGTAAACCAGTATAATGCAACTTAATAGGGTTTTTTACATGTAAACCAGTATAATGCAACTTAATGGGGATTTTTCCATGTAAACCAGTATTATGCAACTTAATAGGGATTTTTTTTCATGTAAACCAGTATAATGCAACTTAATTGTTCTTAGGGTTTTTTCATGTAAACAACCAGTATAAATGCAACTTAATAGGGTTTTTTATTCATGTAAAACCAGTATAATGCAACTTAATATGGGATTTTTCCATGTAAACCAGTATAATGCAACTTAATGGGGATTTTTCCATGTAAACCAGTATAATGCAACTTAATAGGGTTTTTTCATGTAAACCAGTATAATGCAACTTAATAGGGTTTTTTCCATGTAAACCAGTATAATGCAACTTAATAGGGTTTTTTCCATGTAAACCAGTACAAATGCAACTTAATAGGGATTTTTCCATGTAAACCAGTATAATGCAACTTAATGGGATTTTTCCATGTAAACCAGTATAATGCAACTTAATGGGGATTTTTCCATGTAAACCAGTATTATGCAACTTAATAGGGATTTTTCCATGTAAACCAGTATAATGCAACTTTAATAGGGATTTTTCCATGTAAACCAGTATAATGCAACTTAATGGGGATTTTTCCCATGTAAAACCAGTATTATGCAACTTAATAGGGATTTTTCCATGTAAACCAGTTATAATGCAACTTAATAGGGTTTTTTTCCATGTAAACCAGTATAATGCAACTTAATAAAGGGTTTTTACCATGTAAAACCAGTATAATGGAACTTAATAGGGGTTTTTACATGTAAACCAGTATAATGGAACTTAATAGGGGTTTTTACATGTAAACCAGTATAATGCAACTTAATAAGGATTTTTACATGTAAACCACTATAATGTAACCTAATAGGGGTTTTTTACATGTAAACCAGTATAAAGCAACTGTAATAGGGATTTGTACATGTAAACCAGTGATAATGCAACCTAATAGGGATTTTTCCATGTAAACCAGTATAATGCAACTTAATAGGGATTTTTCCATGCTAAACCAGTATAATGCAACTTAATAGGGATTTTTCCCATGTAAACCAGTATAATGCAACTTAATAGGGATTTTTTATTTCCATGTAAACCAGTATAATGCAACTTAATAGGGATTTTTCCATGTAAACCAGTATAATGCAACCTAATAGGTTGCATTATACCACCAGACCAAGACCCAAACGAAAAGGACTCAGACCACCACCAGATAATGACCACAGACCAGGTTTCCTTAGTTACAGGAACCAAATTGTTTCAGCGGTGAGGGGATTTTTCAGTTTCAAGGACACTTTCAATACATTCAGTAGTTTCAAGGATTTCAACTGTTTAAGAATTTAACCAGTTTCAAGGATATCAGGAGGTTCAAGGATTTCAGGAGTTTCCACACTTTCAACAGTTTCCAGGTTTAAAAAAAGTTTCAAGGATTTCAGGAGTTTCAATGTTTCAACAGTTTCAAGGATTTCAGGAGTTTAAAGGTTTCAACAATTTCAAGGACTTCAGGAGTTTCAAATATCTATCAAGTATTTTAACAGTTTCAAGGCCTTTTAAAGGATTTCAAGGATTTTTTTTAGCAGATTTCCACATTAGATCTGTTCCGCAGTCAATCGCAATGGCTTCAGCCATTGCAAGTTTCTAGTTATTATTACCGGTTCTCTAATGTTCACAGCCCCAATAAAACAAATGAATACAAAATAATCTAGCACATGTTTTGACTTTCTACTGTGATTAACGATAGACAATCTTGATCCTTGTTTGGAATGTTCCTAATTTATTTACTCTCCACCATAATCATTCAACTTCCTCTTATTATTCGATGCACGATCATAGTCTGTCCTGCCTTTGCACGCTATCCGGTGGCTCTACTTGTTTATCCCTTATCTTCTGCATTACCTCTGACTTCAAACAAAAGTCACTCTCCCTCCAAAAACATCTTTGAGAGGTTTCTCCTTTTCCCTTTTTCTATTTTACAGAGGATGCACGGAAAGGAGATAGTTCCCTCGATAGTCCCTTTGTTGAATCAGAGGCGATGGGGGTATTTGTGTTCACCTTTTGATAGTGTTGAAATCATCCGCATATAATGTCATGCAATGCTCTTTCATCTTGTCCAGGAAGGGATGATGTTTTGAGAGGGATTCTTTTGGTGATGTCATGTTTTTACTAACATTATTCTACTCAAAAATTCAGCTTTTACTTGTAATACTCTGATAGTACTGCAATGTAAGTTTATTACTGAGATAGCGGCTAGTCTTTTATGTCTTCCTAATAAGCAGGTAATAGTCAGTCTTTTATTAAATAAAAATAATCAGTTGAATTTTCTGGGGCGACAGTAGCTCAGTTGGTAGAGCATTGGCCTTAAGGCCAGAAGGTCGTGGGTTCAATTCCCACCTCTGCACCTTCTCCACCGACTCCCACTGATGACTGCTGTCATTGTGTCCTTGGGCAAGACACTTAACTGCACTTTGCCCAAAAGCCCCCACTGAAAGATCAAGGCTATGCTCACACTCAGAGAGCAGCCGTCCTCCTGTGGACTCACCACCTGCAGAGGGTCAGTGAGGGGCTGGTGCTATGAGACTTGGGTGGCATCTCTGACTGCCACCCCCCTGACCCAGAAATGGATTAAAGGGTATAAAATGGATGGAGTTGCATTTTCTTGTACGTGTATATTGCCTCAGTCCTCATCCCGGGTCTGTAGCCTTTCCCGGAGAGGGTGCCTCTCTCAGTTTGGGCCTCCCCGACGTTTCTCATTTGTCTCACTGGATTTTTCAGTTGTTCTTTGCTAATGCAGGAGGGTCTTAAGACAGTGGTGGCAGGACATTTGTCCCTGGGCAAGATACTTAACCCCACATTGCCCGAAGCCCCCGCTGAAAGACAAAGGCCATCTTGTCGCTGACGAAGAAGCCATCTTCCCGAGGACCCACCACCTGCAGGAGGATCAGCGAGGCACTGGTGCTATGAGACTTGGGTGGCAGTTCTGATTGCCACCCCCCCGACTTAGAAATGGATTAATAAAGGGGTAGAAAATGACATGACATGACATCAATATTCATGGTCATTGGTCGTCCACCCCTTCTGGACCAATGGCTCCTATGTTGGCGAATCCACAACTTTATAAAGTCCTCTGAAGTGACTAATGTTGTGATTTAGGGCTATACAAAAATAAGTATATTTATTGCTACAGCCCACAAATATTTGTGATGTTTCATTGAACACTTTTTTACAACCTAATTCTGTTTAAATCTCTGAGCTCTGAAGTGGAGGAATAGCGTGACGATGTTCTTATCTTCTGTCTTGTGGTGAAGCTGACAGATCCAGGCTCGTATCTGATATAGAGCGCATTGTTTTGATTTCCTCTGAGCGATGACTTGGGTGGGAGCCAGACACAGATGTCAGCCGCCCTGTGGGACAGCCCGCACTACACAGTCTTATCACCGCTCTGTCACGCGTGGCCCATCCTGGCACCGCACCTGCAACCGTCACCATGGAGACAGCCAAAAAGCTCTCACGCCAACCCTTCATGTATGTTTGGGCCCCAAGAGTTTTGTTTCCTCTTCTAACTCATTCACTGCAAGGGATAATATTTAGCAAACGTAACTTATGCATCAGATATACCAATAAACCAGGAAGATTTTGCGTTCTACATGATAACTGCCTTCTGACTAACTTTTTTCTCCTTTGCCCTAATAGCCATTGAAAATATTACCCTCCATTTCTTGAAAATCCACTTTGCTCATTAACAAAAGCTAGTACGTTATGTTTACGGCCCTTGCTTAAATCAAAGACACATGCTGCCAAGTGTAGTGTGAAGAATACCAGAGTCTAAGCCAATAATCTGCACCTTCGTATATAAACCCCTTTACAGTAATATTTACAGTCCTGCTCCAGAGTGAATCGTGTCCACGGAGAGCGCTGACACCCAAAAGCACAATGTTTACAAGAGTCCAGCAGCCTCTTCCCTGTTATAAACGACCAGCACGAAGGCATTTGTCCAAAACCTGGTTCGAATTTATCTGCCGTTCAAATATAAGTAATTTTCTTAGAGACTTTTCACCACTGATAAGCAGATTAGTGAGTAATGTTGTAGTGAGGTCTGCAAGAGGAAGGACCTCATGGTCTTGTCAACATCTCTCTGTCATTTATCAAAGAGAAGAATTTGTCTGCAATTATTTTCCATTATCAGGAGGATTGGGCTTGTGTCATGTAGAAAAATATAGCAAACATACAGAAAATAAAAAAGAAAACATAGACACGCACACACATTCGCACAAACACACACACACACACACACACGTATGTACACACACACACACAAATGCACTTCTTTGGAATAGTTGCTTTTATTAATGATTCTCATTTAAAAGGGATGTAAAAGTCAACTGTGGTTTTGCAAATACACACACAGTTCATTTCAGTTACTTTGTATTGGAAATAGAAATGTTTCCAAAAACTTCACTTTTTGAAGGATGCATCATTATTGAAATAATTATCAAAAACAATCATTAATAACTTTGATAATTATTTAGATAAGTTAAACTAATTAGTAAAGTAAAGATCCTTGAATCAGATTCTGCAGGTCTCATCATTCATGGTTCAATGTTCCTCTTGTGGTTACAGTAATAATCTCCGAGTTCAAACAACTTTGGCCATTGAGACATTGAGGTGCAGCGATCACATGTTTGTGTGAGTAGTAGCGTCAGATTGAGTGTCACATAAATACATGGAGAGGAGCAGACACTTCTTCAGGGCATTCCGCAGACTCCAGCCTCAGGAGCGGCTGGTCACATGATCTCTGTCCCCTTCATCCACCGCCGGGCGACCGACCGGCTTCACCCGCGGCGTGTGTGAAATCTGAACTGCGCTGGACCAGAGCCACGCTAAGGGCCAGGGAGGGAGTCCTTGGAGAGGAAGAAACATGGACTACAACATCTTGTAGTTATAAATCATCAAAATAAAATGGTACAGTTTAATATTAAGTTGTATACAGTATTAACTATATATTTCATCTTAAATACAACACTCATAGTTTAATGTAAGCAGTCCAACAATCAATTGGCCCGATTTTTGCATACATTTGCAGGAAATGCAATGTCTTATCATCATCTATACAACAATGCTTTTGATTAACTTTTAAAATGTCTGTAATATTAGAATTAAATATTAAAGTTAACGTTTTAATACTTTTTCTGTTTATTGAAAAAAAAAAAAAGCAATAATAATCAAATGGCTTTAAATAGCAGTTCACATTAAATGTAGTGGGGAAATGGTCTGCGATGGTCCTTCTCACATTTCCTCACAACTTGTTGCCTCAGTGCTATATAAACTGTGGCATGTGGAGTCGACACTTGATCCTGACCAAAGGCTCCGACACAGAGATTCCCTTCACCTCCTGTGTCCCCCCTGCTCTTTCAAGTGCCCAGTCCCTCCTCTGACGGGACAGCAGCAGCATGAGCAGCGTACGGCCGCAGGATACATGCTCCGCTCCTTCATCGCTGCCCCGCTAATGAGGGTCTTCAGGGAGCCTCAAAGTGCTGCTGGTGTGGAGCAGTGGGAGGCACAGCTGCCCTGGGACAGCAGGGCCATGTACACGGACACTAATGACAGACGACCGACAAATAAATACCACTGTGGAGGGAGACGTGTCAAAATGTTCAGGTTCAAATGCTTTGACTGAAAACATTGTTTATTAAGCACAGTGTCCTTAGAACTGAGGAAGAAAAGATGAGTATCTCCAACGACAAAAGAAGTACATGCTCTCACTAAGACACAATAAAAGTAGAAATAAATCTGACCCGGTCTCAGATCTCCAACTGAACATTCATGTTGATGGTAACTTGGTTTTGTGGGAGTCACCAGCTTTCCCCATAGAGTTCAGTTTAGCACTTTTATGTAATCATTCATGGGATTAAAATCAGTGTAATACAAACATTTACAATCTAATGTCGCATCAATAAAATATTAACTTTATTAGAGAATATTGCTGATTTTTGTGTGAATCATAGTATTTGGATGTAAAAATAGCCTAAAAGCAAACAATCCGTTACATAAACCAAAGCCAATACATTGAGGTGCAGTTCTAAACAACTTGAGGCTGACATTTCCTCTGTGTAATGGAGTAATGAGTTCCAAGGACATCAATTATTCACCTTTATTGAGCAAAAGGAGCATCTTCCCTCTGTTTTAATATGAGATCTGGTGAGCTGACAGGCACAGAAAGGTCGACATGTCGCCATAAATTTATCATAACACAAACCTGCAGATCGATATCACATACTTCTGAGGACATCCGCTAATGCACTCGCTGCAGTGGAGCCCCAGAGACGCACCAGGAGGAAGTGGTAACTGGAAACAGAGCAACAATAAAAGGGGCCATCTTGGATTTGTTCCAGATGTGCAGCAGACAGACTCTAGAAGGAAAAGTATATAAAATATGAGGTGTTTATTTGGTGCATGGTTTATTTTGTAGTTCAGGCTGCACAAAACTGTGTACAGGTATGAGTACTCAACATTTTAAAAGATTTTAAAGACTCATGTAAAAAATATTATTCATAACTTCTTGAATAAATCGTAATTAAAATGATCTCTGAATATATACACAAATTATATAATTGTTAAAATCAGTAATTGTTTTAAATTTGTGTCGCTTATACTCCTTTGGAACTGAAGTAGAAAAAGTATTTCCAAGTGTCATTGTCTTACCGTTATTCATGACATACTTTGAATATGCATCCAAAGTCGTAAAAACCGTGGATATCTCCAAATGATAATGTTACGTTGCTTTTGGAACTCCTACAGAACATGTCAAACTGAACACAACTTTACACCAAGACTTAGGTCTCTCTTCAGCTCAAACAAAAGCAGAAGTGAAGACCTCCATTCTCTCGTGGGGTCGCTGTCCTCTTGTGAAGGTTCAGGCTCTGGGCACGAGAATAAGACAGACATCATCGTTGTTAAACCAGAATCAAATTATAAACAGACACATTTTTGGACAGTGAATTTCAAACTTATCCTGGAAGTTGTTTATGTTGTTGACAAGCTTTCAATCCTTCTAATCCCAGTCAGAGAAATTGAACCCATGGGACAGAGCCTGTCTCCAGCGAGTCCGGCCAAAACACCCTGCATTATTTATGAGAGCTGTGGTTGTTTTGATAACTTCTTTATGACATTGTTGGTACCTCATCCCTGACCCAAAATAATGAGGAACAGTAAATCTTGTCAGCAGCCACTTGAGCGGACACTGGGTCCCCATGGGTGTGGGATATTCTTCTGGGCAGGTCGACAGATTGGCCTCAAGGCCCATTTCACACTGGATTAGTTTCCATTTCAGCCCCTCCTGCCCGACTCAGACATGAGCTGAGGCTGAGTCCTTTCTATATTTTGTCAGTTTCTCTTGAGGAGGTGAACACTGACTTTGGTGCTAGTTGAATACCAGATCGATGTCAGATATTCTGCAAACATCCACGTATATATTCCTATTAGTTATTAGTTGGCCCCTGGTGGCCACTACATCCAACATATTTCCGTGTACACATAGTTTAATGGTAATAATAATGTATTTACTACTGTGCTGTTCACATCAAATGTGTGTTTTACACTTGTAGAGCCATTCCTTAAACCACAGATCTGTATAGAGCTGCCTCTGGGACCAATGGAGCCCACAACGCCTAATAAACAGCACTCTTTCATGAGCACATTTATCGGAGCTAGAGACACTATAAACAAAGAGCTCAGGCTCTCCTCTAGAAGTGTGTGAACGAGAAAAAAAGTACGTGCTCTGGCAGTCTCCCACGCGCTTAGCAATTGGCTCTGTGCACCTGATGATTTCAGCGAGACGCACTGACCAAAGTACTGTGAAGCCCTGCGTTCAAAACGCATGGTGAAAATGTCAGTGTTTGTACTGGATGAAAATTAGCCCCAGGCTACAATCCGGTGTATTAATAACCCTAACCCTAATACCCACTGTCCCATTCAAATAAAACATTTGTTTTATTCCAGTCTGGACAGTGGAGGGTAAGCAAGCCAGAGCAGAGTTGAACAAAAAATTGTAGGCAGAAGCAGCAAAAAACATAAATATATGATTCTCACAATCTTGATAAAAAATTTACAGCAGCCCACTGGACGTACTACCATCAATGACAAAAGAATCTGGTACTAAATGGCAGCAGACCTCTGAGGTGGAGATTGTGAGCAACAGTTCCAGAGCAGGAGCAGGACACAAAGTCCTCATTAGATGTAGCACTCACTCACCCAGCTTGCTGTGCGAAGTTGAGCAGCACAGCAGAAGGTCGTGGGTCCCACACAGTGGGGGCGGGTCCCGGCTCAAAAGTGGCCAAAACGACGTGCGCTGACATGCTTGTAATACCACCCCGGGCCGATGGGGGTGGACCCGGAATAAGAATTAGCCAATGCTAACATATAGCATCTTCTTACCTCTCGAAAACACCTTTACAGGATGGTCCAAAAGTTGGCTCTTGGCCCAAAGCTCCGTTCCACATGTGTGACAATGCTGAGGGGAGTGATTTTTTTTGGACCAGTCTAGTTTAGTCGCTGTGAATTTTTGAAGTCACTCATTTAAATGAATGGAGCTCGTGCCGGCTGACACATGCGCAGATGCGTTTTTTTTTCACATTTTTCCAGCCCCCGCGGCCATTTTGAATCACTCCATGAAAGCCCAATTTTTGGCCCATTAGTTCGAACGGCGGAGATAGGCGTGACTACATCCGTTAATATATACAGTCTATGATCCCACACCATCCCAGCACGGTGGCTGAGTGGATAGCACTCTCGCCTCTCAGCAAGAAGGTCCTGGGTTCGAATCCCGGCCGGACCAGGGCCTTTCTGAGTGGAGTTTGCATGTTCTCCCTGTGTCTGCGTAGGTTTCCTCCGGGTACTCCGGTTTCCCCTACCACTAAAAATATGTCCAATAGTTCTGGCATGTGCTTCCTGTACTGGCCCCTCCCATCTCTGTGTGGAGTGAGAGACAAATGCCCAACATTAACAATTGTAAACCGCTTTGAGACTCAGATCTGCAGTGAAAAGGCGGTATATAAATAAAAACTTACTTACTACTTACTTACTTACCATCCCGGAGTTTGCATGTTCTCACCATGTCTGGGTGGGGATGGAAATACAATGTATAAGTTGTGTTACTTTACAATACACATTTGTTGAATATTTCTGCAGTCATCGGTTCATGTCTCTCATCAGTGAATGTATTCTTCCAGATGTGAACTCAAACCATTCTTTCTCTTTTGTACAAAACAGAATGGCTTTTTGCATCTGGGGAAATCATGACAGGAAGTCAGCTGAGGGACAATTATGCGGCGCAGAAAGACGATTGAAGGACACACAGACCACACTTCATTACCATCTGTGAACGAGGCATGTGTCAATGACAGCGTCGTTACAGCCACGTGTAATGTTACCGCAGCCCGGAGAGAACAAGCTCCACGGCTTGGTCAGAAAATATACAAATGTAAAATTGTTGCTGTTATGCATGAAATAAATTCATGTAAACTGACCAGAGTGCAGAGAAGAAGAAGTCTTTCTCAAAGGCACAATCACAGTTTAGTGTGTAAATACTTTCACAATGTCGTATTGTTTTTACACTTTGTATTGTGTGTTTAGTCACTCCACACACAGCTGCCCTGGGCCATTCCTCTCCCTGTGTACATGCATTTCTTTGACTAAGCACCATGTTGTGTGGCAAAAGAAAAGAACCTGCACAAAAAGAACCGCAAAAAATAATGGATTTAATAAAATGTGATACAAAGAAAAATCCAGAGAAAACAACACTAAAGGTAACCAAACAGAGACTGAAGAAGAGAACTCAAACAGATATAGAATCACAATGATGGAACAGGAAGTAAATAATAATAATAATGATGATAATAAAAATAATAATAATAACCCAAGGACACTGTACAAACATGGCTAAAAACAGGGTGCAAATCAAAAACATTAGCATTACTAAAAAACAAACTAAACCCTGTGAAACACATGAAGGTGGAGAGGTAATCACAAAACACAGGGGACACAGGTGTTATAAGTTACAAAATATTTCAGGAAATAACCTAAACCATGACACATCGAGCACTAACCTGTCACAAAAAACAATAATTGTAGCAAACATTTGAACCAGTATATTAACCCTACAATTAGTTAGTTAATTAGGCTAGTAGTAGTTAGTAACATATAGTTAAATGCCATTAAATACGTTCATAAATTGCTTTGCCTCATGCAGACCCCACATCCACTGAAGGGTCTTGTGTGTCTGAAGCAGCATAAATCTTGTGCAGTAACACTTCATCACAATCGGTTTTCACTCACACCACATTAGCCAGTTCAGTGAGGCACAAAAGAGGGTGGAAGTCACATTTGCTCTAACCTTATAGACAGAAAACAAACTCAACACGAGAGTTAGAACAACAGTTTCTGCGGGCAGTCTCACAGTTAACTAACACAATTGCACAAGGTTTTTTTTTCTCCCAATAATCAATGAACTCTTCTCAGACAATTAGGTAACACACTGAACCATTAGAGCATTGATCTGCTGATTGCTGGAAAAGCGTTTCTGCACAATAGAATAGAATTTACAGTATATTATCTCAAAAACAATGTCTGGAGTCTGGCATGTCTGAATGTCATCCTCACTGAAAAAAATTGAGTCCTCATTGAAGTCGTCTTTATAACTGACTAAGTTGAAGGTTCGACCCCATGTCGGTCTTTCTGTGAGGAGTTTTAATTTTTGTCCACATGTATTGATGAATTTCCTCTGGGCCAGGGGTGTCCAAAAATTTTAGTTAGAGGGCCACTTTAGTTTATCAAACTTGACCTGAGGCCGACAAACTGTATTTATAAAACTGGGTTGACTGGATTCTGGAATTTAAAATGGGTCATGATACGTCCTTATTGATGCAGTACAATATAGTCAATGACGGTTGTTTGGATGACACTGTCAAAGTGCCTCAATGACAACTTTGTGTTTGCAAATGGCCACATAAAATGGCAGAGAGGGCCTCAATTGGCCCGCGGGCCTGAGTTTGGACATGTCTGCGCTCCGGCTACTCCCACCACCAAAAACATAGTAGTCAGATCAACATCTGACGATGGATCCCCAGGTGCTAAACTGAACAACCACTGCTCCTCACAGATTGCCCTTGAGGAATTGAATGATGGCACAGAATAGAGCGGACAATTTATCATGGGGATATACATTTAATAATTCTGTTTTGGAATGAGTCCTTCATTTTCTCTATCGGTAGTCCAAACTTGGAAGAACATACACTCAAGCCAGACAAGCTAAGACTTTAATCATACAATGGATTTGAAGGTTCGAGTTTAGGGAAATGCTGGATCTGAGCTCGTTGAATCCGGGTTTAAAGGGGGAAAGGCATAACAACAGGGAATAAAGTACAGTAACGTCTATGATTTTGTCATCGACTTGTCTCCGGTTCTTTAACAGCCTGTGAGTGTGGATGGCTGTTCCCTAAAAAGCCGAGGGGTCACTTTGGTCAGCTTCATTAGACGAGAACTCACCCTTCAGCGCAAACGGCTGCCCTGCCAGTGCCCCGCGTTGCCCCCTGTGTGTTATGACTGAGGGGAAGCCAAGCCGGGACCTGTGTCAAATATACTGTCGGCACTTTAAACAGGAAGAGGCCGGACACAGGCGAGTGGCAGCAAAGCGTCCCACTGGGAAGAACCGCTCCAATTCTGCAGGAAGAGAACTCCTCGGATCTCAAATAAAACTGTAACAAAACAACTTAGAGGAGACATGTGCTGAAAGATATATGGAAACAGTTATATTTTATGGGTTTGAAATTTACCATTTCTCCTAAAAATACGAGACAATCACAACACACTGTCAATAGCCATAAAACCGAAAATTTTGAGAAGGAAAAACTAAAAAGCAATGGAGTATGACACTGACTATTCTACCTCAATTTAAACTACTTTTTCGGTCACAGTCGATGAAGAAAAAATGGCATGCAACATATCAAATATCGATCCGCACCTATATCAGGGGTATCCAAACGTTTTAGTAAGAAGGCCACTTTAGTATGGAAAATTAATCACTGGGCTGACAACACGGATTGACTGGATTTGGGATGTTATGAGTTTTAACAGACAGCTGAATGATAGATGTCAATACAGTCTAAAAAGTCACAGTCTCTTTTCCAGAGAGGCTGAGCTCCACAACAAGGTATAACTCTGTTGGAGGAGCTGAAGTTGGCTGGAGGACTATGTGAACTAGTGTCTACTTTGGGTTAGCAGGGCAGAGGGCCACATAAACTGACACAGAGGGCCGCAATTGGCTCGTGAACCTTAGTTTGGACATACCTGGCATATACCCACCTGTTTATATTTGTACTTTATTCTTGTACTGTTCCCATAATGTGTTTCAAATATGTTGGTCTTATGAGTCACCAAGACGTAGATAGTCCCACAAAGAGAAAGTATGCAGACTTATTTTAACATAGGTTTTGCCAAGACATACAAAAGTAATCTAATCTATATGCTTAGAACAAAATATACAAAACATTTGAAATACATTTGGAGTGCAGATGTATAGTAACCAGAGCAGATGACAGAATAGCACGATATATTCATGAACCAGTCAACATTTATACTCCAGATCTCACCACTAATTGACAAAGTGATTCATGTGAAGACAATAGACCCAAACACTGTATATAAAATGTTAAAGCCGTAGCCAGGCTCTAAGTGAGTGTGGAACCAGTGCGGACATGCTGCTGAATCTAATCCACTATTAAGTGATTGGCAGTGTTTATGGGACATTTTTGTAAGGTAACGCACCACTAGCCTCTGATCGCAGTTTCACGATGTAATTTTAGGATTAGTGGTCACCGGATCCCCAGATTATGAGATGGTGGCATGGATGATATCACTTGAGGCTAAAAAGAAAGCAGGCTGTCCGGAGTGCACAAGGCGGACAGGGTAATTGCGATACACCCACGTAGCTTTGGTTATTCCCCCAAGACCTGCCTGTTGCTCTGAAATATGGGAAGTATTATGTGACCTGAAACTAACAAGAAAAAGATGTGGAATTTGTCAACACGCATATACAGAAACGTCAAGCGATAGGGTCCGTTCTGATCTGGTGCTTTTGGAGTCTGGGTGAATTACGGACGAAGAAGAGCAGAACGTGGGTCAAACTTTTATAAAATGTTTTGGGTCAAACATATATCTGGTGGTAGACACAGGCGTTACAATGGAGGAGGTTCTGCTTTTATGAGAAAATATGTTAGAAAAAAAAAAAAAAACAGGCTGCTTCACTCTGTATTTGACAACATTTGGCTTTTTTCAAACATGTTATGAGAGAGCCCTGTAAGACTATACAATATTGTCACATTTTGTATAGCACATTTATTATTTCTACAGCAATTTTAAATAAACACCAGCTGCCGAAAGTGCTTCACCGGCACAAAAGTAAAAAAAATAAAATAAAATGAACAAAACAGCAAAAGAAATACAAACAAATGAATGTAAAAACTAAAAACTCAGTTGGTGTTTAAAGTCAAGGCTTAAAAATGTGTCTTTAACTCACAACACTTTGGGTCCCCCTTAACTTTAATATCTGCAAAGGTGATCAATCCTGTAGATTGATTCTTCTTTGCCACAAAACATCTTTGGACAAAACATCTGCAAAGGTATTTTAATGATTTGGCAAAACTTATATCACAGAAATCTGGTGTTGAAGCTTTACTGTTGACATTTCCATGTTACAGGTCTTAGTGTAACTCAGGCGTAACTGTAGGTAATAAGTTACTTGTTTCTTGTACTTATATTGTACATATATTGCCTGTATTATATTTCTTATTACCCCTAGTTACATCTTGGTTAAACCCATAATTAAGATTGTAACCTGTAAGTAACTCCTTAAAGCTAGGGTACCCAACTTTTCTACAAAATGGTATTAAATATAGTGTGAACAAATCATACCAGAATTTGCTGTCTTTCTATTATTATAAAACAGTTTTTTCTAACCTCTGAGTCACATTCTGACACTTTGACTAAGAGCGGATTGGCTGAGAGAGAGTGGTCTTTTTTTATTTTTATTTTTTTTACACTTTTCTGTCTTTATAAGCTGATCTAAAGAGGCCAAAAAGTACTTCCGTGTGAAAACTAGTGATTCAAAACAAACTTTTGTGAGCAAAATAAATTAGTTAGAGATATTTTTAAGGTCCATATTTTATGGTCTGAATGTTAAGTACAGTACCCAATCTTCAATGAGATACAACTTAAAGGGGTTTGTTTTGGTTACTCTATTTATTACTATTATTTTTTTCATTCTTATTTGTTATGGATTGTCTCTTGTACTGAAGGTACGAATGATGAAAAGGTCAAAGATTAAGAGATGTGTGGCGAATGTGTTTTAGGTATGTATGTGGATTGACATGTGGACATACAATTTGATATAACTGTACAACAATGTAACAATTCAGATCACATGTACCTATGAACCAGTCTGTAAAAAATGAATTAAAAAAAGCACAACGACAGCCGCACAACTGAATGAGGGAAAGCACTTGACGTGAGGTGTGTTATGGCCCCTCCCTGTGTCCTGTCTTTGCAGACGCTCTGAGGTTAAGTCGGGTGTATCCAGGTATCACACTTGGGGTCCCTTCATTTCCTCCGGGGTGCGCCCTCCAGCTTCACACTCCGCTGCCTCTTGACCGGGGCTTGATGAGGGCCACATGTTCTCCAGATGAGGCCCAGGTCTGACTTGCAGCGTGTTCCAGGAAAAGGTAAAGTCTGGGAGATAATGTTCACACTGGGAGCTCATATTTATGGGATTCTGAAACATGCGCAGCTAGTTTTTCTATTAATGAAGTGCTTGTTTTATGTCGCGCACCTTTTTGCACGTATAACTTCAGTGGTAACAGAGTCTCGGTGCGACTTATGCTGTATTTTTTATGCCATGAAGGTGTTTTAACATGGTTTCAGATTACGAGCATATGGAAATCATAGCAGCCACATGCCTTTGTATTGCAACATGGACAAAAGCATTGAGATTACTGTATGTGTTAAAACATCTATATAAAAAATAATAATTAAAAACCTTTATATGGTACTTATGTAAAAAAGGAAAGCAAAACAAGAATTCTGAATATAAATAAGTCCATGATCTTTGTTGAACTTTTGCCCCAACAAAAAAAATTATATTGTGTGTTGGTGATAAAATAAAATAAAATGCATACAATGTCAAATTCTTGTCTGTCATAACTATTAACTTAGAGGAAATTTTAGGAAAGAACTGCCCTCCTCAGAAAAGACGTGTCTCGCACCAGAATGATTGACAATTAGGAGGACCAAAAGTCTGGATAATCCACCTGGAAGAAGAAAACCTCCCATATACTTTAAATGTCACTGAATGTGAGTAGGTAAGTAATGTTTATTTATTTAACACATTTTATCGCCCAATGTTCAGAGTTCAGATATTGTTCCAATCGCTCCACACCTGGTGATGACGGAAGCAAGACGCAGAACACACAGACGCATCAAAGCCCCCAATCAAAATCAACACCATTCTCTCTCATTTACATTGACACCTATTGTTAATGTTTTTAGTGATTGAGGAAATTGGAGCACCTGCAGGAAACCTACACAGACACGGGGAGAACATGCAAATTCCACTCAGAAAGGCGCTGCTTCACTCAGGGTTCGAACTCATGACCTTCTTGCTGGGAAGAGAGTGTTATCCTCTCAGCTGAGTGTTCATATGTAATATGAACATTTGGAGGTCTAATAAAGTTACAACTAAAATCCCACTTTGATTTCCAGAATCTTCCTGCCCATGACACATGTAGCTTCGTACTGGAGTTTAGCTAGAAACTATGCAAACTCTGCTTGCATTTAATCAAATGTGTCGTGCTTTTTTTCTGAAAACTTTCTGGGAACCATAAAAAATAACACTATAAAATAAAAGTTGTCAAAACCAGCGACATTTTTCCTAACCAACTGGCCGCCCAAATGATGGCCTCATTCTGCTTTCATGTCCATTATATTTTTAATGAAAAATAAAAAAGTCAAATATGATCAGTACATGTTGACTTATTCTCTGGGGACACTTACATAAAAGATGTTGAGGTAATTTAATATGGCAAATATACATACAGTCCTTTTAAATGTGACCACATCATTCTGCTTGTCACATTTATACCTCTATTGAGTTTGCCCACACAGATTAAATTGCATTCGCGTCACACTATTCCTGAGTTTTCCTTTCTTTTTTTCCACGAGTATTCAGACATACAGTAGATATTTTGTTTAAAACCAAAGCCATCAACTCACCTCCCCCCGTGTGTGTGTATTGAGATAAAGTGTGAGGCCCGTGTGCTGTGTCAGAGTATGTAATCTAGGGCTGTGTTACGGCAAAGATTATTGCAAAGAGGAACAGCTCCACATGACAACAGCTGCACCATGTCAGGACGGGAGATTGGACAGATGCGCTGATGGTAAGTAAGCAGGGGATTATGGTTGCAGCGTGGGGGAATCACAAATGCACTACGTTCATGATTCAGGGACTTTTAGGCTTATACAGGGACACGGAGGACAGGCAAGTTTAATGTGTAGGACTTTTTCTTCACAAAACCACAGTCTCCTCAGGGATTCTACTAAAGCCAATACAAAGGCCTGTCATAATTAAAACAACAACAATTCAATTCATTTTAATTTATTCTTGTTCAACCCCAAATCACAACAGTACTTAACCCTTTAATGTCCACTCCTTGAAGAAAGCAATGTCAATGTTTATGTTGTTTAGGACACATTAGGGCGGGGCAGACGGTCAACAACAGGGGAAATGGGAAGAAAGTAAAACTAAAACAAGTAAAGTACAAAATAACAAAAGATCTACACCATGAAAGTATGACCATTTATGGAAATATTTGGACACCCCTGCACTAATGAAAAATAAAACAAATAGGAAAAAAAACGACTGAAAAGTAATCCTGGAGTGTCTTACGTACAAAGCAGTAACAGTATCAATAGAGAGCTCCTTAGAGTTGACCTGTTTCAATTGGTTCCGTTGCATGAATAGAGAAGTGATTTTTGAATTTTTTAAAACAAAGAAGATGTCAGGGCACTTCTGATTGGTGAAAATCTGGAGCATTTGGACATTAACGTCTTCTATTGAGTGACTCAAAGACACGTCACTTGTCATAATTGATTGACTCCATAAATAATGGTGATAAACGGCACGGTGGCGGAGTGGATAGCACTCCCAATTCTCAGCAAGAAGGTCCTGGGTCCCAGTCAGAACATGGCCTTTTTGAGTGGTTTATATGTTCTCCCAGTGCCTGTGTAGCTTTCCTCCGGGTACTCCGGTTTCCCCTACCACTAAAATCATGCACACTTGGTAAATACTCCAGCTCTGGTAGTCCTGACCAAGCCAAGCCTCAACATCTGGAGATGGGTTCCCGGGCGCTGTTACTACGGCGACCACTGCTCCTGACGTAAGCCTTAGTGGCATCAGGTCAAATGCAGAGAGTGAATTGCCTTATGGGTATAAATAAAATTTACCTTTACCTTTAACAACTACTGTGGCCACAGTAGCCCTGGGGCACAGTTGCAGAAGCGAGGCAACCACTATGTGCCATCCACCCTTATGCCATCACTAGCCATTCACACACACCCAGCAATTTGGGTGAAATTTATTGCCTGAAGACACAACAACAGTCAGCCACAGCCAGCCCACTGTGGCACCAGGTATACCCAGGGGTCTTTCATCACAGTACTAACCATGCTCTGCCCTGCTTAGTTTCATAGATCTGGTTTTCACATGCAGCTGGGGCCACAAGACAAGATCCAATTGAGTGATGTTCTGCAATAAAAACTATTTTGAATGGTGATATGGATGTCTTCTTTAGGAGTTCAGGTCAGCTAAAAGATATGTGAGCCAACCATGGGACCGGATTACATTTTTGGTCAGATTAATCCTCAACATGAACAGAAACATGTTGCAGAAACCTAATCCAGTGATTCCTTCGTTGACTTGAGACAAAGTACATTTTTCGCAGCACATGTTTGGCCTCGGACTGTCTCTCCTGAAATAATTTATCCAGTGAATTCTAAACTTCCTATAAGATTTACAGTATTACCTTTGGCCCTTCTCAAATAACACATCCACAATGAAATGCTATCTACAGCGCGATTGTCCACCATCAAAGCTTGTCAAAGAATTCCGACATAAGGCAAAAGGAGGAGAAGAAGAACTGGGGATAATTAATGGTTGTCGTGGGATACGGATGGGTTAGCAAAGCATTCCAGATGACACATAAATTGCAGTGTAATTTCAGAGGCTAACGGCATTTTCTGTGGAAGCAAGTCTCCTCTTGTACAGCCAGACAAACGGGACTTACAGATGCAACAATATTAGCACTGAACAATTTAATTCAACTCAATTTATTCTTAGTTATCTCTGAGGACTTTACACAAGCATTGAATTCGCAAACAGAGATCAGAGAATCAATTAGTTAAAACACAACAAATAAAACAGAATAGGTATTGGTCCAGAAGGGGCAGATGAACAATGTCTATAAGTGTTGAAATGTGTCAATAAATGTTGTATATCATCACCACTGTCCTTTAAGACTCTAACAGACCCTTCATTCGCAAGGAAAAACTCTAAACACAACAATATTCTGTCTCTGATCTTAAACAATAGATGTTCCCCAAAGTTATAGAATACTGTTGAATTGAAATGTGGTTCTCTTCAACATTTAACTCTTGAATTAACATAAGAAAAGTAAAAATGAAATGCATATGTCACATTTGGCATAGATAGAATCACTCAGGGTGTGCACAACAACAGGAAGTGTGCAAACATGGCAAAAAGGTTAAAATATATTCTGTTGTAACTAAACCCGTCTGCTCCACCATTTCCAAAGTGCTGCATAGAAGTAAAACCACAAAGCTACAATGTCTAATATTTGATTTGTTCCTAAAACAAATCCCAAACCTGTTTTATGAAGTGTGTTGAAAGTTTGCATATGTATTGATTCATTTTTGACCCGATGCCCTTCAGTGATCTCGGTTTGACCCACAAAAGCTGTACGTGCACAGAATATATTTGAACCAGTGGCATACATTTTTCACCAGGACTTCACTGTAAAAACTAAATTACAGTTTAAAATGACTGATTTATATATTAATTCATCTGCCATCTTTGATAATGTTGCTTTTGGAATTGCAATTTAAAAAACATTAGCAAAACAGATGTATAATTTCTTATAATCATCATTATATTTTTATTGCAGATGTAAATGATCTTCTAAGGCTTTTTATAGGGAGCTGAATCTTTATACATGAAACAATTGTACAAATAAATAAATTAAGAAAAACAAATGTGGAATTGTGCCACATTCTTGAAGAAAGCTGGGGTACCTACCAGCCTGGTCGTACCACACCATAGTACAAATTACATTTTGTACTAAGGTCTGGAGGTGCTCCATTGAGCTCTGTTTACAGGTGGGAGGGGCTAACTCCTTTTGCAGATTGAAACGATTTGATCTGAGTTTACCGTCACGTATGTAATGCGCCCAAGTAAGTCGTTAGCATTTAGCATTTAGCCTAGCCATCTCCTTTGCCGCTAACGGAGCCCGTGGGGAAGAGGCGAGCGCCACACTTTTTGCAGCAATTACATTTGCTAAATATTCCTCTTGCTCTGGCTTCAAATACTTGATAGAACCAGAGCAGGTTACTTTGCTATAGCATTTGTCGCCAAACTACATACTGCCCATTCAACGCAAACTCTTGACATCACCCACAACTAACTACAACACCCGCCTCCCGTGCTCGCCGATTGGTCGGATGGAATTCAACCGATTGTAATCGCAAACAGAGGGACCAAACCCAGACATTGCATGCAGGGAAATGATGATGGAGCGGAGTGTACGGATGGCTAAGGCCAGGCTCGGGTACCTACTAACTTTTTCCTTTTCAGGAAGAATACATGTGGTTTTCTCCCAACAGAAAGAGTCTTGCAAAATTGCAAAATAAAATTGTACTGGTCACCATTTGAGACTTGATTGGCTGAGAGAGGGTGGTCTTCTCTTTGCTGATTTTCTGTCTGATAAAGCTGATCTAAAGATGTGACAGAGGCTGAAAATACATGTGAAAATTATAGATAGAGCCAAAAAGCAAACTTACATGGATGTTATTATATGTTAAGTTGTTTGAACCAATTAGGTACCCGAGCTTTACTAAAACCCAGGGTACCTCTTTAGTGCCATGTAGTTAAGCCTCATATATTCTCCAGTCCTAGTCATCTGCTGATTACGTGTATCTGCAACATGTATTTGGACTAACGAAAGCAAACAATGAGTCCCTGCTGACTGCTTTGTGAACAGAGTGGGACACATGGCCAAACCGCCGCAGCGCTAACTAAATAAACACTCTCAGGTTGGACGGCACTGTGGGCCCTGATTAGTCACATGTACCCAGAGTCCCAGAGATGGCAAGTGACTATGTTTTTTTAATTTTACTTAATTACAGTACTTTTGTCCTGGTATCAGTACTTTCTTTACAGCCACTTTTTACTTTCAGTCCTTAATATCTGCACTTTCTACTCAATACATACAGTAATAAGGGGTTAAGTTACAAAAGTCTGATCATAAGATATTAATAAATCATGGTTATCTATGCTTCCAAGTGAATAAACTAATACTGGATAGTCATGATTCTAAGTTCAGATAAAAACCAGTGACACGCTAGCCTGGTCGTACCACACCATAGTACAAATTACATTTCGTACTAAGGTCTGGAGGTGCTCCATGGGCTCTATGCATGCACCACTTCTGCGTTTTAGCTAAAGCCCCACCTCACTTCCTGTTCGCGGGAAACAGCTTGAGTTTCACTGGAGTTCAGCAGTGGTTTACACGAGTTTCCCAAATAATCTTCAAACGGGAATTACACTGTGAGGATACTGGGCATTTTTGGGACACAACAGTGCTCTTTGATTGTGCTGTCATTGTGTTTTTATAAAGTTAAAAAATTGCCACAGTCAAAGCTCTACCTCAGAGAGAAAGCCCAGCGACACTTTTGGGTCAGTCTCACAGCTGAATGTATCAATCTAATTACTAAAAAACGTCACTAAAACTCACCTAAATGCCATTGGATAGCATAGGCAGGAAGTGGACGGGACGTCACGCCTCCCCGTGCATATAGCAGTGTTGCCAACTTAGCGACTTTGTCGCTAGATTTAGCGATTTTTCAGACCCTATAGCGACTTTTTTTCAAAAAAGCGACTGCGACAGATCTAGACAAAGCATTAAAATCATTAAATGTTGTTAATGTTGAAATTATTTTTGTACATTTGTAGTTCTAAACATATTTAGGGTGTTTTTTACTCACTTTTGTCTCTCCCACGACGTTATTCCTCTCTCCTACAGCGTCCGTTACAGTTATTTGCAAATTGCCAATTATGCAAATTAGGCGACGACGTCATTTAGCGACTTCTAGCGACTTTTGGGACAGCGCCTTTCCTTACTGAGGAGTTGGCAACACTGGCATATAGCCCATTGAGCTCCGTGAACAGGTGGGAGGGGTTAACTCCTTTTGCAGATTGAAACAATTAGATCTGAGTTTACTGTGACGTATGTATTGCGCCCGAGTCTATTGTTAGCATTTAGCATTTAGCCTAGCCATCTCCTTTGCCGCTAAAGGAGCCCGTGGGGCGTAGCTCCACAATTTTTTCCAGCGATTACATTTGCTAAACATTCCTCTTGCTCCTGCTTCAGTTTCTTGATAGAACCAGACCGGATTTCTTTACTATCGCGTTCTTCGCCATTGCCAAACTACAACCTTCTCGTTCAACGCAAACTCTAGACGTCATCCACCACAATTATCTACAACACCTGCCTTCTGCGCTCTCTGAATGGTCGGTCAAAATTCAACCGATTGTAATCGCTAACCCAGGGACCAGACCCAGACGATACATGCAGGGAAATGATCATTGAGCGGAGCGTACGGATGGCTAAGGACAGGATAGTGACACGCTAACAGTCAGAAATACACAATAGATTAGTTGCATTTGTACATCTCAAAACATATTTACTTTTACTTATGTAAGGGAAGTATTTCAGTACTTTTACTGTAACTGGAGATTTGTATTCAAATACTTTACTTTTACTGAAGTACATCGGTGCCTCTGCAGTGTCCACGCAGGAGCATGATTTACTCCCGGACAGCTGCAGAGGAGGCTGCAGACACAAAACAAAACCACTGAACACGGAGGCAGCACTTTCTTTGCTGTAACTTAATTCCTTCCAGTCAGAAAAAGCTATAATTTAAGATAATGTGGAGCTCAGGGGAGGTGATTGGTGCAAGCAGGTTTCATATCTTGACTTGAAAGCGACCTCAAAGTGAAAAATGTAGGATGTTCTAGTTCCACATGTCAGGATGGAGTTAGCGTGACTACTGTAACATGTTTGATCACAGTTTGACAAAGCAGCTCCACAAAACAGACACATCTACGTCAGAACTGATTGTGGGAATGACCTTGTGCCAAAAACCAAGACATACGACACGAAAAGCCTGCATCAACAAACAACAAGTACTAAATCGGTTCTGATAAACACAGGTCGCTAAACAAACATGCTGCACATGAAAAGAGATATTTATTTCCCAAATCAATCATGACACAGAAGTAAACGGAAAATGTGGTTTGAAATGAGAACGTCTGAAGGTCTTAAGCAGCGGCAGATCAGTCACCTTTCATTGTGATCGTATATCCTAAAGTCTATACTCCTTCCAAAATTAAGTAATGTTTGTTTTAGAAAATAAACATTTCTTCTGCAGGTGAGGTAGAACTGAAGAGGTGGAGGCAGCGTTTCAGAATCTGGGATGATCTTCCTGAAAATGCGAGACTGGACTTAGCAAGGCCCAAAGGTCAAAGCAAATCTCTATGGGTCTGCAAACAACTGAAATAATCTCCTCTTTAACAAATATGAGCAATTTATTGAGATTGTTTATGTTCGCTGTATGATTTAACTGTTTTCTTTTTTATGTAAAAAGACACATTTTAAATGTAATCTTTAAAGTCCTATGACAGATTTGTGATAAGATTAAAGTTAAGATAAGTGCCCTCTGCATTAACTCGTCCTCTTTGTGATTTATAAAAAGAACTGACACTATAAATTACCTTTCTTAGTTTGTTACGCTCTACTTTGTGCAAACTTTTGAACCTCTGTGCTCCACTTTTGGAGCCTGCCCTCGATTTGAGAAGCATTGAACCGTTTGGGCCGGAACACCTCTGTGACCTGTGTGTTCCAATGCAGCGATTCCATTTGTCAGAGCCTCAGTCATCAGTCACTGCTAGCACTACACACTAATGGCTCTCAAGACTCATGGAACAGGTAGAAGGATCTAAGACCACCCAATCTCTGCTCCCGTGTGGGCCCACACTTGTCTGTGGCCAAAGAAACAAATGTACATATATGTTACATTTATATTGTTACTGAGGCGGCATTTGCGTTTGGGCTAATGAAATACCAGATCAAGGAAGAGGAAAGTTCAAGCAAAGAAGCAAAAGCTAACTTTGCTTGACCAAGAGTAACGTGGCCCTGTACACAGGACTCTTCACATATAGTCTTAACCTTTTTAAGGGGGAAATATGCTGTTTTATGTATGTAAAAATATGTCTTCCTCCTTTTAAAAGGTGCAGATTAAAGCACCTCTCCTAATGGCTCTGGTGCCATCACTTTGCTCCTCAGAGACTTCAAATGTTTCCCTTGATGTGTCTATAAAGCCATTATATCTACATACAGTTATTCCAATGGGGCATTCACATAAGACGCTTTAGTGCATGGTATTTCCATATTGGTGCTTGTGGAAGAAAAAATAACCATTATTTTAATGCTCTATATCTCAAGACCAAGCAGGATAAGACTTGAATTGAATTTCATTTGAAAGATTGCCTTTAGCGTTCAGTTTGTGCTTTAATATTATCTTTAGCCTAATCCACCTCCTATGCCTTGATATATTACAAAAATGATATTAATATTTGCATTTTGTTTGAGAAATTGAGAGAGACTTATTGAGACGTTCTATAACAGAAATGTAGTGGTCTGGGTCTGGATATTACACTAATGTAATATCACTTGCTTATTTTTTCTGAAATATTGAGTGAATTCCTATTTTATGGATCACTTGTTTGCCCTCCAGTTAGAAAATTATAATTTATACGGACAATTTTCTGGAGTAATCGCTGGTATATAATCTCAAATAATAGCATAAAACACCATATATGGCTTATGGCTTACAAGGAATGGGAATGAAAATATCCTGGGGCCACCTCAGCGATGTCATCTGAATGAGAACAGGCAGAAAAAAACATATTTCCAAATAATTCCCACAGCGACTTTGTCGCTTATCAGGCAAGCAAACCTAATGTAAACCTCAACACGACGAAACCTAATAAAGTCTGCCCGACAGCACTCTATTTCTATTTCTACCTAAAAAAAGCCATATAAAATGTTGTATCATTTTTTGTGTTCAAAAATACAGTTTGAAAAGGGACTGGACTTAGCAAATACTTATTGGGCTCCAACCCCCCTTGTTCACTCAACGCACAAACGCACACACAAACAAACGCAAACACACACACACACACACACAAAAAAAACACTGTTCATTCACCTCTTCTTCTCTCATTTAATTTAAATTTTTTTTGTTGTAAAAAGGAGTCCAACCTCAAACAGAGTCTTGGGTTGAGACTTATCGGCCTAAACCTGGGACTTGACTTGCAGAACAATGACTTGATTCCACCTCTAGCCATGAGTTATAAGTTGAGTATTGTCCATAATTATAATCATACATACATTAGTTTTACACAGCACTTTTCAAAGGAACTCAAAGACACTGATTTGTCTTGTGAATCATGACTTCCTCATCTGGAGAGCTGTTTTCATCAGCCTCTGCTGTGCTGCATGTGCAGGGCTTTCTGCAGCAGAGCTTAGGAGCGAGGATGAAAAGACATGTTTCTGTCATCACAGGATCGTATGGATCTGGGAAACATCTGCTCTCATGCGAATCGAGAACTAACATTACGACGGCAGGATATTCTGTGTTTGTGAAACGTGAGAATACACTCAGGCTCTTAGGAGACTAGACATTTTACTAAAACCTGACACATGAAATATTTTCTTTTTATAAGACTCATGTTTGTTGTGCATTGTCCCTGATCAATTTATAATTCTGTTGTGGACAGTCACCACCTCTCGGACCGACCACAGTACGTGCGGCTGCGCAGCTGTGAGTCTGAGGTGGTAGTCTGCAGCACTGGGGCCCCCCAGGGCACTGTCCTCTCACCGTTTCTCTTTACCTACTCCACCCTTCTCTTCAGACTTCACATATAACACACACAGCTGTCACCTGCAGAAGTTCTCCGACGACTCCGCCATCATGGGCTGTGTGTCTGATGGGATCGGACCAGAATACCGGTCGGTTAGGAGAGAACCATTACCACGCTGAACATCCGGGGGGAGGACATTGATCTGGTGGACAGCTTCAAGTACCTGGGGACAGGAGGCCCCTGGACTCTGTGGAAGAGGTGAGGGACAGGGGGCCCCTGGACTCTGTGGTAGAGTTGAGGGACAGGAGGGTGCTGGCAAAAGTCACCTCCATCATGGTCAGAGATTCAATCCCTGACCCCCTCTGGCCACAAAAAAGTTTGATGTACTGGTGGCCAAACATAACTACTGCTCCAGACAGCCTTCAGTATGGAGCCATTCTCCTCTCCATGAAGAACATGGAAACACAAATCTAGTGTATTTTTTAATCAGTCAAAATGTGTTCAGTGTAAAACAAACAAGAACAAAACAGACTATAAGCATCATCAGTGGGGCATTTGTCTCCAGCAACACTGTTAAACATTCACGGAATGAGTAATAGTCAAATGGGGTGATCATTGAAGTAACTGCTAAACAGCTAATATACTGTACATACAACATACATATTGTTGTAATATTTCACTCGTTATATTACTCGTTGTAATATTTCACTCGTTATTGCGTTTGCTGCAATGGGATTACGCACTGCCTCAAGATAAACAGACTGATTCTAATACCGTGTGTATTCAACCAGAGCACTAACACTGGCTTTGTCCAGGTCTCCCATGTTGCCTGAAAAATAAGTTTCAAATATGGTGCCTCCGACATTTCTGCTTATCATATCAGTGTTTTAGGAACGCTGTGATGTGGTAACAAGCCAAATACTTCAGGTAATTCCCAATCTATCAATATCATATTCATGTTCAACATAGATATTAAAGGGAGGACACTGATTTGACTTTGGCAATAACTTGATATTATTTTGATCCATCCAAATGACTTTTAATGTCAGTTAAAGCCGGGTTTTGGAATTTTAGCTGCAGAATGTCTATATGATATAATTATTATAAAATCTAAGACTATACCCTTCTCTCAAAACACTAATGTTATCAAAAACCCTTTATACCGAAACAGTTTATGGATTTGAGTATCCTCCACTCCCAGTCTCTGTTGGACACTTAATGAAGCTCACAGTTGCCAACAGCACTGATAGATAACGGATCACGTTTGATTTTCTTATGTCCTAAATATGCAAAATATTGAGTACATTGTTTATGATATAAAATTGCTTCAAAGAGCTAATTTACTGAAAAATTTGATAAAAGTACAAAAAAAATATTTTTGTTGATCCCAACGAATACATTTTAACACGAGAAAAGGACTCGTAGGGCGTAGACGGTACCTAGAGCCACAGTTCCATACCTTTACAAAAATCCAGCATCCAAACGGTCAATCAGATCCCCATCCTCTCAAAAATGTTGACCAAATCCTTTCACAACTTTTTTAATTATGTTGCTCACAGATGGACAAACACAGATGATCAAGTGTGTATTCTAGTGCTGTAGTGACCATCACAGACCATAACAAACCACCTAAGCCAACCTTTTGAGTATACAGTATTATTTGTAATTCATATGGAATCTATAAAGATAATAAAACAGTCTTATAGTCCAAATACCGCTGACGTTAAGAGCAGTGCGTTGCCAGGTTCACTGTCAGACGTGGCGGTTCTATGAAAATAAGTGGCATTTCATTGAAGATAATGAGTTGCAAAGCACTGGGAGTCGCTGCCAGGCCTCTTGATAGATGCTATAAACGTGATGCAGAGCAGAACTTACAGCTTTATGACAACACGCCTATAATGTAATAAGATTTATCTGCCCCAGTCACACAAGTCTGAGCACTTCGGAAAGGCACTTTATAAATCTCAGCTTTTCTCGACTCCGAGGAGCCAACTTTATAACAACTATTTAGCAGTGAATAATAATGGATTCAGACTACAATAAAACAGCATCTGACAAACAACTCTCCCTTATGACTTCAGCCATGAAACAATGTTTAAGTGGTTCCTGTGTCACGGTCCAAAAAACAGTTGTGATTGAAGGATTTTGATCTTATTTGGAACGTTATGGGAAAAGCAAAGTCTAAAGAGTAAACAAGGAAAATGTCATTATCTAAGCAATGTACACAAGAACCAAGGTCTCGCAAACGCAAACACGATATGGGCTAATGTCTTGACTCTTCTTCAAAAAAGTTATTTACTAAAAGCCCTAGGTGCATAACTATGAAACCACATCAAATAGCTGCTAAAACGGTTTGGTTCTTTCGTTTGTATGTGTTTTTGGCCTCTGTCACAAATTTAGATCAGCTTTTTCAGTGAAAGAGAGCCAGCCCTCACTCAGCCAATCTGCTCACAGTAAAAATGTACAGTAAGATGTTTTCCACAAAAGAAAGACTGAATGTTGTATGTATTAAGCATTTGTTTAGATGTATTACAAAGTATGTATTATATTAAAGGATTAAGTAAGTACTAAAGCTGGGGTAGCTTTAGTCCTGTCTTGCAATCCTTAACACGACGCCTGAACCAATGAATCAAGTTAATATAAGTCACACCACACCATTCCAACCTCATATTAAGACTTGATTATTGCAATGCATATTTTTGGGGGATTTTTCTATGACTTCACCCATGACCAAATGTTTCTCTAATGCTCTCAATGACAGGAACCTTGGTCTGGCTTCAAGCACATTTTGTAAACATAAAAGATTTCTCTGAAGGATGTCCTGGCCTTTTACAGATTATCCAGTAACAGACAGCATCTTTCAACTCGTGCTTGAGAGGAGAGGGCCAGATGGTGGATCTGCTCAGACAGGCATGCGAGAATATGAGGCCGCTTGAGGAGGTGCAGCCCCTTTTGTTTGCACGGGGCGACCACAAACACATGCTGCAATTTAGGTCCAGTTATTCGACATGGGGAAGTGCTCTTGATCAGCTGTCAAAAAGGGCAGAGAGAAGATTCACGTTTATCATGTTGTCTTTGGATGTGCATGCGGAACGATAATAAATTACTTTTTGTCTTTTGTCGTTCTGTATGCAGAGGATTAGGGCCAAGAATATAGTAGTGCGTAGTTATCCAAAAGGGATAACTAAGGGATCTAGTGCAAGACAAAACAGTTAGTGGAATCTGTTAGTTTGGGTCCACTTGTGTCCAATCTGCAGAGAAGCTGCCGTGCCGCCACTAACTCAAAATAAGTCTTTTTTCATTGTTTCGTAAATCAATACAACCTTAATTGAATGTATATACAAAGATATGTTTCTACCGTTACTGTGGCATAAACCTTTCTATTGGAATGGGGTGTTGAAAACATTTTATTACATATTCATCTATTTTCTACAGAAGATTGGCTGTTTTCAGCCTTGTCCCCTGGCTCCCCATGCTAATCGCAGTCCAGCTGGGATAATCGCCTGCCTCTCTCCTTGCTCTCAGCCTCAATGCTTGTTCAACCAGAGGCTGCATGACAGCTTCCAGCTCCCCGGCATCTTTGTCACTACATGTTTTTTTTTCTTTTAACACAAAATGTAAATAGGTGTATGAACCTAGAATCCAGGGGTTTTCACTTTCCTACATATAATAGACAATTGTAAGTTTATTTGTTTCAGTCCTTTATCTTATCCCCCTGGGTGAACAAAGACGGAAAGTTAATCCACTGTATATTTATCAGAAATTTAAGACAGGAAAGGGGTAATAAATCTATTTATATGCAAATGGAACTGGTCTTATATCTGTCATATTATGTTACTGTGAGGGTTCCCACTCCCCCAAAATGTGAAGGACAAAATCTAATTGAAGACCCCCGGTATAGATATCTATTTCCAACCAAAATATCATGCAAATTATTCAAAGGATTGTTACTCCCAGTTATTGTTCAATTTGCAAAATAATTTGCTGCCCCCTAGTGGAACAATAATTAAATACAGGTCTCTAATTTCAGTGACAATGATTGAAGAGCTTAATTAGTTCATCTATGTATATTGTACAAAGTCACTCTCATTCAAAGTAATCATGAAAGTAAGACAGGCTGAGATTTCCTTGTTGGATAAAATAAAAGAGGGTAAATGTAAATTATTGCCCCAGAGCTTCCGTTCATACAACTATACACTCAATACATTCTGCTCAGGAGTTCATATGGAAACTTAACTATTCATACAGAAAATTTAGATTTTTTTACTTTTATATCCATCTATCATCTTCCCCTTAATCCATTTGTGGGGGGGGGGGGGGGGGGGCAGAGATACACCCAGTACACATAGTACCAGCCCCTCTGATCCTTCCAGCAAGAGGTGAGTCCACAGAAGGACGGCTGCCCTATGGCATAGCCGTCTTCTTTCAGCGGGGGATTCAGGCAAAGTGGGGTTAAGTGTCTTGACAGCAGACATCAGAGGGAGTTGGTGGAGAAGGTCTTGTGGTGGGCTCAAACCCACAGAGAATTTTTTCTTTTTAACTTTATACTAAAGGGCAAATGGACTGATGTCTATAACCTCCAAATAATCAGTTGACTTGATTTCCTTTTCAAGATAAAAACTATTGTCAACTGAAAAATAAGTTAGGATAAGAATTCAGGTACTAGATTGATCAATTAATGATGCATCAGAAAATTAGAGGCAATTATGACAAAGTCTCAAATGTTTTACTTAAAAACGTTTTTCTTTGAGGTCCTGAAAATAAAAACAACACAGTAATTACCATAATCATACTACATCCATAATAACACAGGAAAGAAAAACACACTGGACATTTATACAATTCCATTGAATGCAAAATAAAGACATTTTCTGATTTCGACTGTACATAACAAACATTTCAGTCCATGGAGTACACCACACTTCATCTCATTTCTGATGTGAATAGTTAGAGAAGTCCCATGTTCAAATCAAGGTGCGATGGCAGTTAAGTCTTTGATGCACAAAACTATTCTGTGGTCGTGTCACTTCGGCAAAGTGCTGGAGCACGCATCCAGCTCCTTATATCGCGCAAACATGGCATTGCGCACTGCTTGTTTATAGGCGGCATGAGTATACACCTTTTTCTTCTTTTTCTGAGAAAAAAAAAAAGTTATCAACCACAGGGCATTTACTGCCTGATGAGTAATTTATACCCATCTGAACAATAGTTCACCTGTAAATACAATAAGCTTGTTCGAGGGGTTTCCAGTAATGCATTAACAATATTAATAATATAAAGAGTTACCTGTGCAGGGATCGGTTCTGCTCCTAACCCAGGTCTCTCACTTTCAGCCCAGTCCCGCTGTGGCTGTGGTTGTGGCTGTCGCTGTGGTTTTGGCTGCGGTGCTGGGAGAGGGGGAGAAGGTGGAGAAGGTGGGGAACGTGGTTTCCGCTTTCTCTGCTCTGGCGATTTTGTGGCTGCTTGTGCTTTTAACTGTGAACGCACATTTTTAAATTAATATTATATTCCTTAATCACTGATTTCCTTGTCTGGTTCTCCTCATGGAACAGTATAGGTCAGAGACTGAAATCTTGATGATCAGTTAGTTATTTAACCCTATAGTTTTGTCCTCTGCATTTGACCCATCCTTCATTGCCGCTAAGGCCTCCATCAGGAGCAGTGGTTGCCATATTACAGCGCTCAGGGACCCATCTCCAGATGTTGATGCTCAGCTTGGTCAGGACTAGCAAAGCTGGAGGATTATAGCGATTGTACATGTTTTTATGGGAGGGGAAACCGGAGCACCCAGAGGAAACCTATGCAGACTGGTGAAGTAGTATTTTTTCCAGCTAACAAAAAAGTAAAAGAATAAAATGTCCAATGCGGAAAACCTTTATATCCTTTTTTAGGTTTCCTTTCCATGTCACATTCTCATCACACACAAACTCAGTGAGACTCAGTTTCACTTTAACTACTCGAAGCACAGCATCACCAACATTCATAATTCTGATGACAACAATGAAAACATCTGTATCTTAGTATTAGTACCTGTTGTTCCTGTTTTTCCAGTGCTTCCAGCTCCTTTTTAGATTTTTTTATCTTGAGGTGGAGCTTCATGTTTTGCTGTAATGTAAAAGTATATTCATAAATAAACACTTTACTTATGGAAGTGAAAAATAAAAACAGAAGCATACTTTGTGAAGATCAGAGAGACTCTGGTGCCGAACAAGAGCGTCTTTGTTTGGGAACTGCCTTCTGCAAAGTAAGCAGGCCATCTTCTTCCAGTCTGTGAGACGGTCCTCCTTCTCTGCCGGTGAAGCGGCTTTAGAGGCTTTGGGCTCTTCCCGGTCTTCCTCCACGTCCTCATCACTTCCTGCTCCATAGTCTGACACCAGCGCACCTAAAGACCCCATAGAACGCTGAGGAGAAAAAAAAGTGAAGAGTTATATTTTACTGAAGAGTCAAGTACATTTTTTATTATAAAACATTGAGATCCTGCTTCACTCAATCCAAAGAAAATGTAAATCAACCAGTTCATTTATACTAGGGCCATCAAAATTATCGCGTTAGCACACGTTAATATTTTTTTTATTAATCACGTTGATAAAAAATTAATGCGTGTAACGCATGTCCGAATGACACATGTGTGTCCGTTTTAAAAGAATACGCGCATGGCCGCGGGGCATTGCTGTTGGCTGAATGAACTGAAGTCCACATCATCCGTGGCCGCAGCGTTCTGACCCGCGGCAGCTGCGGCCGCTCTGGACAGCAGCCGCAGCTGTGATCCGCCGCGGTAACGTGGTCAAATCCAAGACCATCCACGCACAGAACTATTCTCTGCATGTTGTGTGCCTGTCTTTGCGTAACCTGTGCACGCAAATACACCGCTGAAGCTGAACTATGCCTCAGGAGTTAGTCACTGAATATGGTATATTACATACCTTTGACTTCTCGTCCTTCTTGGGAGCAAAGGGCATCTTGAAAAGCTCTTCACTGCCACCGGTTACCTAAAAAGATTTTTTTGAGTAAAATAACATATTCCGCAGGGATATGCAATTTATAAAAATCACTCACTTTTCTCTCAAAGACGGCAAAACCGGCATCAGCCGATTTGGATTGTCTCCTGCCATCATCTCTCAGAGTAGACGAGGGGGTGCGGACACTTTCCTTTTGACGATTCTGAATCTTTGCCCACCGTTCCATGTCCTTCATGATCTAAAAAAAAAAAATCTTATTAGATATATTAGTTGGGGGGAATTTTACCAACACATTAAAAAGGCACAATATTCCCAAAATCAGCAGGGCTTTTGTTAATACAGACAGAACTGGTTTCTGCATTTCAATTGTCAGGACTGTGGTCAATTCAGTCATGGTAACAACATCTTAAGGATGATTCTGTTTATTTAATGGCAAAATAATCCAGAGGAACAAAATCCCGGACTTTTACAGGTTTTTAGAACAGAACAGAAGAAGGTTCTGAATATTTATGTGAATGAGGCTCAAAATTTCAACCTTATAAAAGTTTTCACAGTGCTAGTTTTTATTAGCCCTCATGACATACCTTCACTGCAGCTCGACTTTTTGGCTTCTCATCCTTGTCTTTTTGGGCCTCCTCGTCGTCTTTTAAATCCTGAGTTGGGACTGCAGGTTCTGCTGCTGGGGTGGGCTCTACGGGAATGGTTGCAGCTGGAGCCGGTTCTTTAGGTGCTGTGACAGTATCCGGTGCGGGCACAGGTACGGGCACAGGTACGGGCACAGGTACGGGCACAGGTACGGGCACAGGCACAGACGGGACAGGTGGCACAGGTGGTACTTGTGGGCTGGGTGTGGCTGTGGTGAAGGATGCTTGTGTAGTTTCTATGCTAAATGATGAGTGAGGGGTCTCTGCAGTGTAGGATGCATGTATAGTTTGAGGGATCTGCGGAGCGGGGGGGTTGTGTGCAACATTGGGGCTCTGAGCTATATGAGGATTAGGTGGGGGTTTCTTCATCTCCAGAGGGGCGTCTGCAGCAGGATTGGACAGAATGGCTTGGTCTCCCATAGTCAGTCCTTCTGCAGATTGACTCCCAGGTACTGGAATATAAGCCTTCAGTGCAGGGTCCCAGTAAAGGTATATCTGAGTCTCAGCGTTGTAGAAATACTTAAGAGAAAAACAACATTTATAATTGTGTGTACCAGATCGTTTGCACATATATAAATCAGTCAGATGTTAGCGTACAAAAGATTGTTTATAATATTATTCATCGGATTCAAATTTTGAATACTTATTTAATCATGGAAGAGAGGCTTAATCTTACCCTCGAATTCGGGTCATAGTAAAGTGTCGTCTCTGGATCATAGTAAAAGCCTGACGTGGCATCATATAAATAGTTGCTCACATCTGGAGTGTCAGTAACTGGAAAAGCAAACACAAAAACCATGTTACACAGTCCATTATAAGATATCGATTGTGGTAACATTAGTGTGACCTTACTATAGTAAACAGGTTGTTGGGACTCTGGAACGACTGGTTCGGTTGGAACTTTAACATCAACATATCCAAGACTCTGTGGAATTACAAAGACAATGAGAGCAAAATACACATTTTAACATCGAAATTCCTGTGAGAATTTGTCAAACAAAAAGGTTTCAAACAAGGCCGCACATTCCAGCAGAAATACAAACCAAAAATGAATGCCTAAAGAAAAGTAATTTGTACTGTACTTTTTCTAGATTATTGATGTTTGAGTCATAGTTTATATATATATATATATATATAATTTTTTTTTTTTTTTTTTTTTTTAACTCTCCGCAAAGTAAACATTTGATGTCTCCTTTTTGTATAAAAAACTAGAAATTAACCATTTTAGCGAACTAGTGCATTAGCGTCAGTCTGCTGCCTTAAGAAAAAATACCATTAAAAATGGTCATTGCCTAGTCTAACAAATTAAAAAACTGACATAGAAATATAGGTCGAGTCAGGCTGGGGGTCACAAAACCCATACATTTTTATCATGCAGGTCCCAGCTTCAATGTTTGAGAGACTCCTAATTATCACAATTTCTGCACATGAACGGACATCTTTTTGGCCTGTGTGCAACCCTAATGACACGATTCCCATCCCTCACCTGGGTAATGCTGGGGTTTATGGGCAGGGGCAGATTAGGAGTGACAGGCATCAAACCACCTGAAGACAGAACAACTAAATAAGCCATAAACAAATACAAAAATAGCTCGATGGGTGTCAGGGGAAGCTTGCCTTGCATTTCTGTGGGTGCATTGACAGGAGGAGGCATGGGCGGCATGTACTGTGGAGGAGGCATGAATGACTGCTGCTGCTGCTGCTGCTGCTGCTGCTGCTGAGCTGGGGGTGTCTGCAAAAAAGACAGAACCGGGATTGAAGAAAATAAGACTACAAGTTATGTTCTCTCTTAATTTTTAACATGTGAATAAGTGCAATAGTTGAGAGCCGCTTCTGCAAGATGTAGGAATAGACTTACCCATGTTGGGATTGATTGAGGAGTGTTTTTCAAAGGTTTAGCGATTTCAACATAAATTCTAAAACCGTCGATGTAGACAGGCTTGAGCTTGGACAGAAGATCCACAAGACGTTTCACTTGCTACAAACAAACAAGTCAATCATTAAATAGAGGCCACATAAAAAAGCAAATTGACAAGTGTGATGTTCCTGAGGTAAAAAAACCCTGATATACAGTGTTGGTTTTACCTCATGTGATTCCATATCGACGAAACAGAAACACTTGTTGCCAGTTTTAGCCTTGACAATGCGGACACTTCTTTCGTCCAAATAGGCATAAGGGTCCAAGGCCTTCAGAATGGTTTCTACTGTTGTAGTGGGCTTCACATATTTTATAATTAGGGCTGTGGAACAGGTGTTTAAAAAGTTAGAACGGTCGCTGTAAAAAAAAAAAAAAATCTTTGTCAATATTTAAGATAAAGTTTGTCAAAATCAGTAGGGGGATAAATGTAGTAAAATCTTCTGAATACTGAGAAGCCTTTTTAATCTGCAAACAGTTTGTGTCCAGGGTGTATTTGAGATAAATGGAGGAACTGCACCTCTTGGCAGAAGTCTAGTTTGAAAATAGAAGTGCTGTCACTGTTGAAAAATTCCCAGAAGTAATTCTAAAACTCCATTTCAGGTGGAGGGCAAGCGCAAAGGGATAAAGGTTTTTTTTAAAGAAATGCTGCATAAGAAAATGTCCAAATGTTTCCCTGTTCAGATTCACAAATTCACCGTATTATCTCTGTGAGAAAGTCCTGGACTGGACAACACCATGCATGTGCAGGGTGCTTGCGCAAGTCTTGAAAGTCTTAATAAGTATGGAATTTTTCCAGACTTTGAAAAGTCTTGAATTTGTGTGGAATTTTGTGTGAAAATAAATACATAAAGTAGGCTAAAAAATAATTATTTTGCAAACTGGTCACGTACTGTATTAGCTTTATGGAATGATATCCAATCAACGCTTGCTTAGCCTCGTCTGGCACATTTTCGTGATGTCACTGAGGTCTATTGACACATAGTTAGCCTAGTGGTCAACAGAAATGGGTCGCTGCGTGTTTCTGAAGGCAGTAGGCACACAAGTATACATAAAGGTAAGTACATAAAGTTAATAAAAACGTAATAAAATAAGCACCCTGATGTGTTTTAGAATATAGTCACCACATCTAGACACTTTTATGAGAGCATAACTAGATTATAGTCTGTATGTATTAGATAATTAAAGAGAAATTTGGCTTTGACAGTTACTAGGAGATTTTTCAGCTTCCGTCCACCAATCGTAAACTATGGTCTCATTGGAATGTTGTATGGTCATGAGAACGCAACCTATTATGCGTCTCAATATGCGGTATAGACCACATGGCTCACCACCCTGTCCTCAAATCTTAAAATAGGTTTTTACAGGATTAAGACTGAAACTTTTGGCTGTGTCAGTGTTCATCTGGATGTTCTCAAAAATAAAAAACAAAACAAATAGAAAAACACACTTTTGCTTTCGCTGTAGTCAGTTTGGCCTGATTGTAGCGGTGGAGGTTGTTGGCAGGACCAAGGCTCTCGCTGCGTGTCGTCTGGCTGCTTGAGTTGCTGGTCCACCTGCCGCTGCCATGCCTCCGGAGTGAGGTCAGAGTTGCGCAGCCACTCTGTGCTGCTCCCGTCCGTGGCCAGGCCTGGCACAGAGTCGATCAGACCACTCTTCAGCTCCTCTGGAGGGGCATGTGCTTTGTGGGACTTAGGGTCATGGGGAAAGCCATGATCGGATTCCTTCGAAGCAAATAGAAAATTCCTTAAGCCTACATTCACCAAATAAGTATATATTTGCCAGCTATTTTTTATTTAAAACATGAATTCTTCTCACCGGAGTGCCTCTCTCACAGTCCTCTGGCCGGACAAATTTCATGGAAGCCAAACTAGAGCCAATCTTGAGAGAAGCCTGAAACAAAACCAGATCTGTCACTACAACATTATAAAAAGTAATGTCTTCCCTAACCCAAACATGCATCATACAAAGCTGGGCAAAAACCCTCAGAGTACATTTTAAACCAGTACTTCCAATAAGTCAAGTTATTAAATGTTGTAATAAGTTTACAAATTAACAAATATATTAACAAAATAAATGACTAACTAAATATTAATGAAGTGAATAACATACAACATATTTAAAAAAGGAAAGTGGAGAACAGAGCAAAGCTCCTCGTTTTCAGTCGGAGCGCTATACCAGACCAAACGCAAACTCGACATCCAAGTTTGTGCATGTCTCAAATCCTATAACAATAATAATCAGTAAATAATACACTATAAAAAGAATGACTAATATTGGACACATTTATTCCACTGTAAGACCCAAGTCTTTTTGTCAGCTATATCTACAAACTCTTCAACTTTGTTCAGATAAAATGGATTTTCTTTCCTCAACACTACAGCGCAATAATCAACCACTCCCAAACTTAAATATAATCGAGCTGCATTTAATGAAAGAAAAATCCACATGACAACACTTTGACCAATATTGCACTGACCAAAAGTAGCAACAATCTCCGTGGAATCTGAAAACGACAGACCTACATCCTTTCCTCTACATTTTGAGAAAGTAGGTTTTTGTTGAGTTTATCAATTAAGACAACATTGTTTTTTTGTGAATCAGTCCAACCTTAAAAAACACAAATGCAATCTGGTTTCTTCACTATAAAGTGAATATAATGCCAAACAAAGTTTTTCTCTTTCCAAAAAAGAAAGCAAATGTGACCCTTTGCCACTGAATGCTTGAGTGAAAGCAGACCAAGTCTTTGAGGAAAAACATATACAAAAACAGATCTTCACTTGATAAGGACCAAAGTAAAGATTTTGAACTAAATACTTCCGGGGAAACACTTGTTGCCAAAACAGCGTATAGTACTTTATCATGTTAAAATGTTAGAATCTATTTCAACAAAGACTCGATACAATTTCTATGCTTGAAGTAAATAAAAAAAAAGAACATTCCAATTTGTAAATTGTCTGACCATGTTGCTTCTCATCATCTTAGTGCAGTGTGCCACTCTTGGCCCGACAGGAGACAACCAAAGACCAGTGGTTCTCAAAGTGGGGGCTCTTCAATTTGAAGGTGCACAATGATGCAAAAATGTTTAAATCTCAATAAGCAAGGAAATTCCCTTTTTAAAGTTGCTAAATTCACTCTTTTGTCTTCACATTTCAATAGGTTTTTGTCAAAAAATATAAAGATTGAATATGTTTAGAATCACTGTTGCTCCTGACTGTGGTCACTTTAAAACTCTCATTTATCTAATTAAAAGAAAAACAAAACTGAAAGCAAAAGTTGTGACACATTTAAGCCATGTGTTTGGTGACAAAGTTATATGCAGTTTTATCATATCAACAACACAGATTCTGCAACACCATCAATTGGTAAAACTAGAATAAGCCTTCAGACACCAACTTTGAGCCTTCAACAGCACGACAAGTATATATTTGCCATTTAATACCCACAATGTCACATATGACTGAAACCACACACAGAAAAAAGCTCTCAGAGGCTAAAAAGCCAAGTCAAAGCACTACTGAGCACAGAAAAGCAGTACGTTTACTACAGCCAAAGATAATGCGGCTGGTCAACAACGGGTAAACGGATTTCCTCCTTGTTTTGAATTATTCCATTAACATTTGAATCAGCAAAAAATATTGTTAAAACTACGAAACATGCAAAATTCATATACTTGAGGTCATGGGACTCGCGAATTGCAGTACCACAACAGTGGCACCTTTTTACAAGCTGTACATATCTCAGTTTGGTCTGGTGAACAGACTACATTGTTAATATGACAACTGTTTCAGTGGTTTGTAAGGTCAAATGAATAGTGAAGTATGCTCCTCCCAGTCTGCCCCCCCCCCCAAAGCCCTCTCAACCCCTTGTTTCCAGGTGGAGACAGCCTCGCAGAGTGATGAGGATGGGCCACCTTGTTGGAATCCATGATGTGGACTGCATCCTCGCGGTTTAAAAACTCCACAATGGCAGTATCGTAGCTGTAACCTGGGGACAGCATTTGAAATACAGATGGTCTTTGTTAGTCAATTCCAGTAAAGACAGTCACTAAGACACAAGATAGACGTCGATCGACAGTAAGCGCATCGTTATACTTCATCAAGAATATAGTCACCTTAGTTTTAGGTCTGGTTTCTTTTGTGATGGACTTCAAAATACCTTGCATTGATAACTTTTCAGAGCAGTTGACAAAGAAGTGTACATGTTCCTTGGTGGTACATGCTTTTTACCAAAAACTGATGGTTCATCTTTCTCAAAAAGGAAATATTTACACATAAAAAAGCACCAGCAAAAGCAGGATATGGGTGCTTATTTAAGGTATCTTATAATAAATGACGTTGTACTTGAAGACACATATTTATCATGACTACTGTGAAGCCACAAAATTCACACAAAAACCTCATACCAACTGAGAATTCCATATTCTCCCATTTTCACACAATTCACAAAAGCAAATGCAAACATTCGAAATAATGCGAGAGTAAGAATCGAAAGTCGAGTAGCGAAATATCGAGCCGTTTTCGATTGTGCACCTTGCACAGAAGTGCTCTGGGAAGACCCTTACCTGGAACAATAGTCTTGATCTTCATTCCCTGAAGTGGAACACCATCAGGAGAGGTGAAGGCTTCCAAAATCTATTGAAAAACGCAAACAATAGAAGTTTTTGAACTAATAATCCTATTCTAGTTAGTAATTCATGCATTCATGGCCCTACCTGTTCCATGGTAGCAGTTTTTGGAATACCCGTGATAGAGACAGTTGTGGACACCGGGTCTTGAAACACTGCACCCCTGTAGTCTTGGTCCTTTGAGAAAGTAGAAGTTACAAACATTGATGTCAAGAGACAACCGTGGTTTTTTTAAAGACAAAATAGAAAAAGCAATGGTGTAAAATTAAATACCTGTGAAGCAGATTCGATAAATCTGTCTGGTGCAGCTGTTTCACTCTCAAGTTTGAGTGGTGTGGTAAGCAACTCAGGTTTGAAATCAAAGGCCCTTGAGGCAGTTCGATAATCAATGTCTCTGTAGTCCTGGTCTCTAGGTGGCGCACCACTACTGCCCAGGTTGAGCTCCTCCTCTGGCTTTGCTCTCTGTGGTTGTGACACGTCGTTGAAACAGTCAGGTGGCTTGTGTAACTCTTGTGGAGATGGTGTCTTGACCAAATTTGGTGGCGGCTGCCTATATTCAAGATCCCTTTCCTTAAGCCAAGGTTTATTTTCCCTTTCTCGAGCATGTGGCTCATTAAGCGGAGGCAAAAAGTCTAGCGACCCTGTTCCCATGGGTATATCCATATTGGGGAAGCGATTTCTAAGTGGGAAGTTTACATTTTTTGCAGGATAATCTGTTGACATTGCATCCCTTTCTTGAGAGTGCAAATCCCTAATATTTTCTTCCCTTCCAAAGTCCATGGGGAAGTTAGGTTCATGCATGTCCCCAAAACCTTTAGGGGGCTCAATAAAAGGTTTTTTGCCCTTGTTGCGATTTTTCCATTCTTCAGCCAGAGTCATCTCCTCCCCACATCGGTAGTCCATTAGCGGGCTTTCACCATCATGATCTGGAGGAGGAGCTTTCTCTGTGGTTTGTGGGTCATTGTCCTCTTGAGCCACGTCTGACTCTATAAGGTCGTTGTGAGGGCTGGGATCATTTTTAAAATTTGATGGAGTTCGGCCTCTTCCCCTAGAGTTAGACATTGATCCAGCTTGGTTTCTAAGATCAATATCAGAACCAAATCCCCCTCTCGGATTAAATGATGAACCTCCCTGTCTGTTCATGTCCATTCTTCTGTCGTGTGGAGGCATGTCCATATCAAAACCTTCACTATGGCGCATACTCATAGGAGACCGGTCCCGTTGCTCTCTAAATCGGTCATTTCTGTCCATTCGATCCATGGGGAACCCTCTCCTCCCCTCACTATGAAATGGCACCCGCTCAAACTCAAAACTTTCTCTATCCCCGTCCATGAATCTGCCTTCTGGGTCCCTGTTCATTCGATCCATTGGGAACCCTCTCCTCCCTTCACTATGAAATGGTATCCGCTCAAACTCTAACTTTTCTTTATCCATGTTCATAAATCCTGGATCACGCGGGGGCATATTTCTGCCATCCATGTCATCTTGGCGTCTATGCTCATCGAAATCAGGGTTGAATACAAATTTATCCGTAAAGTTAATTTGGACCTGTCTTCCAGGAGCAAAATCTGTTTCTTGCCCACGCCTGAAGAAATCTCGTTCCCTTGATCCCCCCATATCTCGAGGGTCCATGTCATGACCTCTCATAGGTGGCCCATCTATCCTTCTCATGTCCATGGGAGGCAAATCAAAATGTCGTTGACCCATAGGACCCATTGGACCCATGTTCATTCCACCTCTGCCTCTGCCTCTGTGCATGGGGTGGTTGTCTCTACCCCCATAGTCTTCATGATGATCACTGCAAAGTGCGTATATAAATCAGTTAATTTTGAATAATGCACTTTAACGTAAATGACGATAGCACATGTATTTTACATCGTCTATCATACACCCACAACACATTTTAATTCTGAGGTAATACAATAATTCAAGAACAACTCATTTTGTTCACCGAAAGTGAGGTCCTCCCCGACGTCTCGGTCCAGGCCCAGGTCCATCCCACATATTAGCGAAAAACAGTGATCTTCAGATCAACCAAAGCAAGGTTGAATCTGAAACGTGGGAAAAATAAATGGGTTTATTGTTACTCTATGTAATTGTTCTATGAGACGGGAGGTCCGCCATTTCATCAGAGATCCGACAGTACTCATACATATCCATAAAATAAAACACGTAAACACCAACGTTGACTGGACATATGAGCATTCATAACGTAATTGAAAGCATTGTCAGAAGTATCCACGTTCAGAAGTATTATGACGCAGCTATTAGCATCAACATCCAGTCACTGCGCCATCGTGGAAACAGGCCCAGACTGCAGCCGACAGCAGAACACTACATCCAACAATTATCCGCTTTTCCGTTATTGTCGGTGTTTCAAGGGCGCTTACCTTGAACACTGTGCACAGTATCTACGATAGTTCTGTTTTTAATCCGTCCCCGAGTCTAATGCTAGCTGATGCTAATGCTAACCCAGCTGCCGCACAGATGGAGGCGGGGCTTGGTCTTCTTCGTGGGAACAGATGAGCAACATTTTTCTCTTCTGCCTCACATTGGTCAGCAACAGTACTGACACAACATTGCAAAATACTGACATTTAGATTGTACGCATATAATCTTGCAAAAATCGTAATAATTACAGAACGCCTTCAGTGCTAATCTGTATAGGAGTAGCATTCATACTAATTATGTATTTAGAATTATCCTGAGCATATGCACAATTCTTGTTGATTTAAAGTCTGGTGTCAGTCCAGGATCACTAATACAAGTTCACCCTGTTTCATAACCCTAACGTTGAACCTTATCCTAAAACCTAACAATAGTTCTAACTCTAACCCTAGCTCTAACCTTACCCTTTAACCCAACAAAACATGAATCTTAGGCAAACAACTTGGATACTGATCCTGAACTGCCGATTTCTTGCTGTACTCAGGCGCCACCAACATTATGCCATTAAAAATATAACTAAAACATTTTGTGAATCGCATGTTGCATGTGCAATATAGTAATTAATATTTTAAGATTAACAGATCCCTTATTTGTCCCACAGCAGGGAACAGCTGTTCAACTGTCAAATGGTTCTGGCAAATTAGAACCACTGGAGAGTCTGATAGACTCTGAAGGACAATCTGTTTACAGGGGTTACTTTGACGATAATCATAATTGGTCTGTGTAATATATATTTTGAAAGAAAAAATATAAATGCGGCCACATCCTTCAAAGTGCCAGAACAAACTGCTGCTTGTCAAAACTGGTGAGAATGTCAAGCAATGCCTGCTCATCAGAAGAAAAAAAATTAACATCGATATTGTCATGGTAATACTCAATCTGTTTATAACAAATCAATGTAATTTCAGCTAATAATAACAGGCAAAAACGAATGATGCAGAAAGGTAAAGTAAGGACAGTCCATAAATAATGATCTCACACATGACCATTTCAATCATGATGTTGTCAAGCAGTAATGTAACATAGGCAATAACAAATACATTCTGTATGAGTTTTATTGCTTTGTATTAAAAATCAACAATGAAATAAAAACCGACAGTCTGAAAAGTCCACATCCATCAGAGACCTGAACCTGCCTTATAGAGATATCTCACGTGACGTCACGATGCCTCGAACTCGCGGGGCATCCGCCATACTGGAGGACAAGCAAACGCTGTATGATAGTGGCGTGCACCCGGGACCGCATAAACATGTTCAACATTTTTGCCGTTTTTGGCTGCAGCAAAAGGAGAGACAGGGAAAATAAGTTGTGTTACCGACTGCCAGCCGTCCTTACTTCACACGGCTCAAAAACAGAAGACATCTCAAAGAAACGAGAGAGAAATGGCACAACCATACGCAACAACAAAAAACTAATAGCCCCCAGAGCGCCCGAATATGCTCGGATCATTTCATTTCTGCTAAGTGAAATCAATTTGATGGCGGATTTAGTGTTATTCCAAAACAAACAGAAGTTTAAGGATAAAACATATCTGTCTGACTGCAACGTGGGGTTGCTCCGTAGACTGTAGCTTAGCTTGTAGCATAGCTGTTATATATTTGGTCTCACACAGGACCTCACCCGGTTCACAGAGTATCTGACTTACCGAAGGCCAGCAGACATGTGAACGACTGAGCCGTGCTCCAGGGTGCCCCGTACTAGTATTTATTAATAAAATATACGGCTCCTCACAGTAGACGCAGAAAGCTCCATTGATTTGAATGTAATCTCATTATTTCCACTGCAGTGTAGCCACACATAGATCAATGGTGTAACAATAAACACATTAAATGTTAATCGGAGAATACATTATACATATACATTCTTAATACACGTGCACAGAGGTTTTCAGAATTTTCTGTTCACGTTTTCATGAAAAAACACTGTTTTAATGCGACAATATGCGACCGCGGTAAACCTGGATGTAACGAATACATTTTAGGATGCATTTTCAGAGGATCTGATTCATGAATTTAGGTTGAGTATATATTTGGGTCACTAACTGCAGAAGTTTCAAATTCTCTGTTCAGTTTTCATGTAGTTCGAGAGAGTTCTAGTTTTGAACGTCCAGTTATAGATAGCTAGCAGGGCTGTTACTCGCCGAGGTTGTCCTCCAGTATGGCTGCCGTGGCTGCTAGTCACGTGACCGTAGGATCCCTCTATAGATCCAATATATATTATAGAACCTGCCTATTCACTGGATAATGTTTTGTCTCCATCTTTTGTGACGTCGTCGTTTCCTCGCTGGCTTCAGAGATGGCTCATCGCCTAAAAAGAGAACACATAACATTTAAATTTGTGGTTCCTCACCAAAAATGTAGACATTATTACATGAGCTTAAGCTGTATTATATCTCATAGTTATAAATCGGGAACTGTGATATTTGAAATGCAAACCAAAATACTGTCAACCTAATGACATTATAATCCATAAATCGGATTAAAGTTCAATTATGTTCATCTGTAGGAGTTTGGGGTAAGACAATACACATGATAACATGCACCTAAAAGGATGTATTCCCGATGTTCTCTATCTTATATTCTCTTTTAACAGCTGCAGAGGCAAATGTGACGCACACATACTTTATTCATTTATTGATTTGATTAACACTGACCCTTTTCATCCTTGCTCCTCTTTGCAGCTGAACGTTCTTCCTTACTTCTCTCGATATTGTCCAGCGTCGCTTTGATGGCGTCTGTGCTTTTCTGCAGCAATAACTCCATGCGCTCAAATCGTTCATTGATTAAATCTGTGAGAGAAGCTAACATGCGAGAGACCATTAAACAAAACTCTTCAGACGATAATTCTTCTGCTGCTGCTTCGTGCTCTATGTCCAGCTCTAGTTGTGGTTCTTCATTAAAGTCCAGTTTATTTTGATTTCCGTATCCCATATTGATAAGACAATACTTTCTAATATAAATGCTAATGCGGCTAATGCTAAAAAACAATAGTTTGAATCTGGCTTTGCGAAGTCATGAGATGCAAATACTGCCTCCTACTGGTATGATCTGACAAATAAAACCTAACTAAATAAATTGGGGGGATTTTAAGGAATGGGGCTGTAGGATCAGGAGGATCAGTGAGTGTACTGGCTGCTGCTCTGACTGCCATCCCCCCGACCCAGAAATGGATTAAGGGGAAGAAAATGGATAGATGGATGGATGGGCCGTAATATTTTTTTATATAGTGCCTTTCACAGACTAGAGTCACAAAGAGATGTAATTATAATTATTGTGGGCATTTGTCTCTTACTCCACACAGAGATGTACATGTATTTAGTGGTATACAGGGGCATCATATTTACAGTCTATCGGGCAAACGGACAAAACCTACGCAGACACGGGGAGAACATGCAAACACCACTCAGAAAGGCAAAGTTCCAACCGGGATTCACACTCAGAACCTTCTTACTGCTATCCACTCAGCCACCGTGCCAGTATTCATTATTATATGATTAAATATGATATTTATTTTTGTCTTTAATTGCATCTTGTAATTGAAGGCACAAGCGTGGTTGGTGTCATGTTTGTTACGTAGCCTCTACTCTAATTTAGATTATAAACAAAAATATTTTTTAGGATTGCTATTGGGAGGTGTGTGATTATAAACCTGTCTAATGATCTCTGTCTAATATAAAATTATCACATTGCATATTTGTTGAAATTATTGGGGAAAAACACACATTCTTGAATCTGAGGAGTGACCATGCCTATTAAATAAACTATAAAAATGTGTTACTGCTAGGAATGTGTGCTCAACAAATATAATTAAAATAACAGTCAGATTGTATTGCTCAATTTATTCAGTCACAAGCAGTGGAGCAACCAGTTCAGTAGCTAAACAGTAGGCCTTCGTAAATTACATAACAATGGAAATAAACATAGGTACACCACTTGGACTTTTAATTACAAGTGACAACACAATAACATCTAAAATCACATTACAAATTAACATATCAACTATTAGGCCTGTTCTACATGTGACTGTATCAAATTAGACAAAAACACACAAAAAACAACAAAGCAGCACAAGACGAAACAGAAAGCAAAGGAAAGTTTCCTCAAATATTTCAGTGACCATCAAGATTCATGTGGTTTCTCATGAAATATTCCAGCACATCAGCCTACTGCAACAAATATTAAGGCACTTTAACTAAAAATAAATGTAAACAAATATGTACGTACATAACTAGCTTGTGTCTTGTTACTTTCTGCTGCACTGGATTACTAAACTACACATGGTTGCTCATCGGCCAAGTTGTTCATAATATTATAGCCAACTGACAACTTGTGATCACATCGGCATCGAACAATAACATAATAGTATCTCTAGTTTGAGAAAATATTTGAACCAATCTAAATAGATTTTAAATAGGCTTTGTTTGTTCTTTTATGAAGCTTGTGAAGCTGACATCTATAAACACCTCTACAATATATACAGTTAGTCAATGGGTGTCACTAAAGAACATGGTAGCTTAAACAGTGATAAGAATGAAATAGTGAAAATGAAAACATTTGAAAATCTTTAAAGGTAATTTTACACAAATTAAAAAATTAAACACTTCAACCAACACAAGATGCAAGATGACAAAATGCATGATGTTGTTGAAAAATTCATCTCAGGCCACATCTCAAGCCAAAAGGTGCACTGGCTCGACTCGCCGTGTCTGTTTGATAATGGTTTTACTCCTTTTGTTTCAGCCTAATCTTCTTTTTTCTGCATGTGCTGGACAGCGTCACCGTTGCACCGCGTCTGGGGCGGCTGCTCGTCTTGTCTGGCTGAAGGAGTCTCTGTGTCACTGGGTTTTTCGCTGAGTGCTGCCTTGATGCTGGCCGCCATGCTCAGCCCCCCGGCCCCGGCTCCGGTGGGCGGGGTGGGTGCGTTGGGGTCGGATACTGCCCCGGAACTGGCTCCAGATTCTCCCTCAGACGCACGCAGTCTCTTCATCAAAGTGGTCACCCGCACGGCTTTCTGGGAAATGGAGACAACAGCGCCAGAGTTAAAGGTAGAAGTGTACCTGACTGCAGATTGTTATAAAAATGTTTGATAATTACAGCTGAGGGGGTGCCACTATGACCCACAAAGGTTAAATAGTTTATTATTGTGGAGGTAATAATCACACCACACTGTCTTCATAAGATTAGAACGCTATTCTAATTGTGACAAAAAGCTATCATGCCATTACAGACAGGTTTAATGGTCAAATAATTGATTTACTCATGCAGGGGTAATATACACAGCTTTATATTCTCTCAAAAAATGCTGATCTGAAGTTGTTCTTAAGGTTACACGGAGAGCTTTATGAGAGCTATGAACCTCTTCTTCTTATGACAGTTACGGAACCAGGAAGAACTAAATGAATAAATCTAACACTACCTTCTTACCCCGTGCTATAAGCCTCATTAAGTTTCATGTTTATTTATAAAGCACAATCCATGCAGTGCAACCCAAATACCTTCACAAGAACATAAAATCGTACACATTGACAAACATTTTAAAACACAAAAAAAAAAAAATCATAATAATAAAAAATAATAAAAAAATCATTATAATAACAATAATAGTTGTTGCATGAAACTAAACATTTCAGACTGAATGTCAGAATTAAAACGGTATGAAAGCTCTATATGTCTCATGAAGAATCGTTGCTATTTTTATGTATTTTTTTGACTGCCTAAACCAAACTAAGGTGAGGAAATTGGATCAGAGTCATTTCACAACATGTTATTGACTGTCTTGTTATAATTGTGTGATCTAAATCTAAGAGTAAAACAGTCTATAATGTACCTTCCACTTAGCTTTAGCAAAATTCTTCTCAATTTGAGCACACACTCCGTCCTTGATATTTTTGTCAGAAGCTGCATTTCCAGAAATCCTGAAAAGAACAGTGCGCAGTTACAATTCAGCAATGTTAATAGTGTTCCTTGAAATGACACACTGGTGATAGAACAAACATTTCAAATATTCGTTATTATATATGAAATATTTTTTAAGAATTTGATCATTTATTTCAATAAAAGTCTTGAAAAATGCATCAGAATGGCGTGTGTCAGAGAGTGGCATTACCATTCGTGGCTGATGGCCTCCTGTGCCGTGAGCCGCTGGTCCTGATCCACCTCCATCAGCGACGCCACTAAAGACTTGGCTAAAGACAACGGGCATAATTCACACACAGGCTGAAAAACCAATAAATACTACAATTTACAATTTTTTTTTCTGAATGAGCACTCACCAGAATCAGAAATGTCATCCCAATATGGAGAGTCAAATTCATAGTCTCCGGATAAAATCTTTATGAAGAGGTTTTTATCACGGCTGTCCTCGTCTTCATCACCATCATCATAAAATGGTGGGTTTCCGGACAAACTATTGAAAAAATGATGGAACATTTGACATTAAACTTGACAAAAGCATGTACGTGACTGTAAATGTGGGACTATAAATGTTGTCCCGCATAAAAAGTGTGGCAAATATAATTATCAAAGTTTTTATCATCACTCTCACCTGTGCATTTTTATGATCATTCAGTTAACACAACATTCTTAACAAGAACCAAGAACAACTAAATCAATTCATTTCTCAGTTGGATTTCACAAGGACAAGATCCAAGCTCCGAGTTTAGATTTAATTAATTCCTTTTCAGCGAGCTCCAATCCACAAACAAACCCAACGTCCAAGAACCGCGTCTGATCATATGTGAAAGAAGCTGTGAAAAATTATTCATGTGAATTTAAAATGAGCAATTCTTTGGCTAAACTAAAAGTGATGGAGATCTGTGGTGTTTTTAATGAGGCTGAAATGGGCCCATAAACACATGGTAATGATATACAATATGGACTCACGTACATGATCAGATATATGGTGGATGAGATCATGTATAATGGATAGAGCTGGTATTGCTAACACTTTCTTGGTGATTTCTAATACTGGTGTTTAATACTAAAGAGGAAACCATGGATATCGTGGATAGACTTCAAATTCATTATCTATTTTCAATGTTTTTCTTTCTGTTGTTTTCTATAGACGCCTTTTTTATTGATTTGTGTCTCCTGGACTGGTAAGCATGTGTTTGTGCTTTCTGTTGAAATAAATAACACAATATTGTTAACAAAAAAGAGAATTCATGCTCTAAACAGCTAAAAACGTATGATTACTCAGAACATAGACCTTACAAATGCGTAACAGAACAAACAAGTCTACATAAGGACTGAAAAAAACTTAATTCAAAGGCAAAATAAAAAATACAGTCGTATGTATCATATTTTTCCTGTTTGCTCAGATTTTTATCACAGTTTCTACACAGTCAAAAGTGAACATACAGTTGTTGTAAATATCTCTTTTGTATGTGAACTGTCTGTGTTTTTCTGTATTTTATTACTGTGTGACTTTTACTGATATTGTCTTTAGGGAGAGTATGTAAACCTGTCCAGGTACTGCAGATGAAAAATAGCCTGCTTGGAAAATGTTGGTGCTTTTACAAAAATGCACAATGTACCTGTCAAATAAACTAATAAAATGAAATAAATAGCATGCAAATGTCCTATTTCCACTTGACTTACAGTATATACATGATGACACCTATTGCCCAACAGTCAACCGGGCGCCCATATCTCTGCCTCCCAACCATCTCAGGAGCTGCAAAAACAATTGCATACCAGTTAATACCAACAGCATGATATTGGGTGGATTGTTGAAGTGATGTAAAAATGTACCAAGATATTCTGGGGTGCCACATGGGTCCCTGATCAGCCCATTCTCCAGCTTGGCCAACTGGAAGTCACTGATTACGATTTTAGAGTGCTTCAGGCGGTTATAGTACACCAAATTCTCCAGCTAGAAAAAGATAATATTACGATAACATGCAATGGTTTAGAGTGCAATCAGATTTTATTTGTGTACATGGTTCTTTCAGAGTTTACAGAAATACATACGAAAGCCTGTAATGTTTAGAATGAACAGCTGTGAATCAACAATGACAATGCATTTGTACATGTGCCACTGTCCCATTTATCCAGTTTTGCACCAATTTGATTTTGTCTTGTTTTAGTCCATGTTCACCTCTCATTTATTTATTTCATAGTTCCAGTTTAGATCTGGTGATATACTTCAGAGATCTACATTCTAGATAGCTACAAATACTTATAACATTCATGCACTCCAAAAAACACAATACAATTCAGTTACCTAAATTATTCTGCTTCAGATTCAGACTTTTTTTTTTTATCTCACCAGCTGCAATTCATTTGAGCAGCATAAATACTTCGCATACATACAAGAAATGATGTGATTTGATTAGACCTGGCCAAGCAAAATGAAATGCCAGTCAAACAAGATATTTATTCTGAACACAAACAAACATCTTAATTCAAAGCAGGGGAACCTAACTTTCCATCTAAAATACATGTAATTATGACAAATCCATGTAACTAGTTCCTCGTTCTCAAAATTGTTTGATACTAGTTTTAACATAGCTTTGGCCTCTGTCACAACTTTAGATCAACTTTTTCAGAAAAGAGAAAAAGAGTGGACCATCCTCACTCAGCCAATCAGCGCTCAGCCCACAGCCTAGAATAATGTCTCACCGGGCTCTTTCATACATTTAGGCAAACTATAACTATGGGGATATTGAGTTCTTCCCACTCCTTTTCGACCTGGATTTTTGTTAATAAAACAAAACATACTGTATCTTCGTATATTATCATGTATGCTTTTTTGTTGTTGTTCTTTGTTCTTGTTTGCCATGGCTTGAAATATTGTCATTCACTCATTCATGTTTTCTAGAAAGATACCCCAGCTTTAAATGCAAGTGTTCATACATAGATAATACTTAAGATAATCAATGTTTCTGAAGTCATGTTGTCCTTGCAGTGGAAAAATGTGCCTACAATTTCTTTATCAGGCTTGTGAATAAGAATATCTCATTTACACACTCTGGCAGTTGGTTAGAGAGATCTGAACGCTGAATTATGAAAGCATTTCTATTACCTTGAGATTTCTGTGGACAATTTTTATGGAGTGCAGGTAGGCAACAGCTTCCAACACCTGCCTCATAACGTTGCTGGTGTCTCTCTCCGAATAGTACCCTTGATCCAGGATCCAGTCAAAGACCTCTCTGCCTGTAGCACTGCACAAGTCACAGTCAAATGTGTCAAAACAGAGTAAAACATATTTTTAGATTAGCAGCCTCTTTGCCAGGTGCCTGCGATGCACTCAACTCACAGTTCCAGAAAGATGAAGTATTCTTTCTTGGTCTCGAATGTGTCAACCAGCTGCAGGATGTTGTGATGTTTTACCCTTTCGAGAGTGCAGGAAGAGAGCAACAAAAGAAGTCTGTTAATGAGTCTATTTGGGGGAAAGACCGAGCTATATGCATCTATAGAGCATCACATTGTGCATAGCATGGTAACAGAATACAACAGCTTTACCCAGTCTTAAACTAAAACCATTCATTTTTATACATCTCCGAACAGCATTTTGAAGGATTTAACAATACTGCTGAAAATAAAACTATTAAATAAGTATTACGAATATTTGGGATTTGATTTCCTAATATCACAAAGCCCTAAAATGGGAAGTCTACTGAAAATTAAGAAGGAAATTATCACAGTGTATGCAAACCTTGAATTAGCAAATAAGTATTGAGGGAAGAAATAGTTTAAGAAAATGCCTTTACATAATACATTACACTGGGTAACAAAAAAATATTTTTTGAAAATACTCCAGGGTTTTCCAGCTGAATTAGACTAATTTTGATGCTCTGAGTCCGAACATGACCTTGGTTTTGCTCAATCAGGTCAGGATTTTTTGCTACAGAAATATTTTTTAAATCAATTTTGCGTAAAAAATAAATGTCTGCGGATCATCAGCTGAGAAACCCTTGACGTTTTTTCTGTTTTCCTCAAGAAATAAAAGTCAACGTATCCAAAGTCATTCAGTTTTTATTTACTCCATCAAATTTGATAAGCAGAATTCATAATAACGTAGACGTACATAATCCGTAACACTATGGCTGTATCTCAAAAAGTTGACCTGATAGAGCAAAATGCATGTGATATTCGGACTCAGAACACCAAAATTATTCAAAATCAGTTCAGAAACCCCTGACCATTTTTTGGCTGTCAACTTGTGTCATGATGTTGATGGGGGTACGCACACAATGTAAGAGTAGCCCAAAAATTATTATTATTACACATTGAGCCCATATTGTCTCGTGGTGGGAAGGAGGAGGACTCAAAATGCAGGAATGCCAAAAAATAATTATTTAATGATAATAAAAATAAGGCTATATCCACACGAAGACAAAACGCTTATAATTTCAGAAACTTTTTCTGTAAACACGGAGTTAGCTCAGTAAATGTGTGCGTCCATATGAATGTAGTCAATACGCCTGAAAACGCTGTGAAACTATGCCAGACCTGTTGGTGGCGCTGTGACGCAATGACGGGATCAAGCCCAAACTTCCGTGACGGGAACTGGGCATGCGCGGAATTTTGTAAACAGACAACATGGCGAGTGGGCGAGCTGGTACTACATTAGTATGGACGGACGATGAGGTTGAACTGTTGCTTCGGGTCGCACTGGATTACAAAACCAACAAGCTACATTGTTGTTGTCATTATTTTCTGAGTGCGGCGCATGCGTGCTTTAACAAGAGGCGGGGCGATGACGCAAGCGTCTCAGATACATTGCGGAGAGGCAGTAACCACGGAGCGGCATATACAGAGTTTTGAAATCTTTCCACTCTGGGACCTAGTTTCAAAAATGTTCGTTTACACCTCCCCAAAACGCCGGCCTCGTATGGACGATACACTGGATTGATAAAGTATTTTTGCGTTTAGGCCTGAGCTTGACTTTGTGTGGACAGGGCCTTAAAGTCCAGGTAAAACTCAAAATCCAAGGCACAAAAATTAAGGAAACAGGAACAGACAAGGACAAGACGTTGACAATACAATGAACCAGCAACAAGAGGAGAGAAGCACAGGGTACATATAGACAGAGACACAGGAGAAACACATCAGGGCGGGGCAGACAATCAAGACTGGGGAACAAGACAGGGAGTCAAACTAAAAAAAAACACACAGAACTGATTTCAAAATAAAAGCAAAATACAAAAATAAAATCCACACCATGACACATATAAGAGGTAAAAGTAAAACAGTGTCAACAGAAGAAACCTGACTTCCAACTGAACAGTACATGAGAAGGGGAAATAATGAGATTATACGGATACGATTGTTTTACATTTTTCAATCTTGGCCATCGATGCTAAAAAATATTGTAACACATTTTTTGCTCCTACTCAGTCAAACATTATTGCTGTATTGGACCATTTTCTTTGATCTGTCCCCAAATTACAATTCAAGGGATTGAATATTTTCTCCAGACAGTCCAAATTGTTAAATTGTTTTGGCAAGATCTGGAAATATAGCTTCTTCCAGTTTAAATAGTTACTAGTTGCTTGCATTTATACACGCTGATTCGCTTGTAGGGTCCACTTATTGATATATCTCAATTTAAGATTAAAAAATTTAAAAAAATTATTCATCTTGTTTGTGTTGTTTTTATTACCGAAGTAATGTACAATAATATATATATTTTTTACATTGTGTATGGTATGTAAATTGTGGACTTTGTCTTGAGATGACAATAGCCAAGCGTTATCATGTATAATATTTAATCCAATCTCGTTCTCCCTGAATCTCTGAGTGAAATAGTACCTCTGCAGTTTTCATGTGTAATGCCTTTGCACTAGTACACGGAGTGCTCACAGTTGACTAACTAATGCTTCCAATATGTTTTTGAAGTCCCGAACAAGCTGCAGATCTCAGAGTAGGCAGACCGCCAAGTCAGCCTTCGTCATCAGAGTTTATATATGAGAATAAATTATGTATCTGTTCAAGAATGTGCTGAACATGTGCTGATGGCAAAGGAAATAAACAGTGTCCATATGAAAAGTCGAAAAGCTGACCTCGACGATTGCGGACATACTGCCACGTCTCAAATGAAAGAGTGTGTTTTGATAGAAGAAGTCAGACTGGCACAGCTCAGAGCATCACTTACATCTTCAGGATCATTATCTCGTTTTTGGCAGCTTTCCTCACTTTCCTTCCATCTTTTTTGTGAAACTTTTTACAGGTGTACATTTTCAAGGTGGTTCTATCCTTCGCCCGGAAGATCTCGCAGAACTCCTCCCTGGGAAAATGACCAAGGAAACAGTGTATTAAACGGTTATATCAAAATGCACTTAAAAATATAGAACATGACATAGGCAGTATATTTTATTATGTTATTGTATCCCTATGTGTCCTTTTATGTATCCTTTAAATCCTTCGGCAAGACATGAGTTTCTTTACAACACATGTTCCAGAGCACCCTCCGCTCTTTGTAAATAGCCGTAGGGCAGTGTGACATGGAGGATAACAGCGCTCCTGAACTGAGGGGTGTCAAGACCCATCATCAACAAATAACACCAGGCTGCGACCCAAATAATAACTGGATTTAGTAAATACTGTATTTTGACGCTTTTGTTTTTTATAAGCATTGAATAATATACAACGCTAAAATTATGAAGAAATAACATCAACAGAATCAGGAAATATAAATAAAATAGAAAAAGAACATATGATAACAATAATAGTGAATATTTAATTGTTTATAATGCCATCAGATTTTATTTGTGTACATTTATTCTCTTGTTCCTGTTTGGTACATTTGTATTTTAGCTAATTTGATCAATCTTCCAAGTTTCACATTTAATTTCAAGTAAATTCAGTTATTATATAATAATAATAGGGAAATAATTTCCCCTAATATTCTCCCTAATTTTACTTTCTTAAATCAAGGGTTTTTTATTATAATAAAATATAACTGCTTTTTTTGACTGTTTTGCAGTGTAGACAAATATTTGAATAATGTTGCCTGCAATAATGGCTCGCAACCCACTTCAAATGATCATGGGTCCTTACCCACTAGTTGAGAACCCTTGGGGGGTAAAATCTACTCAAAAGACCACGCACACACAAAATTGAAAGTGAGTATTTGATCGATGGTTATGTTGACCCTGCCGCTCTTGTTAATACATTTATCAATTTTAATAAATATATCCCTCCACGTGTCAAGGATCAACATTTCCAGTCAGTGTCAACACAAAGGTTTATTTTCTGTAAACTTGTTAGAATAAGATTAAGAGATCCTCTATTGGTCCCACAGGGGGACGTTTCAGAGTTGTCCAGTTGCAGAACAGTAATAAAGTATAAAATCACCTGCTTTAGCATAATAAGTTAGCAAATATTAAATCTCCAACTTTTGCATAAAGAAGAAGCAAGAATTAAGTACAAAATCTGTGACTTTCCACACACCCCCCCGCACACACACACGCATGCACTCACACATGCACGCACACACATGCACACACACACACACTGCATTGATTGTGTTATGTGGGAGCAGCTTGCCACTCACGACTTGACAACTTGTCCCAGGTCATATTTGTCGGTGACTTCTGCGGGGCTGTTGTAATCCTTCTTCTCCCCAAGTGTTAAACAACCAAATGGCATGGCAACTCGGGCCGGGGCCACGAAATCCTCCACAGCACTACACAACCTGCACTGAAAGACACACAAAAAAGACTTCACTGCAGCGTTCGTGACCGACAACGCACATCTATAATGGATAAAGAAAGAAGAATCCAGATACAGAGAATGTGCTGTGGAAAGTCTGGGAAGATGAAAAAAAAAAAAACACACACACACACACACACACATACACGTACACACCCCTAATTGCATAAAATATTTAGAATAGGCCTTTACAAAGTAATTAATTCATCACAACTAATCCATGCATGACGTGACCATTTAGTCTATTAATAAAATAATCCTCATCTGGAATCAGCTTCTTCATGTCCAAAAGTTGTATGTTTGTGAAGCAGGAAACACAAAACAATTATCCATTCATCCATTTTCTTCCCCTTAATCCATCTCTAGCTCAGTGGGTGGCAGTCAGAGCAGCACCCACTTCACAGACCACCAGCCCCTCTCTGATCCTTCTGCAGGTGAGTCCACAGGAGGAATAACAAAATGAGTGTGTCCAAAGTTGCTTTTCACAATTTAAACAACTAACCAGCATATTAAAGCTGGAGCACCTAACTTTTTGTGAGATTCATAAATACGTTTTGTTTGTCCCAAAATAAAGAATCTTGTTCAAGTAACATTTTGTGAACTCATCAAATGCCAACATGCTGTCTTTATCTTATTTAAAACATGTTATTGTTTACAGCTGTTTGACAACATCTTTTTCTGTCTGAAAAAGCTGATCTAAAGATGTGACAGACGTACGTACATTTTTAAACTTGTGAGAGAATTAAACTGATTTGTGTTGTATGATTGATGGATTTTATTACTTTGATCCTCTGGCCCTTCCAGGTATGATTGGAGCAGTGGCTCTACACCGAGCAAACCCAAGTCATCACCTGGAGTCCCTCACACTTCTGCAGGGCTGCTAGTCTTTGTGACTGCTATTTCCTTTGTGTGACTGTCGTGTGTCATTGGTGTGTTAAAGACACTCGTGTGACTTTACGTTTTTTGGTCCGTCTCATTTTTGTTGTCACTTTGGGTTTTGTTTTTTGACAGTTCGCTTTTGTTGAGACAGCCGTTAAATTTGTTGTATTTCTTTGTTGTCCATTTTATATTATAGCTTGTTTTGTAACATTTAGTTGCCTCCATTTGTCCTTGTGTATTTTACCCAGTTGTTATTTTTGTTATCTACATTCCTGTTATTAAAATACTTATTTTATCATTTTACACCTTGGTTTTTGTTACCTCCTTCCTCCTAGCAAAGGTTATTGTAACAAACACTAAAAAACATAATAAATATATAAAATACAGACGGATTAGTATCACATTTAGAAGAGATTATTTGCAGCGAGCCCTGTGCTAGCGTCTGCTGTGTGCCAGCCTTGTACTGCGCATTATTCAAGAGGTACAGGTGGACTTGACCCATCGCATCAGTTTAATGCACTGTTCTCCACACTAGAAAATATATTCTTTCACTGTTGTCGTTATATAAGCCTGTACCAAAGGACCCATGTTCCAGCGAGTTTAATGTTATTCTGAAAACACTTTCCAATGTCTGCAGTACTCTGTTTGAGGGCATCTGTGGGAGAACCATCAGATATGCATTTCTTTTCTTTTCTAATTTTAACAAATACACTGGGGGATAAGGTTTTCCTCATATCTTATTTTGCATAGTACTTGTTAACCTTCATTAGGAATTTAACTTGTATTTACAGAATTAATAATTTAATGCCAGTCCCCTCAAATCCTGTTTTATTGTAATACAAATTATTAAAATGTTGTTGTTTAATCTTTGACGTATCACTTCAGTGCCAGTGCAGTTTCTGAAAACCGTTTCCAGACTTCAGTTTGATTTGGTGAATGTTGATAAAACCTGAAAATATTTAGACAATATTTGATAATTTTTGAATAGAAAGTAAAAGAATATTTAACCTTTTCTATTGTTGTTGAGGGAACAATTGATCAGAAATAGGGAAATCTCTGGAACAAAAACAGTGATTTTCGGACGTCTGTAACTTTTTCACCGGTAACAAGCAAATACATAATCGTCTCAAACTGACTCCAGAGCGCAGCCGGATCCATAATTTTCCACGATTGTTCACAGAAGTGTTATGAGGCGAAACCTTTGCAGCGTAAATCAAAACAATGTCTGTGTGTGGATTTTGGCAGTTCCTTCAGTAGCTGCTGTGGATTTGGAGCAGAGCAGGAGAGTGGGAGGATGTGAGTGAGGCGCTGTCTGGAGCCTTTATACCACGGGTCTGGGCGCAAACAACCAAGGCGGAAAAAATTGTCTAAATTAGTGCCTGACTTGCTATAATTGTCATATTGTACATAACAGTAGAACATTTCTTTTGCTAATCTTCAACAGTGTTACACAGTTGAGCATCTATACATTTGAGTGATTTTAAATACATTCAATCTTGGGTAAAAAACTGGTTTTTACATTAATACATATTTTTTTAGTCCAACATGCTTCTTCATCTTATTAGAAAACATTTGATCATTTATTTACTTGTAAGAAGAGCCCTGTGAGTCACTAATTGACTCTTTGGGCTGATAAAAATGATGAGGTTGGTATATGTGTTCAATTTTACTTCTGTTTTCCATTCTACATCAGTCAAGGACTAAATGTTCATAGGGCTACTCCCGCTAATAGTGACATTGTAATCTGATACTAATAAAAAGTGAACTTTCAGCTAACTTCAGCTCTCTCACACGAAGTCTGTGTGAGCCAAAATGTACCTTTCCCTGGCCTCAAGGTGGCGCAGTAGGCCTTATGTGACTTGCACCCATTCTCCTATAAAAGGGATAGAATTAGAGGGTACAGGTGATGCTAGGTTTGGAGGTAAACTGTTTCTTACTGTGTCAATGACTGTATTGTGTTTATGTGGATTACTGGTCACAGAGGCCAATAAAGAACCTCTAATAATATTTGGACTGCGGTTTGTGGAGACATGCGTTTGAGAAAGCCTTAAAGCTTGGCAGCCAGGAGGCCGTCTATAGGTAAACAACTTCCCCTCTACAATGTCATTGCGTTCTGAATACAGTCAAAATGTTCTACAACCCATCGTCTGGTGAACTAAATTGGACCTTTTACTAAATAAGTTTGGACACACAGACAAAACCATAACTTCTTCATGATGAGCAGCTGGTGGATACTGTTGATGCTGCTGAAGTTGATGTGACATAATCAGCCAGACGCAATATTCAAAAATAATGTTTTGATCAAAAGAAGACAATGCCACTATCCAACTGTTCAAACTGTTATGTGACCAGCATCTCGACACCACCTGTCACTAGAGAAATCTCCCATCAGCAACAACTTTACATTCCTATATGGCTACACCAGTGTGAGACAGGGTTTGGGCTGTATGTGATCCAATTTGACTTCCTCCGATAGCCTCAAGACGTATCTCCCCATTTGTGAGTCAGTTTCAGATGTTTTCTCAGGGACAATGAACCCAAAGCAATGTCTCTGAAAGCTACTTAAACAAAAAAGCATTGCACTTTTGTCCTTTTTTCTGAAGTGCCTCTAAGCCATAAGCCTTCTTTACCTGTAGACTGAGCAAATGGCCTCATCTCTCAGTGTGAGTAAAAATAAATAACACAATGTTCTTTCCCTTTCAGCGTTCTCTGTATCTGTCCCAAAATCAACCAGGGCTTATTTAGATTTAATGAGACTAAAAAGGCTTATTGTGCATTAAAAATGTCCTTGTACTTTTATCTCATTGCAAGTGTAATCATATTCATTATCAAATCATTGTATGCATCTAATAAACTACCATATATAAAGATTTAGTATATCTTTTATATTAAAATAGATAATAAAATCAAAAAATCAATCAAGCATTTACAGGTGAAACTATGCAACTTAGAATATGGCTCAAGAAGTATTTTTTTATTTATTTCTGTAATTCATAGACATAGACCCATAAGATCCAAAGTGACATAAGCCAAAAAAAAATTCCATTTTAATGGTTATGGCTTACAGTCCATTTTCAAAATATTACTTTTATATTATTTTTTGTAGAGGATTTATTTGATTTTTATTCAAGCAGAGAACCATGATTATTATTTATTAATTATTATTTATTTTTTTAAAAAGGCATGAAATACTTTTGAATGATATTCTAAAGCTCAGAGAATCTACCAACACATGAAACAGGCATGTCAAACTCCGGCCCGCAAGACCATTTTAGTGGTCTCTGAGATAAGTTTCACTTAATGGGGTGACAGTGGCTCAGTTGGTAGAGCATTGAACTTTGAGCCCGAAGGTCATGAGTTTGAGTCCACCACGAGACCATCTCCACCGACTCCCACTGATGTCTGCTGTCGTTGTGTCCTTGGGCAAGACCCTTAACCCACTTTGCCTATGAGGAGCGCAAAAGTGATGTTCGCTGCTTGCCTTGATGTGTATGTGTGTATGTGTATGTGTGTGTATGTGTATGTGTATGTGTATGTGTGTGCATCAAACTGAAATTTCCCCATTGTGGGACAAATAAAGGACCTTCTTCTTTGTTACAGTAACTTACAGCATTGATGGTAATGGGATACTACGGCATGTTATACTTCATTTTAAAGCCTATTGTCTCAGGAAAACAACCATACAATTGAGTATGTTCCAAAATGTTAACTAAAATGTATTTAGAAGAACTAACTTTATGTTTGACTCAGTTGGGGTTGAATCGAAACCTACTAGAGAATAATGTCCAACTCATGACAAATACAGTTAATTTGTCAAAAGGAAAATTGTGTTTAAAAAAAAAACAAAGCAAAAACACTTTTATACTTTTGGCCCCAACCAGCTCTTATGTTTTTAAATTTGGCCCCTGACCAAAATGAGGTTGACACCACTGCATTAATTCAAAGTACCGCACCTCAACATCTCTGTCACTATCAACCTTGATCTTAACCCGCTGCGCAATCTGATAAAGTCATGCAGCGTTTCTCCTCTTGTTAAATAGTTTCGGAGTATTTTCACGGATAAAAGATGTTCTCCATCAGCACCAGAGGAGAAAAAAAGTCTCATGTTTGAATAGTGCTGAATCAGAAGACGTCTTTATCTCTGCCTTTTTAAACAAATCTTAATGAAGTGCACCACAGACTGGCCCGAACCCGCGATTAGTGTTGAGGGAGCTGCTGCCATCCATAACTATGAAACCATGAATACATCCATCCATCCATCCATTTTCTTCCGCTTTATCCGTTGCCGGGTCACGGGGGCAGCAGTCTAAGCAGAGACGCCCAGACTTCCCTATCCACACACACTTCCTCCAGCTCATCCGGGGGGACCCCAAGGCGTTCCCAGGCCAGCTGAGAGACATAGTCCCTCCAGCGTGTCCTAGGTCTTCCGCGGGGCCTCCTCCCGGTGGGACGTGCCCGGAACACCTCCCCAGGGAGGCGTCCAGGAGGCATCCGGAACAGATGCCCGAGCCACCTCAACTGGTTCCTCTCGACGTGGAGAAGCAGCGGCTCTACTCCGAGCTCCTCCCGTGTGACTGAGCTCCTCACCCTATCTCTAAGGGAGCGCCCAGCCACTCTGCGGAGGAAGCTCATTTCGACCGCTTGTATCCGCGATCTCGTTCTTTCGGTCATTACCCAAAGCTCGTGACCATAGGTGAGGGAGGGAACGAATATTGACCGGTAAATCGAGAGCTTTGCCTTTCGGCTCAGCTCCCTCTTCACCACAACGGTCCGATACAGCGACCGCATAACTGCGCACGCTGCACCGATCCGCCTGTCAATCTCACGCTCCATTCTTCCCTCACTCGTGAACAAGACCCCGAGATACTTGAACTCCTCCACTTGAGGAAGGACCTCTCCACCCACCTGCAGAGGGCAAGGCACCTTTTTCCGGTCGAGCACCATGGCCTCGGATTTGGAGGTGCTGATTCTCATCCCAGCCGCTTCACACTCGGCTGCAAACCGCCCCAGTGCATGCTGCAGGTCCTGGTTCGTTGGAGCCAACAGGACAACATCGTCCGCAAACAGCAGAGATGAAATCCTGTGGTCTCCGAACCGGACCCCCTCCGACCCCTGGCTGCGCCTAGATATTCTGTCCATAAATACAGTGAACAGAACCGGTGACAAAGGGCAGCCCTGTCGGAGGCCAACATTCACCGGGAACAGGTCTGACTTACTGCCGGCAATGCGAACACAGCTCTGGCTCCGGTCATACAGGGATCGGATGGCCCTCAGCAGAGGACCTCCGACCCCGTACTCCCGGAGAACCCCCCAAAGGACACCCCGGGGAACACAGTCGAACGCCTTCTCCAAATCCACAAAGCACATGTGGACAGGTTGGGCGAACTCCCATGAACCCTCGAGTATCCGATGGAGAGTATAGAGCTGGTCCAGTGTTCCGCGACCGGGACGAAAACCACACTGCTCCTCCTGGATCCGAGATTCGACCATCGGCCGTAACCTCCTCTCCAGTACCTTGGAGTAGACCTTACCGGGGAGGCTGAGGAGTGTGATCCCACGATAATTGGAACACACCCTCCGGTCCCCCTTCTTGTAGAGGGGACCACCACCCCGGTCTGCCACTCCATTGGCACTGCCCCCGATCGCCACGCGATGTTGCAGAGACGTGTCAGCCAAGACAGTCCTACAACATCCAGAGACTTTAGATAGTCAGGGCGGATCTCATCCACACCCGGAGCCTTGCCACCATGGAGGCTACCAACCACCTTGGTGACCTCAGCCAGGGAGATGGATGTACCCGCCCCAACATCCTCAGCCTCTGCCTCTGTAACGGAGGACGTGACGGGGGGATTGAGGAGAACCTCAAAGTATTCCTTCCACCGCCCGACAATATCCCCAGTCGAGGTCAGCAGCTCTCCACACGCACCGTACATGGTGTTGGCAAAGAACTGCTTCCCCCTCCTGAGGCGTCGGATGGTTTGCCAGAATCTCTTCGAGGCCGACCGATAGTCATGCTCCATGGACTCTCCGAACTCCTCCCAGTCCCGGGTTTTTGCCTCTGCAACAGCCCGGGCCGCGGCACGCTTGGCCTGCCGGTACTGGACAGCTGCCTCAGGAGTCCCCCGAACCATCATGGCTCGATAGGACTCCTTCTTCAGCCTGACAGCATCCCTTACTGCCGGTGTCCACCACCGGGTTCGGGGGTTGCCGCCGGGACCAGCACCAGAGACCTTGCGACCACAGCTACGAGCCGCCGCATCGGCGATTGAGGCAGAGAACATGGTCCACTCGGACTCCATGTCCCCCTCCTCCGCCGGGACCTGGGAGAAACTCTCCCGGAGGTGTGAGTTGAAAGTCCGTCTGACAGGGGGCTCAGCGAGACGTTCCCAGCAGACCCTCACTATACGCTTGGGTCTGCCAGGTCTGACCGGCTTCTTCCCCTGCCAGCGGATCCAACTCACGACCAGGTGATGATCGGTTGACAGCTCCGCCCCTCTCTTTACCCGAGTGTCCGAGACACGCGGTCGAAGGTCAGATGATACGACAACAAAGTCGATCATCGACCTCCGGCCTAGGGTGTCCTGGTGCCACGTGCACTGGTGGACACCCTTGTGCTCGAACATGGTGTTCGTGATGGACAAACCGCGACTGGCACAGAAGTCCAACAACTGAACACCGCTCGGGTTCAGATCAGGGGGGCCGCTCTTCCCGATCACCCCTCTCCAAGTGTCACTGGCGTTTCCCACATGGTCGTTGAAGTCCCCCAGGAGAATAACGGAGTCCCCGGGCGGTGCACCGTCCAGTACCCCTCCCAAGGACTCCAAGAAGGCCGGGTACTCTACACTGCCGTTAGGCCCGTAGGCCGTCACAACAGTGAGAGACTTGTCCCCCACCCGGAGGCGGAGGGACGCGACCCTCTCATTCACCGGGGAGAACTCCAACACGTGGCGGCTGAGATGGGGGGCAATGAGAATGGCCACCCCAGCTCGCCGCCTCTCCCCGCGGGAAACTCCAGAAAAGTGGAGCGTCCAACCCCTCTCAAGGAGTTGGGTTCCAGAGCCCAAGCTGTGTGTGGAGGTGAGGCCGACTATCTCTAGTCGGTATCGCTCAACCTCCCCCACAAGCTCGGGCTCCTTCCCCCCCAGTGAGGTGACGTTCCACGTCCCAAGAGCCAGATGTTGTGTGTGCGGACTGGGTCGCCGAGGTCTCCGCCTTCGACTGCCGCCCAGTCCTCTCAGCACCGCTTCACCACGGACCCCTCTGCAGGTGGTGGGCCCACAGGAGGGACTGCCCACGTCATCCCTTCGGGCTGAGCCCGGCCGGGCCCCGTGGGCTAAGGCCCGGCCACCAGGCGCTCGCATACGGGCCCCGACCCCAGGCCTGGCTCCAGGGTGGGGCCCCGGCTGCGCCATGCCGGGCGACGTCACTGTTTTCATTTCTGTGCTGTCCATGGTGTCTTCTGGACTGCTCTTTGTCTGACTCGTCACCTGAGACCTGTCTGCCATGGGAGGCCCTACCAGGGGCATGAAGCCCCAGACAGCATAGCTCCCAGGATCATCCGAGTACTCAAACTCCCCCACCACGTTAAGGTGGCAGTCCAGGGGGGGAACCATGAATACAATTAAGACCAAATAAGGTGTTGATGATATTTTTAAAAGGTTTTTTCTTGGTCCACGGGTGCAGAAATCCCATCAACGCAATGGAAGACGTATAACTATTGTCTTTTGCTGCGACAAAAGACAAAAGAGTGCTATCCACTCGGCACGGTGGCTGAGTGGATAGCACTCTCGCCTCTCAGCAAGAAGGTCCTGGGTTCGAATCCCGGTCGGACCAGGGCCTTTCTGAGTGGAGTTTGCATGTTCTCCCCGTGTCTGCGTAGGTTTCCTCCGGGTACTCCGGTTTCCCCTACCACTAAAAATATGTACAATAGTTCTGGAATGTGCCTCCTGTACTGGCGACCCTGCTCCCATCTCTGTGTGGAGTGAGAGGACAATTGCCCAAATAAAAAATAAATAAATAAATAAACATTAACAATTGTAAACCGCTTTGAGACTCAGATTTGCAGTGAAAAGGCGGTATATAAATAAAGATTACTTACTTACTTACTTACTATACTAACCAACAAATATGGCTGTTTAATATCAACTTCAATAACTGAGGGATGGGATTCTTTAGGCATCCATTGTTTAACATCCTCAGCTCAATAGAAAAAGACATTGACAAACAGGGTGCAGGGATTGTCCTTCTGCTATAGTATTATGTTGTGTCAGTTGCAAAAAAACAGTTTGAATATTAGAATACAAAACAACTATACAGTAACTGTGATTGAATTAATATTTTGAGGAAGCCCGCAGCGAACTGAGCGCGCCTTTCTATTGGAGATGAAGAAAGATTGCAGAGAGCATAGCAACGTACAATGACATAAGACAATGAAGGACAAAGTAAACAAGAGCTCACGTGTTGGGTTTTTCGTTTGGAATGGGGGAGGGAAAGGGTGGGCTAGAGAAGCTGGTAAGGGAGAAAAAGGGAGGTAGACAATATGGGATACAGGATGTGTTGGGGAAGGGATGTAAGTAGTAGATAGTGCAAGCAGTCAGAGCAGGAGCACTCAAAAACCCATCATAAACGTGCAATATGCAGTCAGGTCCATGCATATTGAGACATTCACAACAATATTTTCTTTATCCATAACCACAATTCATTCAACATAGCTACATAGGAATCAGAAGTGAAGCCGGAAAATTTTAGATGGACCAAACACCATTGTGGCCAAATTAAGTGTTTGGAACCATCTTTAAAAGAAACTTAGTGAGCTCAAGAACAACCTGTGAGACTAAGACCACACATGTGTTGGAAATGATAAAAAACCACCACGTGTGAAAAAAAAATCTTCAGCAAAAGCTCCCACGATAAAGTACACTCTCCAACGCCTCAATGTCAAGACTCAAGGTTTCAATATTGTCTCCCAATACGTCAAAACTCACTGAATGATAAATCATATTGCAGATGTACTTCACTTGCTGAAGCCAAGAGTGAAGAGAAAAGGCCTCATGAACAAGAACCCTAAGTAAGAAATGTTTATTTATAGAGCGCATTTTAGGGACCAAGGTCACCCAAAGTGCTTTACATTGTTAAGAAATCAGAAATATTCCATGCACACACGGTGACGAAGGAAAGCGAGACGCCGAACACACTGGTGCATCAAAGTCCAAATCCACACCATCCATTCACTCACTCATTTACATTCATACCTATTGTACATGTTTTTAGTGGTAGGGGAAACTGGAGCACCGGGAGTAAACCTATGCAGGCACTCAGAAAGGCCCTGTTCCGACTTCCATTAGCCATCTTTGTCTCTTCACTTACACTGCCATGGCCTCGATAGACATCTATGAGACAGGACCGCTGGCCAAATCAATACTTTCAATCTATTTTCTATCTTCCAGTTTTAGCATGCCGTAACATATTGGGACTGTGAAAATGGATTTACTTTTTTCCAATAAGTTTTTTTTGTGTGAGAAGAGTTTCTAACGTGCCATCTGCTCAGTGCTCCAGCCTAACAATCACCGCACCTATTTCGGTTTCACAAAAGGGGTATACAGAATAAATCCTTGCATTGTTTGTTTGCAAGAAGTGACAGTGCACAACAATACAGCGGGGGAAATGGCACAACAGCAGCCAATTATTGGTCTTTTCCAGTTTGGCTAAGCTTACTCTGTGTGGTGATGCGGGGAATGCGTGCTCATAGACCACACATTAGGAGTGGACTGTCTGAGTGCTTGCCGAATACAGAAGAAGCCGATTTTAACGTAAGCTAGCTGGAACCAATGTCCTTTAATACGTTAATGTTGTGCTATAACAGGGGCAGACAAGTTGCTATGGTGGTTGCTAAGGCGATTGCTAAGGCGGTTGCTAAGGCAATTGCTAAGGCGATTGCTAAGGCGATTGCTAAGGCGATTGCTAAGTCGTTTGCTAAAGTGGCTACAATACAATACAATGCAATACAGGTGGTTGCTAAGGCGATTGCTAAGGTGAGCTGATTAGGGAATCTGATTGGTCAATATTCAAATGGCTCATATCTGGATTAACAAAAAACATGATCAAAACATAATTATGATCATGGAGAGCACTAAACCACTGATTTTTGAAGCCCAAAAAGCTATTAGGTTGATTTGGAATATTCTGACCAAATCTTTTTATACATTTTTAACAATTCTACTAGACTTCCAGCGTGCTAAGAAACATCGAAGCTTTCCATTTTGTGTGCTCCCTGTGCTCTTACTACTGTCCTGTATGTGCGCTGCAACATTGACATTTCCCCACAGTGGGATGAATAAAGGATCTCTTGTTTTATCTCATCCAAATGCAACCCTTTAAATGGACAATAGTATCAAACAATATAACTTGATGAAAAAAATATTCAAAATATCAATAAAGCACTTTGTCATGATTGTGGTAAAACTTTCCTCTGATTCACTTTAAACGTAAAACTAACTACAAAAATATAGAGATTTGTACTGTAATGTACTAACATACTAATAAGCCTGTTAGGAAGCGGCTTGCATGTGTTATTTTAATAGAATTTGTTTATTCAAAATTAGAATGATATAATCTTAAGTATTGAAATTTCATTCATCCGTTTTCTTCCACTTTATCCGGTACCGGGTCGTGGAGTGGAGACGTCCCATTTCGCACCTTTTCACTTTTTGTCACCTCTTGCTTATTCCTTTGACTTATTCCTTATTCCTTGGACTGTGTCTTTGTGCAATACTGACCCTACTTAAGTCAAATTGTTTGTATTAAAAGTATCTCACCATCTAAACGGACTAGTATGAGCACATTTGTGCCGTTATCCGACCTACTTTCTTGTACAGATCTCGGGTCTTAGAGGTAAATTTCCTCCATCTTCTATACTTGTTAATTTTCTGTCTCTCCAAGACAGAATGTTCACTTTTTACAAACCACCCACCGTCAACAGTTGCCATAATTCAATAATCAATAATAACCTCTTCTCAATCGTCTGATCCATCCTAAAATCACGGTAAGCTTTGCTCTCAGATTCACAGCTGTACAATGGTGTTAATCATAATATACACCACCACTGATAGGTGACATTATTGACCATTTGCGTTGGCCAATTACAAAGTACAAGTAACACCTTTGTTTCCATGGCAACGCTGCATTCACTACTTGTCACTAGACGTTAAGCAGAAGAGAGTCGCTATGAAAACTATTACCGCTCTAACCACATTTGGGAATTCAGTGATATAGAGTTTTGTATACTACTTCCCAAATGAGGTTAAAACGTGTGCTTCTCGTCTGTCTCTATTCAAACTGCATTGCCCCTGTTTGACCTGGGATGCAGATGTATTTTTCTCACACAGTGAATAGGCTTGGTAATTCTGGTGTAGGACTGTGTAATTTAGCTAGTTTTCAAAGAGATTCAGTCATTTATGTTAGTCTGTGCTGGGGTCTTTGTTGGCAGGACCACATTCTAACCACAGTCTTGTACGAGGCTAAATTCAGACGTTGGATGAAGACACGTGAGACAGTGCCAGTGATTCTGCACTCTCCATGTTCAGGAAATTAACACTGAGTCCTGGTTTATTTATTTTTAAGACAAAATTGTATTGGCTAGAAAAATTTGTTTGATAATCATAAGAACATATTGAGGATATTTATTCAGACATATAGTAGATAATTCATGTACACATTCATGAATGTCAGAGAATATGAGAAGACTGCAAAAAGGTAAATCAATAACGTTTCATTACAAACCTGTTTCTGTTGCTAAAAGACTACCCAAGTAATATATCTCTTATTATTATTGAGTATTATTACTTAAGTCTATCCGTGTGGAGCGGATCCCTCTCTCAATGTGGACCTCCCTGAGGTTTCTCACTTTTCACCCACTGGGTTTAGAGTTTTTCCTACTGCTAGTGGGTCTAACAAAAAGGACTGTGGTGATGATCCAGGACACTCTGACATTCTACAACATGAATGGACATTGATCAACTCCCTATGGACCTATGAAACATTTGAACCTAGTTCTACTACCTCCAGCTCCGGTAGTCCTGACCAAGCCAAGCAAGACCACTGCTCCTGACGAAAGCCTTAGTGGCATCAGGATGGGTCAAGTAAGTAAGTAAGTAATCTTTATTTATATACCGCCTTTCACAGACCAGAGTCACAAAGCGGTTTACAATTGTTATTATTTTTGGGCATTTGTCCACACACAGAGATGGGAGCGGGGTCGCCAGTACAGGAGGCGCATGCCAGACCTATTGTGCATGTTTTTAGTGGTAGGGGAAACCGGAGTACCCGGAGGAAACCTACGCAGACACAGGGAGAACATGCAAACTCCACTCAGAAAGGCCCTGGTCCGGCCGGGATTTGAACCCAGGACCTTCTTGCTGAGAGGCGAGAGTGCTATCCACTCAGCCACCGTGCCGCCCAAATGCAGAGAATGAAATGCCCTATGGGGATTAATGAAGTGCACCTTTACCTTTAATATTCTTACATTAGTGTATTACAGATTCATCAACAGACGTATACAGTACATGCAATCATATATTTCTTGCACTAGAGTACATTGTATTTTATATTTTGTTTCTTTGTTACACTAAAGATAAAGATTTTTTTTTGCTTTTGAAGTACAATACATAATATTCTCTTATGTGTTGTGTGCTCCTCATTCTCACTGTTCTGTAACGTATGATGCAATAATGAAATTTACAAACGCTGGAATAAGGAGGCCATTCAGATCAGGAAGCGGGGCAACAACAGCATCAACCGAGGAGCTTTCCTCCTGTCCCACACATGGGACACGCTCCACCAGAGACCACCGGGCAAGAGGGGGCGTGGTTAGTCTATGCGAGTTGTCAGGTCAATCAGGCTGACCACGCCCACTCAGGAAGTAACATCAGCTGAAAAATGGACACGTGACCAAGGCGGGTGACAGTTCTGAAGATGGCTCACAGCTCTGCAGCCGAAACATGTGAACAAGGTCATACATCTAAACTTGTCTTTCAAAAGAACAAAAACATGACATTTACCCAGCTATGGGGGAATAACGGATCCCTTAGCCTTAATCATTTGAACCCAAATATCTGTATGTTCTACTCCTTACATACAGTGTTATATTAATAGTTAGAACTGTAGCAGATATAAAGTTAAAGAATGGATGTCATTTTCAACTCTCAAAGACAGCAATTATTGAACTGCTAAGTAAACAAAAAACATCACTAGCCGGTGTCTAACTCACACACACACACAAACAAACGCACACAACTTTGGAAAGTCATATCAAACCATGGTACTTGAAAAGACCAAATGTACCCTCTCTTTACTGGTATTACTATTTTGTTTTTGAGAAATTTGGTAAGGGATACATTTACACAACTCTAAAAAGGACTAAAGAAAATGACTGGTTTAAAATGCATGGGGTTGTGTTTTATCTGTTCATATTTCAATCTTCTCTCAAAAAAGCAATTTGAACAAAATCCAATTGAAAAGTTTGTCAGAAAAATTATAATGAGGTAGATTGTCAAAATTGTGCTGCTCTAGGTAGGTACTCTAAAAACAGATTACAACAAGCTCAAAGCTCTAAGAGAAAGAATACAGAAAACAATACAGGTTGAAGTGGTTAGCCATGCTTCTAAGTAGGATAACAACTGCTTTATGCTTCTACGTGTTTCATAAAATGTCATGACCTGAGGACAAATGTGAAAAAATATAAGGTAGGGTAAAGTAAGATAAGTAGTGGTATACTTTAGTGTCTCCACATCCGAGAAGCACCCGGGGGCCATCTCCAGCTATTAATGCTCGGCTTGGTCATGACTCGAGCTGGAGGTTTTGACTATTCCATCCAGCGGGAACAACCAAACAAAACAAAACAAAAGCTTAAGCTACACTTCTGATTTTGTAGAAAGCAATAATTCAGAAGAATGTTAGTAATTCTCTAATAAAATGTCTTTTTGCGAATTTCTGGTTTCAACACTCATCTAGTTGAGAGGTCAAAGCAAATTGTGGTTCATGCAATAATTGAAAAGTCTTATTTGAGAACTTTTTAATGTTGATACTGTATTTCTTTTACGTCAATCAAACTGTGAACTGTTCCTCCTCGAATATGTGACTGTTATTTTAGCAAATGAATGAATGGATGTGAGGATGAATGGACGTCTGGCAGCCATCATCACCATCGGCTTCTTAAATGAACTCCTCTGCTCAGTTCAATTCTTCTGATTCATAATGTGATGTTTTCTCACTCAGAAAGCTGATTCTTCATCCTCTTTTATTGCTCAGGGTCAAGTGAATGTTCTTCAAAGACAAAGCGAGTTGGCAGACGGCCTTGAACACACGCGCCAACTCTCATGTGCAGCCGCCAGCGTCATACCAACGCTTTTTAGCAGCGAGTTCCAAACACGGGAATAACCTAAACTTTGTCAAATCCGGCATATTTGGATCTTCATATAGTGTTGGTTTTTTGTAATGCCTCTTGTTGCTTCGATGCTGCCGTGCTGTGTTGTCACTCTCTCCTCTTCATCATCACTGCCAAAGCGCTGACCAGTTTCTTCTGATGTTGTTTTGTTTCCATGGCGACCGCAGCTACAGTATCCGCACCGACTGTGGTACTATGGAGTTCTCAGCATCACCGTCCACCACCAGAAAAACACTGCATGATGGCAAAATGCTGGGGGGGGGGGGGATTGATATGTATGGGGATGTGATGGTGAAGGACTTTCTATGCCATTTTCTTTTTTACTTTTGGTGATTTTTTTGTGATTACCGGCTATAAATGCAATCAGCTTGAAATGCAGTGTCTGCTCTGCTGCATCTGATTTACCTTTACTGTCTATGTGTTTCTCTAATGTTGAGCCAAATTTGTGTTACTATCAATGGTTTTAGCAAAAGCGTGTGATTTTGAAACAGAAGTTATTTGGAACTAACCAGCCTCATTAGATTCTGAAACTAATCCACTAACTGATCGTCTAGCAGGATTATTGTTGACCCTCAATATAGAGGAGAAGGCATGCCATTTCAAGCGTGTTTGAAATAAAAATGTAATTGAGCATCAAACCTATTAAAAATATTTGTAAAATATTGGTCGCACATATCAGGCAAGACCATAGGAATAATGTACATTTGACTTCAGTTGTTAAACAGAAGTTAGTCTGCATTATCTTGAAAAGTGTATTTGATATGTTTTGTGTGTGTTTTAAGCAAGATGAAGGCAGAACTAACAAGGAAACATAGCCCTTTGAGTAAAGAGCAAAAAGTGAGGCATGAGCGTGGGGTCCTCAGTGTGTAAAATTGTGCACACTTACAGAGGCTCTCCAGGATGAGGCCAAAATACATGGAATACAAGTCAAAAGAAGGATGTGAAGCACACTGCAATATAGAAAAGATGAAAAGACATGACGCCAACACATTTCGACACTAAACATGTGTTGGTCACGGCAAGTAAATTCAAAAATTTTATTCGAAAACCATATGTTCACATCAGAGCCATGATCTAAATTTTTTAATATGTTTTAAAAGGAAAAGCCAACAAAAAAGTGCACAAGAAATTATTTTCCAGCAGACAATGGACAAAGTTGTCATAACAGTGTCCTTCGTCGTGACTGTGAGTCTGCACTTTGTTTTGACCATCACAATTTTGTCAGAATATTCTAAATTCTCACTTTAATTGAAAAACTCATCACAATGATTGAGAAATAAAATAGCTAACTTTAAAAAAAAATCTTGTGTCCAAACTCTTCTGGTCTAAGTTACTGTTAGTACTTCATAGAGATGCTGTTTGACTGTCTCCCAGCAGCATCTCCATGAGGAACTGATGGCATAAATCCTTGACATTATTGAATTAGTAGCTTTAACGGCTCAAAAAAAAATCTTATCAAACACACATTCTGTCTTACTGTGCACTCTTAAAGCTCCACAGTGCTGATCCATGAGCTTGTCTACAAGGATAAGTACAGGAATGCTATCTCCATGGAGACCAGCTTCAATGAGAATAGTTCAGAGGGCATCTTTAGCAGAAGTAATGGAAAATAGACAAAAGTTTAAAGCGTAGACTCAGACTCAGGCCTATAAATTGTTATACACTATAAATTATAAACAAAATGATAATATGTTTACATCACAGTGCTTCTGACTTCCAAATCTTCCCCTAAGCATCAAATGAAATAATCATAAAAGTGAAGCAATAGAAAACCTTAAAAGGCTGCTCTTGAGCTCCTAACACAAGCTGAATGTGACAAAGAATTGCGTCAAATTGTGGATCATATTTCTACCAAAGCCATTTCGAAGCATCGTGCTCCTATTCCCCATGTTCAAAGAGTGCCATCACCCTGGACCAGACTACACCTGCAATCATTTCAATGTGTCCAACCCAAGAGCACGCTGCAGCAGCTCGACTCCACAACTTCACACACACATTACAGAAAGCACGCAAGAAATGACGACGAGGCTGTGGGGAAAAAACAAAATTGTGCATAGAATATCACGTTTGAACGACATTGCGAGAGGTTTGTAGGCTATATGGAAACAACTGTACGTGCCCCCATTGGCTCCTAGTGAACAGGTTACAAATGCCGCAAAACTTTTCGCTCCAAATCCGTCCGCTTCAAACGCCAGAGCGCACGCCAGCAGCGATCCTCAACAATAACTGGTAAAGCCTAAACCAAGTGAATGGATAGACTTCTGTTCAACGCCAGACGCCCACTTACCTTTAATGAAGTCAAAGGTAACGAACTGTTGCCAATAATTGCAGGATCTCTTCTTCTTTTGTTTTCTTTTTTTCTCCTGCTTTTGTTTTTGAACGCCCTTTTTGTTGTGACTTTTTTTTCTTGGCTGGCTGCTTCTTTTACATCCGACGTAATATGGCACAGGTTTTTAAGATCTAATTTCCAGGAGCAGAAGTGAAGTCAGCTCGGTGGTGATGGTGGAAGCAGCGGCTGGTGATGCAGGAGGGAGGGGAGGTGGTGGTGGGGGGGGGGGGGGGGGGGGCAGTGTGCGTGTGGCATCTCCACTGCTGCTGCACCGCGTGTGTTGGTTTATGCGTAATGTTTGTGGAGCGCTCTTTGACAGAGAGTGAACCCGCGAACGTCTGCGCCTCTCATGCTGCGGCCAAGCGTCCCATCAAAAGTGTTGTTTTTAGCAAAGTCCCACCGGAACTTGCCCATCAACCCATCTACTTTTGAAGCAGATTTTGATCCTGCTCGTCAAATATGTTATTGGACACAGTGCTGTTTTTCCGTGGTGAACTTTGCGCATCAAAGAATATGGTGTCGAGATGGAAATTGGCTCTTTCTGTGAGCGAATGACATGCAACCCATTTCAAGGATAGTTTTGACTCAGAGGCCACAGTCAGAAACTCAGAAGTCAGACGTCAGGCTGAATTAAGTCACTTTAACTCACCAACTTGTACGATTCAGCCTAATGATTCCATACGTTAGATGATAATGGGTTTCAATTTGGATGGTTGGTTTTATACAGCGCTATTTTGACACTCATCGATCCTTCACATCCTGTATTGTCCCACAATGAGGAAATTTCAGTGTTGCACCACAAGTTTTAGAACAGTAGGAATGAGGAGCACACGGCACAAGATAAGTGAACAATAGCTATACTAGTTAAAATAAAACCAAATCTCTAACTCTGGCATCAAATAACATTCAACTCCGTACACAATGGTAAATACTGTAGCCACAGCTGCCCTGGGGCACACTGGCAGAAGCGAGGCAACCATTATGTGTCATTGCCCCCCCTACGCGATCACCACCAACCATTTACACACACAGCATCATTCTGGCAACGTGGGTGACGTGTCTTGCCTAAGGACACAACAACCGTTTGGCACTTTACTGTCGCAGCCGCCCCACTGTGGCACCTGTGGTGATGATCCAGGGCACTCAGCATTCGACTATATTTATGGATAATGGTCACCTGCCTCTTATGGACCAATACCAATGTGTTATCCGTTTTATTTTGTTTGTTTGACATGTTTGATTCTCTGATCTGTGTTGGTGAATTCAACAGGTGTGTTAAGTCCTCCAAGATAACTACTGTTGTCATTTAGGGCTATATGAGAATAACATGAATTGATCCCAGGTCTCCCATCACTGTATTGACCAGGCCCTGTGCTGATTAACTTCAAAGGTCTGATTGGATCTGTCTTTCACATGCTGGTATGGCCATATGCATGTGATGTTTTTGGTATATGATTTCATGGTTTGTCTGAAATGTTTTACAGTTTGGCATTATCTAGAGCAGCAAAGTCCTGTCATGAAAAGAGATGCAGGAAGGACCCAAAATGCAGGAATGCCAAAAAGAATGGTTTAGTGATAGTAAAACAAACGTCCAGGTCAAACCAAAATTCAAAAATCCAGGAAACCGAAAACAGGACAGAACTGAACCGAACAAACTGTCAGAGCTTGTCAATAAGATGAACTAGCAACAAGGGGACAGGAGCACAGGTACATACAGACAGGCAAAGGTGAAACACATCAGGGCTGGGCAGACGATCAAGAAGTGAACAGGACAAGAAGTAAAATTGAAATTAGACCACAGAGAACTAATGTCAAAATAAAACCGACAAAAAATCCACACCATGACAAGTCCAGGGCAACCCCCAACAATAATTTACAGTACACTTGGATGATGGAGTGAATAATGGTTCCTAAATGTTGACCAAAAAACCCATTAATATCAGAGTAGAGTTATAAAAGCTAGCCCAGGTGATCCAAGAGCACAAGCCCTGTTCAAACGAATGGCTTGTGCTCAGTAGCCCATGGGACTTCACAGGGACCGAAATATTAGCGGAACTCACCTATATTTGGGCATCGTCTGGTCCTTCCGGTTCTGCGCAGTGGACCAGCTCCCATGATGCTTTGCGCCAAATACGTGTGTGTGGCTTTCATGCACGTGCACAGAGGGGCTCGGCAGCAGTTTGACCAATCAGAGCTGCTGATCAGAGCAGCAGCAGAGCGGAGACAGAGCGGGAAGGAAAGGAGCAGAGTTTGTGGCAGTAAAGGTTTCAAGAAGAAAAAAGTTCAGGATGACAAGGGACACTAACATCCCTACAAAATCCAATCTTTATGAAAGCTGTAGGTTCTCTGTCAGCTGAGGTCGAGCTGTTTTAGTTTACATTGAGTTCTATGGGACTTTTTTCTGGGCAGCGCGCATGAATTTAGTCTGCAGTACCAGGGCGCCCTGTGTGGGTGGGACAGCTATAAGCTAGTAATACCCAGTTATTATTATAGATCCATGTATAAAAGGCATACGTTGTTAAACAAACCTGCATGTTATGTGTTTGACTACATGGATCTCTCTTCATTTTATGACAGACTCAGGGGCCTTCTAAAGCCAAAAAATCCCCCTCCCATAAATAGTTTTGTATAATATTGTACATCTTAAAACACTACTTCTTTACAAGTTATATTTTCACATGCCCGCCACACAGAACAACATTTCTATTCCGCTTTTCTGGACTGCTTTGAAGGAGTTGAGCTTCATGCATGAGACAGTGACTTTCAGTGTGTGTCTAAATCCACAGACATACATTATCATTAGTGAGTTATTTGCTGGTACAGTGCATTACAGTGACAGTGAAGGATGCTGCGGTGGGTCAGCCTGATGCAAGTGCACTTATGGAACTCCCAGCCATGCTCCAATCTCTCTCAATGATCCCTAAATATTTGTGTATCATCAACCACAGTGGGAATTACTTTGTGTGGTTGCATACAGTCTTCAACAATGTACAGATGCACACATACAATTATATATTGCTTGCTCTAGAATACGCAGTACTTCTACTTGCTTATTTTTATGCCAAATGTAGAGAATGTATACTTCTTTATCACGCTAAAGTCAGAGTTTTTTGTACTCATTATGCTAAAGATAGATTTTCTCTAGATTCTATAGATTGTATAGTTGCATGTTGTGTTCTATATTGTACTTTTGTATTCTTATTATTGTGTGACCTGCCTCGGGACTACGGATGTAAATTAGCAGTTTTGTTATAATCTGGCACATTTACAACTTGTGTACAACTTGTATATGATTGTTCATTAATGGGTGTCCCAATCAAATAAATAAATAAATTATCCTTATTTAATTTTCATGCTAGAGTTAGAGATTTATTTATTGATTTTTATTTCATTCAGTATAGAGTTATTGGTCATTAATCTTCTGCTGTGTGCTACTCATTCCTACTGTTCTGAAGCTGGTGATACAACACTGAACTTTCCCCACTGTGGGACGAATGAAGTATCTCTTAATCTTAATCTTGTGAATGTGCGTGCTTGTAACAGATCAGAATAGTAAAAGAGCTGTCCCTTTAAGCTTTTAAAAAACTGCTATAGTCCTCGGTTTGAACCCACACACTCTCAACAATTAATCAATTAGTGTCCAGAATGCTGCTATTAAAGTTCATTACTCTAATTGTCCAACTGGCTGCTGACTGCCGCTTCTGTCATAGCATACGCAAAAAGTGAACGTGCGTCACAGGAGCTTGCAGGCAGTTCCACCCTGCGCTGCTCTGCTGAAAAAAGCAGAAGAAAAAAAAGAATAGTCCGTGTTCTTTCTCTTTGCTCATCCCTCTCTGTGTTACCATGGCTGCATTTGCTTATTCCAAGTCTATCAATGGACCACAACGACTGCTGTTTTTAAGCCAAACGTACTTTGTATACCGTTAATGATTTATAGTTTAGCTTTACGTGGTCCAAAGGGAAAGAGAGAGTCAAGCTAAAGTCAAGCATCTGTTATATAGGTCATTTCTGCAGCAGTGCCACATACAGACATTTGTAAATGTTTTGTTATGTCTGTTCTCGAGTGTTCTGTGCTTTCAGGCCCAAACTGGCTGCTCCGGATGAATTCGGCTGAAAAGTAGGTAAGTAATCTTTATTAAGTAATCTTTATTTATATACCGCCTTTTCACTGCAAATCTGAGTCTCAAAGCGGTTTACAATTGTTAATTTTTGGGCATTTGTCTCTCACTCCACACAGAGATGGGAGCGGGGCCAGTACAGGAGGCGCATGCCAGAACTATTGGACATATTTTTAGTGGTAGGGGAAACCGGAGTACCCGGAGGAAACCTACGCAGACACGGGGAAAAAATGCAAACTCCACTCAGAAAGGCCCTCGTCCGACTGGGATTCGAACCCAGGACCTTCTTGCTGAGAGGCGAGAGTGCTATCCACTCAGACACCGTGCCACCGCCGCGAGAGTGCTATCCACAGCCAAAGTGGAAGTGTTACCACATCCGACAGGGATACTGCCTCGTACAATGCATCTCTGTGGTAAATGTTTATTGGACATCATTCCTGTTTTTTATAATAAATAATCATAATAATTAACCTGTACTTTTACCTTGTTTTACACAGTGGGGACCTTTGCACATATACTCCAATGGGGTTCAAATTCAAGTGGAGCAAAATCATATAGTGAAAATGTGGTATCCAAACTATATCAATACTATAAAAATATGTAATAATTTGATAATAAAATAATACATAATAATCATATAAAAAGCCGCTTATTACTTATAATGCAAATTTATATCACAGAGCAATATTTTATGGAATGTTTTTGTTTTTCTCCTTTTTCTCAAGGGTTAATACTCTGTGTATCATGTGCAGTTGACCAATAGACTGTCTCACAATAAAAGGACTCTACACTGTTGATTGGTTGATTTGGTTGTTGAAAGTGGCCTCTGGGATGTTTTGAATGGCTGAAGTTGCAGGATTTTGGCAAGAACTGGACCATATGTTGCCCAATGCATTGTGTAGCATCCCAAAGCTGCTCAATGTGTGACATGTTTGACGAGTGTGCTGGCCATGAAGAACTGGGATGTTTTTATGTGACATGTTCTCTTCACGTAAGAACCCCGTTATTCAGACAGATGGCAGGCAGCGTGCGGGTGAGGAACGGCTCAAACGATCATGGAGTCAGTGGGGTTATGGTGTGGGCAGGAGTATGTTATGAACAAGGAGTGGAGGTGCATTTTATCAATGACGTTTTGAAAGCACAGAGATACTGTGGCGAGATCCTGATCCCGTTATTGTCCACGTCCATCATAGTGTTGCACGGTCATAGGTTACACAAAGAGCTTTACGTGGCTGCAGGGTTCACACATACGGAATTCCACTCAGTCATTGTTCGATGTATTTGAAGTGAATGGCACAACCAGCACTGCTATTGCCACTTCATACTGTACATATTTATATCCTGCACAGACTATATTTCTAACCATAACATGTTTGCACACTTCTGTCTTTTGCACAATCTGAGTCATTCTTTTTATGCCAAATGTGACAGGTAAGTGTGAGATCGATAAAGTTTATCTTATATTTTCTTATTTGTGACGTTTGAAGGACTGATGTCTTTCACCTGCTAATTTTTTATGCACTCAGAGGAAATGCGCTCTGATTTTGAAGCACTTCCCACAGAAGTTGGTGCTTTTTTGAAGATCATTGAGTTGGAGTTGATGGTGAATTTAATGATGGTAACAGAATCCCTTCATCTAACAACCTGCCCATCCATGGAAACAAAGGAAAAATCATCCACCACAAGTGAGCAGAGAAGCCAAAAAGAAAGTGAAGTTGGCTGTTATTAACGTATCATGTCAACCATAAACAAAGTAAACAACTACTGTGAAGTGAAAGCAACAGGATATTATAATTACTTTGTTAGAAAAGGAAAACTGTGCAAGTTTCTTGAGGACTGAGGAAAGGTCAAATGTTGACCTAACCATTCGAGTCCATCTGAGTGTAATCTGCGGCTGAGTGTGATCTCTACTCTGTGTGATGCCTCAGAGCTTGCATTTTTTTTAACCAACAAAAACATGTATCATTTTGCTTTCACTTCACACTTCATTGTCTTTCGATGATAACAGTGCAAAGGTTAAAGTTGTATTAATTTTGCAAGCCGATGAATATACATACAGCTTAGCGCTTAGTGAATTCATTATTGTGGTATCAGAACCCGTAACGTGTATCAAGTGTGTTTCTAGTATCAAACTACTAACACTGCTGAGATGTTTGTGGGCCTCTGCTAAAAAATAATCTGCTGTATTTCACATTCAACAATAGGAATCATTTTACAAATACTTATAAACACATAGCACTTTTTTACTGTTTTGTTTCTTGAGCTTTTGCAAGATGAGTCAACTCTAGCTTAACTTAGTTGTCATGGAAACCAGGGCAGTAGACTTGTGAAGTCGGACAGGAACCTTTGGTTAGAGGAATGCTTCAGCAGCAGCACAGACCTTGAGATCACTGCAGCATTTTCAGAAGCAAACACACGAGCGAGGTGTGCTGCAGTGAGGAGAAAAAACATTATGATCAGTGGATGAGGGTTACATCAAGTGAACAGGTTATTTCATGAAAGGGGGAATTATTATTTAAACTCATGTATATGTATTCATGCATGTATATTATGTATGTGTGTATATACTTGCTTTCTGCGAGGGGTTGCTTACTTTTATACTATTATCTTTCTACAAAACTTGTATGTTTGTTTATTTTATCTTTATGCTTCCTTTCACGAGTAATTATTTTTGTAAAATATGAACCCTTCCATGGATGTTGTTGAATGATGGATGGCATTTTAAACTTCAGGTTAAGAGACAAATGCAACAAACCTTGCTTGTTTTGCATCAGGGTGGGTCATCCTGTAGTTATTTTAAAGAGACAATGATCATGGTTGTGCTGCCCTGAACATTACATCACTCTGACACTGTGCCCTTCTGTACATGCGTTTGTCTTCGTAGTAACCGAAACACACTTTTGTGTTTGGGGCTGGTGCCAGTGCCACAGATGAGCCTCTCACACGTCGTGCTGAACATTTGGTGCTCTTTGAGGTTACCATGGCGACCGCATCAAGGCGCAAACCGGATGTCCATAACTTTGATCCGTAGCTCCAGAGTTTGAAAGAGCGTTAGGTTTTTGTCACTGTCGAGGTCTTTGGGTTGATTTTTTCAATGTAACAGGTTTGAATGGCTTAGTCATGAATAAAGTGAACCTTTGAACGTCATGGAAACATCTTGATGACTCAAAAGGACATTATCATCCATGACGCTTTAACAGAACATTTACAACATTCTAAAAACCAAATGTTGGCAGGTTAAATAAACGAACGAAAAGCACCTTGCTCCTCATCTACATGTATATCTAACTAGGATTCAATAGTTTCTAACAAGGACTTTGACTATATTTAACTCTCATTTAGTGTGACAGATACTCGGGACAATGACAAAAAGTGTAAACCCATGCCCAGACATGTTAACAAGGAAATAACTTCTCTTTCAAAAGAACCACAACAAAACAGAGGCCTTCGACGGATGACACCAGAGTTCATATTGGGCTTGTGATTGTTATGCCATTATGCTCAAACCATAAACAAATATTGATGATGTGAAATTTGGCTCTGCTATCGAGTCAATATTCTTGACCCCTGAGAGGTCTGAAAACACAGAAAACAAAGCGTCGCTATGTCACAAGGTGGACCAAGGGAGCGTGTGTGTGCGTGCGTGATGGGCGTGTGTGTAATTAGGTAGAAAGCACAGGTGTGAGTGTGTTATGGGAGGAGGTGTCCGGAGCAGGAGTGAGCAGACGGGGCAGAGCAAGCAGCGCGCACGAGACATCGCGCACGGAGCCTGGCGGAGTGGACCAGAGGAGGAGACACCGGTGACAGGAGGCGTCGTGGGGAACTGGAGGGGGAGAGTACGGCGACCCCCCTCCTCGCAGCTAAGTGGCTTTCCTGTTCGTTGGCGGTGGTTGTGGGAATAAGGCTGTGGCTATTTTAGTTCTTTGGAGTGCTGTGTTCTTTTTGTGTGAGCCGGGCTTGTAGCCCCTACCACCACCAGCCCAAGCCTCCCCCCTGTCACTGGCCTAGTGTGTTGACGGCCCTCCCTCTCTACACAGGCAGCCCCGCTGCTGTGGATCGTTTAGTGCCCTGAGACCCGTGCGCACTGGCGGACTGGAGCGGCGCGCGCACCGGCTTTTGAGGGGCGCACCACGACCTTCACGACTCTTTTAAATAGCATTTTTAAATTGGGACCCAGTCTTTTATATAATAGTATTAATAATTAATTTTAATTGTTCCTGAATAAAATTGTTATTCCTTTCAATGGTGTTGAATGTCAATTAATGGAGTGCTCCCCATTGGACAGTAATAGGGTTGTACGGGGCCCTCCGCCCCCGTGACAGCTATACTGTGCAAAAACAATGAGAGGTTCATCCATCCATTTTCTTCCCCTTAACCCATTACAGGGTTGGGGGGATGGCAGTCAGGGCTGCACCCAGTACACAGAGCACCAGCCCCTCACTGATCTTCCTGCAGGTGGTGAGTCCACAGGGGCCTTGGTCTTTCAGCAGGGGCTTCAGGCAAAGTGGGGTTAAGTGTCTTGCCCAAGGACACAACAACAGCAGACATCAGTGGGAGTTGTGAAGTAGGTCTCGTGGTGGGCTTGAACCCACGACCTTCAGCCCCAAAGGCCATTGCTCTACCAACTGAGCCACTGTAACCCACACAATGAGGGGTATTGAGGGGAAAGCCAAAGTCTGAGTAAAAATTCTACAGAACAAAATTACAATTATTGCTGACAACCTGAAGCCAACCGACATCTTTGAGGATTAGTTATTTTCTCTGGCTGTTAAATTTAACACATTAGCAAGACAGAAAAAAAGCAATATAAACATCCATTATGGAGTTACCTTCACAGACTTGCCTCATGTCTGCTTGTTCATTTCATGGGAAAATCACTTTGTTTATTCACTCATTACTTTCACCTTCATGAACGTGGAAATGAGCGCTACCATTTAGGACAGAGAGAAAACATTTTTTCAAAAGTGTATAATTTCTGTTATACTATGTTTAACTCAACAAATAACAATGACAACGAACTGAAAAAAGTTGAACAATGAGCATGGTTGTGTGTGCAGTTCCGCTGTGCTCTGAGAGAGAGGGTCATGGAGAGGGTCCAGTTGAAACCGGCCCACATGCTTCAGAATGAGATGTGAACAAAGTTTGTGGTTTCTAAGCATTTCTGTTTCATATTTCATGTTGTGTTTTGTGTGTTCGAGGAGGGTGGGACTTGTGTGGAGAATTGTTATTATATCTCTACTACCTGACAATCTATCTACTGACAAAAGTGATGATTTTGATTCTTTTTTTATTTTTGTTGTTGATAAAAGTTTGTGAATAAAAGAGACAAACCTGGACCTCCTCGAGTCTCTGATTACAAACTTCTAAACCAGTTCTAACCCCATTTTTCATTTCCACTTTTTAACACGATGTCTGTGAAGTGTTTTCCTCCATTGTTCCATATCCTTTGCATGCTATTACAGACTGAAGTGCGGAAGGATTTACAACACTAGGCGCTAACTCTCATTGCTGCTGATGCTATGGCAGGCTTCTATTGAAATGGAGTTCTGTTCCTGCTCATTTTTTTTGCTTATTGCATAACTTTGTACTTCTTTGCTACAAAAGACTATTTTTCAGCTTTTGCACTGTGCTTTGGGTCATGGCCAGTCTGCATCGTGAGTGCCGGCCAATGAGGCCCGAAACTCTTCAGATTTAATCCTGCACACCCAACTGACCTCAAGTCAGTGGCCCCTCCTGCAGGAAATTGTGAAGAAAAAAAGAAAACCACATTTGTGGATGCGTTTGCCGGCACAAGCCTGACACATGCCGTTCATGTGACAAGTGCATTACAGAATCCACAGCGGCTAAACTAGGCTGGTCCAACATAGCGTTGAGCCAAGAGCTGACTTTTGGACCAGGCTGGTTAGCATTTTTTGAGAGAAAATAATGCATTGTAAGAATTATTTGAATAATTCTGTTTCTGGTACACCACCAGCAGCAAGGAGCTGGAAAAGACCAAACCAAAAAGGAATATAGAGCACAGTTTGAACAAATGAATGTGACTTTAAGAAGTGTTCTGGGAAGTGTGTGTTGTTCATGATCCACTTTACAGTCCTGCTATTTGCCGCTACACGTTTCATCTTGAAGTTGCAGCTGAGACTTGACTCATTCAAATTGATGAATGTAGTTTATATGATTTCTATCTTAAATAAATGTGGCTCATGCACTTGGAGCTCAGCATGCAAATGAGAGATACAGATTTTAGCTATAATTTTATGAGGAACACATTATTAGAATTCTGAGATGATTCCGATCATCATCTGGATGCAGTCATTTTGATCCAGGAACTGTGCCTCTGCGGACGTCTTTTGGTTCTGACTCACTGTATTTTAACAGATTTGAACAATTCAGAGCTAGCTGTGTAAGGATATGCACATTATTTTTTGACAAATAATTGTTAAGGAGCTCAAAAAAAAAGCCTGGTTCCTTACTGTTCTAGATGTGGAAAAAAGAGCCTTCATAAAAAGTAAAAAACTATGCCAATAATTTATATATTTTATAATTTACAAAACATACCCACAGGGTCTCCCTCCCTGTGGGTTTCCCTAGTTCTCCCAAAGGTTTCTCACTTTTTCCCACTGGGTTTTTTAAGAGTTTTTCCTTGTCGATGCAGGAGGGTCTTGTTGGACAGTTAGTGTCCAACAGAGTGGATTGGTGATGATCAGGACACTTTAGCATTCTACAACATGTATGGACATTTTCTTCTGTGTTTGCTTTATATTTTTCATGTGTTTTAACTGTTGATTCTCTGACCTGTGTTGGTGATTTCCATGGTTTTGTTAAGTCCTCTGAGATGACTTCTGTTGTGACCTAGGGCTATACAAGAATAAATTGTATTGTATTGTATATACTCAACCAGGCCTTTGCAACTTCACAGCCAAATTACATTCAGGCCTGGATTAGAAACTTAAACAGAGGATGCAGGTACCAACGTACCGTAAAAATATTTACGATTTATAGAATCGTTGCCTTGGTTATGATGATAAAGTAAAGGTTCTTGTGAATTGTTTTTTTTGGATGGGACAGTGCAAAAGCTGCACAGAATATGATAATGCATAATCTGCTTAGAATTTGCTTAGAAGCATGGACAAAAATTTTCCTGCAGAGTTGAGATTCACATTATCTGTTTTTATCTCATCAAAGAGATAAAAGTACAAATATTTTTGTTTAAATGTCAGAAGTAAAAGTAAACATTAAAGAGACAAAAAGAAAGTAATAATTGTTTGGCATGTACACACATATATAGATATAACATGTTTACAATAATTAATTGCAGGTAATTTTCCAGCACAAAATCCTGGATTCTTTCCCAGATGTAAGTAAGTAAGTAAGTAAGTTTTTATTTATATACCGCCTTTTCACTGCAGATCTGAGTCTCAAAGCGGTTTACAATTGTTAATTTTGGGCATTTGTCTCTCACTCCACACAGAGATGGGAGCGGGGCCAGTACAGGAGGCGCATGCCAGAACTATTGGACATATTTTTAGTGGTAGGGGAAACCGGAGCACCCGGAGGAAACCTACGCAGACACGGGGAGAACATGCAAACTCCACTCAGAAAGGCCCTGGTCCGACCGGGATTCGAACCCAGGACCTTCTTGCTGAGAGGCGAGAGTGCTATCCACTCAGCCACCGTGCCGCCCGTAGTTTTGTCATGTGTCACAGTGGGGACATTTCAATGTTGCAGCACACATACAGGGCAGTAGTAAGAGCATACAGGGAGCACACAAAATATACAATATACTGTAAGTAGCTACTATGTTTCGTAGCTGGCTGTAGATTTTTATCGTGGATGTATTGTCATACTCTGACATAGTTTATCATGTATACATTAGGAAGTTTCGTATCCTCCAGAGTTGTCTTTAGAAATACAAGAATATCCCACTTTGAAATCCGTCCCTGTGCATGTAAACATAAAAGGGAACAGAAGACCACAACCACATTCATTTACCTTTCTGAAAAATCAAATCCTTTGCCTCACCTGAGAGAGCTTGCACTAACCTCACACATACATTCACTTCCTGAGGGGTCACTCTGCAGCCCTCCCACTCCAGACACAGCAGGCATGGGCAGAAACACCGCACTGAACCACATAACACTGGTTTGTTAGTCACATTTTAATTTTACATGTATTTTCCCCAAGCATGCTCCACTGAGAATCCACACTCTCATTTCTATGTAGCGCTAATCAGAAATATGCCTCCTTGACGCGTAGCTGCCATGGGATGACTGTCAGCTGCTTATATGTAGATTTACTGAAATAAAGGGTGGTAATAACACATGCTTCTTGTAGTGTACGCCTGCAGTCGCGTATTCACTTTGAGGCATATACTGTATAATAATCATTGAATAAATAATGAGACAGTGCATCGCAGTGTCTTACTCAATATATGAATGGATGTGAGTTACAAGGAGCCTCCCAAACCTCGTCAGTTCTCCAAACAATTGCGCATACATCATGAATAGATCAGTATAGGCACACAAAAGCATGCGTTTTGCTAATTTTTCCCATGTATCTTAGTGCCTTCCTACACACTTGCTATCAAATGGTAGTTTCCATAGCAACAGCCGTACAAACCACAACAGGCTTTTGGAGGACAACACCGATCACTATTTTTTTTCTTCATATCATCGGAAAAACAATGATACAGTAACAAGTGTGATGTCTTGTGGTACATGCGTGACAAATAGCCACCACGATGTACTTCAAGGTTTGAGGACGAATTAGACAAAGGGTGAGTGAAGTAGTTACTCTTTGAATTCGTGAGGCCACACAACAGATGGATGCGGTCAGTGACGCAAAACACACATTTGTGTTTTTCAAAATTGCAAATGTCAAACTGCTATTTGGGGTCAATACTAGAGACATATGAAAAATGAGCTGCTGCACAACAAAGTATCTAAAATGGAGGGTGGTTTATTCAATTCTTTTTTTTTTAAGTCTAAAAAGTGGTGGGGCGACAGTGGGTCAGTTGGTAGGGTCTTTGAGTTTGGAGATCATGGGTTCGAGTTCACCACGTGACCATCTCCTAACACTAACACTGATGTCTACTGTTGTTGCGTCCTTGGGCAAGACACTTAACCCCACTTTGCCTCTCTGCCCCCGCTGAAAGATGAAGTCTGTGCCGTCTTCTGGTGCTCTGTGGTCTTGCTGACTGCCACCCCTCGACCTATGGATTAAAGGGTGGAACACGGATGGATAGATGGATGAAACAGTGATACAAACTGGAGAATACTTTGCAAATGTATTGAGTTACAGAATACCTGAATTAAAATGTATTTTGTAATAAATGCCATCCATACTGTATAATGAATGCTTTGATTATGTTTGTTTTTTATAACATTGATGCTTGGACCCTTATAGAAAGACTTTTACATATTTACAGGTAAAAAATGAAACTCAGCAAATTAGTTCATTTATTTATGTAATATCAACCTAATATATGAAAGCAATATATTATGTAGACTGCATGCATATAGTGATATTTGTCAGGCATTTGTTTGTCAAAATGTTGATGATCATGTCTTGAGACAGGTCTCTTCTCAGACAATGTTTAAATCCAGGATTAAAACAGTTCTGTTAAGATGTGCACACAATTTAGGGATTTGATATTTGTATCTTTATATGAAAGTACTGTTTATGATTTTAATGCTATCTTGTTTTGTTCAGCACTTTGAGTTGCCTTGTGTACAAATTGTGCTATACAAACAAACTTGCCATGCCTTACAGTTCATTTTGAAAGGATTTTAATATAGTTTTATTTGGCCGTTTTACAAGCTGTGAGTAAATTAGCAACAATATAACAAGCAAAGGATTTCAGGATTTCTATTCTTATTGTTATTGTTGTATTATTGACAATTTCCAACGTCCATTAAAGATTTCACTTGAATTTGGATATATTTATTTAGCAATTTATTTTTATTTTCCAAGGAGCTGCGTGCATACTGTAGTTCCCTAAATGCTTTGATAGTCCAGAGCGACGCTAGTTTCCTACATTGTCCCTGAGAGTCACGCTGCTCCGTCTTGGATGGTCATAAGTGTGAAAGTAAAAACCTAACACCGGTTCTGCCAACAGAGAGTGTGAATTACAGCCTGAAGCAGCCAAGTTCACTGCGGACGCCAGTGTTTAAATACAGACACGGACAATGGGACAATTTGATCATTTCGGTGGAATTGTGTCCAGCACTTGAGCTTTTGTCAGATTCTTCATATTTCAAAAGCTCAATTGCTCAATGGTCAATTTATTATTCAGTCTTTGGTCAATTAAAACGACAAAAGAAAATTTATTGGAGAACTTAAATAGGGCAAAGACAATGGTGATGACAGAAGAAGAGACAAGCAGCAAAGGTCAGGCAAGTTTTTTTTAAGATGCCGAAAGAAGCAAAAACTTAGATTAAGATCAACGAAAGAGGGCATTCTGGGAAACCAAACCCAAAAAACATAATTTTTATGTAGTTAGAAAATATGTCATGGTTGAGAGGCATATTTCAAAAAAAATTGCCTTGTTTTATCTGTGTATTTTGGTGAAGTTTTGGCAGTGAGAACGCTGACTATTCTGTATTCATCTTCAGTTCCACCTTTCACCTCTCAACAGTGAGTCAGTATCTTCTCTGTCAGTGTCGCCCCAAAATACCTCTGTCTAAACCACCACACTCAAACGCAGAGAGCAACACAACTGCCACAACCGCTGAATACACACACACTACAGCTACACTATTGTATATCATAGCAGCTAACCACACACACATATTTTTCACTTTTATTTAAAAAGTTATACGCCCCCGGTCTTTTTCAAATGTAATTAGATTATTCCAGAGCAGTGACTTTTTAAGTAATTCAAACATATCTGTAATTTAGTAATAGACCCTGATTGGTTACCTTTTATAATTGTGAGCAACTTGTGGATTGATTCATTTTAGAGTGCAGTTTGATAGTGTGTCCTCTTTAAAAGCCCAAATCATGATCTTAGACAATGCTGAAGAATGCAGTGAAAAAAAACTGGTGCTCGGCCGCAATACAAGTAGTCATGTTATTAGTAAAACACAATAGAAATGTGAAAGACAAAACAAATCAGGGCACTCATGGTTTTCTATATATTATTAAACAACATGGGTAAATAATTAAGATATGCACCAACACATTCTTAAATACCAGGCGTGTCAAACCAGTTCCAGAAAGTGCCGGTGGGACCGACCCCTCTCACCCTGCACATGGACTATTCCAACCACTCCCCTCAGGCAGGAGGCTGCGGTCCATCAGGACTAGAACCTCCCGCCACAAGAACAGTTTCTTCCCCTCTGCTGTTGGACTCTTGAACACTTCTTAACCTGTCCCCCCGCCCTTTATAAAGTCACTTTACTGCCCATCATACGTCACTTTACCTCACTGTACTGCTGTCACCTCACATTATGCGCACCATGTGCACTGGATATTGTATATAGTAATTGTAACTATTTTAATTTTAAATGTATTCCTTAGAAGTGTTTTTTATTCTTTATTTTGTATTATCTCTTTCTGACAGTTGCACCGAGCCAAAGCAATTTCCAAGTCTGTGACCTCCTGTTACTTAGGTGGCAATAAAAATTATTCTAATTCTGATTTCGTTCCAACATGAGCAGGAGCACACACCAGACTCCTCCCATTGCCTCAGGTGAGTCCACTTTTAACCTGAAGATTTGAGGATTATAATAATTGTGAGAATTTTAATTTTCACACTTCAGATGTACAGTATGTACATAGATTTTATTAGGCCTTATTCTATCTCTATATTCTCTATGTTTGGCTTGTTTGCACCGAGAGCCAAAGCAATTTCCTGTCTGTGACTTCCTGTTAGTTAAAAGATTAAAATACACACAAGAGATTGAGATAAAAATAGCAACAATGCATTAAAAATAGAGACAAAATCCTTCAGTAGAATGCATAGGCAAACAGAACCGTCTTTAACCTGGATTTAAACATCGTCAGAGAAGTGGCCTGTCTCACATTTTCAGGAAGACTGTTTCAGATTGTAGCTGTATGAATCTGAAACGCTGCCTCCCCATGTTTAGTCCTGACTCTGGGCGCTAGCAGGAGGTCAGTCCCTGTGCTCCTCAGAGTCTGGGCTGGTTGTGTGGACATGGAGGTGGGTCTGAAGAAGCCCCTTCCTGTAACGGACACACACAACATGTTGTGTGTTGTAAATGTTGCATCTCACAGTCGTATGTTTTTGCTCAGAAAGAAAAACATGTTATTATCGTTGAGCAGCCTAATGACATGTGTGCTGGAAAGACAGTATCTTTTACAGTCAAGTGTCACTGCTTTAGTCTCCACCAAACTGCCTGCCTCCTTCTCTCAAAGATGGAGAGAAAAACAATCTTAACAAGTACAGTAGCAGTGTGTGAGCCATGGCCTTGTGTCATCCCAAGTGCTTTTTTTCATTGCTCTGCAAATTTGAGCGCTTAGCCTTTGAATGTAATAATTGTCCCATCTGTGGAGATATTCACTCACACAGGAACAAACACAACACTTGTGTCCATCTGCGACCCCCTCCAGTGCGCTGCGAGCCCCCTGCTCCTCCGCCTCCCTCCACAGACACCGCACAATGTTTCCAACCTACTATTCATCGAGAAGAGAACAGCTCAAGGATACGTGCAGCTTACATCCACATGTGCTGCAGTCAGGAGGCCCGTCATGTTGGACCTTTAAGAATGAGAATAATCTTACATGTAAGCTGAAAACAATGTAAATGAGAGAGTGAATGGATGGTGGTGATTGGGGCTGATGAGCCAATGTGTTCGGCGACTCGCTTCGGTCATCACCATGTGTGGAATGATTGGAACAATATCTGAACTCTGAACATTGTAAAGCGCTTTGGGTGACCTTGGTCCGTAAAATGCGCTATATAAATAAACATTACTTACTTACTTACTTACTTAGATACCCTCATGCTGCTAACAGGCACAGATGTATATGTATAATACATATAACTAAATATTATCTGCCCTAGAATATACAGTGCTTTATCTTTGCTTCTTATTATGCCAAAGGTAGAGATTTTATGCTTGGGCTTGTGCAAACTAAAGGGTGCAAAAGTGTGACAAAAGGCCAACATTTAGAATATAGTAATCAGAAGATTTATTATGTTTTTCATCCAAATACCTCTTCTGTCGCATTAGAAGTTGTTAGAAAAAACTGTTTTATACATTAGCCAAGTTTCCCATAGCGGCGCTGTTTATTTTTTGGAACGGCCTTGATGATTTGACGGAATGAGCCGCGGAAGTTTGCTACATATTTTCATATAGTAAACCAATTAAATGTGAAACCACAACATCATTTCTAAATTAAACCGAGGAATCATCACATCCGTAACCCATTTTTCGAGGGTCATTTAAATATGTATAGATTTTTTTTACTGATGTTTTGTTAGCCATGTTAATCTTGTGGGAGTTCATCTGCTGCTTTTTTAGACTGAGGACATTTTATTGTCTATGTCTCTGGCGTCACTGTAGAACGATCAAATTAGAGGCTGATTTAGTTGTTTAAAATGTGTCAATTTTTCCTGTTTTATCCACACTATCTCTTTGATATGACTGTGTTTGAAATCTGTTTTCCAATCTGTGATAGTAAATGTAGTTTTTGAGTTAAAACCTTTTAAAGTCCAGACATTTGACACTTTACTGTGAACACACCCACTTCTTTATTATTCTATAGAGTTTTGTGTATTCATTATGCTAAAGTATGGAGATTTTACACTTTCTTCTTCGTGCTGGAGTTAGAGATTTTTTATTTCATTCCTGACACTATTTAGTATAGAGTAATTGTTTATCTTGTGCTGTATGCATCACCAGCGACAGAACAATAACTACCTTGAGCATGAAGAAGAAACAAGTATAAAATCTCTACTTTCTGTGGTTTGATTTTAATTTTACAGAACTCTTTCAGTTGTGACAAACCAAATGTATTATTAATGAGAAAAATAACTTTGGTACCCCAGCGTTACAAGTTTTCCTATTCATTTTCTTGACTGAGCATACAGACAGAAGAAAATCCAGGGGAAATACTGCACACATCAGAATCCTTTTGTGTCTCAATGGAGAATAATCTGATTTTCTTCTTTTCCAGAACTTTGTCATGGTTGTTGCTTATTGTTTTATGCTCGGGAGAAGGCAGGAAGATGGCGGACGCTTACATTCACAATCCGTGCTGCATCGAAGACAACCTAGAGCACCATGCACTGACGACATGCTTGGAGGTGGGGGAGGGAGTTTTAAGAATGGAGAATTTTACATAAACAAAACATGGTTGAAGCCACAGTTGATAAAAAAACATACTATTTTTAACTTATTTTATTGTTTCCATGATTACAAAATAGTATAGTCATATCAGCCTTTACCTTTAACAATAAATCTATCTCAATTCACCCAAGATTTTGTTTTATTGCCGAGCTACTAAAGCTGAGGTATTCAACTTTTACTCATGAATATTACATTTTGTTTGTCCCAACTAAAAGAGAAAATGTAAGTAAGTAAAATGTTAGAATCTCAGACCACAAATTAGGAAGTATTTATGTGACACAGGCCAAGAATTACACACCCACAAAAAACTAGTGATAGAACCAAAGTGTTTTAAGAGCGAGGAACTAGTTAGACGGATAGTTAGTTAGTATACAACACGGTGGCTGAATGGTTAGCACTCTTGCTTCTCAACTAGAAAGTCCTGTGTTCGAATCCCAATTGGAACAGGGTCTTTCGTGTGGAGTTTACATGTGGAGTTTGCATGTCCCCATGTCTGCGCAGGTTTCCTCCAGGTGTTTCGGTTTCCCTACCACTAAAAAAATGCACTACAAGTATGAATTAAATGAATATTTGAATAGATAGGGTTGGCTGGAGGCTTTGATGCGCCAGTATGTTGGAAAAATATCTGAACTCTGATCTTTCTAAAGCGCTTTGGGTGACCTTGGTCTGTAAAATGCGCTATATAAATAAACATTTCTTACGTAATTACGTTATGTACTTACAAAACACAAACTCAAAAATTCTAAATGAATCCAGGAACCAGGAAAACATCAGGTGAGGACAAACCAAGACATTGAATAGACATTGACAAGGGACCAGCAACAAGCGGAGAGGAGCACAGGTACATAAAGACACAGAGAGACACAGGTGTAACACATGAGGGCGGGGCAGACATTCACCAAAGGGGAACAAGACAGGGAGTCAAACTAAAAAAAGCAAATCCACAGACAAGAGAAGAACCAAAATAACAAAATCCACACTTAGTTTAATAGTTTGAACATGTACCCCAGCTTTAACCATATCCGTCTCAATGGAGAAAAGCCGAGAGAAGTGGCAGTCAACTCCGTAAACATGTTTTTTGTGCACCTCTAGGATAACAGAGAGCTGGTGAATTTCCCCTGTGTGAAAATTGTGTTAAAATAAGAATGCCTTGCCTCCTGTTTTGGCCAAGAATGTATTTCTAAAACTCAAAATTTCTCCCCAACTTTAAACAGTGGAGACGGGATGGTAGTTTGAGTGCCAGCCCTCAGTCCATATGGAGCCCAGGGAAGCTCTCACAGCTTCAGGCACTTTCACATCAGCTGCTGCACTGCACAAATCTGTAGTCCAGCCAGCACAGACTACAAACCCCCCCTCTCTCATTAGAAATATTGGTTTTCAGCGCATTTACAAGCAGATGCCAATATAATCCTTCCGCATGATCTTGATTCTGTGCTATTTTCAGTCACGCAATTTAGACAAACTTTCTCCCTGCGAATTCTATTTAACTTAAGGATCACCTAATTTCGCCTGCTCCTTCTCGAATTATGATACCCAAATGGAAATGCTTATTGTGTGGACATCTTGTGTCTGATTTTGTGTTATGAGGCCTCATTTGAAAGGTAACACCTTCTAGTTTCTGAAAATGTATGTTACAGTTTGTTAGGAAGGACACAGTCTGCACTACACCTTCTCAAACATGAGTCAAAGTTAGTTTTTTTTTTGTCAAAAAATAAAAAGGCAATTTCAAAAGGTTCTCCTGAAGACATACTTTATGGTATGTTGTTCAAACTCACCGGAGCAGATGTTTGTGGTGTTGGAAACACCTGTATGAAATTTTAGACCTTTAGGTGGAACTATTTTGATGCTGGGGGCTTTTTTGTAACTAATGGGCACATTCGGCACAAGTGGTCCATTTTTGTGCCAACTGTGCCAAAGTGTTTTACATGCAAATTATCAATGTTTTTACACCAAAAATCCATTTATATAATTTTTTGGCTATTACTCTTGCTATAAATAGCATTTTTTCCAGATATTGAAATGTTTGCAGAAAAGCTATTATTTATATAGTTATAGCGCGTGTTCTCCGTGAAAGAGGCTCCGTCTTCCTCTTTACGCATTCAAATATGACGGGAACAGTGGGAGGAAGCTAGAAGTCCGACACATCGCCTGAAACCTGAGATTATTGGCTACAAGATGATTTGATTGACATCCAAATCGGCCAATGGTGGTCAAGACAATGCTGTCATGACGCACCATGGATGTATTATATTAACTGGATAGGGTATTACTAGCTTGTAGCTGAATAACTCACGTGCTCAGGGGATTCTCGCGGTACTGCAGACTGAACCAGACTAAATTCACGTGGGCTACCCAGAATTTTTCCCCATAGAACTCAATGCATATTAAAACAGCTCGACCTCAGCTGACAGAGAACCTACAGCTTTAATAAAGATCGGATTTTGTGGGGATTTTAGTGTCCCTTGTCATCCTGAACTTTTTTTCTTCTTAAATCCTTCGGTTTTGTTTAAATCCACACTTTAGTGCCACAAACTCTGCTCCTCTGGCTCTCGCTCTAACTCCCGCTCTGATGAACTGCTCTGATTGGTCAGAGCGCGGCCGAGCCCCTCTGTGCACGTGCGTGAGACCCGGTGTGAGACCCACACACGCGTGTTTGGCGCAACGCATTATGGGAGATCATCCACTGCGCAGAACCGGGAGGACCAGACGATGCCCAAATACAGGCGAGTTTCCCATAGATCTTTGCGAGTTTCAGGCAACTTCCGCTAATCTTTCAGCCCCCATGCCGTCACAAAGCGCCACTGAGCACAACCCAAGCCCCGGCGATTCAAGATGGCGCCCTATTCAAATGAATGACTGTGCTCAGTGGCGCTTTGTGACGGCATGGGGGCTGAAAGATTAGCGGAAGTTGCCTGAAACTCGCAAAGATCTATGGGAAAATCGCCTGTATTTGGGCATCCTCTGGTCCTCCCGGTTATGCGCAGTGGATGACCTCCCATAATGCTTTGTGCCTCGAACGACGAGAACGCGGACTTCAAGCGGGAGCGTGCAGCACCACAGACTCGTGAACGCGCATGAATCGAGCGAATTAAGTTCTATCACTGTTTAAGTAAAGATTGATATTAAAATATATGTACAATTGATCAATTATTTTAAGATGGTGTAGAGCAGTATGACAGAGCCTTCTTGTTGTTGATTCTTAATCATTATCTACTAAGTATTTATGATAAGCTAAATGTACAATGATTATATACTTTTTCGTAACGCTTATACTGTGGCATTCACCTGTAGGCCGCCGTGTTTTAAGCAAAATGTCAGTGATGTGTTAACAAGTACTGCAAGATAATTAAGACCATTGTGGATAGATCAAAAAGCTATGATTTAGTCTTTTGTCCTCGTGAATTGTAATAATTATATTAACGTAATTAATAAGTATTATTCTCTATATACACACACACATTCAATCAATCAATCAATCAATGTTTATTTCTATAGCACAGTTCATACAGAATGCAACCCAAAGTGCTTCACATCGGCAACATTTAAAAGCAATTTATAAACAATTTAAAAACAGACTGTAAAAACAAATACAAAAGACAGTTTAAGAAAATGAATAAATATATACATCAAAAATAAATTTATGATATGATTTCTTGATGATCAGTCGTAGGCACGGCTGAAAAGAACCGTTTTCAGCCTGGACTTGAACATAGCTAAAGAAGGAGCCTGTCTCACACCTTCGGGAAGACTGTTCCAGATTCTAGGTGCATAGGTCTGGAACGCTGCCTCCCCATGTCTAGTCCCGACTCTGGGCACCAACAGGAGGCCAGTCCCCGCGCTCCTCAGAGTTCGAGCGGGCTCGTACGGTACCAGCATGTTGCATATGTATTTTGGTGCGAGACCACAGAGAGACTTATATACAAGGAGAGCTGATTTAAAATCTATTCTCTGAGCCACAGGAAGCCAGTGCAGAGACCTGAGGACTGGACTAATGTGGTCGTACTTCCTGGTTCCTGTCAGGACTCGAGCTGCAGCATTTTGAATATACTGTAGCTGCTTTACAGCTCCTTTGGACAGACCAGAGAGAAGGCCGTTGCAGTAGTCTAACCTACTAGAAACAAAGGCATGAATGACAATCTCTAAGTCTGCCTTAGACATTATGCCCCTAATTCTAGAAATGTTCTTTAGATGGTAGAAAGCCGCTGAAGTTACAGATTTAATGTGACTATTGAAATTGAGGTCCGAGTCCATGATTACTCCTAGATTTCTAACCTGATTTTTGTAATTTGGAGACAGAGAAAAGGATTGGAGAAGGCTGCACACACTTTCTCTGAGTTTCTGTGGGCCAAACACAATAACTTCAGTTTTGTTTGAATTTAACTGAAGAAAGTTATTTTGCATCCATGAGTCAATCTGTTTGATGCAGTGACAGAGTGACTCAATTGGCCCAAGTTCACCCGCAGCCAGTGAGACATAAATCTGCGTATCATCTGCATAATTGTGATAGGATACATTTTGGCCTCGAATCAATTGACCTAGTGGCAACATATAAATATTAAAAAGAAGGGGGCCCAGAATTGAACCTTGGGGCACTCCACTTGTTAAGGCCACCTGGTCTGAGACACAGTCCCCAATCTCAACAAAGTACTGTCTGTCCTCTAAGTAGGACTTGCACCAACTTAAGGCAGTGCCAGTGATGCCAACCCATCCCTCAAGTCTCTGCAGGAGGATCTCGTGATCAACAGTGTCAAAGGCTGCACTGAGATCCAACAGGACCAACACTGCGGATGTCGTTGGAAACTTTTATCAGGGCAGTCTCTGTGCTGTGGTGGGGCCTGAAACCTGATTGAAACAGGTCAAAAACATTATTCAGCAGCAGGAAATTGTTTAGCTGCAGGTAAACGGCCTTTTCTAACACCTTCCCTAAGAAAGGCAAATTTGAAATGGGTCTGTAATTGCTGAGCACTGCAGGATCAAGACTGCTCTTCTTTAAGAGAGGCCTGATCACTGCAGTTTTCAGAGGACCAGGGAAGGTTCCTGACTGAAGAGATGCGTTCACTATTGCAGTGAGTGAAGGCAACAAACTGTTAAGAACAAGTTTTAAAAATCTAGTGGGCAACACGTCAAGGCAGCAAGTGCACGATTTCAATTTTAAAACAATTTCTTTGACCAATTTTTCAGTGACAGGTGAAAAAAAGGACAGCTCAGAAACTTCAGTTGTTTGTGTAGAAATTTGTGATGTGGGATTTATCGCTCTTTTAATGGATTGAACCTTTTCATTGAAAAATACAGCAAACTCATTGCACTTAAATGTGGAAATAAACTCAAGAGGCAACTGTGATGGGGGGTGTGTTAATCTGTTCACGGTTGCAAAAAGGGCATGGGAGTTATGTTATGTATGTATATATATATATATGTGTGTGTGTTTTCCATGAAAAGTCACACTTGTTCACCACCACACGTTGTGAAATGAATAGAAAATAGAGTCAAGACATTGACAACGTTAGAAATAATGATTTGTATTAGAAATAAGATTTGTTTTACATCCAACTTTGCTTTTGTCAAAGAATCCTCCATTTGCAGCAATTACAACATTGCACCAAAAACCAGACATTTGCAGCTAGAACAGCAGTCATTTACCACATAAGCAGTGTACAGAGTGTATTTCTTTACAGTTAAGACTAGTTTAAAGTTATCTACAGCTTTTCCTTCAACATTGAGGACATTTCAATGTGACCCCAAACTTTTGAACGGTAGAGTATATATTCAGGACTCCCTTGAAAAAGGGGTTCTTTATCTCAATGGGACTTTTCTGGTTAAATAAAACAAAACTAGTTAAGCCACGTATTTGTTTCAGCTGTCTATAATAGGATATTCAAGTATGTATAAAAACTAAAACCGTCATTTTTTTCACAGCAAATGAACTGTATTTAGAGTGTTGTATTAAATATAGACCAAAAGGCGATGTGAATTAGATTGACCTGAAATTGAACTCTGTCTGTTTCCAAGCAAAAAGAAAGACCTTGTATTGCCCCACTCCCCTGGTCCCATTTTGTTCAAAGTGCATGGGTGAGTTAATGATAGTTAATCTGGGGGGATTCTGCTAATCCTTTCAAGTTGTGAAAGAAGGAGATGGAGCCCAGAATCTGGAGGAGAAGCCTTGAGAGCTCTGCCTTATCTCAAAGGAACTAATAAATCTATAGGTTGGGGAGGGGGAGTGTGTAAATGATTCTGTTTAGGTCTGGAGGGACGAGGAAACCTGATGGAGGCCGGACCCGGGACCGAGAGCTGACTGATACGACACGCCCCCTTCTTCTTGCACATTACTTAATGAATAGCTTGAATGTGTTTTAGTTAGTTTTTTCTGGACCAGGGGCAGTGTGTGATTTGCGTGGAGCGCCCACCAAAGTCATACTTTTATATTTTATATAGAGAATAAGGGATAGTTACTTTTGGTCCGAACAGCTGTTTTAGATTCTTTTTGTATTAGGGAAATAAACCTTTTTGAATTTAACTTTCTGAATCATGGTCATCTTTATAAGGGATTTTGAACACGTCATTTTTTAATACGTTAAGAGCCATGCAAGAGTTATGTACAACACATTTTAAGAGAATGACAGACAATCTAACTTGAACATATAGAATAATATTATTGTCACCACATGAATGCTAGTGACTCCTACTTCTGTTATTTTGTTGTAAATAGAAACATTTATTCAATACATTTAAATATGTTTCGATTTTATGTAATTAAGATGAGATTTGTACATTTTTGATTTACAATGACCATGAGTAGAAAACTGAAGGGCGATCAAACTAAGCAACAAAATTTATTTATTTTAAATTACAATGTGAATCCTAATCTGCATTAGCACTTGCCACATGTATTACAGCAAAACATGAATGCATTTACTTAAAATGTGTGTGTCTGTGCTGCCTTTGACTGGCAGGGTTACAACATTCATGGTGAATACCTAAACTCTCTCGCCAGCTCTTGTGTAATCATCACGTTTGAGTTCGGTTTTGATATGGACGCTGTAAAGTCAATAGCTATGTTTATTGTACTCATATTGGTATAAATGACTGTCATACGAATTCACACGACTCCAAACCCTGTAGGAAAGACCATACATAGACTCTTAATGAAGCTAACAATAACCACAACAATGCTGTCAATGTACATTTCGTGTTTATCTGGTCAGTTCGGTTCAGTTTCCTCCCTCCGCTCCTCTGTCATCAACAGAGCCGAATGGAGCGCGTTCACGCGAGGAACGCACGCTCGTATGGTTCTCATGCACGCGAGCAGAGGGGCTTGGCAACGTCTTGACCAATCAGCGAGCTGCGGATGCTAGAGCGGCGGAAGAGCGGGAAAAAGAGAGCAGAGTTTGTTGCACTAAAGTGAAGATTAAAAGAAAACCTATTGATTTAAAAAGAAAAAAAGTTCAGGATGACAAGGGGCACTAAAATCCCCACAAAATCCGACCTTAATGAAAGCTGTAGGTTCTCTGTCAGCTGAGGTCGAGCTGTTTTAATTTGCATTGAGTTCTATGGGAAAATGAATGAATGAATTTAGTCTGGTCTAGTCTGCAGTACCGCGAGAATCCCCTGAGCACGTGGGTTATTCAGCTATAAGCTAGCAATACCCTATCCAGTTAATATAATACATCCATGGCACAACCATTCATTTGAATAGGGCGCCATCTTGGATCGCCGGGGCTTGTGACGCACAGATATCTATGTGAATGGAGCGCTAAAGCTAGGTGCGCTTGTTTTACTCAACTTACTCTACCTTCCAAACCATAGCACTGAAAAGTCCGGGAATGGGCTTGTTTTGAAGGGGAGGCTTAGAGGAAGACGAACATACCTAGTGCCGCTAGCTAAACAGTAAAATGTCCTCTTCATACAGTGCGCAAAGAACAGGTTTTGTTTTTGTTTGTGCAACTTTCAATACTCAAATATGTTGTTGCAAGTGGATATCTACTATAAGGATGACTTTGAAGAAAAAACAACTGGATATAATTGTTCTCTAGACCCTAACGAACAAAACAAATGCACACATGTGTGGATTAGACGTGATTTGCCCCAGAATATTAGCATGACAAGGTAAGAAAGGACAATATATATTTTAAATATATATACAGTTTGACTACTTATTCTTACTTTTGGTTATATTTAATGTTTATTTGAACATAATACGCGTATAGAGGTGGGAATAAGCTTTCAAAAGAGATATAGCTTGACTATATTGACACAAGTGAATTCTAATACTGATGCTGTTAAATGAAAAATCTAGTAGTAGTAATCTTTAGTAATCTTTATTTATATACCGCCTTTTCACTGCAGATCTGAGTCTCAAAGCGGTTTACAATTGTTAATTTTTGGGCATTTGTCTCTCACTCCACACAGAGATGGGAGCGGGGTCGCCAGTACAGGGGGCGCATGCCAGAACTATTGGACATATTTTTAGTGGTAGGGGAAACCGGAGTACCCGGAGGAAACCTACGCAGACACGGGGAGAACATGCAAACTCCACTCAGACCCAGGACCTTCTTGCTGAGAGGCGAGAGTGCTATCCACTCAGCCACCGTGCCGCCCGGCAGGATAACTGAATCCTCCCTGTACAGGGAGGGTGATCCTTAAAAGGTTAAATAGTAGATAGAGGCAGGCATTTGTGTTTATCCATTATTATCTCAGTATTAAAGCTGGACCTAACCTGCAATTACTGGTGACCCTACAGCAATTTGGTTCTATTACAAACTTTTACATTTATGTATTGTCAGCGTCTGTCACATCTTTTTAGACCAGATTTTTCAGACGTTAAAAAGTTAAAAAGTGATAACCATCCTTACTCAGGCAATCAACCAAAATGGACTAACAAAATACATAGACATTATATTTTTAACTATATGCCCTTTCCCCACCCACTGTTCTGCTCTGTATAGTTCCCCGCAAAATACATAAAGAAAATAAGTTTTAATTAAGCAGTGGCACTAAAAAAGTTTATCACATATAAATCTTTATCCACAAAAGACATTATTGTTGGCTTCAACTAATAGCTTTTTAAACCATGCACAGGTCTTCTTGTTTATTCTTATCATATTTATTTTTACTGAGAATTTTTTTTTGTATATCTTGTGCATGAAATACATAAAACAAACAAATATCACACACACACGCACCCTCCATAAGGGACAGGCACATATATGAACATTACACTGCAGAACTCCACTTCTTCACGGCTCACGCAATAACTGCCATAGAGGTTTCTTCAGACAGCTCAGTGTAAAATAAAAGTGTAAAATATTCATAAACATAGTATACACTTGGAGGACAACAAAAGGAATTTTAGACCAGACTCCTCGACTGCTGCACTTCCCTCCTGACGCTGGACTCATGCTGTAGTTTGATGGAAGAGGAGAGAGCTGCAAATGTGTACAGTACAATGATAATGACTACAGTAAAAGTGAAGTGAGAGTGTGGTGGAAAGAGAAGGTTTGTTTATTTATTCATGATCGCTTCATCACACGTCATCAGGCCTTCAAAACTGCACCGCTAACTATTTGTATACTGCTTTAACTGGGTTACGTAGAACACAACTGTGCTTTTATCCAATATCAGTGCGTTCTGGGTTCCATTTGTAACAAGGGTGAATTTGTTTAGAATGTGAAATGTGCTGAGACATCATAGGAGATAGAGGATTTCTAAACTCAAGAACAATAAATGAATAGAAAAAATTGCAAGAAAACTTTGGTGTCTATGGGTTGAAACATTTTTATTTACAGATTAAAAACAAGGCCTTGTGAGCTGGAATGACTTTGATGAAGAGTAGTATGAGTTTCAAAATGAATGCACGTTGGACATGTGTGTGTATGTGTGTGTGTTTTTATTACAATAGATTTTTAAAGAATTAAATGTAAATAGAAAGAATGTTTTACTTCAAATGAAGAACATAAAAAACTTTATTTGGATTGTACATCATTTATTTTTTTGTTTTGCCTTTTTAAAATCTGTTTGTTGTATTGATTTGTTAAAGACCCGACTTGTTACATTGCTGTGAAATACCCACAATATCAAACATAACATTTCCCTTTAAAGTCATCATAAAAAAACATGAATTGCAGAAAACAAAGAAAGAACAAACGTCAGTGCATTTACAGCCTCGTGTTTCATATGATTTCATTATGATTTCATTCAACAGGAATCATGAATGAAGCAGCAAAGAAATACTTTTACTTGTGGAAAACATGACAGTGTTTGTGTAACATACTGCAGCAGATATCAGCGCTACTGCAGTCATGAGGACGTCCTCTAGTGGCCATCACAAGCTTTGCTTTATGTAATACACACATGTGTTTGAGTCCAGTTATTCTTCAACACAAACTTCCCCTGAAACATACTTAAATATATTAAACAATCCCTATACATAAATATATACATGAAGACAACTTGAATGTTTCCATCTATGCATCCATGGAGCAATACAAGACAACAGGACAATGGGCAAAGTCTAATCATTTGGATTTTCATTTAGCCATTGTATGCTAATATTGTGCTGCTACACAAAATGTTGTTGTATTTTGTCTAAGAATACAACATTTTTCAATCTTTGAGAAGATTATGCTTTTGCTTGAATACAATGCATGATTAATAGTTGAGGTCGAATGAAACCTTCTTCAATTTCAAAATGTGGTCCCATTTTCAATTAGAGATTCACACTGGTTTGCTTTAGTAGTGCATGTCTCCATATCTGGTTTACATTCATTTAGTCTGTTTGAACATTTAAAGACAGAAGTAAGATGACAGTACATGAGGAACATACATACATTATACAAAATACATATTATTATTGGGGTTATTCATGGTTTCCAACTTCAGTGTATCCAAAAGAAACAATATTTAGTTTTGAAATGTTTAACATGCCAAAAGGATTGGGCCTCCAGCCAATTAAATGTCCAACAATCATTCAAGCTCACGTACCATTTTAGTCACCTACACTTTTGAATATGCTTAAATCATTTTTATTGAAATAATTTTAATTACAATAAGAACAGATGCTATTTTTAACTATGAACCAGGATTTATGGTTTCTTTGAAACAACAGAACCTTCTGAGCTGGTGCCACTGGTTGCTGCAGCATCGCTCAGTGAAGGCAGCTGTGAAGGCTCGGGTTCACTGACTGTCTGCCCTCAAACATTATGGAAACTGAATGAAATGTGATTTCCTTCATGTGGGGGTATTTTAGATGAACAAATTCATATTTTACAAATATGCAAATTAATGTTGACATTGAACCATTGTTGACTATTGTCAGATTATAATATAATCACTTTGTTTGAACACGTCTTATATATCATAAGTTCTGAGCTTTGGGTAATGACCGAAGGGGTGAGGTCGCAGATAGTGCTCGAAATGAGTTTCCTCCACAGTGGTTGGGTGCTCCCTTAGAAATAGAATGAGAACTCGAGGTGCAGCTCAGAGTAGAGCCGCTGCTTCTCCACATCAAGAGGAGCCAGGTGAGATGGCTCAGGCATCTTTGGAATTCCGATAATACAGTAAATTATCTTTGTTTCTATAAAACAGTAAATGTTAATTGTTTCCTGGAAAATATTATTTTTTATCTATAAATTGGGGTGCATTTATCTACAGTTGCCGGGTGTACAAAAGGGATTAGCACCACTCCACATAAAAAAAACTGATTGATTGGTTGAGCACGGTCAGAAGTCCTCCGCTGCTGTCTTCAGTCCACTCAGAGAAGAGCGCATGTGAGCGGGTTCTATCCCAAAGTTTTCTAAACAGGTATTTACTCTCACTTGCTTTCCACGTAATCCAGAGCACCGTCCCATAATCTTCAATCCTCACTTTCACTGTTCCCGTGTGAATCCATGTCAGACCCCATGGACAGCTCGTCAGCGGAGTCAGGCATGGGGGGATAGGGTCTGGGCTGGTCCAGGTTCACGTATGTGACCTTGAGATTAATGTAGTGCTCCCCCTCCAGACCGGACAGTATCTGCTGCACCTCCGACACCAAGCAATGAAAAGAAGGTCTGCAGTCGGGCTCAGGGTCCCAGCACGACAGCATCAGTGCATATCTGGAATCAAATAAATAAGTGTTTCAAAACAAACACAAACACTTACATTTCAAGATAATTCTAGCAGAATTGTTATAAATCCAAAATAACAATATGCTTTTAACATACTGTTGTGTATAGTTCTTTATGGGATTACCAAGATCAGAGCTATTTCCACCTCCCTCTCTGCCTTAATCCACCTGCTACACAGCTGACTGGGGAATAATGAGTTATGAGTTATTCTCTAATGTAACAATGCATTTTTGTTGTTGCTGATATCTCTCTTTGCGCTGGTGTAAGTGAAGTTCCTCACGGATATATAGTTTATTTTGGTGAAACATTCTATTCTCCATGGAAATGGACTATTTTGCCTGCAATTTTTGACGCAATGAAAAAGAACAAGCATTGATTGACAAGGCCCAGAAGAAAAAGCTTTATAATGACAAACAATGTCAAACACTTCTGTCAATCAGAATGTTTCTGTTGTAGTCTAAGTAAAATGTATTAAATGTAAAATATTAAAATATATCACAAAATGAAAGAGATGTGAATCAAAGGGAAAAAATGTATGTAAAATGTTCCCACTGCGGGCCAAATGAAGGTTTTCTTCTTATTTTATTTTTTGACCTTTTAGTGGCTGCGTGGCCCCTTTATGTTCCATCACAGTGGTCTCTAAGATGCTTTAGGATCAATTGTTTTGAAGTCTTTCTAGGCTGAGGAACCACTGCACAAAAAGTGGTTTTTTGAATTGAATGGTCAATCCTCATATGGTTCATGTCTACGAAGACAGTATTTAAAATATAAACACCAGGATCATAAAGACCGTTAAATCACTGATTGTTTGGTGAGTGTGATATAAACAGTTACAATGGGAACCAGAGCGAATTTGGGGCAAAACTTGAGCTGTCCCTGAGCAGTTTCCCATTGGTCTTCAGTGAGCTAGAAAGTTAGCTATGTCATATTATATAGAGTTTATGGGTCAAATAAGCAAAAACATAAACTTTTTAAACATAAAAGTTGCACAATACACTTTAATACAGTTTAAACGTGTATTGTGTTATATTTGTCTTTATTTACTTGCCAAACAAGAACTGGTTTCACTTGAGAAAAAAAAAACTGGCCAGGCTTGATCAGCTGGTGAACATTCCTCACTTCTTGACTTCTATCTCACGGCTCACTGATTTCCAGATATATGAGCAGTTTCCTCAAGCTCAAAGGCCAGGCAGAGACACAAACGAAAAAGTAAAATATCTCACAGTCCATCGGGGCAGAACTGAGGTTGAGGAAGTCTCCGTCCCTTCAGCAAATAATGTGTGATGTCGTAGGGGTCCACATCTGGATATGGACTGGCTCCTCTGGTCAGCAGCTCCCACATCAGGATACCATACGACCACTGTGGCACAAAAGTCATGTGTGTATGTTAAAAAAGAGAGGTGTGTAGATGGACGAATCATTGACACTCACCACGTCAGATTTGGTGGTAAACTTTTGTGTTTGGAGGCTCTCGATGGCCATCCACTTCACTGGTAACTTCACCCTCTTGTGATCTTGTATACTGTAGTACTCTTTGTCGTATATGTCTCTGGCCATGCCGAAGTCCGCCACCTTTACAGTGAAGGTTTCATCTAGCCTGGGAATTAAGTTAAAATTGTTATCGTATTTAGAGCAATATCATTAATCACTTTGATGAGTGTGTGCTTGTGTTAGTTTTTTATGTTTTGAATGATATTGGACCATCAGAACGAGAGAAAATGTGTAAAATATACTGTTAATGTTTGAAATGTATATGGTTCAAATCAAAAATACATTCAAATTTAAGTATTATGCTGATGTGTCTGGGCAAAAGAAACCTCAAAACATAAAAAACATAATGAAATGCTGTATGTCCTATATGGGCGCTAGGACGTTCCCGAGCGCTGTACTAGGATGGGTCAAATGCAGAGGATGAATTTACCTACGGGGAGTTAATAAAGTGCGCCTTTATGTGTGAAAGGGTGTTAAAACTTTCCATCTTATTGTTCATTGATAAGTGACTGTCACCTTAAAATTGTCACAGATATTTTTGTGGATCTAAATAATCATAGAACTGTGTTGAAGGGGTCATAGTGTGTACTTACTGCACTTATGTATAGTAGTAATTTTAAGAAATGTCATGTAGATTATGTTTCTTTTTATGCATGCCTTAGCCTTTTTGTACTTTTATAACTGGAGCCGAAGATGAAGTGCATAATAAATCAATTTTCAGACATTGTAAGTGGTGCTGACTCTCAAACATGGACAAACACTTGTTAAATGAGGCCCATAGTAGTGATTGGGTAAATGATTAATAAACTCACATGCAATTTCGAGCAGCCAGGTCTCTGTGAACAAATTTCTTCTGAGCCAAATACTCCATGCCCTTGGCCACCTGCAGCCCAAATCCTATCAGATCTTTCACAGTGGGATTCTGTGGAGCATCATGAAGAGTAATGAAGATCCAGTAATAATGATGATAAGTTTCCAATAAAAAGTAGAATCCTCACCCTTTTCTCTGAACGGATGAAGTGGCGTACATCTCCGTGTTTCATATAAGGCAGTACCACTAGGGGGAGCCCTTCTTTAGGCAGCATGATGCCCAGCAGAGACAGAATGTTAGGGTGATGGAAGGTTTTCATTATTATTCCCTCGCGTAAAAACTGATCCACCTCTCTGGGATCCGAAATTCCTGACCAGACAATAAATGCTATTATTAAAACATAAGTCCCGAAAGAATAGAAAGAATGAGCTGGTTTTGGTCACCGGATACGTACTGTTGAGTGATTTTACCGCACAGTGGGTCTCTTGTTTGTTGCTGTCAATTAAATATCCATGATAGACTGTGCCAAAGTGTCCTGCAGTTCAAAATATATACACAAAATCAAAATTCACAGAACACAAGTGAATATTTGTATATTAATGAATAAATAATGTATAAACTGACTAAAGAAGTTATCACCTGATCATTTGTGTTTCCTATATAAACTAACATACTTTGATTAAGGACTGGCTAATTAAAATTACACTATTTTCCCCTTCTTTACACTATGCAATACAAATGACACATTTACACGTTTTGGCCTCTAAGGTTCTGTCAGACAGAACAACATGGATGTGAAAGAGATACAGAGGAGGAGGTGATGAAGTCGACATTCGCTAAAGCCCATTTATATACTTGATTGTTATGACACATTCATAAATGGTCCATATGTGGATACATCCAAGCAAGCTAAATCTTCCATTTGATACCACCCCACCTTCTCATGCTAATGTCAGTGTGCTAAATAGAGTCGCTGGTCTCCTACTCTAGGAGACCAGCGACATAAAGGCAGATTTTGAATACATTTCTCTATGGGAGAAATATAGTCTACCTTAACCATAGCCTTATACAGTAATTGCAATTAGTTGAAGCTACAATAAATAAATAACTTTCCAAAATCAAGTTTACTGTTTTCTCTATAATAATTTAAATATCTGAATGATCTGTTCTGTTGCCTGGGACTTTAAGTTCAGGAAAAGTTAAAGCCACTTCAGGGCGGAGCAGAGGGAGGAGAAAGGGAAATGTCTTGAACATTGTGTTGCAGTGCCTTCTCTTTTCATGTATTCATTGTAATTTTTAATAATGTTTTTTTCTTTTAACTTTATCTTGCAGTTTTTGTGTAAATGTGAGCAAGGGACTAATGCACAATTTACTTCGGGATCTACAAAGTATTTATCTTTCTATCTAACTAACTTGTTCGTACACAATTTCACAATCATAAAAGCCCTACCTTTCCCAATGATCTGGTTGGTCTCCAGCCTGAGCATGTCCGCAGGGATGAGGACGTCTTTGACCTCCTCCAGCAGCTCTGAGCTCAGGCTGACCATGGAGATGTTGTCCCGAGGCACAAGGGGCACAGCCAGGTGGTCATAGCTGGCAGCGTACAGTAAGCCCTGGAAGGCCATACCAGAGCCGGACGTCTGACTCGACAGATCCACTGCAGCAGAATGTGAAAAATATATATATGAAATGCTTAAAAAGGACAGAGTCTTAGAGTAATGTTATAAAAAAGAATTCTTTGCTTTTTTGTTTATTTATATTGCTCAACCAAGATATTTTTGATCGTTGTTGAGCTCATGGATGAATGGTGTAATTATAATCACATGTTGTGCCACCAACTAAACAAATCCTCTCTAACTTTGTAGCATTGGGGAGTAGTTTTGAAGCCAAGTAATATATTATTTATATATAATGTGAATTTGTATTATTATTATTATTGTAGTTCCTCTTCTAATTCAACATTTTAATGAAACAAAACAGAAAAGACTTATTTATAATATATACTATATCTATACATAATATATTTATAATGTCTTTTTATATGTCTATATGAATTATAATTTCCAGTGTACTATTTGGCCTTGAAAGGTCCATAACCAGTCCATCAATGAATTGTTAGCACAATCTAAAGATGACAACCAACAGAAACATTCTACCTCGTCTGTAGTCACCTGTAGGAGAAATTTGATAATTGCTGCCCATTCGACTCCGGGAAATCATTGTGGACAAGCGGTTCTCAATATTAGCTGAAAAAATACAAGTAAAAGAAGGTTAGAAAAAACATTAAATAAAACATTTTTTATATATATGTTTGTATTATTAAGACAATATACACAACCACACTACCTCTGTTTTTCTTTCTCAAATGTTTCATGACACCTAATGCAAATAACGCTCCCACGACTAAAGCAAAGAGGATTCCCAGCAAGACTCCAACGATCACGGTGCTGTTGTTGCCTTCATTGATGAGCACTGTCCCCACGTTGTGCTCTTCTCCGTTCACAATTACCTTTAGCAGACAATACAAGTGATAATAGAGTTCAGATTACATAAATAGACAACTATGCAAATAATTAACATGTGTATATAGAGTACTCTGTGTGTAACATGTAAATCAAAACAGAATGCAGTGGTTTCAAAAATGCATTTTCTCCATAAACGTAAGTTTGTAGTTGTGTTCATGATGATGAAGCTGCAAAGTGCCCCCATTACGAAATAACAATATTCTTATAAAAGGTTTGGGGCTGAACAGCTGCCTGTTGAGTAATGACCTACATTAACACAGATGAACTCGGAAAATTAAACGATACAAATATTTTTGTTGCTTTTACTTCATTGTACAAAGTAAAACTAATATGTGACTATTTATATTTGGCTCACAGATTGTAAAAATATGAGAAATGAAAAAATGTACTATAAGCCAAAATCAACAAAATCATTACAAAAAAGTCTTTGCATATGTCACTTTGCATCTGAGTTTGTCCTAAACAAGTCCATTTTATATTGATTGAAGATGTTTTTCAGTGATATCGCTTGCTGTGTTTATTCCCAGCTTTACTGTGATTTCTGTGTTTTGTGAGCAGAAGCATCCTCACGTTGACTGGCAGTCCTTCTGTGGGAATGACAACTCCTTTAGGGATTCTGCAGGTGAGCTCGTTGGACAAAACCTGAACGTTACAATCCACTCCTCCAATCGTCATGACGATCTTCATACAGGTGTTCAGCTTGTGGTGCTAAAAAGTAATGAAGTCAATAATTTCTTGAACACATTAACTTACTTGTTTGTTATGAAAAATGTAAATGTGTTCATAAATAATCAATGTGTGGATAGTTTCGAGAAAGTTACACCTTCCATTTGATAACATGCAGTGTTCCTCCCCCGGGATTAGACTTGCTCTGTTTTGTATACCCCAAATTCTTAAAAGCACCAACCCTGTGGAGTATGAGGTTGAGCAGCCTCCTGAGAAGCCAGAGTTTGGGAACTGCTGCTGGAGAGAGTTGATGCCACTCACAGTTAACACGTATTGTAACTAAACTGAGGAACGTTCCAGGTAACGCCATAGAGCAACAGTTACACGACTTTTGATGTTCTTATCTCGTGCTGTGTACTCCTCATTCCTACTGTTCTATAAATGGTGATGCAACAGTGACATAATAGTGCACTTTCTGAAGTAGTAGTCGATGAATGTCTGGTCAGTTGAATACATACGTGCAGTGACACCTCTGTGTCCCCTGGCTTGAGCAGTAACAGACGGTCATCGTTCTCAAAGGGGATGACTTTGGCGTCGGGATGATAGTCGAAGCGGCCAGGCCACAGGAAATCCTTTCCGTCCATGTGAACAGACAGACGTCCTGAGTCCGACTTATCCTGAAGCAGATCCTCCGGAAACACTGGAGTCCTGCACTGCATATGAGAGGCATTCACTGGGCCACTGCAAACCTGGACACACATGTGAAACCTTATGTTTAGGTCACTCTATTCAACCAGCAACATTTGGCTTTACAATTATCAATTATATTGATAAAATATCATTTTCAAATTATAATTAAATTTTACTAGTTACCAAATTGTAGTGTTATTAACAATCTATCAAGCTTTATTTAATAGCTAGATGTAATAACTAAAATGATAAAAAAGCAATATAACTCTTGGTCAGGCTTTCATCTTACCAAACTAAAAAAAAAATTCTCGTTTGCATTAGTTTCTTGAGCAATCTTTCAAACTCACATAAATAGAAGAGTAATGATCTGCAACCAAGCACTACGCTCTAAAAACCAAAATGCAACACATTCAACACTTACTTGTTTAAGGGGAAAGGATTTCTGCAGGGAAGGGTTGCGTGAGTTGTAATGAATGACAGTTTTGTGAGCGGAAGTCAAGTTGTTGCCCTGGATCCACAGTTTGGAGCCGCTATAGTGAAAACAGATTCTACTTATTCATCATATTACAATAAATAAAAAATAAAGTCACTCCAGTAAACCTGATCATTTTCCACCCTACCTTTTAAAGCTGCAGTTCGGCTCTATGGAGGTGATGGAAGGATTTATTCTGTAGTCAAAGTGTTTGGAGCTGTTCACTTTAAAATTATCAATAAACACATTGACAGGGACCTTGCCCACAGCCGTTGCAGACGCACTCTGGCACTCGATCAAAGAGGACGACTCACTTTCATCTTTTGCACTGAGGAAACATAAATATACGGATATTAAAATGAAAGTGAAAATAGTCTACAATAGATATAATGATGAAATTTAGTTATTGCAAATGTCTCCATTGTGAGATAAAAAAAAACATTGTTTTATTTTATCGTATTTACCGTTTAATGATACACGGCTTATCTCCAATAAGGACTTGCTGGTTGTTCCCACAATTCAGATAATTGCCCTTAAGTGTCACCAACGTTCCTCCAAACATGGTCCCGAAGTCCGGTGTGACTTCAGATAAAGTTGGCAACTGTTTTGAGAAAAGTATTGGATTGTGTGCAAGAAATGGAAAAAATGTGTCATGTAATTGGTCTTACCACAAAAGACAAGCCCAGAATTTGAGTTTGGCCTTGAATGGTGAAGCGGCCCGGCCCTGACGTCTCTTGCACTTGTAGAGTAATATTTACATTATTCTTCGGCCTGTGGTTGTGCATCTTACAAACCAGTCTGTTTTATGAAACACAGTAATATTATTGGTCAAGAAAAGGAATAGTAGGTTGATCATTTAATACATTTTAAAAGTAGATATTGCACATATCAAAAGTGGTTTCATTATTATTGCACACTCAATATTGTTGTCAAAAAATGTATTCAGGTCACAAGGTTTCTGCCTTTCCTCAGATAATTTGTTTCATTTTCTCTTTGAATAACAATATTGATATACAGTATGTGATAAAATATGATATTACCCAGAGGAAAAATATAAACGAATGAAGACATGAAACAACACAAAATAATATAGAATATAGAATGTAGATCTAGTATGTAGAATTGTGTTTAGTCAAATTAAATGTCTGAGAGGAAAGTGAAATGTCTACACTTCTCATTCATAACTGATCATTTATTTGAAAGGTCCTCCTGTTTTGTATGACTTACTTTGTGCTGCTGCTCTGTGTGGGCAGAGGGGAGCAGGAGCCTTCTGTCCCCACAGTGATCATGTGAGTTTGGTCAGTGATGCTCAGAGACGGCCGTGTCACGAAGTCAAATCCACACAGCGTCAGTTCAGTCTCCCCGCCAGCAGGGGCCACTTTAGGGTAAAACTGCAACAACAACAAAATATATTATTTTATCTATTATTTCATCATGTGTCATTCTGTGGCAACAGCTTCCCCGACCACAATCCATCACACAGTCGCATTTCTAAGGTGACAGCATAATCGTCTACACATGAGTTAGACGGTGAACATAGGGCTGATCTCAGTTTGCAGAAAGTGCTAGTTTCCATAGCAACACACTGTTTACTTGCAGCAGTTAGCATTTAGTTTTTCTGTATTTCATTACCCAGTTTTACCATGTAAGTAATCTTTATTTATATAACGCATTTTTACAGACCAAGATCACCCAAAGCTTTTTACAATGTTCAGAGTTCAGATATTTTTAATTCACTCCACACAGTGATGACAGAAGCAAGACGTTGAACACTCTGGCACATCAAAGCCCCAAGTAACACCATTCATTCACTCACTCATTACATTCACACCTATCGTGCATGTTTTGAGTGGTAGGGGAAACCGGAGCACACGGAGGAAATCTATGCAGACACAGGAGAACATGCAAACTCCACTCAGAAAGGCCCTGTTCCGACCAGAATTCGCACCCAGGACCTCTGTGCTGAGAAGCGAGAGTGCTATCCACTCAGCCCAGATGGAAGATAAAAGATGAAAAACATACTGTATGAATTACTTAATCGTTAATAAAAAGCATTGAAAACCAAAAACCTTTTTGGGGTATTTTTTCAGAATTTCATCATTTCGAATGGGAGCCTTAAAATTTACTGCTTTGGGAGTTGTTGTACATTGAGAATTATGGTAGTCCTAGTGTTTAATTTCTCCTGTGTGAGATCAATAAAGTTGATCTTATCTTATATTATCATAATAAGGTGAAAACAGGTTGCAGTTGATAATCGTGAGGTACCTCAGTGATGACGGGGGAGCAGGTGTCCTGGCTCCAGTGTGAGCTGCACTCATGTTGTCGGGAGCAACCACCAGAACACCAGCCACACTTCATGAAGAGGGGAGCGGTCAGACACTTAGCGCACGTGATGAAGTGAGTGCAGCCAGGGCCAGTGGAGGGCACCTTGAACAGCTGAAATAACAGGTTCATTGTATTTGAAATTTGCAGTAAAACCCCTTCAAGGGGTGACAGTGGCTCAGTTGGTAGAGCATTGGCCTTTGGGCCTGAAGGTCATGGGCTCAATCCCATGACACTTAACTGAAGTTCCTGCTGAAAGACCAAGTCTGTGTCTCCATTGACAGAGCAGCCATCTTCCTGTGGACCCACCACCCGCAGGAGGATCAGCGAGGGTCTGGTGCTATGAGCATTGGGTGGAAGCTCTAAATGCCCAAAATGAAACCCAAATGAAAATGAGGATATAAATAAAACAAGGTAAATAAAAAAGGACAGGTAAAAGTACAGGAATAAAAAAGGTTAAAAAGTGCAGGTAATAATTGTTTGGATTTCTTCAAAAATAATTGTCACTGTGAAATTGATAATTTTAAGAGACTGTACACTCAAATAAATGACTGGGAAAGTGTTAAAAATATACTGTAGGGTAGTTTTGTATATGTTCGGTTCACAAGATTCCAATACTCTGTGGCACAAATATAACTAGAGGAAAGATTATGATTTGTTGGTGTATTATGTTGAGTACCTTTTAGATGGCAGCTTTTGTACATCTGACACACATCAAAATGCTTAAAAATGTAACATCAAAACTTGGATAAGTTTGAGGCCCTAATGAAAAAAATATAGTTCAACATTTGAGTAGTTCTTTAAAAAAAAAAAATCTCAGCCTTTTGCATGAACATTATGGATTTTTAAAACTAAGGATATTTGGTATAGATATTATGACCAAAGAACTCTCATTATCGTCATGTGTTTAGATACAATGTTTTAGTTCCATCCAATCAAAAGGATGAGGATTATTCGGTTCACCTTGTTTCCGACCACGAACAGAAGGGAGTCCTCGGTCATCACTGCGGTTCTTGACACTTGAGTTTCGCCCAGAGAATAGTTTGCGTAAACTGTGCGACTGGACAATGTCAGAATAATCTGAAACATAAACAAAAGTCTGTGTCACACGATCGGCACAACACCACAGTGAACACAGCAGTGTCGAACTAATGCAGAATATGCACAACTCATTCGTCTTGTTTATTTGTCTTACATTTTACTAAAAGTAAAGGACTCATTATAAGTTGGAAGAGTATATTTAGATACAAACTCACTATTGCTTTAACATCCTCCCATTGGAGATTATAGTACAACAACCCACATTATTAAGACTTAAGAAAGATACATTATCAAAATTTGAAGGTCTATTCAGGTCCTTTCCTTTACATTGAAAATGAAAGACAAGGTTCAAACATTTATGGATTCCACTCTGGTGTTTTCATTCTCCAAATGTTAAGTAATTTCTGGAGTCTCCAGCTGGTTACTTTTTTCAACTGGTAATCTAATCATGGTTTTTTATCATTTGGTTTCTGAACATAGAAGGACGCCTGGGGTCAAGGGGAGCTCATATCCACTGCTGTGTGCCTTCAAAGGTCCACACCACAAGCAAATCAAATACGGATTTCAAACGTTTTAAAGATTTATACGTATGTATTTGTAAAAAATGTTTTTTTTAAATGAAATCTTTAGTAAAGGTAGGTCATAAGATATTTTTCTGTAAGGAGGCTGCAGTGCTCTAGGCTTTATCTATTTAACGAATGAATATTTAATTACCTCCACATAGGTAAAGTGATCAGTGGCGTTTGTTTGTGAGCAACCGACCTCAATGCTTGGGAAAATGTTTGCAATGGTCCAGTGAACAAGTGATTCATTTTGGAGGTGATCCAAATCGCATCGTCAGGAGTTTTTTTTAAGAAAAAAAAGGAACTTGCTGGTTGTTCCCACAATTCAGATAATAGTCCTTAAGTGTCACCAATGGCCCTCCAAACATGGGCCCAAAGTTCGGTGTGAATATAATTAAATTTGGCAACTGTTTTGAGAAAGGTATTGCTGAATTTTGTGCATGAATGGAAACATTTTGTACTGTAATAGGTCGCCTCTTATACATGGTACTTTTTCAGCAAAAACAAAATAAATAATCTAATAATCTAAATTAACTCAGGAAAGGTTAAATTATTTCCTTTCTCATTGCATATTGTTTTTTTTTTCTGGGTGTAATTTGTTAGGACAACACAAACACATAATTTCAAAGTTTGTACCTGTAATATTCTTCCATCTGATGTCCCAAAGTGTCCCAGAGTGAGCTGTTCGTGTATGGTGATGAGAACTGCTGTGAACTGGACGCCTCTCATCTCACTGTTAAATACATCCAGTCGGTAAAACGGCTTGGACACCATCGTGGGCATCAATGTGCACGTACTGTTAGAGTTCTGAAGAGAATAAACAAAGACAAAAGAAATTAAACTTTGCTTTTTACAGCTGCGACACCTAACTTTTCAACTAATACCCAGTACATTTTGCTTGTCTGAACATAAAGTGTTGTAAAGTATAACGTTGTGAACAAATCAGAACACACATGATGTCTTTATCTTAGTAGAAGCTCTGTGAATCACTTTTAATGCTTGAGAGCTGATTGGTTGAGTGAGGAAGGGCCACTCTTGTAAAATGTTCTGTTTGAAAAGGTTGATCTTAAGATGTCCCAGAGGCTGAAAAATCTACACATACAAAAAGTGGTGATAGAACCAACTGTTTTGAGAGCGGGGAGCTAGTTAGATGGATTCTCTACACTTTTTGTGGTTTGAAAGTTAGGTACCCCAGCATTGAACTTGTGTTACAAGAAACTCATGTGTTGGCAAGATGTTACTTTTAAACACAGCCTAAAGGATTGTAATTCATTTACAGCGGAAGTGCAGGCCTGTAGCAGTGTCAACATGCTGTGAACAGAGTAATAAAACTACAGTCTTCAACAGTTTACTTTGAGTCTCATCTGCACAGACTGTTAGAACTCGGCTCTCTCCTTACAATGAATCTTCTTCAGTGGGTGTCTGTTTTGGGAAATGACTCAGTAAATGTTTACTATTCAGTCAAAGGGTAATGGTGGGCGACCTTCTTTTATCTTTGCATTACATCATACAAATAGCATAGGCATAATTCAAACAATTTGAATAAAATAGATGATATCATAAAAGGGTTGTCATTTTATATAAACACTACAAAAACTAACTTGGAAAAACAGGTGGAGCCTTTTAACTCATTGACTGCCAGCCATTTTTTGATAGTTTCACTGATTGCCAAGACCCACAGAATATTATGTGCTATGACTACGTTAAATGTGAAACCAGATTCTGAAAGACTGGATTGTCTATTTTCATCATCACAGAAAGGTTTGTTTTTAGCTATTTTTGTTGTCCTATAATCCCCAGTCAAATAGAGGGAAGTTTGACAGAAATCACCAGTTGCAGACAAATAAGTCAATGACAGTCAACGAGTTAAGCATGTTGTTCTCCTGTGCTGTGTTATAATGTTGTAATTAGTAAAAATGTGCACTGAAGCTTCTGACAACTGAACTGGAATTTATGGTTTTATTGTTGGATTACAGGGAAGCAACAGAGGAGGAGCTATGACAATCTTTACAACCAACAAAATGCTCATCTGTGGAAGCTGAGGACAGTCAAGGCCCAGCGGTCTTCTGCCCGTTCAAATGAAAGGCCTTTTCTCATGGCAAGTGCAACTGACCTTGAGTAGTCAGTCCAGACCAGTCTTCTGGTCTGGAGTACCCCGGCTGGTCTACCATCATGCAGGGACCCAGCTTCAGCTAACAATATCAATTCAGTTTGTCATCATGGATGCATTATATTATCAGGTTCCAGATAATATAATACATCCATGACGACTAACTGAATTGATATTTCTTGCAAGAAGCCTGACTCAATAAAAAAGAGAATGAAACAAAATGATACATATTATGTGAGTATGTTGCTGCCCAGAAAGAAGCCTTTTTACCCGTTTGATATATTCAGACCATTCTTTTCTAAATTTGTCTTGTGATTGGGGAGAAGCGGGTGCTGCCAGCTGATCTGTAAATTGGCAATCCTATTTGATAAGATAAGAAAACCTTTCCTTGTCCCACAGAGGAGAGATTTGCAATAATACAAGGTATATTAACACTTTGTAAGTAAATGATTACCCATGTACAGACTATGACTGGGAAATGATATGACTCAACACACTTCAAAATGTTGATCTAATGTAAAAACAGGAGGTGGTAAACTAAAGGTAAACATTCCAGCTCTCAGTAACAAAGAGTCCTGTCAGAGCATGCCCACGTCTGTCGCTCCAGACCAGTTTGATCTTTTCACTCAAACCATTACATTGTTTCAAACCTTTCAAAAAATCACAATCCAACTTTCACTGCAGCTGCAAACATCAATAACTAATTAAAGGTGAAGCAGATTAGTAGCAAGGCAGGTATGTGCTGCATGCATAATACAGTAAAGCTGAAGTACCTAACTTCACACCACAAACAAACAATGTACCGGTAATGTAATCCAAGTTACCGCTCAAAACCAGTTCCATCACTGTTTTTTTTGGCCTCTGTCACATGTTTAGATCATTATTTTAAGCCAATCAACAGTTAGTACCTAAAGTATAAAAAGTGTTCTAACAAAAGACAGCATGTGTTGTGGTCAGATTTGTTGTGGTCAAAATGTTTTTTTTTAGTAAGTAAGAATCTCCAGCTTTTTTTTCTTTATGTTCACATACTATTTATTAGTATAACTAAACATAAGTAAACCAATCAAAGTGGGTAACATGCCAAAATATATATAGCATATTTCAAGAATGAAAACGCTGTGTTTCAAACTTCACAACACAGAACAGGACTGAGGACCAACAATAAGAACCTTCACTACAAAGACCTAATAAATAATTCAAGCCTGAGTCCAGGATGACCAGTGGTTTGTCATAGTTTCTATTGGATTTGAGTCCCATTTGTCATCGCTGCCTTTTCCTCTGCCTCTGCTGTTGTGGTGCACCTCTTTAATATTATCTCCATTGATGGCATTTTCTGGTTACTATGCTGATTTGAAAACAAAACTTTGCTGCTGTTTTGAAAAGCTTCTAATGATAAAAAAAATAAAAAAATAAATAGCATAACATGTTAAATGCCTTTAATTCATTTTATTCTAATTTAGCTATGTGAAGTTAGTTATACAAATCTTGGTTATTACAGGGGAAAGGTGGTGATAATCCACATCTTTCATACATTATTAATGCTTTATCATATTTGTGTGTGTGTTTTACTTGGAGACGCTGCTGGTGATTATGGTTCTTTTGCAAATTTGTAATTATACTATTCATCGAAATTATAGTTTAAATTGTTTTGACACTTTTGGACATACTGTTGGCTACCTACTGTGGATGCATTACTGTTTAGGGTTAGGGAAGAATCAAACATAAACATTTGAAGTGTGTAGGATTGAAGAACTACCATGCTTCCTGTTCTCTTAAACTTTTATTAGTGGTCCATGTTCACGCTGCCCCAGTTTAAAATCCTTGGTTTTATCAGTAGATTTATGACCGCTGTTTGCTCGCACACATTCCTTTCGGGCTCGAGGACAGTCTCGGCACCACACCTCTGTATTATTTTATAGTAAACCATTTTGTGCAGCGACTCAAGTTGATGAATTGGCTCAAACTGAAGTTCTGAACAGAATAAGAGTTGCGTTTCAGGTGCAGGTCAGTGCTCTGAGTCATCGGCCCCTCCCAGGTCTAAATCTTTGAACACTCATACACCTGGAACATTTTACCAGGAACGTAAACTACTTCAAAAGTTTCCTTACTGCAATTTACAAATTTATTTTAATCTTTTGTATAGTTTTGTATTGAAATAAGCAATAAAGTGGATTGGATTGGATTATCATAAACAAAACAGACTCGAAACATGCAGATTGTCAGTTCTTAAAAGTCCTGTTGAATCATGTTTGTGGCCAATGTCTGAATAATTGTTGGAGACACAGGAGTCACTGGAGTGGGCAACTGTCCTACAATAACAAGCCATTCTGTTACACAACTTCACAAATCCTAAAAAAAAAAAAAAAATACCTAACGACTGAGAGCTTACACAAACTCTCCTAAAAACTAATCATTACAGAAAAAATATTATTATCATTATTAGTATTATTATTATTAGTTGTTGTAGTAGTTGTGATTATTGTTCTATGTGCAATAGTTGTGTAAGTATAATCAGTTAAGAATTGTCAATACTAGCAGCACATGGTAATATTTGATAAATTGTTTATTTTGTGTCTGTACGCCATGACAACAGTAGTTGAATGAAAGAGCTCACCTCATGTGGGCAGTTCTCACACGTCTGGAAGTGGCACAGGCCCCTGGACAGCTGCTCTGTTCCAGACGTGCAGCAAGACTCCACTCCCTTCTCTATGGCCTGATTCGCTTGTTTCAATGAAAATAGGCACAACATCGACTCTCTTCCTGTATGTCCTGCTTCACTGACTGGAGAAAACACCCCGTAGAGCACCTTTTCATTCACATCCAAACCCAGTTGTTTCGCCAGCTCGCCTCCGACATGTCCATAATAGGCGGCCTGTAGTCCGTTGTACACCACGTTACTTACAGCTTCCCTCCTCCTCCGTTTGGGGACAAATCGACATTCAAGCACCACTTCTCTGTACATCCAAACCTCATTAACGTCCACAGGCAGACGGCCGAGGTGCGTGCGGAAAGGAGATTTGCTTTTTGTTGCATCCTCTCGTTGCAGAGATAGAAAGTACACAAAATCCTCGGTGGAAAAGCTGTAGATGTAATCGATTTTGTATGATTGTCTAAAATCAGGACGCACTGTCAGTCCACTCATTACCAGCTCAAATCCATCCTCAGTAGAAAGTGGCCTGAGCACTGAGAGGGACCGTCTCGGATATTTTTCAGTCACTTTATCATTGACTGTATTTGCCACAAAGAAAAGGGAGGTGGCACCTTGTTCCGCTATTGTCACAGTTGTCCCAAGTGGGCTGGCGATACAATCCGGACAGCGAGATGGATCGTTCTGTGATGATTTATAAAGACACATAGGTTTTGTCTGTGGTTCCATATAGTCAATCATGTAACATGACCCGTGTTGAGTGCTCCCACACACATACAGATAGGGGTAAAGAGATCCAGCAGAATCCAGGAGTAAAACTTCATTATCGGTGTCCACTGGGTTGGCAGGGTCTATTTCAATTTCACACAAATTGCAGGTTTGACAATCCGGGCTCCCAACAGGACCAGTTTTCACATCCCAAACTTTAAGGAAGTCATTATCAATGCTTTCAATAATATTCTGAGATCCAATATATATCTGTTTTTGATCTGTGTTTACCACTATATTTTGAATGGGCTTTTCCGTTTGGTAGTAAGTGAGCTTTGGGTAGATTATACTGAAATCTTCCTGCTGATGTACAACATTGGGACATTGCTGCTGTCCCAGGACACTCTGAGATATCCATAGTGTTATCCATAGTAAGATGGTCCACTTGATCATCTCCAAGCCAGTCAATATGAGGCGTGTAAATGTCACCTACAAGACACGGTCTGCAATGGAAACATTCTGGAACATCAGCAGGAGCTCTGTGGAAGATCACATGTAAGTTTTCAATAAAGAATACATCGTGCTAGTATAAGTTTAGAATAGTGACAACATTAGAAAATCTTGTATGAGAACAGGAATCTAAAATGATGGTGATGTCATAGGGTCTGCCACTCTTCTCCATGAACAAGTTGGCATGTTGAGTATTATCCTTTTTATTTGCATGTCACCAGTTGAATAATACATGGATTTATATTCATATAGCCCATGTTCGAAGCTATAAAAAGCATTAGTGTTTGCATTTGAAACACAATTAACGGTATGAAGCTATATTGCAGAATTATATTCCTGCAATATTCCACGCAACAGGGAAACAATCAAGTGGTATTTTCCACCGGACAAATTACTACGCCAACTCCAGCTATTACATAATTATGATAGTCATCAAGACTTTTCTTTACAACTCTATTTAATTATTCCTCTCTAATGATAATTTAGGCATTACAAAGTGTTCAAGAGGGGTTTGCTTATACCACAGTGTGTAAAAGTGAAAGCGCAGGTGACTTAAAAGCTCACGGCTGAAATAATTTATTGAGGTAGGAGACAGGACAGGACGTGTTGGAGCTCGTGGAGTGAGTGTATGGAAATGCAGAGAGTAGAGAGAATGAGGAAGTTTTGAGTAAACACATGTAACGTGTTGACTGTTGTACACATACAGAAACGTTTTGTTGCGTTTGGTGGAAAATAAACCATTTGTGTTCAGCGTGTTCCTCCTGCGCAGTAACAGTGTCTTGGGTTAAGTCATTCATGAAACTTGTTATAACGTTACAAAAAATATAACTGAATGATACCACACCACATATGGGCGGCCTATATGTTTTCTCGTGATAATTTAATCTCATCTTTGATTTGACATAAAATCTTGTGAAGGACTTACCTGGAGCGCGCTGAAAGACTGGCACAGATTACGCACACGCATCTCCAGCCTGAAGTTGGCCATCAACTTTTCTGCGTACACGGATAGGGCTGTTACTGCGCCTTTTCAAAATAAAACGTCATGCGAGCGCTGCTTACTCAAAACTGATAAATAGACCAAGACCCACGTTTTATATCAGAGCCATTAATAACATAGGCTTGGTTTTAAAGTAGGGAGAAGGCTTAGTGTCTCTTTGAGTATGTTTTTCATTTTATAAGCAAGCATCTCAAAGTGTTAATTCTTCGCCAGGTTCAAAGTCCTCCCACAGTGACGATACAACATCATATGGTACAACTCACTTTTACGTCACAAAAATAAAAAAGCTGTAAAAATAGCTGTACATATAGTACCTTCGCAAGTATGTAAAAAATAATCTAAGATAACTATTGCATGTCTTGGATTAGTTTGCATCCCTTTAATGTTAAAGTGAACTTTCTTTTGGGTCAAACAGAATGTATTGTTATGAAAAATAAAAATAATCTTAGGTACCTCCGATATTACAATAGATCAATGGGTACCTTTTATCCCACACCTCTTCAAAGCCTACATATTGACTTTGATATAGCAGCAGTAGTAATACACAAGCTATTTTTTATTATTATATTTTGTTGACTTGCAGTGTTACTATTACCAGATGTGTCAAAGAACTTTGTGCTCAGAGTTGGGAATATACATAATTTGTGTTTTTGTCCTCGGAAGTCGTGATTGTTTTGTGAGGCTTGATATGGGCTTGATATGGTCCATTGAGCCGCGCCTGGGACAAGGAAGTAAGGAAACATTGCGAAATCTATACTTTGACTGCTCCAAAAATAATATGTTAGTGCAGTTTCCTCTGTGCAAAAATGTAACTTGACGGAAACTATCTTATCTTTTTTTTCCAAGGAAGTGCGCTCTGTGTGTTTGCAGAGTGCATGGCTTTAATATGAGTAAAAGAGCAGAAGAGCGCAAACTATGAGAGGAATGTCCCTTCTGCAGCTGATCCTCCACTTCAGCCTCACTGACCTAATACAATCTGCACTAAAACAATCACACTGCCATTACATTAGAGCCATTGTGGGGCCTGGCCTGGGAATAGTAAAGATGATGCTGTTGACAGAGATCCAAGTTAAACTTCTACTTATGAATTCAAAGGTCAAGACGCGTCTGAGTAATTTATAATGTTCCAGACAGTATTTCAACATTCATTCATTGGGCAGGCAGGGGGACTGAAGCCTCCTCCACACTAAAAAAGAAAGACTATCTTCATGGTTTGTTCTATTATCTTGATTAATCACGTATACGCTCATAGGCTCCATTCTACCTCCAGATGCCTTTGTGTGTGAAGTTTGCATGTTCTCCCCATGTCCACGTGGTTTCGATAGGTCCGGATTACGCCTCCCGCATGGTGACCCTGCTCCAATCACTGTGGGGTGTGACAGAAAAAAAAATGCCCTCAACATTTAAGTGCTTTGTGACTCAATCAAGACGTAAGTAGATTGCTTTCATACTTACTGGCCTATTATAAAATATCACAGCACACTTTATGACCAAAGACACTCTTGTGGTTTTCATTAATTCATTCACAGATTATAATAAGGGCTTTCTATATTATGAACTAAACAGCCAATCAATCGACAGGCTGGATTGGTTGCATCTTAGTGCTTATGATTATTATGATTATGATTGTTTTTATTATTATTATCTTTATTTGTGAGACTCGAAGTCTATACATGATTAAATAGAACCAACATACTTACAGTTGTCATAAAACAAAATAAACTTGGCATCACTGATGGACAAATATTTCTAACTTTGCCTATATTTGTAAATCTATTGTGCTTAAATATTTTTACTCATTTCATTGGTAAAAGAAGTGAAATGGTTGCACCTATACAATTGCTCAAGTGCTATTATTCTGAAACGTCTCTAAGTATACTGAGTCCCAGTCTGAATTAGCTTCCTCTTTTTTTCCAAAGACATGAATCATTCTTGACAATATCCAGGCACAACTAACAGTGACTGGACGTAATCTTCATAGCTGTGACGTCCACAGAAGGATATGATACGGTATTATCAGTCCAAACGTGCAGCACTTTGGGTGGGGCGGCTGGACTAAAGTGCTTCTGTCTCAGGGGAAATACTATAAAACATTCATTAATAATACATAACACTTTCATGTCACCGCATTAGAACTGAGATGGTTTGAGAAACTGAGATTTTCAAATATAATTATTATTGTGACGCACAGTTGTGCTTGAACATTTACAAACCGAGCCAGAGATTTTGACCATATTTGAACAATATGTGACACTGATTATTTTTCCCCACTCATTGTTAATAGTTGTGTGAAGCCATATTTTGTGAAGTGTTTTCTCTTTAAGTTATAACTAAAATGATGAAGACTTTACAAGCTGTTATAGATATTAAAGGGTCAATACACAGGGGAAACTTCTGATCAGGGTCGGAAGAGTTCTTTCTGTGTATTGTTTATGTTTATTTGACAATAAATCCATCTATCCATCGATTCATCCGTCCAAACAGACGCCCAGACTTCCCTGTCCACACACACTTCCTCCAGCTCAATTGTCTCTCAGTCATTACCTAAAGCTCAAAAGCTCATGACCATATAGGTCAGTGTGGAAATGTAGATTGACTGGTACACTTCTGTGACAAAAATAGTAAAATAAATTTGTAACTCCGTTATTATTCAAGATCTCTGAAAGATGCCCCCAAAAAAATTCCAAATGCTGCCGAGGTCTGTAAACTGTACTTTCAAGCACAACTGTAAGAATGAGAGACATCTTGCATTGAAGTACAAATTTCATATTTCAATAATAGCATTTTGGGTTAACAGCTTACAGTTTTTCCTAAATCTTATATTGCTTAGTTTTATCTTATAGAAATTAGAGCCTGAACTCCTAGATAGTAAAATAATCACCTTTATGTTAAACCATGAAAACAAGATAAATATACAGAAGGAATAAAGAGCACACATAGTTGAATTTTAACTCCAAAGTTTTATTTCATTATATTATGAATTTGTTTTATTATCTATTATCAGAGATTAGAGTGCTCTTATTTCCTCCATTTATTCTGCTGTAATGTGCTCAGCAATGTGCGCAATTTCATTGTGGGACAAACAAAGTTTTAGCTTATCTTATCTTAGAACTCCAAGAGTAGTCAATTTGACGGCTTTTAGTTTTGGAAGAGTAATTACATGGCGTATGTACATTTTGAGTCTTAGTAACTTTATGACTTATTCTGTCTTTATGTGTAGTTTATTTCTATGTCGATATTTCAGAAATTATATCTTCTGTGAGAGATTCTACCTTTAACTCCTCGGGAAGAGCAGACCTAGTTACCATAGCAACACGTCGTTTACTGTCAGCAGTTAGCATTTAGCCTTTGTTGTATTTCAAGTTTTATTCACCAGTTTTTGCACTTTAATTTAAAGTTGAGTAAAGGTAAATACCTTTTAAATTACTTACATTTATCTGATGAACATTTTTGGGTACATTTATCAGAATTTCATTGGTATAAATGGGAGTTCTAACTCTAGTAGTTTCAGAATCCTGGGAGTCTTGGTGTAATGTATTAGTCAGTCCTCTACTGCCCTCAAGTGGACAGATAATAATATCATTTATTTCCCGCAAATCGAAAGTAAAGTAATGTACTGTCATTCACTTACGTTTCGTGTCTTCTGAGTTTGGCTCGAAGGGTGTTTCAGGGTATTTCTAAATCAGTACAAAATGGAAACCATTGATGAAGGCTTCTACTCTCGACAACTGTAAGTAACGAACAGCCTTCGTTACACCATTGAAGCGAAATGCATGTACCTGTTCTGTTCCTATATTAGCAGAGGTCTTTGCCTCCATTGATTATAGCAACACAATCAGGGACCAACCCTTCCAGGAGGGAGCCACGGCCTGGGCCAAGAAACAAATGTCATTTATTTTTACGACTGAATAATAATACCCATCACACCAGCGATCATAAATTCCCAAAGCCTGCAATTAAAGTACAAAAAGAACAAAAGCAAGCTAAAATAAATATCATATTTATAATTGTACGTCTATAACTAGCCACAAAACAGCTACACAGCGAGTGCCTGTGTAATATTGTTTCAGGGCCTTATTCTTTTGTACTCACCACTGTAGAAATAGAAACCAAAACTGGGCTGTCACTCAAGTAACTATACAGACCTGCTTTGCTGTTAAAGTTTCTGGAAACTACTGTAACTTAGAGATCACTTACATGATTCTAAAGAACAGTAAAATACATTCTTTACATGAAGATATAAGTTTTGCTTTACTGTGAGAGATAATATCCATGTCAAGGCTGTGGAGATGTAAGCCTCACAGTTTTAAAAAATATAAAATATGATAATAATAATAACTGAATCCAGTGGTTTTGCCAATGTAACAAGCCGTTTAGTCTTACTTCAAGAACTGTAGCATTATTTTCTCATTTCAAGCGACACATTTCTTGTATCTTTTGAAAACAAGATCATTTTGCTTACCTACTTTTGTGTGTGTAATGAAAACATGAAGCTTTTAGACTTTAAATAATCTAATTATAATGTGGCTTGAGGTGTTCCTGGCTGTATAAGAGACATGTTTTATAGTCATAAATAAGAGGTAATATCATTCAGTTTATGGTGAAGTGTCTCTGTTGCAGGTATGTGTTGGGGCGTGAGGCCATGCAGCGGATGGCCTCTGCCTCTGTGCTGATTGCAGGGATGCGGGGGCTCGGTGTGGAGGTTGCCAAGAATGTTATTCTGGCCGGAGTCAAGTCTGTCACTGTGCAGGACGAAGGATTGGCACAGTGGAAGGACCTCTCCTCACAGGTGCATGAACTGTACTATAGGAAAAGATGTTGAAGGTCAGAAGAGGAAACAGTGTAATCTATGTAAACAGTGTTCGTGCAATTGATAAAATGCCTTTTTTTGGCGGCGGGCTGCCTGTCAGAGAATAGTCAATCTATGATGTTTTCAGAGGATAGGTTACAGCATTCTGTGTAGACAGGGCACTAATACCCTTTACCCCAGGGGTGACAATCTTTTTGGACAGGGGGACAATAATAACTTTACTTTTACACCAATATATTTGTTGTTTCAGGGAAACTTTGTTTTTAATTAATCATCTGCATCTGTTTATTTTATTTTATTGCATTCTATTTTAAATCTATTTTTATTATGGTATTTTTATTTTTACTTATATAACTTGAGTTTTGTAAATTATTTTGATAAAATTACAACATGTGCTTACTATAGTACTAGGTCTGAACCAGTATCGGACCAAAAGTAAAAAAGCCTTGTTATTGCCCATTATAGTACCCCATGTGATAGCCTGGCTTACCCCTAGAAGTCACTCTGGTTTGGAAGCGCTGCTATATAGTGTCCAATGGCGAAATAACAAAGAAAATGTAAACAACAATGCAACTTGCAATTTTCCTCACAAATTATTGGTCATTGGTTCATACTGTCTGATTGTTTCATCCAAGTTTTTAATCCTGTGTGGTTTCAGTTTTTCTTGAGTGAGTCCAGCATCAGTCAGAACAGAGCTGAGTGTTCGCTGCAGCAGCTCAAGGCCCTGAATCCTGCTGTCCATGTGTCAATGCACTCTGGAGCTCTGGACCAACAACTACTGCTACAGTTTCAGGTGATCACTGAATAATGCTGAATAATTACAGACCAGTTTTACAGTTGAAAAAATATATAATAGAATAAATGATTGCCAATTCTATCAACAATTGGGAAAGTCTAATAAACCAGATTCTTTCACTTTTAGAATTTAGGAAACATTACAAGTAGCATATCAAAACAATTACATCAGCACTAAAGGCTGTGAATATTTTTTAGCTCTTGATAAAAAGCAAAGCTTTTAAATTCATGCATGTTTTGTAGAAACAACTTTATGCTTAATGTTTGTTTTTGTTCTTTACTCATTGATGCACAAGTATTAATAGAGCCTTCTTGCTAAAGTATGTATTTCTTGTTTCCTTTTGCAGGTAGTGGTCCTCACTGACTCGTCTTTGGATGACCAGAAGAGATTTGGAGACGTCTGCCATTCACATGGGATTAAATTCATTGTTGCAGACACCAAAGGACTCTGCGGGTGAAAACACATCATGTGATCCAAAGATTAGTAAATGTATGTATCTTCCCTGTATTTCACTCTGACACTCTGCCTTCTGTATTCAGGCAGTTGTTTTGTGACTTTGGTGAAGTGTTTGAAGTCTTGGACCAGGACGGGGAGACGCCTGAATCTGCACTGATCCAAAAAGTCTCACAGGTATTTGTCTCTAAAACTCATAATATTTGGTACATAGCTGTGGGGTATTTTGGTTAAAGAGTGCTGGGAAAAAAAATATGTACAATTTATCAAATATGAATACAATGTACAGTACATACATTATATTTACAGCCTACACAACCTAAAATATTATTGAATAGATGCAAAAAACTACGATTAGACAAATGCATCCCGCGGAAATTCAATCTATGGAAGACTACCTGCTCCAGCCCATCCCATCCAGGCCGGCCTCTCACCTTCAGCCTATCGCACAGCCTATTTCCCGCCGACCTTTGCTTGCCAAGCCAGCAGCTTAAAAGCGGTCACTCCCATACCACAGCCCTTTCAAGCCTTGCAACCACCGCCTCCCCACCTCCTCCTCCTCTTCTTCGAGAGCACGCTCTCTCCCATGCTTGCCTGGACGCCACCACTAGTATCGAGGTGCCGGGGGATAAGGAGCTTCGCAGAGCAAGTTCCGCTACCGGGGCCTAGGGTGGATGGATAAAACATTCAAATGCATTTTGCGTCTTGTAGTCTTTCCAGATTGAGAAATTTGAAAGGCTTTCAATTTGTGCTTTAGTTTTTTGAAAAGCCAAATCTATGTTATTTCCATACAAATATAGTTTGACAATAGGCTATGATAATATAATGACTTTCTATATGATATAATTACTACCCCACCCCACCAGCATGTTGCTTTCTAGCTCTATCAAATGTTGAATATAACATGTGTTCCTGACGTATCTGTTGTGTCCAGGGGAATCCTGGAGTGGTCATCTGCAGTGACGATCAGAGACATGGGTTTAAAGATGGAGCTAAAGTGGTTTTCTCTGAAGTTCAGGGCATGACTGAGCTCAACACGTTGCCACCAGTGCAAATCAAAGAGAGAGGTTTGTTTTTCACATTTTTGGTGGTGATTTCAACAAGGAGGACAATTATCAACAGGTAAACATTAAACAAGGCATAACTTTAGCTTTTGATCATGTTATACTGTATTTCTATTGTAATTTACAACTTAAAAGTAATGTTTACTCTCCAGAGGCTGAGATTTGTTTCACTTATGACTTTAACTAGGACTTCAATTAACTTTTTGTGAAACCATTCCTTAATGGTTTGAAACACATGGATGTATGCAGTGTTCGGATAATCTCCAAAACTGAATAATTTAGATTACTTTTATAAATTAATTCAAGTAGACTTTATGCATGTCATGCTCTGCTTTTCCTTGAATTTTTCTTGAACAAGCAAAATGTGTTACTAAAATTCGTGTTTTTTCTTTTTCAATTTGCTTTTAATAAATCATTATATGAGTTTATACTAAAGTTAGCAAAGCAAAAACAGAACATTTGGATGTGTTTTCTAACAATGATATTTGCATAATGTGTTTACTTCCCAGGATCATATTCCTTCAGTATTTGCGACACTTCCACCTTCTCAGAGTACGAGCGTGGTGGGATTGTGACAGAAGTGAAACAGCCGTGCACATTGCATTTTGTAAGCCGTCACATTTGAACTTTATCTCATCCATAATATTGTAAGCAAAACAAATCATCCCATTCCTTTCAGAAATCACTGAGCCAGGCCCTAATGCTGGACCAACTCCTGATAACAAATGATTTTGGGAAAATAGACAGACATAAGACTCTGCATCTGGCCTTTCAAGCTCTGCATGCCTTTGTGCAAAATGAGAACCGACTCCCAAGTCCCCACTGTCAGGTCAGCAGTTTTCAAATATCATGCATTCTTTGGTATCATGTTTTAACTATGCATAAAAAACATACAGCCATCATTGCACATAACAGTTATATTACATTTTGCGTCCTGTATTTCTATTGTTTTTGTGCTGTGCATTGCAACACAAAACATGTGGGACATAACAAAACAAATAGTTTATATCCAATCAATAGTAAGAGTGTTACTTTCTAAACAACCATTTGACAAAGTTGTTGTAGCGCAATAGGGGAATTCATAATTTTTTTATCATATGTCAACTTTAACAAATCAAATATTCTAATACCTGGGGAACATATACCACAAGTAATTGAACTATTTAATAGATTTCATCAAACTAGTTCCTGCCTCTGAAACAGTATTTTATTAGTTAAAAAGAGAGGACAAGAAAACATGTTTTCTAATAAGATAAAACTGTTGTGGTTACTTTTATAAGAACAGTTAAGTACAACTTTTGGCTGTTACCATGCACAAGTCTATGTCTTTGATTCTTTTCACCGTTTACAGTCTGATGCAGATATCATTCTTGATGCGGTGAAACAATTGAATGATGATTTCAAACTTGAAAAACTGGATGAAGCCGCAGTGAGGAGGTTTTCGTTCACCGCTCAGGGCGACCTGGCTCCTCTCAATGCTTTTATCGGGGGCCTGGCTGCACAGGAAGTGATAAAGGTATTTCAGTTTTATGCTAATCTAAGCTGCACAAGCTGGCCTGTCTAGTTTATAGTGTAGTGCATATTTTCAAAATGAATGTGAGGTACAAGGTTGATGTCATAAAATCGTATTTTTCCTGTAGAACATGAACCTAATTAATTTACTCTCAATAATCTTTTTTTTCTGCTCTTTTAGGCTTGCAGTGGGAAGTTCATGCCATTAAAACAGTGGTTCTACTACGATGCACTGGAGTGTCTCCCAGAAGATGACCAAGTAGAAGAAAGCTTATTCACACCAGTGAGTGGGAAACGACAAAGAGTATATTATTGGGATTATAAATTGTAATTTCAAAATGTTATTCTTTCCTCTTTGTATTTTGCAGAAGGGCACAAGATATGATGGACAAATTGCTGTGTTTGGCTCTGATTTCCAGGAGAAGTTGGGGAGGCAGAAGTACTTCCTGGTAAGAACAGCAGAGGGCACTGCAGGCTTTGGCTTGATATGTAAGCTATTACTGCTGCATATTTTGAAATAAACGACTAGTTAAACCAAGGCATAAAATAATTCAAATGAATTACAATTTACTCCAAAACAAAATCAACCTGTGATATGCACTAAATTACAAGTTTCATCCGAAAACATTAAAGTCCTCCATTTCATTCAGTCTTCAAAATTATGTCTTTCAAAAGAGTCGTAACTTAATTATTATATTATGAATGTTTTACTCATAAAGTATAGTCCATATTTATTTAAAAGTAGACAATAATAAATGTAGTTATTTGAATAGTAGTATTAGTTGTGTTTATTAAAGTGTTAAAAAATTGGTCTCTGTTTATATTTCTTTATTTTTGTCATCCCTGTAGTTATGTGTTCGATTGAATACTTACCTCAAACAATACATTGAGAAGCAAGTTATAGCTCAATTATAATGAATTCGACAACACCGTCTTGAATGTCATTAATGACGAAACAAAAACATGTCAAGATGTTATTTGACCCAAAGAGATTTCTGTTCTGTTGTGGTATTTTATTTTGACTTAATTCCACTTTTAAATCAGATTTTATTGAGCGGTAAACATGTTCAGTTGATCCAAACACATGGATCTACTGCCTCTTTGAAGTGGCCTGGTGTTGGTGATGGCACATGCAGGAAGTGCCCTAATATGGGTGGCATTTCCTGACTCACAGACAACTCACAACACATAAGGCTCATTCTCTATTTCCTCTCAAACTATTATCTTTTCTCTGATGATGTTTGTTTGACACTGAATGCTTATGTGCCCAAATTAACACTTGTTTTTGAAATGTTTAGGTTGGAGCAGGAGCCATCGGATGTGAACTTTTGAAAAACTTTGCTCTGATGGGATTGGGAGCCGGGGAAGAAGGCCACATCACTGTGACAGACATGGACCACATTGAGAAGTCCAACTTGAATCGTCAGTTCTTGTTCAGGTCTAAAGATATTGGGGTGAGAAAACATAATTTAAGAATTGGTTAAAGTTGTAGTCTGACTGCAAAGAGCATGTTTAATGGACCAGAACCACATATATAACAGATAAAATAGTATTGGCTGTCGATTGCCATTTGTAGAAGAGGAAAAGTAGGATTTTTTTTTCTTTTTTTCCTTTTGGATTTTATTATAGTTGTATTTTTTTATGTCTGGAGGTTAGGTACCCCAGCTTTAAGATGTAAAATGCACTGAATCTATAATACAAACAATTAGTATGATATTATCACTACTTATTTGTCTGACATTTTTTTTTTTTTTACAAGGTATACTTGTCTAGATAAAGTTGTCCTATGATTAAACTTGTTTTGGTGCTCAAGGTTATTATTGACTATACTATTTTTAATGCTAACAAAAAACTGGAAAAAGATCTAACTCTATGTGGAACTATCAAAACTCCATAATTTGGAATGTTTTTGCACACTTGCCAAATGTCATATTTGTATCAAGATTTGAAATATATACAGTGAAATATACAGTATATGAAAATGTATATTAATTTTGGTCAAAACCTCACTCCTCTTGCCCAACGATTAGTACATTCGTATCACATATTTTTCCCTTTGCATTGTGAACAAATCTATTATAAGATTTTTATCAAACAAGTAGAATGCAGTCAAGAAACTTCACTTACCAACACCCATACATATAAGTCAAATCACTACGTACTAGGATGAGCAACAGTATTTCATAGTTTGAACAAAGCAAATGGTTCGTGCCCCATAGTTTTGGAACCCGTAGCTGCTGTCTGACCTCTTTAAGTGCAGGGCAGAGGTGGTCACTAATGGCTCCTGTCAGGTCCAACTGAGTCCATCTGTGTCTGTATACAAATCTGTGGGCAACACTTTTGAGAATGTTTTTAAAGTGGCTCTATCAGACAGAAGATCTCTTAAACAGGACCCAGCATGTAAATGGATCAAAGTTTGTTTAAAATGTGCAGATAACTCAACTCAATAAAACAGTGTTTCTCAAATTGAAGGTCAGGACAGGGCTCACAGGGAGGTAGATATTGTAGAAATCACATAGAATAAGCTTATCCACTATGTTCAATTTGCAAGCAGTATACTATTTATATAAGTCCAATCGGTTCTTACATTCAGATTGGAAAGTAAAGAGGTGAAACTATTATTGTGAGTATTCAGGTCACACTTATAATTGTATGAACTGAAAGTTTTGAAGAAGCACTGTGTGTTAGAATACAATATATTCAGACCAGTTAAGGATCCCTGGATTACACAGCATAACTTTTCAGCATAGGTGGCGAGTTGAATTCTCTGTGTTTTTTGTACATTTCAGAAAGCCAAAGCGGAGATTGCAGCCAGGGCAGTGAAAGCCATAAATCCTCAGATGAACATCACTGCCCACGTAAACCGTTTGGGTTTAGAGAGTGAACAAGTTTACAATTACCAATTCTACTCTGGACTGGACGGGGTCGCTGCAGCATTAGACAATGTGGAAGCAAGTAAGTTCAATATGATACTGCATGTGTTTATATGTTATCAACTTGTATACAAAGATACCCAATTACAAATGAATGGTCATACAGATAGGTCATCAGCAAAACTTACATAGATCACTGGAAAAAGGGTAAAGGGACGTGAGAGCGGTAAAACAGTTCTCCTTAAACCTTTCACAGATTTTGACAATACATTTACTAAAGTTTTGTGTAGTTGTTCTGCCTGCTTGAGAAAAGTCTGTTCTCCTACAACATATACGCCATTGTTTTCTCATGAGAGTCATAACCAGTGACCACAGCCACTGAGACACAACCCTTATTTTTACTTAATTTGCTAGATTTTTTTCTTCCGGAATCAGCAACACAAATCTTTATTTGGCAAGAGCCGAGCAGTGATTGTAGCTTCCAAAAACATCCATTGATGGCTAATTATTCATCACCACATCTGTGTGTGAGCCAGCAATTGGTTTGATGCGCCTGTATTTCTGCTAACATATCATTTAGAAATAATATTGATTTTGTGATTTTTCACACGTATTTTCTCAAACAGGGTCCTACCTGGATGCTCGTTGTGTTGCACATATGAAGCCCATGTTGGAGGGGGGCACTCAAGGCAGTAAAGGCCACACTTTGGTGGTCGTTCCTCATCTGACGGAGTCTTATGGTCCGGCCAAGTCCTCCTCCAAGAAGGAAATTCCACTGTGCACCCTCAAAAACTTCCCTCATCGCATTGAGCACACACTGCAGGTATTGTGTGGACAGAGGTGGGATGAGTTCCACTGGAGCGGGGTGGCATGGGTCAGTACTTTTACACTCAATGGAGACCAAAGTGTCCTGCTAAGACCACTTTAGGACTCTTTAGTTCTTTGTGTTGTCTGACTTGTACAGCTTGTTCAAAATACTTAGGCTAAAAGTATTTATCTGGATGAAATTTAAAATATACTAATATTGCTGTTTTGTAGATTTGTGTCCAGACCCTTGACTGAGCTAACCAGTTAACTTAGTGAAGCTCCATAGGGAAGTGCTCATATCCAAAGTTTTGCTCCAACTCTCTTTAGCTCCTATTGACATTGAAAAGTGCTCTCTATGTTTTTATTTGGATATTGTCTTTGTAAATACAAATATGAGCCATACAAGGATTGACCAATCATATGCCTTCTTTCGCTGTTCTTTCTTTGCCTGGAATGTTGAACAGACTGACATTGATTAAAAAAACTAACATGTCAGTTGTTAAAATTGCTACAGTAGAAACCAGATGATTACTTACACTGAACAAAAAACAATTCGTTTTTTTTTCTGAAAATTAACTTCTGAATTGGTAGAAAGTAATTCAGAAGAGACAAATCTTCGACATTGTGGCATTGAGTCAATAGAAAAATATCAGACAAAAAAATCTTCAGGTTTCTCTTGTCTTTACAAAAAATCAATTCTGCTTATGATAGTCTCAAACTGTCCCATGTTGACATTGTAAAACTATACATGTGTCATATAATTGCATGAATTATTTTATTCCCAGATTAATTGTTTTATTCCCAGATATCCTGATCCCATTGTGACAGTGTGTTCCCTTGTGTTGCAGTGGGCCAGAGACCAGTTTGAGGGACTATTTAAGCAGGTTCCTGAAAATGTGATGATGTATTTAAAGTAAGAAACACCAGTCCTTGTATTCAAAAGTCTCTGTAGCACACTCTTTTTTCATCTTTTACAGTGCAGTCTCTCTCGCACATTCCTGACAAACTACAAACGCTCAATGAAGTGTGGCATCTTATTATTAAGTTTTATTAGCACACAGCCAAACACGTGTGACTCCGGGCAATAAAAGAGCAATAGAAAACGAAAGCACTTTCTGTCTTCTCTATGGAACTACTTTGAAGTCGTTCTACCCATAATTTGGTCTCATACTTATAACACATGCCGTTAATTACACTCTGATTATCAATTTGAAGTATTTGGATTGTTAAATGAAAGCTGCCTTCTTATACTTATAAGAAGTACTGTGGACTGTTGAAATTAACTATATAAAGCTGTATCTCGCTTTTGAGTATTGTGAGATTAGTCTGCCTTCTGAGATGATCAGAGAATCCAACACAGTTCAAACATAGGAAATGCAATGATAACAAACACATAGAGCCATTGGTCCATAACACGCAGATGACCAATGTCCATAAATATTGATAAAGTTCATACATGACACCACTGTTCTTGGACCATCCTGCATCAGCAAGGAAAAACTCTAAAACTTCAAAGCAGTCATTTCAGTCTCCAAAACAGTGTCTGTCATTGCACGCCAGAGTCCTGTTGAGATATATACATTATCTCACCTTTTGTAAAGTACTACACTTTTTTTTTCAAATATTCAAAAGACCTGGTGAGTGCATGGTGCTTTGTTAAGTAACATTCATGTTCAATTTGTGGAAAGAACCAGGTATTTGTAATGGTTTGCGTTGACCCAGCCCATTGTTCCCATTCAAACCTGCTGCTTTGAAGGTAGATTTCCATCAAAGTAAAACTAAAACTAAAATTGATGACACATGTGACAATGACACGCACAGATAGCATTACATTGACCACAACAAAACAGCATTTCCAGTAGAGGGTTTTTGAGTCATGTCTAATTTTTCAAGAGAATCCCCCTAACGTAACAAATTGACTGTTTCCATAGATAGTATTTTGTATTTTTGGACGTAGTAGTATTATGTGCAGGTCAGAGGGTGGGGAGACAAGAGAGACGTGAGGTTTGCAATAGCATTCATCTATACTGTGACTATTTTAGCACTACAAAACTATTTTTTATTACGCAGCAGTCAGTTACAACTTTCTGAACTGTATGAAGATGAATCTTATTTGCCACGCTACTGTATATTAGCCTTCTCTAAACTACGTTTTGCCTGGAATCCATACTATTTAATTAATATTCACTGAAATGTTCCACTGTATGTCATTACAATTCAAAGCTTTTATTTATTGTTTTCATTATTTTTTAAGCTTTTATTATTTTAGTTTTCATAGCTAGTTTAAGGTTTAGAAGTTCCATGCAAAAACATGGGATAATCCTGAACAGTTAAGTTTAAGTTTATAATTATTAGTGACACACATTTTCCTTCCTCATCCCTTTAGAGATGAGGACTTTATCAATAGAGCTCTTGGCCGAGGGGAGGTGGAGGCGCTGCAGATGTTCTCTGAGGTGTGGAGCAGCCTCGTAGATCTTTCCTCTGGGGGGAAACATCCTGAGTCCTGGGACCACTGTGTTCACTGGGCACGGCAGCAGTGGGAAACTCAGTTTAACAACGACATCAAGCAATTGCTGCACTGTTTCCCCCCTGATGAGGTAAATACTTTTTGATGTTTGTACTTTAATCAACTCAGCGTTTCTCTAGACTTTAATTAACTCAGTGTGTGTCCAAACTCCATTGATCTTGTCATGGTGATCTATGGACATGGTCATCAACGTGTATCTACATCCTCTCCATAGGCTCATTCACACTGAGCGAAAAGTATGGCCTCTTCCTTTCTTGTGATATTGACATTCCATATCGGGAACCTCACAAGGTCTTTTTGCTGAGGCATGATCAATTGGAACACTATTACTGCCACCCAAATGTGGCAGTAATTTTGTTTGAAAACAACCTCCCTCTCTTTTTTCTTCAACAATAATTCAACAATTTTCTTTTCTGATTCTATTATATGCGGATTATTCAAGCATCTTGTTTGCTTGAAGGAACCAATATGTTGCGACCAAAAAAGGGCAGGAATTGAAAAGGAAGTTTGTAGACCCGTCTCTTTTGCCGTTTTAGCTCAATATTGAGATTTAATGTACTAATGCAGACAGCAGCATGTTATGGCCCCTTTATGAACCACTGATGCAGGGATACTGTGGGGATTCTTCTGCTTATCCTTGGCCAGCATTCAGAACAGCAGGGACTCAGAGCCTTCCCTCTCCCCATACATCATTGTGTTTTTATGTACTGAATAGTACAATGAAAGAAAAATAACCTAGCAATTACGCAGATAGTTGAGATAACGTTCAGTGCTATCTGTTAACATACAAGTATTGACACAGGATGGATAGAAGTACTTCAGATTGTGAGCAGCCGTGTGACAGTAACTCGAACCTTTGAAAGGGCAGCACAGATACAAATCTCAGCGGGTTTGTAATCGTTCGGAGTATGCAGACAGAGTGATGTCACACCTGGGGGGTAGACAGAGCAGGGTGGATCTGGGGGGACAGAGGGGGAGAGGGGGTGCACAGATCGATGTCAGTGCAAACAGACCTCCGTGACCCAAGTCCCACTTTCAAATTCCTCAATTCTGAAGTCTGCACGTTCTGCACTGGAGTAGATCTCTACATGAGGTCTCTTGAAATGCAGATTCATTTTTCTGAATGAAACACTACATAGAAGTGTTTTTGATAATTAAATAGAAGGTCTATCTTTAGCTTTCTAAAGAGGAAAGAATACAATACTGAATAACGGTACATCATAATATAAGTTTGTAAATAAATCTGTAATCACTCTATTGCAAGAATATTAAGGTAATAAGCCAATAGCTCTGAGGTTCAAATATTCACATTATGAAACTGTACATGTCAGTATTTTATATATGATTGTTCAATAAGCGAGATTAGTGTACCAAACACAATCTGTTCCCTCATAATATTTAGGGATTTTATCATTTGAATGGATAAAATGTGTGTGTTTTTTTCTGAACTTCAACCTAAAATGTCAAAACCCTTGTTGGCCTTTGGCTCATTTTTTAGTTCTCTATTTTTCTTTCTAAACTGCCTATGTCATGCAGCCATATTGCAACACAGTACAACAACAACAATAGGGTCAGTTTTAACCGCAGACATAGAGGAACTATCACTGCTGAGGTCAGTAACCGTTACTCTCCACGACAACAACACCAGTGACATACACAAAAAGCCAACTTCAGGTGGAAGTAAAGCATCGATGAGGCTCCGCTGACATCAGTGTTTAGGAGAGACATTTTCACTACGTTTGATGGAGGAAGCACCGCAACATTTGGTTGTAAATGAAAACGTGTTATTGTAATATAATACCGATTTATACGTGTTTCAGAGAATTTAGGTTGATGTGATCTTTGTGAAATCAATTATGATTTCTCAACAGTATGCAGAAATCAGTGATTATCTACTTGATGTGTTCGGTATTTAAGGTCAAAGCTAACATATCTATTGGTGCCGTGGCAGATGCTGGTGCATCCCTGTATATTCTGGTATATTATAACCACGTGCATGGTGCCAAACACAATCCCAAACCTCTGCATCTTTGGGTTTTTTTCTTCAGTATGTTAGATGGAGTTTCCAGATGCTTCCAGATGCCCTGTACATTATTTGAGCAATTTTACATGTAATCAACCCCAGCTATTAAGTTTTTCTGAGTATATGAATATTAAGTTTCAATGATCTCATGGCCTCTTTGTAGGTAATAGAAAAATCCACAATGAATAGGAATTATGTGGTATTTAGAAGCGACAGTTTGCCCCCTGAGATGACTGATCTTGCCTTTTGGCTGTTTTCATTGCCCCTGTAGTGAAAGTAGCCACACCACTGCAGATTTTCTCCTCAGCACCATTTGGATACTTCAAAGCTCCAGGCTCTTTGTTCCTCTATTCAAACCCTCACATTATGGAGATAACAGTCTGTACCTCCTGTAGTCACTGAAGAACCACTATCTGGTTGATACGGTTAGTCACAATAAGATCAATAAAGATTAGCTTTGTCTTGCTGATATTCTTTTGGCTGCTTGAAAAACCAAAAATCAATAATGAGATCAATATAAAAAAAGGCATCTGTTTTTACAAAGAGAAATCTGAAAAAGAAAATGCAAGTTGACACATCACACAATATATAACACAGTCATTAAGATATTGTCTACTGTTTTAGCATAACATGTTTGACTAAAGAGTATTTTTCATATCTGGTACAATTATAATGACTCTTTCAGCTGACCACTCACGGCCTTCGCTTCTGGTCTGGAACGAAGAGATGCCCTCATCCGCTAACGTTTGACCCCTCCAATGTGAGTAGGGTTTAAAAAAGTATAGATATATCTTTTTAAAATGTGTTCGGAGCTATTTGCATCGGAGGACTGAAACTGTTCATCATTGGTACAAACACATTCCTACCACCTTGACTATTCACCACAATGAGTTTATAAGCACATTTCACAACTTGCAGTGGCCAGAGCAGTTTTACCACTACTTCCTGGTTTGCATGCAATAAAAAACTTATAATTAGATGCAGACAGAACAGCACTCTTTTTTTTAGCTTAAAGCTGCTTTTATAATTTAACTGCGCTTGATCTAAAGAAATTGTATATTATTACGTGGTAGATATTGTGAGAAACATTATATTAATCTTACGTACATAACATTATATTATTATTTGTAACATATTATTATTATTATTTTGTCATTATATTATTAATCACCTAAGCATAATATTTTTTCACTTCTCACATGGCCTGACAATGAATCTCACTTTCCTTTAGGTGACACATATGGATTTTATTGTGGCTGCTGCTAACCTTTATGCACAAACCTATGGCATCAGTGGTAGCAGAGACAGAGCTTCAATCAGAGAACTCCTGAAGAAAGTGACTGTCTCTGAGTTCATCCCTCAAAGTCTGAAGATCCCTGTCACAGATGAGGAGATGAAGGAGCAACAGGACAATGAAGCCGGTGGGTTGTAGATTACAGATTTAATCCTAAAAGGAATGGATGCTAGATAGATGAAATTAAAGCAGCAATAGCAGAAGAGCATTATAGCAAGCAGTGCAGTGTACTCAAATGCCTGCCACAGTAAAACAAAGTCATGGGCTTGTTCTGTTGGTGGCCAAAACGTGGATCGTCTGAACAATTTCTGTGAATGCCAGCAGAAAAAGACACTGTAGTTGGACAAATTTAATGGGGAAATATTTAGAGGATTTGACTTGTGTCACCTTAAAAACCTTGAGTATTGTATAAATGCATACTGCTTTCTATGTCCACTGTGTAACTATTCCATTAGTTTGTTCAATGCCTCTTTCCATGTCATTGTTTTGGCTGTAATTTTCCTCACTTAGGCATTTTCCATGTAGACAGACTTCCTGGCCATGTTTTGGGTCAAATCTATGAAAAGGTGATCCGCTGGCAGCAACACATATTGCTATAAAAATGTGAAAGGATTTAAGGAAACTTTACTGTGGAACATTTAAGACATAGCCATAACATGTCCATGAAGATATGTTGAGAGTGTCGGACACAGAAGTTACATTCCATAAACATTTAAACTAATTTAAAGTCGACACAAATATAATACAACTCACTATGGATGTTGAAGTACTGGATAATAATGGTGCAGTTTGTGTTATGGTTTGCAGATAAAGCCTTAAGGCAAAGTCAAGAGACAATTTTATATACAATACTAGTAGGCAGTTGAGCAGGCAGTGGAGGCAGTGAGCAGGCCAACTTAGCTGGAGCAAAGACAGATAGATAGATAGATAGATAAATACTTTATTCATCCCAGCGAGGGGAAATTCAGTTGTCCTTAGTAGCAAAACAGCGGATAAAAAAGACAATACATATAAATATAATAAAAAAAAAAAAAAAAAAAAAAAAAATTAAAACCCCCACACATTTACATCAGCGATGACCGTTGTAAAATCGAATTGCAGCAGGGATGAAGGATCTCCGGAAGCGCTCAGTACTGCTGTATACGGAGAGGAAACGATCCGATCGATTGCTCTTCTGAGCAGACAGAGACCCATACAGAGGGTGCCTGGAGTTACTAAGGATGGCCTGGACCTTTCTCTCCCCCATGCACCTCTCAACCACTGCCTCAACAGAGTCCAGTGACCCCCCAACCACTGACCCCGCCCTCTTAACCAGTTTGTCCAGCCTGTTACGGTTTTTGACCGATATATTTTTGCCCCAACTAATGACAGCATAAAAGAGAACAGCCGCCACAACAGAATGGTAAAACATAGACAACATTTGATTACACACATCAAAGGACTTTAGCCTCCTCAGAAAAAAGAGCCTGGTCTGACCCCTTTTGTAGAGCGCCTCTGTGTTGATGTTCCAGTCCAATTTATCATCCAGGTGAACACCTAGATATTTGTATGTGTGCACGCGTTCGATGTCCTGTCCATGAATATTTATTGGCTGTAAAGTGTTCTTTTTCTTGCCAAAGTAGATAGTCATTTCTTTGGTCTTGTTAGTGTTCAGAGTGAGTGAGTTCTTGGTGCTCCAATCACAGAATGCAGTGATCAAGTTCCTGTACTCCTCTTCCTGGTTATTTCTGACATAGGCCACAATGGCTGTGTCATCCGAGTACTTCTGAACATGACAAGTGTCAGAGTGGTACTTGAAGTCAGATGTATAGATGGTAAAGAGAAAAGGAGCAAGAACCGTTCCTTGTGGAGCCCCAACATTACTCACGACATAATCCGAAGTGGAAAGCCAGAGCTGACTGGAGATGCAGGGATGAGACGCAACCGGATCTGAAAAGACAAGAAGTTTACCTGTGTTGAGTATAAAGAAATCCACATAACACAGGTAAGATCTAAATACCACAAGAGCTGGACGCACCATCGACTGAGACGGAATTATCTGCAAACAAGAGGTGAACAGACTAGTCTCTTCTACACAGAGGCAGTGTGAGTAATGTGACTTGTCTACAGCTCAGGTGAAGCTGGTAAAATACATGCAGGAGAGGAGGGGAAGGACAAACACTAGATCGTAAGAGTTTGCAAGTAATGTTTGTGTAATTCTGCAGATAAAGAGAAACTGGAGGAGATGAAGCAGAAGCTGTCCTCTCCATCGTTGAAGAGTGCAGTGATGGGGATGTTTCCTGTGGAGTTTGAGAAGGTGGGTGTGGTCTCTGCTCCTCTGTGGCCTGTGTGTTTCCTCAGACAGAGCGGCGGCTGGGCCTTCGCGGGGGTCCACTGCTCTTCTGTTGGGACGTCCTGTGTGAGGCTTCCTGTCTGTTGGTACTGGTTGTCGCTGACCCAAAGCTGTGACTTCTGCAAAACAAATGATAAAGGAGCTTTGTACTGCAGAGCATGCGGTGAAAATAAGGTCCTGCATTGGCAGGACTTACCAGGTTACAAGTATCCCAAAACTCTCACTTTAGATTCAGTACATTTGAATTAACAGTTTGCATAAGTGGCATTAGAAAAAAAAAAAAAAACAGGTATATTGTAGTGCACTAAAATAAAGTTTCACCCCTTCCTGAGAAAATCATTCCAAATGTTGGAAGATTGTAACAGTAAAAACAAACTTTTGCATATTTTCAAAATGGAGATGTTTGTTTGCAACTCTTGAAAAGTACTGGTACAAGACCACAAGATTCAGTATGGGATTTTTGTTCAGTTTTTTAATTCTTTTTTCCCCCCCAAATTTGACAATGGACACAAGATCTAAATTTGTGTCATTATTGGGTTTATTGAAACGTGGGATTCTTCAGGACATAATTTAAATATTATACCTAAAATAATGTGTTATGTGGAAATAAACATAGAGATCTGATTTGTTGTTGTTGTTACTGTATGTGTGTACAAACAATGCACGTGGTATTCAGCTGTTTACTACAGAACAGGACCACCCGACTGACCCTGATGGTAATTCACTTTGATGCAGTGTTAATGTGGCTCTGGTTAAAACATTTGTGTGAGGTAACTCTGGATCAGGTGACATCTTGGGGCTACTCCAAACCTTCATTTGTCCCAAAGCTGGTGTCCGTGCGGTGGGCAGAGGAATGTGTGTAGGTGGGTTTTAGGTAGATCAAGTTTAGGGCTTAGAGCATCTTCACTGCCCCCAGGCCTCCTCTTCCTCTCCCCCCTCAGCCACCGTCACCTACGCAGCCTTTGTGCAGCCATGAGATCATAGACACATCCATCACAAACGCTCTGTAGTGCCCAAAACTCAGTGATGTCACTTCTTAGACAGATGGGACTTTTTCCAATTCCCAATTTCACAATCCAACATTTGCAATTGTCTGCCAGTGCACAAAAGTAAATTTTTTATTGTGGTGACAAAGCCTCTTTCGGTTTTGCTGTTATCAATCCATTCATGTATTTGTAGGCCGTCAGATGAGCTCTTTCATACAGGAAAGTGAAAAAGACAGACCCACCCTCACCGATCCAATCAGTTTTCAGCCCAAATCTGTTTAATAGGGACTCACAGGACTTTTTCCTTAAATATGCAAATGTACACTTTATTTATTTATTTTTAGCTGGCATTTGACCCATCCTGGGGCGATAGTAGCTCAGTTGGTAGAGCATTGGCCTTTGAGCCTGAAGTTTGTGGGTTTGAGCCCACCATGAGACCTTCTCCACCGACTCCCACTGATGACTGCTGTTGTGTCCTTGGGCAAGACACTTAACCCCACTTTGCCTGAAGACCCCGCTGAAAGATCAAGGCTTTGCCATAGAGCAGGGTTCCTCCCGTGGACTCACTGGGTTGCACCTTTGGCCACCCCCCCCCGATCCAGAAATGGATTAAGGGGTAGAAAATGGATGGATGGATGGATGGATCCTGCATTACCACTCCGGCCTCTGTCAATAGTAGTAGTCGCCTAGGGAACTATGCAGTTACTATATTAAAGATAACTTGGAGAGCATGTTGTGGTCTGATTTGTTCAAACATTATACTTTTACAATTTTTCTTCCTGTTGAGACAAACAAGATGTATTATTTATGAGACCATCTTTTTTCACTCTTTTCTCTGCAGGACGATGACACCAACTTCCACATGGACTACATCACAGCCGCATCAAACCTGCGCGCGGAAAACTACGACATCCCAGCAGTGGACCGACACGAGGTCAGCCGTTTCACCGCCGCTCTTGTCTTTGATTCGCAGGTTTCAGATCAAAGAGCAGAAGCCGAGTGTTGTGATGTTAAAACTCACCTGCCCCACAGCCACAATAACAGACGCTCGCCTATTGTCACTGGAGCTGAACTAATCACAGCACTTTACCTGTCGCCGGGGAGCTGACACCTGAGCCCACAGCCAGACGCATGAGGGGGCAGAGAGAGGGTTTGCATTGGGACAATGAGACAAGTGCACCTATTGGCTGACGACAAATCTGCTGTAGAACTAGGGGGGAAAATCAACGTCCAGCTTTTCCAATGTTTATCACAAGAAGCTCAATGCACATCACAATGGACTGGCCATTGTGACTTAAAGCTGGGGCCCTAACTATCAAACCGCCTTGTAAAAAAAATCTGTTTCTAGTTTCTTGCTTTCAAAACTTTCACTAGTTCTCACATACATGTACTTTTGGCTTTTGAAACATCTTTGTATCACATTTCTGTCAAAAAGTTTGTCTAGAGAGTACCTACCGCAGTTAATAAGCTCTCAGCACAAATTGTCTTAGTGACTCATGAGCTTCTGTCTTAAAACTATGCCATGTCTGCAAAAGATAACATGTTTTCTATTAAGATGAGTAGCACGTTGTGGTTTGATTTTTTCACAAATTTTACCTACCCTAAAGATTAAGGCACTCCAGCTTGAATTCATTATGCAAAAAATATCAACTACAGTAACAGAAACTGATGTGTATATTTCATTGATTGATTACTTCTCTTTTCTCTTAGACAACAATCAATCTGGAAGAAGAAAAAAAATCTTATCAGTTGAACAGTTACATTGAATGTAAAGCCTAGCGTACATCGACAGAGAAACCGGAGACAACTAGTTGCAAGGCGGCTTTTGGCAACTGAGAGTAGATGATGGAGATGATCAGTTGCTGAAATCGGTCGATGTGAGCGCTCTTACAACTGGAGATAAACAGTCGGTCTCCAGTTTCAGTCAGTTGCCCGTGTTCTACTTTTCGGCAACTAGTTGTCCTCAGTTTTGGAGATATGACCCGATGTGCGCGCTCCATGCGCCGCTCCGACAACGTGTGTGTATTGCGTGTATTGCGAGCCCGCAACAGTTTATGTCAGAAAACACACTGTAGTTGAGGCCAGTTGCTGTCGATGTACCCGCTGTTATTCCCCAGACTAGTCTGCTACTGGGAGTTGCCCGTTTTCGTCAGATTGTCGATGTGTGCGGGGCAGCAGCTCATATGCAACGGATAAAATCAGTTGCCAGTCCGATGTACGCAAGGCATAAAGTTGGGGGAAAAATTCATATTCAGCTGGCTTTGCTTTGTGTATGTTACAACATCTTATCAGTCAACCAAAGAGATAAAGAGAAACATAGATTATGTTTGTTAGATGAGTGCCTCTCTCTGTAGATCTGACTTAACTTGGCCTGAGAGGGAGTTTAATCTCATACTAAAACCACATAGTCAAGAGCTGCACCCAGTACACAGCGCACCAGCCCCTCACTGATCCTCCTGTAGGTGGTGAGTCCACAGGAGCTGAGATTTTTCAGTGGGAGCTTCAGGCAAAGTGGGTTTAAGTGTCTTGCCCAAGGACAGAACAACAGCAGGCATCAGTGGGAGTCTTGAAGTAGGTCTCACGGTGGGCTCAAACCCACAACCTTCAGGCGCAAAGGCCAATGCTCTACCAACTGAGCCACTGTCGTCCCTACTCTAAAACCCAGTGGGAGAAAAGTGAGAAACCTCGGAGATCCACATGGAAGTTAAATGGTGTACCTCAAAAACAGTGAGAAAAAACCCTACCACCAACAACACCCACGCGAGCCATAGAATAAAACAAAAACAAAATAAATAAAATAAAATAAAAAACATCAACATGCACGCACTCAAAGGGAATGTGAATTGAAGTGGGTAAACAAATAACCTATATTCCCTTGTTACAATTCAATCCTCAAAATACTCAACTGTACATTTTTTACTATAATAAAAAAATGAAAATGAATAAAAATAGAATGCATGTGTTGTTGTGACCCACAACCACTGTATTTCTCCTTTACTGTTTGTTCCTAATTGACCTATCGACCATGTACCATTTATTTTCCTCAGAGTAAGCGCATTGTGGGTAGAATCATCCCGGCCATCGCCACCACCACCGCTGCTGTGTCGGGCCTCATGTGTTTGGAGCTGTTCAAACTGGTGCAGGGACATCAGAAAATCCAGTTCTACAAAACCGCCTTCATCAACCTGGCTGTCATGCACTTTGTCCAGTGCCTGCCAAGTCGAGTCAAGGCCTTCACAGTGAGTAATAAACCTGATAAACCTTAAACATGCACCATATCCTTCAAAATATTGGTAAACTATAAATTAGGTATCCAGAATAGGGCTGGGATAAACGATTATTTTTTAAACGATTAATCTAGCGATTATTTTTTCGATGCATCGATTAATCTAACGATTATTTTTTTCGATTCGATTCGATTCTCGATTATCTCCCCATTAATTGACTAATATTGATGTATACATGTTGATTTAAATATTTTAATGAAAAAAACATGAATTCCTTCACAAAAAATATGTATTGCTTGCTCTTAAAATTAAAAAATAAGACATTCTTAGAGGTAGCATAAAACCTTAAAGCCTTAAAAACACAGCTTACTGAAAAAAGTGCATCTTATCATTCTTGAAACAAACATTTGATGCTTAGCATTCAATAAAAATATGAAAAAGTTCAGCCAAATACTTGTGTAGAGCAACTAAAAGAAAACAGTAACCAATGTAAACTTGAAGGCTTTAAGCTAAACAAAGAGTGCTTTTCCAGCAAAAACAGTGGGAGCCATCAGCCTGTCATGGCTACATAAGAGTGTAGAGTGGCCACAGGACGCGTCATCAGCCTACGTCAGCAGCTGCGGACTGCTATGAAAACATTAGCTTTGTGGTTTCACAGGCGCAGTTGACTGCTTAAACTAAACTTTGCACGAAACTTTGACTCTTAAAACCCACATGTGACAAAACGGAACCATCAACATATCGCCTCAAATTGCATTAAAAGTGACATTCGTGTCTGAATTCGTTCGTATTTTAACTTTTAAAGAAATTCACGGTCCGCCATCTTGGTTTGCTTCGGCTGCCGTGAGACGCGCATGCGCAGGTTTGCATTACCTCATAAACAGCTGAGGCTGTGCATCTCTTCAAGGCAGTGTATCTCAGCGTTACACCGGCTTGCACTTCTCTAACACGGCACTTGCATTGCTACCGCTCGCCGCCATCTTTGTTTTGTGTGTGACGCACCGACGCGCATATTATACGTCGGTGTATTTTTTGCGTCGACGTCACCGATTACGTCGACGCGTTGTCCCAGCCCTAATCCAGAACAAACAATAAGCAAATAACTAACTTCAGACAGAACCTTGTAATTCTAAGGTTACGACATCAACAGTTCAGTATTGCAAACGGTGTTACAATAGAAACATACATAATTTATAAAAAGTCTCATAAATGGGTTTTGTATTTTGTTCCATTTTAATAATAATTTCACAAAGAACAGTCACTGAGTTCTACTGTATTCATGTATAAACAGTATGTATCCGTTGAGTCTGTCGTATCCACACGTCCTTCCTGAGTCGCTGGAAAGTATTAGTTCATGAATGAGGGCAGTGAGATCAAGAGGCCACTGCTCGCTGTCACATAAGACCTGCTTCTCCCTCAAATCCACAGGGTTTTGAGGAACCGGTAAAACTCGGAAAATACAAATAGACCCACATCTGCTTCACTCTTAAATTATACTGTTTAAATGTAAGCGTTTCTATTTGAAGCTTTTGAGGAGTTCTAGTATCTGATACCAGCATCTATCCAGGAATATTTGGTGGATCAAATACTGGTTTGAACTGTTATTCTTTCAAATTGATGAAAGAGACCTCTCATGTTTGAACTTTTTCGTACAAGCTGTTTTGTAGTTCTAAACATAATAAATAATTTTTAAATCTTTGCAATATTAATATCAGATAAGTTTGCTATAATATTTAAAGTTCTATTTTACTCTTTTGTAAATCAGATACTTGAAGCCATTATCAATGTATCAATAACATTATCTGGGAAGCTGGTACAAACCCCAGCTGTTTTCTGCACATATAGTACACAAGCCTTTACTATATGACACAATTGGTGGCACGTCTCTGGATAGGTTTCCTCCGGGTGCTCCTGTTTCCCGGATCACTGAAAACATGCACAATAGTTATGAAAGCAATGAGTGAGTGGGGATGGTTAACACAGAGCCCATCTCTTGGGATCATCTCCAAATCGGGAATAAACATCTGGCACTCCAGGGTTTCGCTGGGACAACTCTGGTATATATACAACTAACTAAATTTTCTAACACTTCTGTGATAATATCAAGCAATAACAGTGACCTAAACACACACACACACACACACACCACCCAAAATGTATTAAATCCTCCCTCCCCTCCCTACCTCTACTTACTCTTTATCTGTATGAATTCCATGTAAATATTGATTTGCATTGTTTCCATATAATGCAATCTGTCACTTTTGCGTGAATGTTTGTAAGGAGCAAAAACAACACAACCAGTTTTAACAGCTTTCACACAGTTCTATTCCCCGCAGTATTCGGTCGCTTTAGCTATAGATAAGTTGTACGTGTACTGATAAGCATAAGTGTACTTATGCACTTAGGCCCTGTTTATACTGAGACGCTGCGCAGACGTTTCCAGGCTATTAACAAAAACGACCTGGCTCCTAATGCAAATTTCTCAGCGTTCACATGAGGTTGAAAAACGATGTAGTTCTAGCGCCCAGCCAGTAGTTGGCAGAGAAACTTTACAACACTCACACGACCCCCAGCCCCGTGCCCAGCCCCCCTCTCGGCAGTGTACTCACTTCCTGTGCCAGACCCTCAGAACGCACCAACATCATTCTGCTTTTTAACAGCATCTGGGAAAATGGGAACTGAACCTAGAGCTTCGCGTGGTCTCGTTTGGACGAACGAAGGTGTAGAATTATCCTCCGTGCCGCGCTGGAAGCCCACGTAGCTAGTTTGTGTGGGCGGCGCCATTATTGTTTTTGTTTGTTCTCCGCTACTGCGCATGTCCAAATTTACGTGCGGGGAGCAGCGCGGAGGTGGGGGTCAGAGCAGAGGGGGATTTCACACCTTTCCCCTCTCGCGGGTGTGAAAAAGCTCCCTGCTGTGCAGCGTTTCTGAGTTGTCCCACTCTGCAGGCTGGATCTGAACACTTACGTTTTCACCCCCCTGGAACACAGTCTTCGTATGAACGGTTGGTAGGAACCGACATCCAACTATACCGTTTTACTGCCACATTGTCTCCGTGTAAACTCAGCCTTAGTGCACTTGTATATAGTAGCAATTTTTAGGAATGTTATGTAGATTATTAATTTCTCTTTAGTAATTATAAGTGTTTTATAACTTGTTTACACCGAGAGCCAAAGCGATTTCCCAGTTTGTGACTTCCTGTTACTCCCAATAGCAATACAATAATTGTGATTCTAATTCTCATAACATCAAGTGAACAATGACTTTGTTCTAGTATGACAAGTTGGGTTATAATATAATTGCAAAAAAAGTCTTGTAATAATCCATGTAGGCTTTATAGTGTTCCCTCCAGACATGAGAGGGGGCCGAGGCTCTGACAGACAGGGGTCAGAGGGGGTCAGTGTTTGGGGTAACCGTGTCCTGCGGGACGTGAGGGCAGTCGCTCGGCGGCTATGAGACACGACAGCTCTGGTTTCAACTTAAGTTACGGCCAAAGGTTCTCCTCTGTGCACGAGACTGCAGCCGTGACAGGCCAGCTGGGAATCACTACTGAATGTGCTGAAAATGCTATTATGTGCTGGTTGGATGGTTTACAGTTTAGTCCTGGTGTAGTTGGAGATAAGCCCTAGTTTGACCTCTTCTTCTTTAGTTACAGTTTAGTCCTGGTTCAGTATAAATTGAGTCATTATTCACTGCTGACTCTTCTATTCTATGGGTTTGGGTTAGGGTATCTTAACTAAGTATGCAATATGTGTTTTTTTTGTACTATAGTATTTTTGTTTTAAAAGATTTGCCAATGGAACAAAATACATGTTGTAACTTAAACAAAATAAGTAAACCTTTTCAATTCAAATGAAGAAATTAAGAACGTGTACCTTCACTTATAATACAATTGGTTTTAATACAGATAAGATATTCTCAAATCAGGAAAATTACTGCATACTCAAGCAACACACTTAAACATAAGGACTCCCACAATTCTGCTGATACTTCTTTATTATGTTCAAGTAAGAGATGTTATTCTTGTTTCTTTGATGCTAGAGTTAGATATTTTGTTGTATTTCATTTAGTATTGTTGACATTCATTTATCTTGTGCTGTGTGCTCCTCATTCCTAATGTTCTGTACCTTGTGATGCAACACTGAAATTTCCCGGCTGTGGGACAAATAAAGGATCTCTTAATCTTAATTCTTAAACTACTAAAACTGCCAGAGCTGTCATTTTGATTGTTCTTCCTTTTTATTTATTACATAGAATTAAGTATGAAGTAAGATATTATACATGAACTCTCTTTTGATAAGGGCTAAACTGGTATATATAAATGAAACCAAAATGCCCAAAGAAAACCCCCTGAAAGTATGTGCACTACAATATCGACTCACCATATCTGTATATTTCAGTTTCAGCTGATGTCATTCACTAATTGTACAAGTCCAGGGATCTCCAAGTCAAAAAAAGTGACAGATTCTTCTTGCCTGAGACTGTGGCGCTGATGGGGGCAGCTGGGAGCACTTTCTTTCATAGCGCTGCATACTTGTGGCTTGTAAAAATGGCTGCCCTGTACACGGCATTGCCCCAGTGCAATGGAATGAATGCCCTCAGTCATTAAGTAGAACCATCATGTCTTACATCACAGCAGCTGCAGAACGTATGCCTCTGCACGTGTTCAATCGCTCAGACACTTTTTTTTTTCCAGAGTACAACAACTCAGAGAGTGTGTACTACCATTAATAGTTTGAAGTCTTAATCCATTCAGCAGGAGAGTCAGTGAAAGACGAGGAATGGGGGAACTAGAGGAAAAAACAGACTCAGCGTTTTTGGGAGAGGCCGGGGCACGTTTTTGGGAAGAGAGGTTTGGAAAAATATTTGGGACTTAATGAAAGACAACGTGGCCCTATAGCATTCACATAACTTTGGGAAATATGTAGGTTTATGTACATTGGGGCCAGTTTTCACACCAGAGGCACAGTTTATTTTGATACAGTTGTTATAAGCCGAGGCGAGCAATAAAAAATGTACCTTCACATGCACAATTACATCCTGAATAAAGTTCAATTTAGGACTTTAATGGTCACAATAGAAAATACAATTCACCCTAAATATGTAAAAAAAAAAAAACCTGCATACCTTTTGATTCAATGCGTCTGGGCTACATCTGATATAAAGACATGTTGCTACAGATTCTGAGCATTTTTGGAAGTTCACAGCAGCATTTGAGAGTAAACTGTACCGATATATAGGTCTAAAATATCTGCCTGAGCTTGTCATGTCAAATTACAGTTTATTAGTCTAAGTATGTGACGCTAGTAAATCTCACCGCTCTCCTGTGCTTCATCAAAGGATCTACTTACATACATAATTGCAGATACATTTCCCCCATTTGGGGTCACTAGTAGTTCATAAATACCATATTAGACTGATTTACAGGTTTCTCAGGCCCACCCAAATGTTGACCAATTCTGTGTATAACTACAACCATGAGAAGACTTGTGTAAGTTTACATTAGTTCATGCAAGAGGCAAAGGATACAATAAGTTTAAGAACAGGCATGGTGTACTCCTTGTCAAAAACTCCTCACTCAATCCCTCTTGAAATTGACTGACACCGTGATTTTAATGTCTTGCATGTGTTGTGACAGATGCTCAAATAAATAGAATATCCAAATTGTTTGTTTTCAAGCTTTTTTTCCCAACTACGGACTTCCCTTGGCGTTCCCCTCGTTATCTCCCATATGGACAGTGCAATGTCAACAAATGCAGGCTTGTCCTTGACTGCTTTCACCACTGCAGCATTTTGTATAAACCTTCTTGTTTATGTTTAGCATTTTGAGGCCAAGGACAGATCCTTGTGGGCAGTGAAGGATCCACAGAAATAGCCGGCTTAGATGCTGAAACATTCACTTTGAAGGATTTTAGAGTTTTGATCTACAAGGATGGCAAATGTGTTGCTTCTGTACAAAATTAACTTCTGACCAATGGAGTTATTTATTTGGATGCTGTTGGATAATCATCACTATCATTACTGCTGACTTATAAATCGGATATGCAGAAATATTGTCTCAAATCCTGTAGCGTTTGAATGTACTGCACCTTTTCCATTGTATTTTTACATATATATTTTTGCTTTATATATATGTAATTCAGAAGTGTATATATTTATTTGAACAGTTTTAATATTGCACAAAAGGAGTGGGCTGAGGCAAAAAGCTTATGAGCAACCCTTCTCCCAAAACTCAATAACAATCAAACTTTTCATGGCACAATAAAAGACACACAAAACAAAATATGCGCATCCTTGATTATACAATAATCAACATTTTAATCAGAATAAAGAATAGATCATACAATTAGCCATGACTTCATTTCAGAATGAAGCCAGTGTCCTTTAGCTGTGCCAGGCCAATTGGATGGGCACAAAGACTTTTAGTTGAATTCGTTGACTACAAGGCCAAACCTATCATGAAGAGTGATGTACAGTTGTGTTTGTCTTGTCCCGGTCCCAGCAGACTGGAGCAGGGTCCTCCGGGTGGGACTGGGCTAGTGTTGGGGGCCTTGGATGTTTGCCCACAGCCTCCAATGCACTGCTGTGACCTCGAGAATCCCGTTCAAGGATTTTAGAAGAACGACTTTTGAGATTAATGAGTGCTGCTGCAGCTGTAACTGAGCTGCGACCTCCCAAAGACAAAGTCACTTCTGGATAGTACCTCAACAGTATCTTTAAACCTACTGCTTGGGCCGAGCCATGGATATTATTGAGGTTTTTTTTAAGTATTACATATATCATCATTGATTTTTTATTTTTTTATTTAATACTGGTAGAGCTATTTACATACTTCACCCCCCACAGAAAGAGTTTTTTCTCCTTTACCTTGGTAGAGAGTTATTATGGTTTGCATAATTATGAGAAAGACCCCTAGAAGTCACTAAAGGATGCTTTGGGCGAGAGCTGATTGGCTGAATAAGGATGGTTCTATCTTTTTACTTTTCTGTCGGAAAAAGTTGATTTAAAGATGTGACAGAGGCCAAAAATACATGCATGTGAAAACTAGTGATAAAACCAAATTGTTTCAGAGCCACCTCTAGGTAAGAAGCAACATAGTGTTCATTGTTTTGTGGTTTGAAAGTTGCTGCTTTATTTTTAGGGCCAAAAGATTTCAGCCAATATGATTTCTCTCCATCCATTTGTCTATCTATGATTTTATTTCCTCCCACGACTGATGAACTGCGTCTCAACTTGGATCTAAATCCATGGACTGCCTCCTTGCTATTTTGATTTAGCGCCTGCTGCTTTCTCACTATTAATGTTAAATTGAATTAGCAGAGTTTGGCTCAAAGCTCCTGACGCTCTTGGGGCAGCCACTCAAAGGTCGGCATGCACACCGGCTACATGCTAATTGTTTGCAGAGATGATGCCTTCTCTTTTCCTCCACAGGAAACGATGCATTGAAACCAGATTTTGAGACCATTTTGACCCTGGGAACAAGGCATCTAAAGGCATTCCATAAAGGAATGACAATACATTATGTCACATTATCAAAGCTGAATTTGTATTTGGAAGTTTTTGGATATTCAAATAGGAGAGCTTTTGCCTATCCAGAGCATTTGTGCATGTGACTTGGAAAACAGTCGGTATTTGGTCAGGGAGGATGGAAAATAGCAGTAACTAAATCTGGTTTTCTTTCGTAAGAGGAATGAATTTGTACTATATAAGCTCTGAGAAACAAAGCAAAAAAAAGTGATTGTTGCAGGTCTCATTAATAGTTCTGAAGATGTTGACTAGCAAGTTTATGTGAGGAGTGAGGACAGCTGCCAATTAATATGTGGATTTAGAACACGACTCAAGAGAAGATAAGACCAGGTGCAGAATAACAATATTTCAAATGAGACATTATTATGCCAAAAAGGTTTCTGTTTCTTTCTTGGTTACTGCTAATCAAAAGTTTTTATTTGTGTCCAAATAAAAGATATTGAAATAAATCACAAGATTAATTTGCACATGGAGGAGGATCTTGATGGTGCGAGGCCTTGTCGAAAAATCGGTCAGATCTCATGCACCTGTAACATTTGGTTTATTTTCAACTTCCAGATAGAACAAAGCTTTTTTATATGATGTGTATCCATGTGCATAAGAACAGACATCATCCTTGAGATTAATGGAGCTGATTCTTAAAGGTACTCTGTGTAGTTTTTACTCCCATCTAGCATTGAGAATTATATGAGCATTCATATACATGTATTCTAATTTGCGGTACTATGGTAGCTTTGCTGGACAATATGTCGTCTTTGATCGTGGTCCCCAACTCCCGGCCATTTTGTCCCTTATCACCCACTGTATTTCAAGATGGTGCATTGACATGGAGAGTACTCAGCTCTCCTTGACATTTATCAGTCAAATTCTAAGCCGATGACTGCAATTTAAAATCATGGTGGAGGTAAATATTCTTAAAAAGGTCACATTTGTAATTGATGCACATGTTTTTTTTATTTGGAACAACTGTAAAAAGGACCTTGAAGTAGCCATGTGGGTCAGAACATAGATGTTCAGTTCTTGAGATAATGATGTTTAGTAGCAATACAGAAATAACAGAGGTCCAAATTACAAAACATTCAGATCAGATTCCACAGCTTTGTGACCCCAGATCATGTGCATTTCCAATCTGCTTTTGCATTTGTCTTTTAGTCAACAATACGTCCAGATCCAGTAATGATTAAGTAATGGAGGAACACATCATTGTAAAGCAAACATCTGCCGCACCAAGGGCAGGAGCTTAGGCTAAAGAACACAACAAAGGACCAGCATTACTTCAATGTGGTCAAATCAGAGTGCGCTGAAGGAATGAGGAGAACATGATCCCCAATCCTCTGTCTCCTCTGGGACCAGTGGCGTGGAGCTGCTATTGTGTCGCCTGTAACTCAAGACTCAGACATGAACAGGGCCAGTGGGCATTAAGTAATCTGTGGTCCACTCAGACGCCGTGTGCCTTCTGCTGATGTGGTTTTCAGCCACATGTTAGTTCCTCATGCATCACTGTCCTTTCCTATTGCTGTTTGTAAACAACACAACTGCCTCACATTCATTTGGAACAATCTGCAATGATAAATAGTTAAGCAATGATGCAAGCCAAGTAGTCACATGTGCACATGGTTTAAATGGATGATCTAATATCCTAAACAAGCTCTGGAAATAGTGGTGATAAATGTGTGACTGATGGTCCAGATTTCTTGTAAATAAAATGATTTTTTTTTATTATCTAGCCAAATAGACGGTTCAGAATTGAGCCTTGCTGCTCATTACTTCACATGATCACCAGATTCCATAAAAACCCTGTAATGAAATAACACATAAAATGGTTTTATTGGGCTGAACAGAAAGAACCCATAAAGACGCTGCTGCAACCACATTATTATTTCCGCATCGTGGGTAATTGGTAATGTCGGAGATGCGTTTGGCAGCGTTGGGAGTTCAACATATGAAGAAGAAAAGAATCAGGACATATTTGTCATTGTTACTATTGAGTGAAGTTTATATTGCTTCAGATAAAAAAAAATATATGTTGATTTTACTTAATTCAAAGAAAGTGATTGTTTGATCACCTGGTAAACAGATGACATTGAATATACAGTATCTCCTAAATTGATATATTTGGCATATCTTTTGCCAGGTCTAATTTGTGTGGAAGCATTAGTTAAAACTGGGCTTGACTGCTGAGCATGCTGTTCTGGACGGTATGCTCATATTGAACATGCCAATAGTCTGTTCCACACTCTATGTATCTTTCAAACAGGAAAGTTACATCACTGCTACTGTTGTTTTTCCATTGTCTCCAGACATTTTTCCTCATTTACTCACTATCATTGATTACTACCCTACCACTTCACTCCAATCATTCATTTTTCACACACCTCTCATTAGTATCTGCTTTACCTGCTGCATTTTTCTCATTCCTGCGTTAACAATTTCAGTTCGTGCAGCAACCCGCCTCCTCCCCATCACAACCTCAACAGTGGAACTCTTCATCTCATTGGCTCATCACTTCCCCTCATTGGATTTCACTTTCATAATCTCTTCAATTCCCTCTCGCAAATGTTATGCTACAGTATATTCCTTCTGGGGCCTAAGTGCAAATACAAGTTCACATTTCCATGCCCTATAATAAACATCCTATCACCATACCATACTAATCATACAGCAAATAATACACTCAATAAACGTCATTCTAATACATCTTATTGTCTGACTCTTTCCAGATTGAAAAAAATCAAGTCCACATAATCATACTCATTGATAAACAAGTATGTAAATTATAAACCAATCAAAATAGTGAAATAGTCCTTTTTCTGTTTCAAATAATCACGGCATTTGATTTAACACTACATAAAGTCATTGCCTTTCAGTGTCTGGACGTTTTCTCTGCAGGCTGCTACTCGTAGTGAGTTTTATTGACTCAGCCTCGAGCCGCGGGTCATTCACAGTCAGGTGGAGTGCTGCTATCTCCACATTTGAAAGACAATTGCAGACAGTGTGTTTACTGTTTTACACATCAATGGCAGCCTTTCAGGAGCTCTTCTGCCACACGTCGACCTTAGCACTCTGGTGAGAAGTGTCTCCTTTGGCCTGTTTACGCTGCCGTCGGGCCATAGCCTTTACTGTATTGTGCTTGAGGTTACAACTGTTGAAATGTATTGAAGAAGATGACAAAGTCTGGGATCGCGTCTTTAATTCAGACAGAAGACATGTTTTATTGTCGATGGTAGGGACAGCACGAACAACAGATACAACAGAATGCAAGTGTATTATACAGAGCGGAGGCATGGAGACCTCCAATCAGCAGCTGCCACGGTGCCATGTAGCTTGGCCTTCAGATAGACAAAACAAGGGAAAAGTACTGGCTTCTGCACATTGATAGAATGATGAGTTTAACTTTAACAAAAGTTGCTTCAAAGTGTTATGAAATCTCACAGTATGATGTTTGAACACTGTCACCTACAAATGCAAATCAATGATGTCCATGTGAAACGTTTGACCATTTCACTGCAGTCTACCTCCAGCTGAAACAACATGCTGAAGTTGTTTTCAAAGTGCATGCTTGTTTGGTCTTACTTTCAGTTCAGATTGTTTATTTGAGCTCAGATCAATACATACAGTTGATATAACAAAAAAGTCATATTCAAAAAGCTTTCAGTACCAGTACATTGTTGGTAATCTTGTTCTTATATTGGTTTTTTGTTTTGTTTTTTTCAGGTCAAATATCAAAAATATTGTATCATGAATCTGAAATAAAGGCAGCTATCTTACACACTGGTGGCCTTTAGTTTATTTTTTAGTCTCTCCAGTGTTAAGGCAATTTAAAAGGGCCATTGCTATTTCAATTTGTATCATAAGAGGCACAAAACAGTTTCTTCTGGATCACGTCTTATTTAAAAGTGCACAATTTCAGAAGAATTTCAAGAATTTACTCATACAGCACTAACATGTTTTAAATGTATGTTTTTTTCTTTCCACAATCTACTTGGAAGTTGCAGTTTAGTGCCCCATACGCTATCAGGGAATGGTCTTGGGCATGACATTCTGTTCATGTATTCCGTATCAATGTGTCATATAAGAATAAGTTTGTGTAAGCCCTCAGTCGTACAGGGATTAGTCAAAGCAAAGGAAGGTTTCTCACCCATCATCTGTACTTCTTAGCAAGTTTTCCCGACGTTTCGTCCTCAACCTGGGGACTTCTTCAGGGAATGAATTCTCGGGCCGCGCGTTGGAGATTTATAACCTATGGGTGTGGTAAGCCACACCCTAATCCTGATACTAACTCGTAAACAATCTCAGGTCTGCTTGATGTAGAAGGGGAGCAGGTCTAACGACCCTGCTGAGGCTAACGACCCTAACTCCTTAGCATGTCACAGACCTATTGTCTGCTGGGATGCTCAAGTGGAGTGCAGGTTTCACCCCTCCTAACTCATTAGCATGTCACTGACCTTGTCCCAAGTTAGGGCGTTGTTTTTAGGATGTCGTCATAGATGCGAGGCAAAACAAATCTTAACCCTCCTCCTCTGTTAAGAGAAGGTTTTTGTTTCCTCACAAAAATGGCTTCTTTCACCCCTCTCTCAAACCAATTCTTCTCCCGAGCCAGAATTTTAACCTCTGTGTCATCCACCGTGTGGTTGGAGGCCTTGAGGTGGAGATGAACAGCCGACTGTGGCCCACTAGAGTTTTTCTCTACGATGTTGGTAAAGTCGTTTCTGTAGAGTTTGTTTGGTTTCTCCAATATAGTGGTCAGTGCACTCCTCTTCACTACATTTAATTGAATACACCACATTGCTCTGTTTGTGTCTGGGTGTTTTGTCTTTGGGATGCACTAATTTCTGTCTTAACGTGTTGAAAGGTTTGAAATACACAGGGATTTTGTGTTGCCTAAAGATTCTTTGTAGTTTCTCTGAAACTCCCGCCACATACGGTAAGGACACCCCTCTCCTCCTACTTTCTTCTGTCTGTTGGACTGTGTCTCTGGCCTTTCTCGTCCTTTGGGCTTTAGTAAAAGACCACTTGGGGTAGCCACATCTGGAAAGTGCTCTCTGAACATGTTTGGTTTCTCTGTTCTTTCCCTCCGAGCTAGTGGGGACCTGGTGGGCTCGGTGTTGAAGCGTTCTAATGACCCCGAGTTTGTGTTGTAGCGGATGATTTGAATCAAAGGCCAAGTACTGGTCAGTGTGAGTGGACTTTCTGAAGACCTCAGTCTCTAATTGTCCGTTCTCCAGTATGATGACCTTACAATCTAGAAAGGCGAGTTCACTCTCCTTAGCATCCTCGCGAGTGAAATTTATAAAAGGGTCCACCGCGTTAATGTGTGCTGAAAATGGTTCCACTTCCTGTTTCTTTAACTTAACCCATGTATCGTCTACATATCGAAACCAATGGCTTGGCGCTGTCCCTTGGTAAGAGCCCAGGGCTTGTTCCTCCAGTTTCTCCGAAGTACAGATGATGGGTGAGAAACCTTCCTTTGCTTTCATATAAGAATAATTACAATTTTTAAATACATTGCTTATTCACTGAAAGCCCCAGGATTGTAATTACATAAGTCGTTTCCTTCACATTTGCCTGCTGCACTGTGCCTCCTCTGCTAATTGCAGTGGGCAGAGGTGAACAGTGGGAGGTCAGGCCATCTGTTGAGAGCAGAGATGATCAATAGTGATCAGTTCACAGATGACACGTCACACAAAGGCCTTCCTCACCGGGAAGTGGTCCCAAAGGAGAGCGGCTTAGACCCAAACAACAGCTAACAAGTTTATGGCATCCAGCACATAAGGAGGGATCGCATCCTTTTACTGCAGACACACTTAATTAGGACTCTTTTTCTTCTTCTTCTTCTGCTCAAGATAACATTTTGCATTGTATCGTTTTATCAAGGGGAATACACTACATTACATTAGTGCAGTTGCTGATGCTCTCTCACTGTTTCGCTCCGTTGCATCCAACAACATCTAACTGGTTTTCAGTTTTCGCAGCTGTTGCTTTGGGAGGCTGACACGTGGGTTGCTTTGTTTGTAGTATGTTTACCTTAAAGAACATTTTACAGTGAGGGTGCGCTCACTGGACACTGTTGACCATACATTTTTGTGTCGATCCATTACACAAATCACATACTGTTTGGTGAAGATATTAAGATTAAGAGATCTTTTATTTATTCCAAAGTGAAGAACATTCTGTGTTGCTTCACCAGTTAAGGGACAGTAGGAATGAGGAGCACACAGTGAACAATATCTCTATACTAAACTAAAATAAAATCACAAATTATATTTTAGTACAAGAAATATGTTTGTATACATCTGTACATGTTAGCAGCATGAGAGTATGGGACAAAGTGACTATAGGCTACAAAGTAAGAAAATAGGGGGAAAGCAATGTAACTTTGCTGCTGGCTCCCGTCTGTGCATGAATATTTGTATATTTACATTTATTTAGTTTCATAAAGTAGCAGAACTGATTCTAATTATGTTTACTATACAGTACGTTTTGCATTTTCTAATACACAAAATAGTTATCGATTGCTATGCCAAAAAATAAAAGTACGACCTATTTTTACATAGTGAAGAGGATGTGCCAAGTCTGGGATCGTGTCTTAAATTCCGACAGAAGACATGTTTTATTGTCGATGGTAGAGACAGCACGAACAAAGCACACGAGCACAGATACAACAGAATGCAAGTGTATTATACAGAGCGGAGGCATGGAGACCTCCAATCAGCAGCTTCCACGGTGTGCTTGTAGCTTGGCCTTCAGATAGACACAACAAGGGAAAAGTACAGGCTTCTGCACATTGATAGAATGATGAGTTTAACTTTAACAAAAGTTGCTTAAAAGTGTTATGAAATCTCACATTCCCCCCTCTGGTCACACATTCCCGTGTGACCATCAGGATCGATAAACAGCAACATAACATCATAACTCAATACTTAAACTCAAAAACTCGGTACTTCACTCGGTACTTCAAAAACTCAGAACTCGGAATACTTCAAAAACTCAGAAAACTCATAAAACATGTTCAGATCTTTCATAAAACTTGTCAACAATCTTCAGTAAAATACCAAACTTCATCAGTCGATGGTGGTTCCAGATATTGCTTCGAAAACAGTCTCTCCCACTTCTCTGTGTTGATTTCTTCAGGCTGCATTTGTGTCGAGCCATGAGTTCTTCTGTGACGTGTCTTTCAATCACACGTTTCAGCTTCAGTGTCCAGATTCAGCAATTCAATTCAGTCCAAATTATGTCCAAATTCAGAAATCCAATTGTTCCAAATGATGTCCAAATTGTGTAATCCAATTTTGGATTACACAATCTTGGATACTGATTAATGCGAAGGGCTACCAGTTTGTTACACACTTAAATAAATTGCCAGATATGGCCAATTTGCTCAATTTACCTTTAATTCTATGTTTTTACTAATAATTAATGATATTTATTTTGTGGAAAACCTTTTATATTTTTTCTAAGTGCACATTTTTCAAATTTAACAAATGATCACTTCTAAGACAGTCCCATTTAATCGCAATTAATCACATTTTAATCGCATATAAATATTTTACCTGAGAACAGTGAGAAGTAATTTTTTTCACATGGATTTTTAGTTTACCATTGAATAATGACTGAATACATGAGGCTTAAGCAACACATGTTAATATGGAGTTTAAGGGATAACTTCTAAACATCAAATAATGTTTCTGTCATTGCCTCCACACTCTGACGACAACATATGCTCCTCCTCCTCACACTGACGACAACATACTCTTTTTAAGCCCAAAATCCACTGCACACGCTGTGAGCACTAAAGCTGGGCATGCGCTGTTTGCTAAAGCTTTTATAATACGTTTTTGATGTGTGCATTCGGAGTAAACATCAGCATTAGCAGCTCACACACCTGTGTCTCGCTCCTCCTTCTCCTTCTCCTCCTCCTCCGCTCACACAGGAGTCACTGCTCCTCCTCCTCACACACAGAGTCCATCGCTCCATACACAGCGCTCATTCCCGTCTAATTTACTCAAATTTAAAGTTGGTCTCTGCTTGTAATAATGTACTTTTGAACAAGAAAAGTCACGGAGCTCCGGTTGGTGCGTCAGTTCAATTGGTCCGTCTGAAACTTATTCAGTGAGGAACGTTCCGCGGTGCAAAAATACATACGATTAAAATGCGTAATTTTTTTAACGTGCTTTTTTGTGTGTAATTAATTAATCTTTATTAACTTGTTAAAGTCCCGGCTCTAGTTTATATGCCATTTGTAAGTTGCATGTAAGTATGATTTAAACAAGAATAGCACTGGTAAGTGCTGCCATTTGAGCTATTTTTAGAACAGGCCAGCGGGCGACTCATCTGGTCCTTGCGGGCGACCTGGTGCCCGCGGGCACCGCGTTGGTGACCCCTGCTCTAGATGTTACAGACAAGGCCCGCATTCTTCCACCACCTGAAGAGGATGTGCCAAGTCTGGGATCGTGTCTTAAATTCCGACAGAAGACATGTTTTATTGTCGATGGTAGAGACAGCACGAACAAAGCACACGAGCACAGATACAACAGAATGCAAGTGTATTATACAGAGCGGAGGCATGGAGACCTCCAATCAGCAGCTTCCACGGTGCCATGTAGCTTGGCCTTCAGATAGACACAACAAGGGAAAAGTACAGGCTTCTGCACATTGATAGAATGATGAGTTTAACTTTAACAAAAGTTGCTTAAAAGTGTTACGAAATCTCACAATAGTGCATAGCTGGCAGATTTTATTTTATTTTATCCTATAGATTTGACTAAACCAGTGAAAAGCCACATACTACTTGAGTAAATGAGTTGTGGAAAAAGTAGTAAGATATAAAAACATATGGATCCCCCTTTCCCCCTTTTTTCCAAACTAAGATTCTCTGAAGGTATTGAGTGATGAAAAGTCTTGGAGAATATTTACCGCTTATATGGACACAGACAAATTAATTTTCCAAGCTAAACCTCAAATTGAAATAACACACATCGTCCCTTTTAAAACTACTGCTCTCAAGAATATATGATACCCATAAAATAGATGTATCAAAGTATGTACAGTGCAATAAGACCATTCTAACCAGATTACTGACAAATGTAAAGTCCAAAGCTTCTTAAAAACAGATTGAGATGAAATCAGGATCTAACAGACCACACAGACCCTCCAGTCCGTGCGGTCGCCCCCCTAAAACCTCTTTTTAAGCCCAGACCAAATGAAGATCTCTGGCTTTGAAGATCCAGCTCTCAGCCTTCAACAGGGCTGTAAAAATGTTTCCACTGAAAATCTGATTGTTGTATACCAAAAAAGGAGGGTTCTCAACTACGTCCGGCAGCTATTGTCACAAAGCCCATGATTTGGACTCGACATTTAGCAGTTTGGCGCACGATATTCAGTGCACAATCATGCTTTGTAGGCCCTATCTGCAGCACAAGCACGACTTCCTGCTCTCCCATGTTGTGTCTTTGGTCTATTTCAGTCCCCCATCAATCATGCCACTTCATTACCAAGCTGCCTGTATTGTGTTCAAATCCTGCGCTGTGAACAAGAGATATTCAAATGTAAAAATAGAGCTATATCTATTTGGAATCAGATTTGTTTTATTGTTGTGTGGAAGGGAAGAAGATCAAACAGGAAGTGATTTATCTCAAACATTCTGCTGTAAATAGAAGCAATGCTATATTGTGACGTTAGAGTTTGCAACAGAAGTAGCTCCAATGATGAATTATATAGTTTTTTATTACTTCATTAAATTCAATGGGTTTATAGGGAAGTTAGTTGTAGTTGGCTTATTTCTCCAATGCTTGGCAATGATTGAACCATCTCGCTGTCGGTTAGTGAGAAAATACTCCATCCATTGCTACAGGTTGGTTGTTTGTATGTATATAATAGGTAATTGCTTTGAACTCATTTGTAGACGCACAGACTTGAGTGAAGGGGCCCATTTTCCCCGACATCAGACAAAGCTCTCAGACACAGAGAACTGGTGGCTGTGGTAAACCAAAACCAGTGATGCCGTCCCAGTAATAAAGTTTGGAGACAGAAATGTGGACTATGAGGAACAAGTCAGACGACATAAGTTCATAATTGCAATGTCTATGTGTCACTTTATTGAAGTTTGTCCTTTTAAAAACACCATAAATAAGACTAAATCATATTACAATAAGTTTAATTAGGCCTATAATGTTGATGGAACAGAATATTCCTCCAACAATAGCATTGAGTTAGTTTTATCACCATGTGGTCTTATGCAGCGCAGTATTTTCATGTTTGTACAAACAAAGATTTTGAATTATATTTGTTTCCCTGAAACATCACAACAAGGTAACAGACAAATGTGGAGGCTAAATTATACATGTTTTTTTTTTCCAAATAAACTGAAACTGAAACTTATATTATGACTCATTAAATACATCGTGAGATATGTCATGCCATATGTCATTGTTATAATGTTGATAATTGACTCACGGCTTGTAAATGTTTCCATTGTGAGATCAATAAAGTTTATCTTACAGTATCTTATCTTATCTTAAAACCCCTAAATAAAACTCTAGGCCAAAACCAACAGCTTGGCACACGTAACTTTACATGGAATGAGTCTACATCTTATCTTGCTTTCTCGTATTTCATTGGATTACAGAAATAAATGACCTTTTGAACAATTTTCCCACCTTCAGCAGTAGTGTTATCTTGAGGCCTACTGTATTCTCAATACTGATAAATGTTCAAATGTAAAAAATCTAAATATGGTAGTATAGTTTGAATATCTTGGCATCAATTCACTCTACAATCTAACATCTATAACAACACCTACATCAAGTCTGTAAACGTCTTCCTGAGTGTCCAAGTGAAACATTCCACTAAGACAAAATCAAGATCCTTGTAGATCCTTCAGATAATAAAACTAAACTACAGAGGAATGATGAGGTGATTTTCCTCTCTGTTACAACAACTTGCTTCATCAATCACATTCTGCTTCAGTCCCACGGCCAATACTATAATCATTGTTTCCAGCAGGCCAGTTTCAGTTCCCACTTCTTTCCAATCTGCTGCTGTGTTCATTTGGTGACGTCACTACTTTTTACACTCTCTAATCTGGGACAGTCCGTTGTATTCACATGCATGCACAGTGACACTGAGGCCTACACAGTCCATTGTACGAAGAGAGCATCTGTGCACAATAGAGAGCTGGCATGGGACCACTAAAGCTGGCCAACAATGACTCTGCAGGAACGCATTGTGCTACACTTTTCTATGTGTTTACTTAACTGTAAATATGTTGCCACTTTATCCTTTTAAGTGCAATCCTGGTCAAAGCTGAAGACGTAAAACACTCTGGCGTTTAGAGGTGGTGTATGTGCAAAATGATCTGGCATATTGTTTCTGTAAATCTATCTAATCTGGGATGACCAATTTGTGTTTGATTAAGAGTTCTTGTTGTTTTTTATCAATAACTATATATTTACCAATTTAATACGGGGGGTTTGAAGAATGTACGTATTAATATATTGTTTGTGATTTGTACATTTCTTCAACAGCAACTGGAACTTTGAACACATATTTGACTGTATTTTTTTTCTTAAAATCAAAGTTAGACTAATGTATTGACTCATATGGACTTATATTGACTTTGATGCGTAACGTTGTTGGGCATTTACAATAGTTGTTCAAAAATACCCAGCAACACGTTTGGTATGAATTGCATTTTCAAAGGAGTTTTCAAAGTTTTGTTTATTCCAACTTTGAAAGCTTCATTTTTAATAGCTAGTGTAACTAAAATCACTGCTGACACTATTTGCAGTGTCTTCCACCTCACTGGCCCTTTTAGCTCAGTGTAATGTCACACATTTAGCAGCTTGTGTACTCTGGGCGTCTGGGCAGGAGGAGTTTGAGAGGATCAAATCTTGGCTCGAGATGTGAATACCGAACGCTTTGGCTGAACCTGGCTCCAATTATCTGTGCTCCAGCGGCCAAGGGGAACTTCTGACTATCCCTCAGCCTGAGCAGAGCACTCTACATACTGATGTGTCTTTGCTCTCACATCATCATCTAGTTTTAGTGAAATGTAGAACATACTGGTGACTAAAAATAGAAAACCGCCTTTTGTTTTATAAATGTCATTTCAAGCAGCCACTCACATTCTGTATTCACAAATACACACACAGACCCTGGGTGCATTGCCTGAGGACACAACAATATGTGAAATTATTATATAAATATTATGATATTTAATATATTATAATTTATTTTGGAAACTATGCAGGTGAAACTTGAAAAATTTGAATCCTGTTCAAAAGTTCAAACGTTGAAACCAATCTATGATATAGACTCATTACATATAGTGTGTTAAATGCTGGGCCGGTTTGTAATCATTTTGATGATTATGGCCTACAGTTAATTTTCAAAATACTACACTTTTTTGTGGGGTTTTCACAAGTTTTGAGACAAATATCAACATTATAACAAATAAATGTATCTCACTCGGCCTATAATGAATCTGTCAAATCTACCTTCGTATTCAACTAAAATAATATTCTAATTTGTATTTTTCAGAAATTTAAGGCTGAGGAAAGTGTTTTAAAACTACAATCTTAAAAATCCAAGTTTTTAACCATGTTATAAAGTAAAATCTGATTATTGTGATTTGTTTCTATGCGTCTGAAACCATTTGACACAGATGTAATATTTGACCTATTTTCTAGTTACAGTAGATGGTGCACGCACACATTTGTTGCGTTGTGTTGGTCTGTGGTGTTGTGTTGAGACCTGTACATACGGCATCCATATATCTATTGCTGCTCTATTTCTTTTTTACTTCATCACAAAAATACAACCCTCATATATTAGAACACCAGTTTTTAGCTCTAGCATACTAGAGTCTAGACTATAACATACATTTGTCTTTCCACTGCCATGAAACTCAAAATTTAAATGACAACAAATATTGGGGGGAAAAATGCTACTCCTTCATCCATCCTGGAGTGAAACTACTACAATCATGTCAAGACATGTCAAAGTTTAGATTACTTCTTTTTTGCCTTCCCTGTACATCTCAACTGGGAATGTATAAGAAAACAGAAAACACAACAATGTAAAATAATAAGTCACATTATTGTCTTTATTCTTTAGGTAAGTTAAGTTGTTGTGACGGGCTTTTTACGAGGCTCTTCAAAAACAAATGGACAAAACGGCGCTCTGTATATTCCTGATGTTTTGTGGATGTAATGGATGGACCCTGCTGTCATCCCTCTGTGGTCCGTCTTTGTGTGAAGGTCTAAGGTCGATGTCATTAGATCTGCTCTCTGCAGTTCGTGGTCCAAAGCCTGATCTCGTGAACCTTTATGTCTGCGTCACTGAAGGCGCACACTGCAGCCTCGGGGAACAACAACTTAAGTGGTTTTCTCTGTAAACAGCTGCATGTGTTTGTGTGTTTGTGTTCATTCATTGAAAGAATGGTTTGTAGCTAAGTTTCCTCATGGTTTTTCTGTTTCTCAATGGTGGAATCATAAGACATCATTCACCATTTGATTGTAGCCTCAATATGACTCATATGATCATTTTAGCTCTACATCTGTGTAGAAGATTGAATTATCACTTAAGCTTTACCTGTTCTTAACAACACCTTTGAAATTTGATGTAAACATCATGGGCCTCAGTGCTCGGATTAAGCATGATGTCAGATAGACAGGTCGATGAAGGCATTGAACAGAGCAAAAATAAATGTTTCAAAATCAATGACAAACTGAACAAATATTAGACAGAACAGGGATATTAATGCTTGTCCAAACTTTGCAGCGGTGCTTTGGATCAGTCTTTGTAGTGGTGTTTGATTAAGTCTTATATGAAACAATCCAAAAAAGAATAAATAAAACCGTGTCTAACTTTCTCATCATCAACATGAGTGGAAACATAATTGAGATTGATGTAAGTTGATAAAAGTGAAGAAGATGGCATATTCTGGGATCGTGTCTTTTATTCAGACAGAAGACATGTTTTATTGTCAATGGTAGAGACAGCACGAACAACACGAACAACAGAATGCAAGTGTATTATACAGAGCGGAGGCATGGAGACCTCCAATCAGCAGCTGCCACAGTGCCATGTAGCTTGGCCTTCAGATAGACAAAACATGAAGTGGAAAAGTACAGGCTTCTGCACATTGATAGAATGATGAGTTTAAGTTTAACAAAAGTTGCTTCAAAGTGTTATGAAATCTCACATTCCCCCCTCTGGTCACACATTCACGTGTGACCATCAGGATCGATAAACAGCAACATAACATCATAACTCAGTACTTCAAAAACTCATAAACTCGGTACTTCACTCGGTATTCGGAATACTTCAAAAACTCATAAAACATGTTCAGATCTTTCATAAAATTGTCAACAATCTTCAGTAAAATACCAAACTTCATCAGTCGATGGTTCTCAGATATTGCTTTGAAAGTCTCTCCCACTTCTTTGTTTTGATTCTTCAGGCTGCATTTGTGTCGAGCCATAGCAGTGAATTCTTCTGTGACGTGTCTTTCAATCACACGTTTCAGCTTCAGTGTCCAGATTCAGAAATCCAATTCAGTCCAAATTATGTCCAAATTCAGAAATCCAATTGTTCCAAATGATGTCCATGCAAAAGAGGACGATGGTGTTGTCCATGTCTCAGCAGCTCACAGCCTGAGTGGAATCAGGGGCCGTGCAGATTGTCCAAGTGTGCTGATCAAGATGCATTCTCTTGAGGTTTCTCAGTTTTGGCTTGAAAAAAAACACTTTTTGTGTAAAAAAAAAAGTAGTCTTCTGTTCTCTAGATGTTACAGACAAGGCCCGCATCCTTCCACCACCTGAAGAAGATGACATAGTCTGGGATCGCGTCTTTCATTCAGACAGAAGACATGTTTTATTGTCGATGGTAGAGACAGCACGAACAACACGAACAACAGAATGCAAGTGTATTATACAGAGCGGAGGCATGGAGTCCTCCAATCAGCAGCTGCCACGGTGCCATGTAGCTTGGCCTTCAGATAGACAAAACATGAAGTGGAAAAGTACAGGCTTCTGCACATTGATAGAATGATGAGTTTAACTTTAACAAAAGTTGCTTTAAAGTGTTATGAAATCTCACAAAAGCACTACTGGACCATTCACTTACAAGTGAAAGGAATAGTCTTTATACTCAAATTATTTAGTTATGTTTTGTATGTATTTAATACATACACAGTATAAGAGTATGTTTTTGAAAATGTATAAAACATATGATAACTACATTATATTTATACCTGTAAAACAGCTGCAGTACATTCCAAGGTCTGCGGCTTGAAGCCTGACTAGAACCAGGAAGTGTATCACAGTGTTGATGCCTCTGCACTGGCTCCTGTGGCTCAGAGAATGGAGCTTTCCATGGCCTCGCACCAAAGTACATCCCAGACATGATAGGGCAACATGAACCAACTGGGACTGAGGAGCACAGCGACTGGCCTCCTACTGGGACTCTGAGGAGCACAGGGACTGGCCTCCTGCTGGGACTCTGAGGAGCACAGGGACCTCGTGCTTGTGCCCAGAGTCCGAACTAAATATGGGGAGGGAGCATTTCAGGTGCAGCTAAAGATGGAACAATTAATCTTCTGTCCTCTCTGAGACGGACTCCTATTTTGATGATGTGCAATACCAGATTAAAACAATTCTGTTTGTTGTGCACACAACTGAAGGATTGTTCTTATTTTTGAATTAATATTGTGTGGTTATGTGTGATTTCCCCTTTATGAGTATGTTTTATTCCTTTTTTTGTTAAGCCCTTTAAAGTTGCACTGTAAGAATTGTTCCAAACAAATACACTTGTTGCTTTGCTGCTGTCTCCTGTGTAGCATAGAATCTTTGGAAATCTGTTTTACAATCGTAAAACTGGAACACTCTATTTGAATCACTCAAATCACAGTAATAGTTCTTATAGCTGAAATTAACGTTTATTTTTTGAATACATTTTATGAATTGTGGTTTTATTTCATTTGATGTTTTATTAAAGTATGATTCTAATGCATTTTGCTTCTTCCTTTTATCACCGTTTTCAAACATAAACCCCATGTCTTCATTTTTGCACCTCCCAGGCCTCACCATCTCGCCCACATCCGTCTCAGCGAGGCGTCCGTCAGCGATGTCAGAGTCTTGTCCATGTGTCCCGTGTTAAACTCTCCATGTGTTCCGCGTCTATCTGCAGGTCGCAGGAAAGCAGTTCACGCTGTGGGACAACTTCCTGGTTGAGGGCAGGCGCCGCGGTGGACAGGAAATGACCTTGGAACAACTCATCCAGTTCATCAAGGTATTTCTCTCCCTCAGGATGGAAACTTTAAGTGGAGTTAGTGTTGTCCACTGCAAGTTTTATGTGTTTTTATAAAATATGGCTCCCCTTCCAACAGTGCAACACAATGGCCATTGTTTTGAAATGGAGTCTTTACACCTTCTAGTGTTATATACAGTGGAGTGGCTTCAAATGCCATGAACAACAATTAAACTTATCTACGCTGTGTTAATAAGAGGCTCAATGCAAATGCAATTACAACTTTATAATTAAAGTGTAATTGTTCTGTGAATGGCATCATTCTTTCTAATTGTTCTTTACATAGGCCAACTGTTTTACTGATACAAGTTGGAAAACAATCCAATTAAATGTATTTTTATATTCATTGAGTTATCTCAGAGGACGCAGAGAATCAGACAGTAACAGGAAATGCTAACATAACAAACAGACAGGAGCAATTGGTCCAAAGATGACCATATATTTTAATAAATGCCCATAAATATCCCGGATTACCACTACTGTTCTTAGATCCTCCTGCTTCGGCAAGTAACAACCTGAAAACCCTTGATATTGTTCAAAAAATTATAATCTTACTGACATCAAGTGGTTAAGCAACTAGAAGCGCAGTCGTATAGCGCAAACCTCCATCAAGAGGAATTGCCATTCCAGAATCACCTTCAGAATATTTCAAGCTTTTTTGAATATTTTCTGAAAATCACCTTTTAGTAAAAGACACCCCCTGGTGATTACATAACCTCCCCCCTTGGTAGAGGTAATTATAGTAATACCAATTTGAATAGAAGTATTTTTGACAAAGTTTCAAAGTTGTAGACGCTTTGAGTTAAACTAAATACCACTAGCATCGGCATAGCCTTTCTAAACCCATTATAATTCAATAGGAAGTTTGGCGTGAAGACTTTAGCCTTTTGTGGATTAGCACCAACATGTTGAATTTCTGAGCTCTTTATGTGGTCTTAAAAGATCTATTAAGTGATTCAGATGGAACTTTGCATTTGAAAACATTTGATTTGCCTTTCTGTAGCAGGTTGTGGAGTCTGTCTTGTGGGAATACACACAGGGTGGCCATATTTGCTGCAGGTTTTGTTGCATAAAGCCATGTTCCCGTGTTTGTTTATGGTCACACTATGGCACTTCCTAAACTGTTGAGATCAAAGGTCATTCATCGTGCCGCTCGTCGTGTCAATACGGTGATTTCTTCCACCTGGATAAATATAAATATCTTTGATCGCTGTGTTTTCAGGAAAGGTTTGATCTGAAGGTCTGCTGTCTCTTCTATGGAAGATCTCTCCTTTACTATGGACAAGAGGACAGACTCAAGCAAAGGTAACTCCACCATTTTCACATGCTGTAAAAATGTATGTCTTGTAAAAGTAAAAAAAAAAGAAAAAACATGAAATTGAACACAAAAATTGCCATTCAAATGGTTTTTTGTCAAAAACGGTGGAAAAAAAAGTAGACGTTTACTTGTAATAATGACCTATTCTATCTCATTTTTCAACTAATATACATATACACACACATACACATATTTGTGTGTACATGTGTGTGTTTCAACTATTTTATGTTGTATGGTATCAAAGAAGCAGGTAACAAAACCGTTCATATTTAATTAATATACATTTTTCTTTTTTTTCTTTTTTTCTAACTCTATAAACCCACATTTGACTCTATCTGTTGTGCCGGGGTAAAGCGTATCGAGATTTCGTTACAAATGCATTAGAAACAGCTTCTAGAGTTAAACAATTTGGTCAATACTATTAGTTTTGTCACCCTTTATACTGTACATGTAGTTAATATAGCTGTACTGGAGTAATTGTTCCATGTTTCTTTACTCGAGTACTTGCCTGTACTTTTGCTGGCGTACTCCTCCCCTGTAGTGCAGTGCTGAGGGCAGATGCCACCTTCAGCTGCCCTCTCTCTGTGTTTGTAGTGCAGGTTAATGGCAGGATGAGGCGTTTCCTTTGTTGACACGCTCGCACTATGCATCACTACACACTGACGACGGAGACCCAGCGCTGCTCAGGTTTCTCTGTTTGTTGAGAAGCTGGAGACTTCAATTACTGCTAAACTTATTTTCCCTCCGAATCCGAGGCGGCGATGTTTGGACTTGCAGCACAGTGAAGACCTCATGCTAACGCCATGGGGGTAAATTAAATCAGTGCACTCGCTGAAGCAGTGAGTCAGATAGAGATATAAACCCTGCGGCGGCTTTTTTTCCCCAGTAATTATAGATGACGCCTATATATCTGACTTTTACAGCCAATCATTTAGAGATGATGTTTAAATATTCCTGAATTAGTCATTTGCATTTTTTTTGTGTTTGGCAAAGCCCTCTACCAAGCCATACTATTAGAAGTATTTAGACGTGGCCCTAATTGAGAGATCTAGGGAGATGGAAAGTCCTCTTGGCACCAACAGCAAACATAATAATGAGTAGTAATGAGCAAATTAAGTGTGTGCAAATGTATTTTGATACAGATTAGGATTGCATTGTGGAAATGGGCATTTTAGTGCATCCACTGTTGAAACACAAAGTGAATTTGATTTAAACTCCTTTGAAAAACTCAGAGAAGAATGCATAAATGATAAACTTCCTTAAAGTTGCACCTTGTAGCTTTTCTGGAGCTACAAGGTGATAGCTCCTTTACGTCTTCCTGCTGCGTCCGTTGTGACGTGCATTTGGACACACGTCTCTCCCTGCAGACTCATACTTTCGTATTCTTCTTGCTTGTGTTAAACCTTTCATGTGAGCCCCCGGATTGTGCTCGAGGGGCGCAGGGGAGATTTGTCGCTCCAGAGCCAAAGGGAAGCCTTTCCTTCAGTTCTGACCCTCGCTCACAGTGTGGTGCTGTTGCAATAACACTTTAGACTTTCAAAAATAAAACGTTAAATAATCAACAGAACACACCAACATTCACTGTATCCTGCCTGGCTGCAGTCACTCTGATCATACACCACACTTTTCATTCTCATTCATTCATTTCTCAGAAAAAAAAAAAGAAAAAACCCAGGCCATTTTCACGTCCCTGTGGCAAAGATTCGGGCTTAGTTCATTCGTAAACCTCAGTGGAGTCCTTTCATTTCCTGGGCACCACCATCATCCAGGACCTCAAGAGAGAGCCGACCATCAGAAGGCCCAGATGAGGATGTACTTCCTGCGGCAGCTCAGGAAAGCCAAGCATAGATGTTGGTGCAGTTCTATACAGCCATCATCAGGTCCTTCCTTACCTCCTCCATCACCGTCTGGTTCACTGGAGCCACAGTCAGGGATAAGCAGAGACGGGGATCGGCCGCAGCCTCCCATCGCTACAGGACCTCTACTTCGCCCGAGCTCCAGGGTCGTATCACAGCCGACCCCTCTCACCCGAACATGGGCTGGTCCATAACCTCCCATTAGGCAGGAGGCTACGGTCCATTTGGACACCAAGTGCACTTGTAGTAATAATTATGTACATTAGAACTTAGGTCAAATGTTTCCAAAGATCAAATACATTTTACAATAAATTTGTATATGAAAATGAAAATTTTACAATAAAGAAAAAAAGAACTAAAATGTGTAAAATAAGAATGTTAGTGCTAGACTCACTGCCTAACCCCTATCACAACTACAATTATACAGGTTCTCATATCCCAACGATGGTAACATGTTGCTCAAAACTTCAACTTCAACAGTCAACATTATGTTATGCATCATGAACTCATGACGGCAATGTCCCTGTTTTTAATATGTGTGTTATGTTTGATGAGATACCACTCGTTCTTGTCCCTGCCCGCTGCCCTCTTCAGCCCTGGTCATTTAGGACCCTCCTGCCCCCCCCCCCCCCCCCCCCCCCCCCTCCCCCCTGAGCCTTCATCTGCCGCGGCCCCCAGAGAGAGGAGCTGTTGCTGATATCTCAGTAAAAACAAAGAGCCCACATCTGCAGCTGGACACTGGGGACGGTCCGACCTGCACAGGATGTCACTGTCACAACCAGGGAGACGAAAACTAACAATAGTAACATCTCCCCCTGTACCACTGTGAAACCAGAGCAGGCAGAGTGTGGAGCTGTGGGCAAACAAGATTACAAGCTATATATATGTCTTTGTTTTAAAAAAATATTTTCTCATATTTTGGGGTTTCTAAATGGGCACAAACTTCCTTTTTAAAATCCCTATTCTCGCTTCCGTCATCACTGTGTTTGGAGAGGATGGAAAAATGTCTGAACTCTGAACATTGTAAAGCACTTTGGGTGACCTTGGTCTGTAAAATGCGCTATATAAATAAACATTACTTTTCATTAATTTCATGGCCGTAGTCGGCCATTTTGTGGGTGGAGCCACTAGATTTACAAAGCTTCAAGGGGAACCTTATCGAGGAAGAGACACACTCAAGAGACAGGATTGTTTGTAAGGTTTTTGTCTAAATTAATTCTGGTTCAGAGCTTTTTATTATTTTGAGTCTGCCTTTCATTTTGACACTCGGGCATCTTCTCCACAGCACAATATTCATCTTTCTCAGTCAATGTTTTTTTTTGCAATTTGGGAAGAGACTGATGTAGAAGGTTCAAGGTTCAACTTTTCTCAAGCTCAGGCTGTTGGACACAAACATACAAGACGCTCAAGAATATGCCATAATATTGCGCAGTCCCATCAGAGCAGAGATAAAAATCATCATTCAAGTAAAAGGCCACAGTTAAAAAACAGTATTTACACCATAAACAACAAGTACACACACAATCTAAAGTACTAGTGTCCTGCAGATTAACACAATACATGCCCATGCCTATAGAAAAAGTGCTTGTGCAGTTATATTGCAGTTTAGCGAATATCCCAAAGACTCAGTTATTGCTACAACCCTCTTATCTTAATTAACCTAGCATTAGATGTAACCGATTAAAGAACAAAACAAAACGGATAATCATTTGAAATATACATTCAGGGAGACCAAATGTTTAAATCTTAAACGCAATAAATTGTGAATTATTGAGATGTTTTCTCTTATGGCCTGTTGGCAGGGTGTCTGAGCTGATCGAGAAAGTGACCCAAGAAGAGATTCCTCCTCATAAGAACATGATGGAGCTGGTCCCGTCCTTCGATGAGGATGTGGACTGCGAGCTGGTTCCTAACATCCACTACCTGCTGCTGTGATCCACGCCTCCCAGAACACAGGGCAAACTACAGAGATATACACTGCAATTATGTACTCTGATTATGACCATTATTTAGTCTGGTTTTGTCTTATTGTGTGTCATTGTCTTAAAGTAATGTGCATTTATTTGTAACTTTAACAGGCTGTGCTTTAATATTTGCTCAAGTGTAAAAGGCAAAGATTTCTCGGTTCAGATGTATATACGTTTTTTAGTAGTTTTAAAACAAAAAGTCTTAGTAAGAATAAAATGAACAAATAAGACCACACATACTATCTTCATCTTAATAGTGAGGACCATCTTGAATGAGTGAGGGCGGTCCTCAATTTCCTGCCTGAAAAAGCTGATCTGAAGCTGGATCAGAAGTGAAAAAAGCATCTGAAAGTGAGTGAACTTGTTAAACTGTTGCGGTGTGAAAGTTAGGCACCTTAGCTTTAACAGATAGATTTTACTATTCACAATGATTATTTGTTTTAGATTTTGACCCCTAAAGTTCTTGAATCCAAACTAAGATCTTCACGGTCAGACAGCAGCACAAATGTTGTTCTTTTGCCTCTTGCAGCAGCCTTCCTGGACCAAAGAATATCAGGACACAGCTGTTTTAATATGATCCTCGTTCACAAATGCTGCCGCTCCCTTCATATAAATAGAGATAGAGATATGTGCAGCACTTTCACCTGTCTGCAGCCTCTGAGCTCCTGCCTGGAACCACAGCTGTCCTACACTTGCACTGATACAGCTGTGTGCACCATTTGTTATTGTTGTGTGTGTGTTATGTGTATGAATGTGGGATGTGGTTGTATCATAAAGTCTCATTGTCATGCTAGGCTGTATTTCATATTGTTTGAGGTTTAATTTTGCACGAATGTAGCGCTCTGATGACCACTACAATCATTCTGTTGGATTTAGCTCATGATGTGTTTTCTCCGACTGTGGAGTGTGTAGTGTGAGCAGGGGCAACATGAATCTGGAGGGGTCATGCGCCTTGTTAGCCACTTTCTCAAAATGCTCTCTTCATAAGCAGATAAAATAATTACCAAAAATAAGATTTTATTTTGACAACTATAATAAATGCACTCTTCTTGTTCAGTACGTTTAGATTTTAATGATAAATCTACACATTTAAGATAAGATGTTAAAGCGCACATACAGGAGAGAAGTAAGAGCACACCAATTACAAATATCTAAGTACTTGCTATTTTTTAAATTGTTCTAACATTCAGTGGTCATTAATCAGGAGAGCTCGGTGTTCATTCAATCTATCCATCCATCCTTTTTTTGCCCCTTAATCCATTTCTGAGTCAGGGGGGTGGCAGTCCGAGCTGCGCCCATTACACAGAGCACCAAGCAGTGTTATTTTGTTGTTTTGGCCTTTTCTCTGTTTCAGCCATAGATCATATACTTTAGGACACTTTAACATTCTTCAACATGTTTGATGTTTAACTGTTGATTCTGTGATCTGTGTTGGTGATTTCCATGGTTTTGTTAAGTCCTCTGAGATGACTTCTGTTGTGATTTAGGGCTGTACAAGAAGAATGATAAAGGACCCCCTTGAAAAATAGATAGTTTATCTCAATGGGGCTATCCTTAAATAAATAAATAAATAAATAAAATATATTGTATTGTATACTGAGCAAGCGTGTGACATCACCACAGTGTTAGCCTTGATGCATTAGAGGCCGATTTGATCAGCCTCTTATTCAATCTAGTCCCAATGAAAAGTCACCTAAAAGTGGGGAGGACCCAATTATTGTTTCATAAGTTTCATTGAGTTTGAGTAACATTTTGGAAACTTGTTTTATAAAATACATCCATCTTATTGAATTTTTTAAAATATGCCGTAAATAAAGTGGACTGGATTGAGTGAGGACTGGCACTTAGCACCAAAGAGTTTTGAGAAAAAGAATGTAGTTACATGAATATTATTACCTTGGTATTTATGTGTGATTTCAAAGATAATCACCAGGTTTAATATTGCTCAACCTCTGTCAAAGTTTGTGAATAATAGTATAATTGTTCAAATATATTAAAGCATCAATACAAATAGAAAGAGAACACTTTTACATAAATAAAGCTTTATTAAAACAGTAATAAAACATAATTTCCTTCATGTCAGATGTAACCAATAAAATCATTACATATGATTGGTTGGCGGCTGCCCGTTTTCATGAGTGCAGTAAACTTGTAGAAGTCCGAGTCTGTCTCGTGGAGGCCTGTGTGCGACTGGTGGAAGAACGGTTTAAGTCCCTGCAGACCCACTGGACAGGACAGTCTTTTGGATGAGTCCGCTGGCTTGGACTTGGCACAGTCTGCTGGTCTGCTCCTCATTTCAACACCTTTGGAAATCACATTAAGCCTCTTGCGCATGTTTACCAGTATGTCCTTAGCCAATCGCCTTCCTGGATTTGGCTTTAGTGCGGCCGGTTCAGGACTCTCCGGGAGATCCAACCAGTTTTTAACCAAATCTGCAAAACTATTGTCCCCTAAAACTAAAGGCTGTCTATTTCGGCTCCGGCTCAGCAGAGACGTGGTCCAGTCCTCGGGGTTACCAGCGCCAAAAGACGTCCACTTTTCTAAACAAGCATCTGATGTGGATTTCGGGCGGATTCTACCATTTGTCGATACTCTGTTTGTTCTGAGACAAGCTGAATTTGAAACTCTGACATTCCTGGTCCTTCTCAGCACTACACCTTCATCGTGCCAAGAATCCTCCGAAAATCCAGAATCAAAATCCACACTTTTCTCACTGCTGGGAGACTCTTGCTTTAACCTTTCATCCTCTTGTTCGTAATCTTCGAGTGGACTGGCCAGGCAGCAGGCCGAGTCATAGGTGCTGGATTCACTGGTCTCTGAAACTCGCAGTCGTGTGGATTGTTTGCAAAATCGTGTCACAGCAAAGGTTCGGCCACACGGTTCGCTCAGGGGCCTGGGGCGATTCAGCGGTTTGCTTTGAAGGGACTTCTTCATGTACTGAACCTGGTCACGCAGACAGTCTGGGGATTCACCTAGACACAGCTGAAGACAAAAAGATACATGTTAGTCAATGATCAATGTTGGAATTGCTGAACTCTATTAACATTGGATGATAAATGGATAGCAAAGTAGTAGTAGTATTAAAAGCTGGGGTACCTAATGTATCAGGCCACCATTGTCACTATCCAATGATTTGTTGTTGCTGTTCTAAACCTTTAACATAAGGCCAACAAGCACATGTGTATGAAAACGACAGAACTGTTTTGAGAAGAACTAGTCAGATGTATTCTATTACATTGTTAAATTTGTTGTGGTTTGAAAGTTAGGTACCTCAGCTTTACAGAACATGGAGGGCAAGCTAGTATTATCTATGGTTGTGAAGTGGAAGTAGCAGTAGTAATTGTATTACAGAAAGTCTTTGCGCAAACAAGCTGTGGTTAACTCCTTAACACTCCTCATGCCTCGGCCTGTCTGACAGTGGCTGGAATCAGAACGAGGCCAAAAGATTTTTACAAGATTAGATCATCACCTCCACTGAATTTTACAAATGCTCCTTAAAGTCCATACAGTGTGGACTGCTGGACTTTAACAATGACACCATATTGGCTACCACTACAGCAACTACTACAACTACTGCTGCTGCTGATACTACTACTATTATTACTACTCAAACAAACCTACTACAAAAGGTGACTGAAAAATGTATTCCTATTTGCGAAATTTAAATAAGAAACAGAAAATGTAGTAATCTTGTCCTCTCCCATATGACTACATTACAACAACCCACCAAAAGTAGCTCAGATATTTCAATATATTATATGCGAACTTAAAATGTTAACATCTTTGTGCAAGACATTATGCATACGTTTATTATATGAGTAGTCTTTGGTCTTGGGAATACAAATGGGGGAAAGTCAATGTATGGTAGAGGTCAGAGACAACTTCAAAGGGCACTAGGATAACAAAAGTTTGACATTCTTATGATTTACAGTATGACCAGAGTAAATGGGGGAACTCCAGTTTAGACAAAGCAGCAGTGATCGTGGTGCGTATTGAGGAGTGCATATCCTCTCTCTGGACCCCTATGACCCACAGGATGTTGCTGCTCTGAATTATAAAAACGGAAATGACTACAGAGTGTTGGAATTGCAAAATGAACTTCCAAAAGCACTGCTCTAAAGTTTTACTAATATTCCTAACTGCAAGTCCAGGGAGTCTCCGCGTCGCTGCTGCTGATGTTATCTCAGCTGCAGGCGCTGAACCGTTTGGGGCTTGAAAAGGTCTTATCTCCCTAAAAAGACGCGTCCACAGCGGGGTACTGTGGTCCTTCTGTTTACCATTTGAAATAACATGTTTCTACTTGACTGCCTCAACACAACACGGGAGCTCAAACCAAACTGCAGGCATGGGCAAAGCAGAGCAAGTGGTCAAGAGAATCTATTGTAAATCCAACATTACTAAAGGTCAAGCCGATACACAAGGAGAACAGCTTACCATTGTGTCCTATGTACTGTATGATGTGGCCCAGTTGTCCAGTAGTCTTGAAGGCGATGAGGTTATGGTTCTGCAAAATAGAAAATATGATAAACGTCGCCAACAAAACTCACCAAAAAGAACAGCACGAGTAAAGCAAAACCTACCACTATATCTGTAGAAAATGGGGCATGATTGACAGAACACACTAGAATCCAAAGTCGTGTGGCGTTCGCTCTCCCGTGTTCAGAGTTCTGTTCTGACTCCCTTGGCTCCTGTCACTGGAGTTTAATGATGCTGAGCGCAGGGCCTCAGCCAATCAGCGAAGTGCGCAAAATCCTCCAGCCAATCAGAGCGCGCGTGAAACGAGAGCCGTCATCCTGCGCGTCCAGCGGTTCCTCCAGGAGCCAAACATCTGCCTCCAAAACCAAAAGGCAATTCCATGTGCGTGTTTCATTAGTGCAACTGTGCCACAACTTGGAAAAAGAATGTAAAAAAGTAAAATTAAGATAAAATGGGGAATTTTATGGATGACTTTTCTCTGCCAAATGTGACATGTACATTTATCCATTGTCAGATCAATCAAGTTTATCTTATGCTTTGAGCAACTTTTTTATGGAACATTCTTGTTGTCATTGATGTGATTTCTTGTCTTAGAATTCAACTCAGTAAAGAATACTTTTTTATATACTTAGTTACAGCTGTTTTTTACTTACTCTGATCCTCTTTGTATATTATCTGTGACTTTTTAGTGAAGTTACTCGCTTGTCTCCAATGTGAATATTTAAAACCATCGCTCATTGTGGAACATTCCAAGCAAAACAATATTTAGATTCACCCTCCGCCCTCAACGGTGTGAGATCCTTTCATGCCTTGTTTACTCCATTCCATTATGTTTAATTAATCAAGATTCAAATCATTCCAATTAACAAAACAAACATCCAGGTTCTCGTACCCCTGATTTGGAAACGCCCAATGTAATCACCAATTATTTGAACACGCAGGGCTCCCACAATTATGACACCTACCAGAACACTGAGCCATTATTTTGACTGCTCTCATTTATACCAATGGAATGCTGAGAAATCGCCCCAAAAAAAATTAGGTATTTTTGACAGATATTTTAAAAGTAAGTCATTTATGAGGTCTTTTTCAAACTTTACTCACTTTTAAACTGGTGATTATAACTTGAAATACAGCAAAAATAAGTTTATTGAATGACTACCACACTAACTGGTTCTTTTTAATTTATTAATTTATTAATTTGCGCACAATGTTAGAGGTTATACTAGTCGAGTAAATTAACAAGGCAAAACTCACAAAAAGGAGAAGCAAAATCTTATCAGGGCCAACCCCTTTCACATCCTTCTGTCGAACAGTTTACTGATATCAGGATGGAGCACATGCACAATATCATACTAACACATACAGACATGCATAATACATACATATATACATACATAAATACATACTGCATAGCACAGTATGTATTGTCTCAATTCATTGAGTTCCTTCTGGGCACATAAAGGTTCTTAATTTGCATAGTTGTTTTTATATGTGTGGCTTGTGGCACTTCGAATGGTGTCATCAAGCTTTTAGAGTCATCAAGCTTACTCCACAAAGTCACACGTTTTCTAGAAATCCAACATGTTGTACTTTTAGTTTGAACTGTCCTCTCAGGTAATAACTTAATGTTGCCATGGTAACTATGGGTACTGGTATTGGCTCTACTCTGGGAGGTAAAGGTAGAATAATTGTGATTTCAAAAGTAAAAGAAAATGCCCTTCAATGACATAGAAATAAACTGCAAGAGACAGAAAAGTCACAAAATGATAAAGACCAAAAATGTACATACATTAAGTAATTACTAAAGGCCGTCAAATTGACTGCACTGGGAGTTCCTGTGTTAACATGAGGCTGTCAGTGTTATAAAGACAGAGATACTATGGCCTACTCCTCAGTCTCCAACATCATGACTTGCTAATATCATGAGGACATTTATTGACTCAGTCCCAAAAACATGAAAACAAACTTGGCTTGTGCCGCTTGTAGCTTTACAAAACTTCGCTGAACATTATTTTCTGATGGCGTTCAGCTCTCTGGTGCCCTCCTGTGTCCACGGGTGATAACAAGCTACGAGCGCCCTATGGGGTAAGGTTACTGTCAATAAAGACGTGCATGTCTAAAAAAAATGCGTGCATATTTATTGGTATTTGTGCATACAAATATTTTATTAATTCATGATTAAGATAATACAAACTAAAAAGACATGGAATTTCGTAATTAAGAATAAAAAAAATATAAAACTGTGTGATTTTGTTCTTGTGAATGCGATTTTTTTTTTGTGTGCTTGCATTTTCTTTTTGAGAATACGAATTTCAGCTGTGAGCAAACTGTCAATAATACGTCACTGCTCACAGACATTAACAATCGAGCCTGCACAGAGTTGATCAACTTCATTGCCTAAAAACTAAACATGGCAGAAGGACACAACATAAACAAAGCGGCTCAAAATCAAGTATATAACTATATTTTATCATTTTGGTTGTAAATGAATGTGTAAAAAATATTAATTCCATAAATGTGTTCATAATAAGATGTTTCTTGTCCCTCTAAAGGTTTTTTGGCAGTGTTGTTAGCTCCAATGCTAGTTTTATTTTCTTATCCTTATATTGTTTTATTCTACAGAAAATAATGCATTTATTTTAGTCTAAACAACAGACTAACTAGTCTTACTGAACTAGTGAGTAAAAGTAATGTGTCAAATGTACAAATATAAGATTGAGGTCCACAGGGACAGGGTCTGCTACGTCTAACAACCAAGGATGAGTAAAGCACAGAGGTGTTCTCCATATTGCTCAGGGGCAGTAACAGCGCGAACTATGAATAATCTGGAGGGTTGGGACTGGTATCAACACTTTAACCACATTGATTTGGGGCAAAGGCTTCATAAAATGTAACTGCTAAGAATGTAAAATTGTTGGTTTTAAAATAACATGGTAAGCTGTAAAACTAGCCTTGAAGCTAGTGTTAACTAAACACTGCCTAAAAAAACGTTTCTAGAGAGGGACAAGAAACATCTTATGAACACATTTTATGGAATTAATATTTCTTACACATTTATTTACGACCAAAATGATCAAATATAGTTATTTACCTGATTTTGAGCCAAATTGTTAATGTTGTTGCCCTCTGCCATGATCAACTCTGCGCAGCTCGATTGTTAATGTCTGTGAGCAGTGACGTATTATTGACAGTTTGCTCACTGCTGAAATTCGCATTCTCAAAAAGAAAAAGCAAGCACACAAAAAAAAATCGTATTCACAAGTACAAAATCACACATACAGTTTTATATTTTTTTATTATTAATTACGAAATTCCATGTCTTTTTAGTTTGTATTATCTTAATCATGAATTCATAAAAATAAATTATGCACAAATACCAATAAATATTCACGCATTTTTTTTAGACATGCACGTCTTTATTGACAGTAACCTTACCCCATAGCGCCCCCTCATGGCTGATTGAAGAACGTGTATTGAACGTGTGTGATTTATGATTGTAACTCAGCCAGAAGTTCAAGACGTTTGGCTTTTAAAATCTGCAGATGTCATAAGACATCTTGCTACACAACACGTTATCAGAAGTTTTATTTTATGAATTGGGCAAAACTATGCTTCTACAAAAACAAAAGGCTGCATCTCACAATTTTAATTTAAAGTTTAGTTATTAAACGAACATCACTTTATTATGTTCATGACTTAGTAACAATTGGAGAGTACTTTCAGACATGTGCATTTGTGCAATCCTTTAATGTTGTATATTTAATTTAATATATAGAAGTGAAACTCTATAGTGAAAATTAGAATAGTTCAGTTAATTTATGTAATTAAACTTAAAAATGTGACCCAAATACATGGTAGACTCATTACATGCAAACAGGTGGTCAAAGCCATTGGTAAACTTTTAAGGATTAATTTTGGATTGTAAGGCACACGTTTTATTCGGGGTTTTTATAAACAGCCAATAATCAGCATTAGAACAAATAAAGAATGAAACTAAGGTTAATTGGTTTCATATTTTAAGTTATACAAATCTTGCACTAATAAACAACTTTACACATTCTTTATTACAGTAAAGCAAGAGATTTGATGCTGTTGCTGTGTGCTCCTCATTCCTACTCTGATGCAACACTGACATTTCCTCGCCGTGGGATGAATAAAGAATCTCTAAACCGGAAACTTTTGGACATTATTCTAAATCCTCACTTTAACTTATATCATTGCCAACAGCCGTCTGCTTTTGTTGGTTCGGCCGTCACAAACTAACAGATACTGTACATTTCACATTGTTGTTGATACTGCTGAACTTGTGGTCTGCCATGGACGCACAAAAACGTCAAAGCAAATAGGTTTTTGTCTGAGACTGGTGAGCTCAGTAAAGCTTCCCTCTACTCGATTGGGGATTACAGGGGAACGAAACAAGCTTAAAACAAAATTCTTTTATCTGATGAAAGTAGACAGTCCATTCCTTCAGAATCTGGTTAAGGTTTCAGATAGTCATAGTAACACTATTCTGTGGGTCTTGAAAAATCAATACAAATCCTCAGAAACTGCTGGCAACATGGGAGTACCTGTTCTGAAATGGGCTGGCAGGCAATGAGCTTTAAGAAACAAACCTCACACGTTTTGCAATCATGTGTTTATTTACAATGAACAAAGTGAATTTCAGTTTGACCACGTTGCACCGTCTCCGTCCGCTTGTCGCTGCTGTTGCTGCTGCTGTGGCGCATTTCAAACTCGTGTGAATGTGGAGAACCCAGTGGAGTAGAAATAGCCCTAATTCACACTATATGAACATAGCATGTCTAAAGAACGAGTGTAAACGCAGATATCAAGGCACAAACATGTTAAAACACTGGTCAAATGAGAGAAACTTACTGGATACAGAAATGTTAAAGAGACGGACTGAATAAAACCTTGCAGATATAGTAAAAGTGACACTACGATTTTTTCTTCTTTCTAAAGTAGGAATGTATTGGTTTGAGGGGTTTCGTTATGGTCGAGGGAGCTCATGCAGAACGATGCGCTTTTGTACAACTCCGATCATTGGTCTCCCAAAGAAAATTGTTCATTGCGCGCCGCTGTCATTCTCCATGCATTTTTTTCCTTCGTCAACTCTTAAATAAAATTGGACCTGTGCAGTTTCAGCTAAAACGACAACGCTCAATCAATTCAAGTGATGTTAATTAAAAATATATTTGTAAATAAAAAAAAGGGAAATAAAATGGATGTTTACAATAATAATAATCAAATATTAAAAACGACTATTGCATTTTGCGCGATTCTCGGCTTTCTAACACGTTCATCTTTGATATAGCATTTAAATGAAAATAATTTACCCAGCATTTTGTAAGGATTATGTTGGCTATGTTGTTTTTATCATGTGCTGTCATGAATTGGCTTTTGTCCAGTCAGGGCTTTGATTGTGATCCATTATTTACAGGCACCGAGCTGATAAAGAACATCTAAACATAACGTAGTAAGACGAGTGAGTGGATATGGTGAAACGTGTGGATGGTTCCCCTCTCGGAGTCAAGTCTATGGTTTTCATTATGAAAAGCAGTAATCGTCTCATGGTTCTCGCAGCCTCTTGTGCAGTCCGTGTGCCAGCTGTTGTCCTGCAGAGAGACGAGAGAAGAATACATTTAGTTTTCACACTGGATCGTGAAAATGAGACCAAATCTGGGGTTATTGTTGGGGTCAAAAAGATAACGTAAAACAAGTGAACCACAAGAGTCACTTATGTCAGTTTACATGTTTTGAAACAATACTTTATACATTTTTTACATCAGGTGCAGTCTAATACATATTTCAATACTTGTGATGTTGCTGTGTGCTCGTTACTACAATCAGGTGGATATATATGGATGACACAAACCAGTCTAGCCTGGCCTTAGCCAACCGTACACTCCGCTCAATCATAATTTCCCTACATGTAACCCTAACCCTTAGTACGAAATGTAATTTTTACTATGGTGTGGTACGACCAGCCTAAAAGCACTCCATTATTATTATTATTATGATTATTATGCAACCGATAGCATTGAATGGGTTTTGTCATCAGCAACATTACAAGTATTGAAACAATATGTATTAGACTGTTAAAAAATATACATACAACTATAAATCTATTGTGATGTCGATTTCTCATTATATTCCTTCCTCTAATATGAAGTGAGAGTCAGTAATAATAAAAAAAAAAATGAATGAATGAATGAAAGACAGTTTTAAATAAAACATATCTAATACACAGTAAATCTTTTTGGTGGTGGTGGTTTTGCCACGGAGAGGAATAGTTGGGTTAATGGCAATAAGGGGCCTCCTCTGTGGATCTAGTGTGATCAAAAAGTAGCAGACATTCACTTTAACGGCTGAAGCGCCTGAAGCCGTTCTGGTATCTGGTGTGTGAAGCCGCACCTTTAGAAGAGGCCGCAGTCCTTGAGGTTGTTCTTGATGATGACGTCGGTGACGGCGTCGAACACAAACTGCACGTTCTTGGTGTCGGTGGCGCAGGTGAAGTGAGTGTAAATCTCTTTTGTGTCCTTTTTCTTGTTCAGATCCTCAAACTTGGTCTGGATGTAACTGGCCGCTTCGTCAAACTTGTTCGCTCCTGTGTGCAGATTTTAACATGTTCAACAGAATATGGTAATAACACAGAAAATGGAGTTGGGGAGAGTTTATCTTGGAGCTCCCATCTGTCAATTCACCGCTATTATTTAAAGTACCAATGTGTAAGATTTTCATGTCAAGTCAGCATTATTTGGCCCTAATCTGTCAAAATGCATTCATAAAACAGTTCTTTTCCATGACTTCTTTAATTGATAACAGTAGTTCAGCCCTGATATTTGGATTTCAAAATTTGTTTTACAGCTTCTAAATATAGTTATTGTTTTTATTTCGATGTCTCGCCCTCCACTGAGTCACCAATCAGAAAAGCCGGGACCCGGGTTGCCAGAACTCACGCTCAAGCTAATCTCACTGGTAACGAATCTCACTGTGGGACGAATAAAGGATCTCTTAATCTTAAAGTAACATGTGGCAGCAAAACTAAAAAAGGTCTCATTATGATTCTCAAATCATGAAAAAACAAGGAATAAAATCAGGATTTCTATTTTTGTGAAAAAGATGTTTGTTATAGATTTGTTGTTGACAAAACTCTTCAGATTATGGTCCCAGATGGATTAGACTAATCCATCTGGGCGTATCTGGCAACCTGGGTCAGGGAGAGTGCAGTTCCACTTTTTTCAAATTTTTTAACGATCTTTTAATGTTTATTATAGTAAACATGTCTCAAGTTATACTTCACGAACATAACTTTCTCCTGTCAATCGTTGAGTTTACTACAGTCGACAAAACCAATGATCACCACAAAAACTATTGAGGCCACAGGATCAACGGGTTCCATTTTAGTTCATAATATGTAACTGGCAACTGATGTCGGGAGGGAAAAATGTTCACAAATTTAAGTCCTGATCGATGCTTGTATGGTTTAGAAGATGGCAGAATGTTTTAGATGAACATTCTGTGCATTGTACCAATTTTATATGAAATAGTTTTTCTATTTTCTGGTGTTTTATTGGTGTTATGTGTCATCTCAATCTTTTAGCTTTTATTGTAGCTTTTCATACTTTATGTTGTATGTGTTGCTTCTTGTCCAGGACACTCTTGAGAAAAGATTATTAATCTCAATGAAGTTCTCTTGGTTAAATAAATGAAATGCTTTTATTTCCATATCCGTATATCAACAATGTTTGGCACATTTTAAGTTGTGCAAACATAAGTATCTACATTACATGATTAAAATTGTAATGGCATGAAACATCCTTCCACAAATGTGCAGCAATATAAGGCTATATCCACACGAAGACAAAACGCTTATAATTTCAGAAACTTTTTCTGTAAACACGGAGTTAGCTCAGTAAATGTGTGCGTCCATATGAATGTAGTCAATACGCCTGAAAACGCTGTGAAACTATGCCAGACCTGTTGGTGGCGCTGTGACGCAATGACGGGATCAAGCCCAAACTTCCGTGGGCATGCGCGGAATTTTGTAAACAGACAACATGGCGAGTGGGCGAGCTGGTACTACATTAGTATGGACGGACGATGAGGTTGAACTGTTGCTTCGGGTCGCACTGGATTACAAAACCAACAAGCTACATTGTTGTTATTATTTTCTGAGTGCGGCGCATGCGTGCTTTAACAAGAGGCGGGGCGATGACGCAAGCGTCTCAGATACATTGCGGAGAGGCAGTAACCACGGAGCGGCATATACGGAGTTTTGAAATCTTTCCACTCTGGGACCTAGTTTCAAAAATGTTCGTTTACACCCCCCCAAAACGCCGGCCTCGTATGGACGATACACTGGATTGATAAAGTATTTTTGCGTTTAGGCCTGAGCTTGACTTCGTGTGGACAGGGCCTAAGGAAGACGCTTTAGTGTCAAATGGATTTTTCGCAGTAGTACTTTTCCGTCTCTGACAGATGAGATGGAGGTATACAATGGTGTATGGATTTACCGGTGTACTCCGGGAAGCAGATGGAGAGTGGGCTGAGTGTGATCTTCTCCTCAAACAGGTCCTTCTTGTTGAGGAAGAGGATGATGGACGTCTCTGTGAACCACTTGTTGTTGCAGATGGAGTCGAACAGCTTCATGCTCTCGTGCATCCGATTCTACAGGAAACACAGCATCAAAGGATTCAGCACTGTGACAAAAACGACAATTATGACCTTATTTGAAATAAGATTGATGGGAATAGATCAGGCATGTCAAACTCAGAATATTTTTACTGGCCTCGAATTATTTTCAAACTTCCCTCTACTGGACTGGGGATTACAGGAGAACGAAACAAGTTAGAAAACGACTTATTTTGGCTGACGAAAGTTGTCAGTCCAGTCAGATTTCACATAGACATAGTACACACAATATTCTGTGGGTCTTGAAAATCAGGGAAAATCCTCAAAAATGGCTGGCAGGCAATTAGTTAAATAGTTAATTATAAAACATTGTGTTTAACTTTATATTTGGTCCAGTTTTGATTGATTGTAATTTCAGAAAAATCCACCAGAAAGAAGTGAAACTCTTTTCAAAATACCTTCATAATAAAAAAAACAATCATCTTTTGCCCCCTGACCAGTTCTTTTTTTTTTTTATCGGTCCTGACCAAAATAAGTTTGACACCCCTGGAACAGATCGACACAAAACTGAATCATGACATTTGCAACACGAGTTCATCAGAAAAGCATTGTGTTATTGTGATTAGGTTTTGTTTCATTTCGCCAAGTGCACTTTGAACTCTCAGGTCTAAGGTAGAGAAAGCTGAGGTCTTTTTATAGTCAAACAAGATTATTGGATAAAACACATTTAATCTAAACTGCAGTCTTTGCACTTTGACTCCTTCATCCATTAACACTTTAGAGTTTTATATTAGCAGGCAGGATCTTGGATAATTCAGCCTTAAATTAGCCACAAATTTAATTACATCTATATATTTTTTTACTTTTTATTTACACACCAGGTAAACATATACATAGGGACAGTCAATAAGCAAACAATAATATTAGTTATAGAAAGGACTTAAACAAATATATAAATATAACTGAATTTAGGTGTGTGTGTGTGTGCGTGCGTGTGCGCATGTGTGCGTGCGTGCGTGCGCGCGTGTGTGCGTGTGTGTGCGCGGTTACATTGGTATTAACCTAAATGGGGTAAGAATGACAGAAATACAAGATGTAATACAGTGACAAATGGTATACAGTAAAACCATCTGCAAAAGGACTACAAAGAGGAGAAAAAACAAAAGTAAATCGATAAACCAACCAATTAAACAATCACAAAAACCACAGGAACAACAGTGACAATAACAACAGAAAAGAGATTCAACTATAATAAATCATTCACCTCTTAGAGAATTAAGATGCATACATATACACACACATACATATACACACATAACTATTATTAATAATAATTATAATATAATATAATATAATATTTATTATTAATAAATAACAGTCAACATTATCTATATAATAAATGTATACCCCATTTACATACATACACACCTACACAGACATGCATACACAACCACACACATACTATACAAACATTACAATCAATGTTTTTTTTTTTTTTTTGGGTGATTACAAGTTCCAACATCAGATGTTTGATGCACATTAAACACATATTTTTAAATTAGCTATTGTTTGATGTTATTGTTGATGATGTATGATTTTTTTTCCCTACATAGTGAGATGCATTACACAAGCCAGGGTGTGAAGTGGGTCCAATGGTGAGACCAGTTGCTCCCCTCCAATAAACTCTCACCCAGCTGCCCTAACAACTGAACAAATGTTGGTTATTGAGCTGAGCTATTCTGTGTAGTGCATTAAAAAGATGGGGATTAATGAGCGTTGACTATATATATTTTTACTTGTATGATTGTAATTCTTCCACTCTTCAGAATCTTTTTTTATTGCCAAAGTAAGAAACAGCGAGTCAGAAACTTTGGAATTTGCTTTGGTGCAAAACAAGTGATATAAGAAATAGGTATAAATGCATGCATGAAATTATAACATAATACACTCAATTAACAGGGCAGATAAATGAGTGGTTTTTTACAGTGCATTGGGTTTCCCTGTGCATGTCTTTTGCTATACATAGTTCCCACAGACCAATGAATGTCACATGACCTCCTCGGAGACGCCATCTTTGATGGCACGCTGCTGTGTTTGTGCATTCCATTAAACAGAAGAATGAGAATAAATGTAGATATTCAAACGCAAATTGGAAAAAAAGGGCAACTTTTGAGCAAATAATTGTATATTAATACAATGGCACCACAGTTTAACGTGCTACGGACATGTTTTACATATTTGATCAAATTATGCAGCAAAAATTAACAAGCAATGCAAACATTTCTCAAAAACTTTAGATTTAATACCAGTTGGAGCTCCATTTAATTATTTTAATTATATTAATCCAGTTTTGATTGATTGTAATTTCAGAAAAATCCACCAGAAAGAAGTGAAACTCTTTTCAAAATACCTTCATAATAAAAAAAACAATCATCTTTTGCCCCCTGACCAGTTCCTTTTTTTTTTTTTATCGGTCCTGACCAAAATAAGTTTGACACCCCTGGAACAGATCGACACAAAACTGAATCATGACATTTGCAACACGAGTTCATCAGAAAAGCATTGTGTTATTGTGATTAGGTTTTGTTTCATTTCGCCAAGTGCACTTTGAACTCTCAGGTCTAAGGTAGAGAAAGCTGAGGTCTTTTTATAGTCAAACAAGATTATTGGATAAAACACATTTAATCTAAACTGCAGTCTTTGCACTTTGACTCCTTCATCCATTAACACTTTAGTTTTATATTAGCAGGCAGGATCTTGGATAATTCAGCCTTAAATTAGCCACAAATTTAATTACATCTATATATTTTTTTACTTTTTATTTACACACCAGGTAAACATATACATAGGGACAGTCAATAAGCAAACAATAATATTAGTTATAGAAAGGACTTAAACAAATATATAAATATAACTGAATTTAGGTGTGTGTGTGTGTGCGTGCGTGTGCGCATGTGTGCGTGCGTGCGTGCGCGCGTGTGTGCGTGTGTGCGTGTGTGCGCGGTTACATTGGTATTAACCTAAATGGGGTAAGAATGACAGAAATACAAGATGTAATACAGTGACAAACGGTATACAGTAAAACCATCTGCAAAAGGACTACAAAGAGGAGAAAAAACAAAAGTAAATCGATAAACCAACCAATTAAACAATCACAAAAACCACAGGAACAACAGTGACAATAACAACAGAAAAGAGATTCAACTATAATAAATCATTCACCTCTTAGAGAATTAAGATGCATACATATACACACACATACATATACACACATAACTATTATTAATAATAATTATAATATAATATAATATAATATTTATTATTAATAAATAACAGTCAACATTATCTATATAATAAATGTATACCCCATTTACATACATACACACCTACACAGACATGCATACACAACCACACACATACTATACAAACATTACAATCAATGTTTTTTTTTTTTTTTTGGGTGATTACAAGTTCCAACATCAGATGTTTGATGCACATTAAACACATATTTTTAAATTAGCTATTGTTTGATGTTATTGTTGATGATGTATGATTTTTTTCCCTACATAGTGAGATGCATTACACAAGCCAGGGTGTGAAGTGGGTCCAATGGTGAGACCAGTTGCTCCCCTCCAATAAACTCTCACCCAGCTGCCCTAACAACTGAACAAATGTTGGTTATTGAGCTGAGCTATTCTGTGTAGTGCATTAAAAAGATGGGGATTAATGAGCGTTGACTATATATATTTTTACTTGTATGATTGTAATTCTTCCACTCTTCAGAATCTTTTTTTATTGCCAAAGTAAGAAACAGCGAGTCAGAAACTTTGGAATTTGCTTTGGTGCAAAACAAGTGATATAAGAAATAGGTATAAATGCATGCATGAAATTATAACATAATACACTCAATTAACAGGGCAGATAAATGAGTGGTTTTTTACAGTGCATTGGGTTTCCCTGTGCATGTCTTTTGCTATACATAGTTCCCACAGACCAATGAATGTCACATGACCTCCTCGGAGACGCCATCTTTGATGGCACGCTGCTGTGTTTGTGCATTCCATTAAACAGAAGAATGAGAATAAATGTAGATATTCAAACGCAAATTGGAAAAAAAGGGCAACTTTTGAGCAAATAATTGTATATTAATACAATGGCACCACAGTTTAACGTGCTACGGACATGTTTTACATATTTGATCAAATTATGCAGCAAAAATTAACAAGCAATGCAAACATTTCTCAAAAACTTTAGATTTAATACCAGTTGGAGCTCCATTTAATTATTTTAATTATATTAATCCATCCATCCATCCATCTTCTACCCTTTAATCCATTTCTGGGTCAGGGGGGTGGCAGTCAGAGATGCCACCCAAGTCTCATAGCACCAGCCCCTCACTGACCCTCTGCAGGTGGTGAGTCCACAGGAGGACGGCTGCTCTCTGAGTGTGAGCATAGCCTTGATCTTTCAGTGGGGGCTTTGGGCAAAGTGGGGTTAAGTGTCTTGCCCAAGGACACAACGACAGCAGTCATCAGTGGGAGTCGGTGGAGAAGGTGCAGAGGTGGGAATTGAACCCACAACCTTCTGGCCTTAAGGCCAATGCTCTACCAACTGAGCTACTGTCGCCCCCATTAATTAAATTAATTATATTAACAATTAATTTAATTAATGCTAATGCCACACGGACACTCTGGATTGCTGTTATTGTTTATTTCCGCGTTTTTGACCGTATGTTTTGGTGAATGGTGGGCAACTGATTTTTCCAGGCGTAAAGAGCAGTTTATTTTATGACACAGATCTTTTTACAGAAGCAATGCTGTTTGTGAACATTGTTTTAGCCCACCATAGAACTATTATTATCTATTTAATACATTTACGTTGCCCTCGAGAGCCTCGGACGCGACACCGATCCTCCTCATAATAAAGTAATCTAACGCTAAATAATGAAACTCTCAAGTTACCAGCTATCAGCATACACAAGTTAGTACTGAGTAAATTACGTCTGTCAACACATTATGAGATACGATACGCACCTGACACAAAGTGCTCCGAGCATATTCTTGCGTGTTTTGAGGGAGTTTCTTGCCTGTTTATCTTCGCAAGCCATAACCTCCGTGGTTGTTCTGACAAAAGCTTAGTCTTCTCACATTCATGAAGTCTAATGATGGGTATACTGTATAATCCAAGTTTAACGGAACCTCCGGCACGATTTGAACATCCATTGACCCAGCAGGAGAGGACCATTTTCAACTTTATCACGACATTAACACGTTTCAGCTTCTTTTTCTATTGTTTTGCCCACAGCATGCCAACACAAATGGCGCCGGGTCGGCAAATCCCCGTATGTAGTGACGTCATGTGGGAACTATGTATACAAATAAACTTGCGTATTATCAGCCCCCTTCTATCACTGAAAACTCAGCCATTGCAACCTTTTCCCACCCCATAATGGGCCGCATGTGTTCTGCATGAGGCTGTGGGTGGCGCGCGTCCACCAGGGGGCAGTGTTGCTCCACATTCGCGCTAGTTTGCTCTATAGACAGGTCTCTGGAGCAGCTGCTTTAAATGCAGAAGCTGTTCTGAAGATGAGGGTCAAATGGTTGAAGTCAGTTGAAAGATGGGCCAAGATGATTTTATAACCTAATTACGCGGCGCTAGAAATGGATCGTTAAAGTCCATTGATTACGTTTTAGCACCGAGAGGTTCCCATCATTAGGCCATAATGAGGAGGGACGGGCAACAGCAACAAGGAAATTAAATACAGCTTTTAACTTTAATTATCCGTGACAGGAAATCATCTACAGATAACAGCATTCACAAACGGTAGAAAATTGACAGGTTAAATAATGGAAAAGAAAATACATATGAAAAAAAAAAAAGCCGCCGGTATAATCTAGTTATGTATAAGGATCTCTGTACAGTATTGTTTGGATATTCAATATGTTAATATTTCATGTATACAAATGCAAATATTTGTTTAAAGTGTAAAGTAATGAGGAGCAGATAAAATCACACTCTTTATCATAAGTAATGCATACTGTAGGTACAAAAGGAAAAGGATCCTGGTGATTAATGTACCTTTGAAATACGACTTTATGGTCATGACTGTCAATTATAATTAAGAGGAATAGCCGATGTATATGCCTGTTCTGACTGTAAATGGACTCATTTGTAATTCTATAAAAAATAAATAAATAAAAATGGCAGGAAGGAGTAGGAAACATATGCTTTACATCTACCTACTCCTTTTTTTAAATTGTATATCTGTGTTTTCTGTTTTATCGTTTTGGACAAGACATAATGAATACAGCAGCAACAACAAATAAACACTTCTACACAGAACCCTGACACTACAGGAGACCAGTGTTAATTTTGACAAGAAATTGTAATTTAGTTTTAGTCTTAGTCTGTTGACTAAAATTAATTTTAGTTTTAGTCACAATTTTAGTCTTCTGATTTAATTTAGTTTTAGTCCAATTTTAGTCGACTAAAATATGAAGCAATTTTAGTCGACTAAAAAATACAACTTATTTTCTGAAACAATACATTTCAATCTATGTGGAAAATGAAGCTAAACCTACTTGGAACTGTAATTTAATATGAAATATAAACATTTGACTCTTTATTATTGCAACACATGCTTTTATTGAAAGACAGTTTCTCCAATAAAAAGCCACACTGAAGTGTGTCTGAACAAGAAATGTAAACATCTTTGAAAGTTTGAATCAAGTGCTTTAACCATAAACATTGTGCACCTATAATAAATGTAAACTCTTCAAGTAAAGTGCATTTAGAAATTACAACATTGCAACAAATGAGGCTGTAATCACTCAAAATAAAGCTTCCAGCTAAACAGTAAACTATTTGAATTCAAATAAAGTGCATTGACAATACTTCTCGCTACAGCAAGGCTGGAAAAAATAAAAAACGATCAGTTATTTACTTCGATTCATTTTGAGGAATGCACTTCGTCCTAATGTGACTTTTGCTCGGTTACGTTTTCCCCTAGTTAGGTCACCTGTGACACTGAAAACCCTTTCTGCAAAAGCTTGAGAAGCTGGCATTGCCAATAGGTCTAATGCTATTGGTTTCAAACTGTGATAAAAGGAGTCACATTTTCCTAACCAAAAGTCAATTCCTGTTTCACAAGTTATGGGCTGTGAGAGCTCTTCCTTATACTTGGTTATCTGCTGTCTAGTGCTACGTGTGGAGAACTTTGGTTTAGGCTTTGTACGGCATTTGGACAGAAATCTAAAGACTGGTTGCTTTAATGATGAGGATGGTGGCGCTGGGTCTTGTGCTAGGTCAGGCTCTCGTTCATTCACAGCTTCCAAATCATCGTCCTCCCCATGTCTCTGAGTGTAATTGACTACATACACCTCTGCCTGCTTAAGTAGTTCCTGAATACTGTCATCAGCTACATCAAGTTGAAGAAGGGTCTCGCACACAGTAGGGTTGAGAAAGCAAGCAGCTGCTGCAAGTGGGGAAAACTTATCATCTGATGGATCCAACACCCAAGCAAAACGCTGGTTCACACTCCCTTTCATTTTCTGTGCAAGAGCTGAAATGTCTCTCAGATTTGTATTTTGTTCAAAATCCGTAAGGTGGCTGAGCAAATCTAAAAGAGCAGGGAGTATAAGTGACATAGACATAGTGTCACTCTGAAGAGTTTGTGTGTGTTCAGCAAAAGGCAACAGAAGTTCATGCAACGACTTGAGCTTTTGCCACTCACTAGAAAGCAAGCTGTCCCACCCCATCTCATGCGCTATTTGGCAAAAAGAATCTTTAACTTCGAGGAGTCTGGCTATCATGTTAAAAGTGCTTGACCAGCGTGTGGGACAATCATTCACAACAATTAGACCACACTCCTCTAACATTTTCTGTGTTGCAACTGATGACTTGCGAAAGAGCTTCACAATCGATCTTGTTTTTCCAAGAAGTCTCTTTACACTCGCCTCCTTGTTTATAATGTGAACCACAAGCTGCAGTGTGTGCACTACACATGGTATCCAATCCACATTTATGTCCATGCTTTGGTACCTAAAAACAGAAGAGTAAATAAACGTTAGAAATTTGATTATTAATAAGATAAATGCTTAAGTGGCTCACCGATTGTCTTCCATCTTGTCCTCAGTGTCACTTTCAACCATGGGGCACTCATTTTGATCATCGGAGCTGGTCTCCTCTTCTACTAGACTATTGTGTTTAAATGCTGCCACCATATTGCTTCCATTGTCCGTTACTACAAAAAGGATTTTCTCATTTGAAATGTCCCATTCCTGCATGCACTTATCCACACAGGCCTTAATGGACTGGGCAGTATGTGGATGGGCAACTTGCTCAAGAGCTAGCAGTACGTGTTCTGGTTTATTTTGTTCCACACAAAAATAGCAGCAACTTATCGCAAGAAATGATGCAGTCAGTCCCTTTTTAGTCCATAGGTCAATCCCAATTGATACCTTCCGCACACCAGACAGTCTTTTCTTAAATTTATTTACTTCATCTTCATAGTGTTTCTCAATCAGATTGCTTATTTTTGTTTTCTTTGGCACAGTCAGCTTCTTATCAAATGTTTCCATCAGGAGAATGAAGTCCTCATCTTCTACTGTTGTGACTGGTAACCCTGTACGTCCTATCCATTTAGCAATAGCCTCCTCTTTTATCTGTTGATCTTTTGCATCACTTTTGTACTTTGTAGTACTTAATATTGCCTCTGCAATGTTTTGATGGGATGCTTTTGCTCTTTTTGCACTTGGTTGTCCACCTTCATCAGTAGACTTCAGCAACTGTGGCATAAAAAGGAAATCGTTACATAACATACGTACGTGTAATTAATATATATATATATCCTTGATGATAAAATAGTCACGGCATTGCTAAATTAGCGTGTAAAACTAACTCACATTTGTATTCAAATATAATGTTGCTCATGACATTTTTATGTATAAATGGGGACATTTTGTACAAATATAGAATACGATGACAAACGTGACACGAGTAGCTCAATTACATTACTTTACTTTAGGCTACTTTTATGTTCGTGTCACATGAACGCACACGTACATTGGTGCAATCTTGTTTTTATATAATGTAATTTGACACAATGAAATAAAGTCTAAGCAAAGAAATCTACCTTGGAGAAAATGTCGGAGTGGGTATTCTGTAGATGTCTCTTCAAATTTGTCGTGTTTTTGCCACAAATAGCCGCTCCGCATGCTTTACATTTGGTCTTGTTTTCGTCTCCGATGAAGGTAAAAAAGGCCCACAGATCTTCTCTTCTCTTTCTCCCAGCTCTGGACATGTTCTTGGTCTTTTCATTCACAAGCTTCCAAGAGTGCTTAATAGCGTTAGCAGTAGCTTCGAGCTGCCGCCACCGGTGCTTGGTTAATAAGGCAAGCCCTCATTGGTCCTCCGCGTATCTAGTCCGGCCAGTCGATTGGTTGTTTTCTCATTTGCCTTATCTAACCCTTCTTCTGATTTGATTTCGTCATTGTCTGATTTTCGTCTCGTCTTTTATTTGTTGACTAAAACGTGGATCAATTTAGTCATCGTCTTAGTCAAAATGAATGATTGCTATTTTAGTTTTCGTTTCGTTTTAGTCCCCAAAAATATATTCGTGACGAAAAATATGACGATAATATTTCGTCAACGAAATTAACACTGCAGGAGACGGAACCACTAAAGTCAATAAAAACAAGAATAACGTGTGTGAAAGATTTGTAGGAAGTCCCTGTATAGGAAAAAGTTCACTGGAGTCGTTGAGAAATTCTGCAACTGGTTTGAATCAAGGCATAGCTAAGAAAAAAGACTAATGTTTTATTTTTATTTGTATAGTTATTGTTCTCTTGTGTGCTCCTTATTCTTACTGTTCTGTAACTTGTGATGCAACACTGAAATTTCCCCGCTGTGGGATGGATAAAGTATCTCTTCATCTTAAAATAAATAACTATACGTCGTGACAACCTTAGTGGGGACCTTCTAGACTACCTCCAGTGAAATCGTAGGATTGTGGGATTGATAAACAAGGACGTAACCCTGATCCCTGATAAAGGGAAGTTTACAAAGGAGGAAAATGGTGCAACCCAAATAAGAATATTATTAAATACACAAAACATGCCGTGGCTGAATTCCCTGTTAAATATTTTCCGTACCATCTCCTCGTCTTCGGCCAGCACCAGGTCATACGCGCTCAGAGCCACGCAGAAGATAATGGCTGTGACGCCCTCGAAGCAGTGGATCCACTTCTTCCTCTCAGAGCGCTGGCCTCCCACATCAAACATCCTGCAGGCAAAAAGAAAGAACAGTGCATTTGGGTCAGGGGCAGTATGTGATGGTATACACACGACACACAGGACAGGGACGAGGGCATTTTTAGGACAAGTGACAAATTGAGGAGGAGGGTTGGAGAGTCCCTGGAAGTCCATTAACATTTCATGAGGGAGCGGGAGCATTGGAGAAGTGGACACGGGTCTGCTGCGAAGATTTGACAAATATAAAAGGGGGAAAAATAGCCTGCAGTGTGTTGTAAGGCAAGACTGAAGACCCGTATTTCACCCTGGCTTCCTTCTACTACAGGTGTATCACAGTGGCATGTAATTTGTACACTTATTGACTCTGGTAATGTTCAAATCAAGGCTAAAAAATAGTTCCATTTAGCTGTGCATACAACTGAAGGATTAAATATCAACTCTTTTGAATGCACTGTGGCTATTTATTATTTTAATCATGTGCGTGACTTTTGAGCTCATTGACTGCCATGTAGAGCTGCAACTAACGATTATTTTGTAATCGATTAATCTATCGATTATTTTTACGATTAATCGAATAATCGCTTGGCTGTGAATTGTGTAGAAAAAAAATATTTTTTCATCACAAAAAGCTAAAGTGGCAACACTCGAGGACGTATTGATTGCGTAAACTTAAAGTAAATGTTTGTAACAGGCTCTTTGTGCTAATTCTGCTATCTGATTGGATGAGACAGATATTCATGAAATTATAAAAACAAAGTTGGTTTTAATCAAAAATACTACATTTTCATGTCATTTTTAAGATAAACCTTTATTAGTCTCAGTGGAGAAATTTCAATTTTTTGCTCTGTTTGAGTCTGTGTGAACCAGAAAACGATTAATCGATTACTAAAATAGTTGTCGACTATTTCAATAATCGATTAGTCGTCGATTAATCGATTAGTTGTTTCAGCCCTACTGCCATGGACGTCTTTGTCTGAGACTGGAGATTTCTGTCTAACTTACCTCTATTCGACTGAGGATTACAGGAGAACAAAACTATCTAGAAACCAATTTAAATGTGTCTGATTAAAGTAGATGGTCCAGTCATTCAGAATGGTTTCATATTTCACATAGTCATAGCACACAATATTCTGTGGGTCTTGAAAATCAGTTAAATCATCAAAAAATTATTTCTTGTTATCTTAATGCTGTTTTTTATTTAATTTGTATGCAGTTTTAATGTTTCTGATTTATGTTTGATGCGATATGGGTTGGGAGGTTTTGTGTTTCCTTTTAAGTTTATTAAGAAAAACCCATCCATCCATTTTCTACCCCTTAATCCATTTCTGGGTCAGGGGGGTGGCAGTCAGAGATGCCACCCAAGGCACAGAGCACCAGCCCCTCACTGATCCTCTGCAGGTGGTGAGTCCACAGGAGGACGGCTGCTCTGTCAACGTGAGCATAGCCACGATCTCTAAGTGGGGGCTTTGGGCAAAGTCGGGTTAAGTGTCTTGCCCAAGGACACAACGACAGCAGTCATCAGTGGGAGTCAGTGGAGAAGGTGTCAAGGTGGGAATTGAACCCACAACCTTCAGGCCTAAAGGCCAATGCTCTACCAACTGAGCTACTGTCGCCTTGAGAAAAATCATCTCATTTTCGAGGGGGATACAAACATGTAAACACACACACACAAAAACAATTTACAGAAGAAAGAATTAAATGAACACACAGAAAAAGAAAAAAAAAAGAAACAAAACAAAAATGCTCCTTCACACCCCACGAAGACGCTCCACTGATAAAAGTTGATTATTTTGTACACACTAAAGGTCCTGGGTTCGAATCCCGGTCGGAACAGAGCCTTTCTGAGTGGAGTTTGCATGTTCTCCCCATGTCTGCGTAGGTGTCCTCCAGTGGCTCCGGTTTCCCCTACCACTAAAAACATGCGCAATAGTTATGAAAGTAACGAGTGAGTGAATGGATGGTGTTGGTGCTCGCCGTCTCGCTTCTGTCATCACTGCGAGGAGAGAATGGAACAACATCTGAACTCTAAACATTGTAAAGTGCTTCGGGTGACCTTGATTGATTTGTAAAAAATGTGCCATTTAAAGATGCTATACAGATTTTGTTTTAATGAGTTCATAAAAATGCAAAATGTGATAAAAAAAATAAAAATTATTACTACATACAAGTTGTATTATAATCCGTAACTTGAAAACTTGAGCTCATTATTTCAGCTTGTGTATGAATTCAGGCCGTAAAAAGTGCTGAGTAGAGACTTTAGCAAATAAAACTAGATGGTTCTGTGGGATGAGAGCGTAGGGGAAATGAGAAGCCTGTGAGCGAGTTGAGGGCGGTGCTAAACATTCAAACCTTGCAGAAACAGGTATAGCTCCTTTTAATAAACATAACTTACTCCCTCATTCACTATTCAATTGATTGTTTTGTGTTTCTGTTTTGTGTTTCTGATGTGATTTTAATGGAAAGCGCTTAGGTCACTCCTGGCGTCGTAGAGTCCTCTAAAGAAAAGCTCTATTTGTGAAGCAAAATTTAATAAGTCTTTTTAAAAAACCCTTCTGCAGCTACGCCATAATATACTAGCGTCAAATAGTGTCATTGGTTCAAATCGCAAAAGGCGAAATGTAATTACAGTGTCCCAGTTCACATCAAAGTAAATGAATGAAAAAACGGCTCATGAGTCAAACCTTCCCATTTCAGTATTGTTCAGATGAGAAAACCTGCCGTTGCTTTAATAACACAAACTCAAGTCATGATGAAATAGAGGCATGCTCAGAATGTACAATGAACATAACTTGTCTGTGCTATTGTGTGATTAGCGTTGACCACTCAGCTGCATGTTGCGTGTAAAAAAAAGTTCAAACCACAAGTACAGTACTGCCTTCTTTCAGCCGTGGTCTATAAACAGAGAAAGGGACCATGGACCAATTAAAAAAACTAGACAACGAGAGGGCTACGGCGCTAGCAATAACGCAGCACTATTCTTTTATACAGCCATTGTTAAAGAGGCTTATTATGTGTGTAGTGTACATCCATTACGGTCTCAGCTGGAGGTTGAAAGAGGCCCGGGCACTTTACATACACGACCTATTGTTCCGTGTAGGCAGCGGAGAGCAAGGTTAACGTGGTCAAAACACATTCCAAACTTTACATTAATTCAACTTGAAGTCTTCATTTTCTCACACATTCCGAGCGCTATTCCCCCCGATGGCCTCCGTTTCTGAATACCACTTTGCCAACGCTGGCTGCTCAGGGACTACAGGTGTAAATTAGCACTGCTGCTACAACCTGGTACAATGCATCGCTCCTCTTGGCTAATGCTCCTTGTACACTGTCCCTGTAAATATTTTAAAAAACCATAGCGTACCATATTGATGCCAGTTTTGCACATTGTCTAGAAGCACTTATTAGCTCGATGTGGTTTAATAACTTTTCCAGAGACACCATAAACAGACATTTAATTTCATGCCCTCTTGCCCGAGTTTGCACAAGCTGCTCATCAAGCAATCTTTCCCCAGAAAAAAAAAAATAAAATACCCACAGCATTTTGCACATTAGTGTTGCATTATGGGAGTTGTAGTGACGTCAGAGGAGAGGAGTCTTACTTGAAGTGCAGCTCTTTGAAGGTGAAGTGAGTCTCCACGATCCCAGTGGTTTTGACCCTGGTTCTGAGGACGTCCTGCTGGGTGGGGATGTAGTCTTCTTTGGCTATCCTCTCCAGGTCGTTCAGGTAACTACAAAAGACCAGCGCAAAAAGCCTTTACTATAAAAAAGAACACACTGGAATAAGATATAGATTTGTCCCCAGAGGAAAATCTCCACACTATACTGTTATTGAAGCTGGGTGGAAAAAAAAAAAAAACATTTGGACATATGGTGCGGTGCAGTGCTTCTCAACTGGAATGGTGTCAGGGCCCTTCATCAACAGAACGCCAAGCTACGATCCAAATGAGGAATGAATTAAATGCATATTATGTAAAACGCTGTATTACACTGCAAAAAGCAATGAAAAATAAGTAAAAATGTATCTTAATTTGAGCACGTCTTGACTAGCTTAAAACAAGATTTGCCAATGGGACAAGCAGAATCATCCTGTTTAAAAAAATGTCTCCCTTGGAATGAGAAATACAAATTCAACTGTATTTAACTAATAAGCTTTGTCCCATTGGAAAGTCTTGCTTATAGTCAGAATAAATTGATTTAAACAGTGATTACCTCATGTTATCACTTTTTGCAGTGTACCACATTGGATAATCATGCACAGCTAAAACTATTGTATGTGGAATCAAGAAAATAAAATCTTGTAAAAGGGTAAAAAATATCTGAAAAGCTAATTTCAAGAAATTCAATAATTTTCAGGGGACATTTCTTGATTCAAGTACAAAAAAATGCCATAATAGACACATTTATGTATTCAGCTTTCTATATCACTATAACAGTAATAGATACAGTACTTAACTAAAGAGGATGGTGGGGAAAGGCTCGCCCCCATGATGCACTACAGTTGAGAAACACTGCTGTGCAAAGCTATAACAAACCGCAAAACTCTAAATAATAAACAAGGTCACTGACATTTGAATTACATTTCAAAGGGAAGCACAAATTCACGCGGGAGATGAGTTTAAAATTCCTCTTACGCACGGGGAGAAATGTACACAGTCAAAGTCAGATTTCCGGTTTACATTACGAGACAGGAAATTACCCGTTACTGCCTGCATGCCACAGCTGCTCTGCATGAGGATGAGCTATGTTACATTAACTAAAATCGCAGGTGTTTGACTGCTTTGAACAATCCTGACAGAGAGCGGCGTGGCAGTAAGTGTAATCAGTGTTCTTTGAAGGAGAAAACAGCTCGTTTGTCCCTGGTTTTCAGAGCCTGCAGTCTGTTCTCTGCTGCTCAGACTGGTCAGAGTGCCTCAGCCTCTTCACACACACTGCCCCACTTACACCGGCTCACAGTCCAAAACCTTCCAGGGATTCACACTCCGGACTGGAAAATGGCACAATCATCTGTGCGCAGTGAGGAATTCAAATCAGAATAACAACATGTCTTAATTAAAACAGAAGAGTGCCATGGCTGAAGTCCATCTCTTTGATCAGTGTCGAGGACCTCATTGATTTCTGCACCGCTCCAGTGACCTGTGTCTGAAGTGTGTAATGGGTTTTATCATAAAACGTCTTCAGACTCTGAACAGAAGCTGGACACGGCAGGTGGAGTAACCGACAGAAAACGTCGGCTTGTTACAATCAGTTATTGCTACTGTCAACATGTTTGGTGCAGGTTACCGCCAATACCGGTTAATGTGACGTCCTCAGTTTGAAGCAGGTTTGAAGAGTTTCTGGCACTGCTGTGATTGCTGCCCATGTTTCTCCACACGCTCAGAGAAAAGGTAAATGTGCACACACACACAAACACACAAACTACACATAACGCATTGTTATAGTTTCATAGTCACTCAAAATTGTTTAATAGTTGAATACTATTCTTCTTGCTTTTTTCTTCCTGAGATGTTGCTGCAGTACAGTGTTCATGGTTTTGCACTGGTCCAGACTGGAGCAGAGAGGATTCATGGTCTGAACCAAGTGGATCAGGGGAAAATGGAGGAATGCTAACTTTTTGAAAAATGCTAATGAAGCATTTAGCATTTTACTTTGGACTAGAGCAGAGAAAACGGTCCGACCAAGCAGGTACTTCACCTTTTGACCTGCCCTGCTCCACCCAGAGGCTACTCCATCTGTGCTGCTGTGACCTGTCCTGCTCCACCCAGAGGCTACTCCACCTCTGCTGCTGTGACCCGTCCTGCTCCACCCAGAGGCTACTCCACCTCTGCTGCTGTGACCCGTCCTGCTCCACCCAAATGCTACTCCACCTCTGCTACTGTGACCCGTCCTGCTCCACCCAAATGCTACTCCATCTGTGCTGCTGCGACCCGTCCTGCTCCACCCAGAGGCTTCTCCACCTCTGCTCCACCCAGAGGCTACTCCATCTGTGCTGCTGTGACCCGTCCTGCTCCACCTCTGCTGCTGTGACCCGTCCTGCTCCACCCAGAGGCTACTCCATCTGTGCTGCTGCGACCCATTCTGCTCCACCCAGAGGCTTCTCCACTTCTGCCGCTGTGACCCGTCCTGCTCCACCCAGAGGCTACTCCATCTGTGCTGCTGCGACCCAGAGGCTACTCCACCTCTGCTGCTGTGACCCGTCCTGCTCCACCCAGAGGCTACTCCATCTGTGCTGCTGTGACCCGTCCTGCTCCACCCAGAGGCTACTCCACCTCTGCTGCTGTGACCCGTCCTGCTCCACCCAAAGGCTACTCCATCTGTGCTGCTGCGACCCGTCCTGCTCCACCCAGAGGCTTCTCCACCTCTGCTCCACCCAGAGGCTCCTCCACCTCTGCTGCTGTGACCCGTCCTGCTCCACCCAGAGGCTACTCCACCTCTGCTGCTGTGACCCGTCCTGCTCCACCCAAATGCTCTCCATCTGTGCTGCTGCGACCCGTCCTGCTCCACCCAGAGGCTTCTCCACCTCTGCTCCACCCAGAGGCTACTCCATCTGTGCTGCTGTGACCCGTCCTGCTCCACCTCTGCTGCTGTGACCCGTCCTGCTCCACCTCTGCTGCTGTGACCCGTCCTGCTCCACCCAGAGGCTACTCCATCTGTGCTGCTGCGACCCATTCTGCTCCACCCAGAGGCTTCTCCACTTCTGCCGCTGTGACCCGTCCTGCTCCACCCAGAGGCTACTCCATCTGTGCTGCTGCGACCCAGAGGCTACTCCACCTCTGCTGCTGTGACCCGTCCTGCTCCACCCAGAGGCTACTCCATCTGTGCTGCTGTGACCCGTCCTGCTCCACCCAGAGGCTACTCCACCTCTGCTGCTGTGACCCGTCCTGCTCCACCCAAAGGCTACTCATCTGTGCTGCTGCGACCCGTCCTGCTCCACCCAGAGGCTTCTCCACCTCTGCTCCACCCAGAGGCTCCTCCACCTCTGCTGCTGTGACCCGTCCTGCTCCACCCAGAGGCTACTCCACCTCTGCTGCTGTGACCCGTCCTGCTCCACCCAAAGGCTACTCCATCTGTGCTGCTGCGACCCGTCCTGCTCCACCCAGAGGCTACTCCACCTCTGCTGCTGTGACCCGTCCTGCTCCACCCAGAGGCTACTCCATCTGTACTGCTGCGACCCGTCCTGCTCCACCCGAAGGCTACACCACTGTGAGATTTCATAACACTTTGAAGCAACTTTTGTTAAAGTTAAACTCATCATTCTATCAATGTGCAGAAGCCAGTACTTTTCCCTTGTTTTGTCTATCTGAAGGCCAAGCTACAAGCACACCGTGGAAGCTGCTGATTGGAGGTCTCCATGCCTCCGCTCTGTATAATACACTTGCATTCTGTTGTATCTGTGATCGTGTGCTTTGATTGTGCTGTCTCTACCATTGACAATAAAACATGTCTTCTGTCTGAATTAACGACGCGATCCCAGACATGTCATCTTCTTCAGGTGGTGGAAAGATGCGGGCCTTGTCTGTAACATCTAGAGAACAGAAGACTTTTTTTTTTTTACACAAAAAGTGTTTTTTTTTTAAGCCAAAACTGAGAAACCTCAAGAGAATGCATCTGGATCAGCACATGGACAATCTGCACAGCCCCTGATTCCAGTCAGGCTGTGAGCTGCTGAGACATGGACAACACCAGCGTCCTCTTTTGCAAGGACATGATTTGGAACAATCTGGATTTCTGAATTTGGACATAATTTGGACTGAATTGGATTGCTGAATCTGGACACTAAAGCTGAAACGTGTGATTGAAAGACACGTCACAGAAGAATTCATGGCTCGACACAAATGCAGCCTGAAGAAACCAACAGGAGAAGTGGGAGAGACTGTTTTCAAAGCAATATCTGGAACCATCGACTGATGAAGTTTGGTATTTTACTGAAGATTGTTGACAAGTTTTATGAAAGATCTGAACATGTTTTATGAGTTTTATGAGTTTTTGAAGTATTCCGAGTTCTGAGTTTTTTGAAGTACCGAGTTTATGAGTTTTTGAAGTATTGAGTTATGATGTTATGTTGCTGTTTATCGATCCTGATGGTCACACGTGAATGTATGACCAGAGGGGGGAATGTGAGATTTCATAACACTTTGAAGCAACTTTTGTTAAAGTTAAACTCATCATTCTATCAATGTGCAGAAGCCAGTACTTTTCCCTTGTTTTGTCTATCTGAAGGCCAAGCTACATGGCACCGTGGCAGCTGCTGATTGGAGGTCTCCATGCCTCCGCTCTGTATAATACACTTGCATTCTCTTGTATCTGTGATCGTGTGCTTTGATCGTGCTGTCTCTACCATCGACAATAAAACAAGTCTTCTGTCTGAATTTAAGACGCGATCCCAGACTTGGTACATCTTCCTCACCACCTCTGCTGCTGTGACCTGAAGGGCTGTTACTGATTGTTACTATTATTAGCTTTTTAGAATGATCAATTTTATTTTTGCTGCTTCTGGACACCTGAATTTCTCTTACGGGGATCAATAAAGTATCTATTAAAATATGCACACCCCAAAACACAAATGTGTTGAGAGATGGTAATCTTTAATGTTTGAATCTTAAAATCACAATTTTGTAAACTATTATCAATTAGTCCTTATTAGTAGTGTGACGACCCCAGTCTTGTCTGCTTTGTGTGTTGCTGCTGGCTTTCTCCTCCTTTCAGGATCCAGCCAATGGGAGAGCTGATTGGGACTGGCAGCACCTGAGACGGGTGGGACTGGCCACATTCAAAAGGGCTGTCAGGAAGTTGATGTCTCTCTCAGTAGAAGGGAAGAAACAATTTTAACGAGAATGAGAATAGGGCACACTGGTCTTAATACCACATTGCATCTAATAGGGAAGCATCCGTCAGGAAACTGCGATGACTGTAAGGTGTCAGAGACAGTGGAACATATTTTAATCAAATGCAGAAAGTTTAAAAGAGACAGGATTTTACTTAAAAGGAAAATAGAGGATTGTGGGGAAAAGTTTACCCTAAAAGACATTATCTAAAGAATCAGACCATAGAGTGATAACATATTTGTTTGATTTTTTAAAACACACTGGACTCGTTAGAAGAATTTAAAATATGCATGCATAAGTTATCTTTTTTGTTTTAGGAACTGTAGCTTGCAAGCTACGAAACTGATTCGGAAGTTGTAAGCCATAGAGGTGACACATGCACAATCTATCTGGTGGGTGGCGGTAATGCGCTGCACTAGTTCGCAACCGCCGTTAAGCAAACAAAGAAGAAGAAGAAGAAGAAGATGTCTCTCTCACCTGGCAGTAGCAGCCTTTTAAATAAATATTCTATTTTTGGTACCTTTTTGAAACATGTGTGGACTCCAGTTTTGTCCGAACCTCGAGCCAGTGTGTGACAAATGGGGGCTCGTCCGGGATCTGTTCCTGGAAATGGGAGGTCAAGATGGTTGACCTTGGCCAGGTTGTATGGTTTTACCTCTAGTTCAGTAGATACTTTCAGTTGTTTTAGTAACTACTTGTTGTTTGAGTCACACATGTTTGTGGTGAATCTACAGCTTTTTGTTTAGTGCTCATTCTGATTTCATATACATTTGTTACTCATTTTGGCCCAGGTTTTGTTTGTATGGTCTCTTGGTTTTTGGTATGACCATTTGTTTAGCCATTTTTGGAGTCAACCCCTGTTAGGTTTAACAGCGAGTGTCAACAGGATACTCGTGGTGTTTCTGTTTTAGGCTGCAGTGAACGTGGGTAGAGCTTCCCAATTCCCTTTCCCCTACATCGGCTCGGGAGCACTTCCAGGGATGTGAAGGGGTTTGTTTCTCCAATCACTCCGCTGGTTTTATGTGCATAATACCCCATCACATGTGACTGCACGAAGACTAGGGTCCAGCTTAGACAGTGAGGCCTGAGGTAGAGGGGATCTGGACTCATTTAGTATGGTTTTCTTTGACTGGAGCCTTTTGTTAAACTGAGTTCTGTTTTGTAAGTAGTTCACACTTACTTTTGTTTGGTTATAGGTTTTGGTTTGGTAAGTTCTAGGCTTACATTTGTTGCTATAATCTTTGGGTTTTGTAAGTTGTGTACTCTTACTTGGTTACGTTAAGTAGCGCTTGATTTTGCATTGTCATTTACATTTGGTTGCCTGTTTCGCTGTGTTGGTCCCTGAGCACTATCAAAAGGGCTGATTTGTTTGGATGGTATTTTCTATAGGTTGTCTGGTTTGTTGGCTTGGTGAGAGATGTTTGGTTTTTAGTCGAGTCTGTGGCTCAACTTGTAACTTTGCCTTTTGTAATTGTATTGTTGGAGAAAGGATAGTTGAGTGTAACGTTCTCTGGAGGCAGGTGGCGCTGTACATGGTTGCCTCCATTCTGAGTTTTTGAATGGTTTCATTGTTTGTCACCACATCTCCAGATCAACGCTTTGTTCAACAAGGGTGTGGAGATTCCAAAAGCTTGGTGAGTGTAACTTACAAATATTGAATTTGCACTTGGAATTCCTAATTCTGGGGTCGTTCATTTGTTTTACAAAAACCCTTGGTTTTTGACTTGAGGGGGAGGGTGTGACGACCCCAGTCTTGTCTGCTTTGTGTGTTGCTGCTGGCTTTCTCCTCCTTTCAGGATCCAGCCAATGGGAGAGCTGATTGGGACTGGCAGCACCTGAGACGGGTGGGACTGGCCACATTCAAAAGGGCTGTCAGGAAGTTGATGTCTCTCTCACCTGGCAGTAGCAGCCTTTTAAATAAATATTCTATTTTTGGTACCTTTTTGAAACATGTGTGGACTCCAGTTTTGTCCGAACCTCGAGCCAGTTCGTGACAACATAAATTAGTAAATATCTTTAAATTAGTTTCTACAGTCTTACAAATGGCTGGTCATAAAGATCCAAGTTTTACCAATGCATCTTAAATGTTTTGGTTTAAGTTCAAGAATTAAAATGTGACCAGACCATAAAAGAAACCAGAAATGTGGATCGATATGACATACTGTAATACACCATTTACTGCCAACACTTTATCACCTTGGAAGATGTTGATGTTCATTTCATTAGTGATCCGTTTTTGTGTCAGCATTTATAATTACACAGCAGCACTTTATGTTTGCAAAGTAGTATCTGAAGTATCTGAAGGATCCAAATCAACATTTTAGTGCACAGTATTTAAAAAACCAGCCATTATTTTCAATCCCGTAACAGTATTAAAACTGATGAGACAGTAGCTAAATGAAAGTCATTGTGCAATATCTTTGTCTGCTCTGATCCTTGGAGATGTAGAGGGAAGATAAAACCTCCATCAGACCCCCTCTGACAGACATATTAACCTGCTTTTATCAAACATTATTACATTGTGAATAAATCCATCAACATCAATACAAAAAAACATGTCCTTTCTTTCATGCTCACTTAATTATAAAACTGAATACCTGAGGCTGCACCATGTGTCTTCTGATTGCCTTGTTGATGGGGGCTGCTTTTATTTTAGCTGCTGGAGAACATTACAAAACAAGGCACGATTTAACTTATCCCCTAAAGGCTGGCGTAACCAAATTTCATAATCAACAACTTGTGTTTGTGTCTAAGAAAGACCCCTATTTGACTTTTTGGGCTGAGAGCTGACTGGTCCTGTTTTTTTTTCTTGTTTTTCTGTGCGTAAAAGCTGATCTTAAAGATGTGACGGAGGCCAAAAACACAACAAGATACAAGAATTTATTTGCCTTTTGCAGTAAAACCACATTGGAAAAACTGCAAGACTACCCCAGTGTGCACCAAGCTTTTGCCATAGCGCTATATAGGAAACTAGTGATAGGACATTTGAGCCTGGATTTTATTACATGGGTTTGAAAATTGGTTATCTCAGTTTTAAATATGGGCGTGAGCGATGAGCAGTGGAAGACAATATATAAACCTTGGTTTTTGTTGTCCAAAGTTTATACCCACTCTTTGTCATTTGGAGATATGAAATCAGTTTGTGTCAGATTATAGTATATGCACAAAATATGGTGGCAATGATAATATTTTGTGTTTTTTCTTGCCGATGATCCAGGACACTCAACAACATTAATGGACATTGGTCATCTGCCCCTAATGCCCCTCTCTGTGTTTTTGATCATTGCATGCGTGTTTGAACAGTCCTCCAAGATATATAACTACTGTTGTGATTTCGTCTTAAGACACATTTTTACGCTCTGGATTTTAACACAGCGTGAGTGGTGTGGTCCTCTATTTTATTGTTTTATGTTTTTATTCATATTCTTGTTTTATGATTATTATATTTTAACTGTGTATTATTGTAATTGTTTTTTTGCCTGCCAGCCTATTTCAGAACAGGTACTCCCATAGTGCAGTTTCTGATTATTTGTATTGATTTTTCAAGACCCACAGAGTATCGTGTACTATGACTGACATCTGAAACCAGATTCTGAAAGAATGGACTGTCTACTTTCATCAACAAAAATCATTTTGTTTTTAGCTTGTTTCGTTCCCCTGTAATCCCCAGTCGAGTAGAGGGAAGTTTTATTGACATCACAAGTCTCAGACAAAAAGCTGAGAAAAAGAGGATGCAATAAGTGAATCCTGTTTTCAAGAGATCCAGAGGCAACGCTGGTGCCACCTGCTGGCTCGATAAAATATGCTCTAAAGCTAATCCCCACACATTAGATAGAATAGACTTCTGGGAACATGAAAATAGCGGAAAACGCAATCGACGTATTAGTGAGTCAATGGCACACGAGTTAAAGCAGGCAGACTTGCATATTCTTATGTGTTACTTTTATCTGTGCAGCACTTTTGTAAAATGTGCTCTAAAAATGTATCCAATCCCCTTTATTTATAAAGATTAGTTTCTCTTAAGAAGTCATTGAGAGCTAAGGAATTAAGCTCAGAGCATCAACAACTGCATAGTTTGATGTCATGCATGAAGCCTTTACGCACACATTTCCCTGAGCAATCATTAAAAACCTGTCTTTAGCATCACCATTTCAGGTTTGCTAAGGCCTTTTGCGTCGCATTTATTCATCTGCAATACAAAGCAGCTGGTGATAGAGACGGAAAATAACACAAGTGTGTATTAACAACTGTGCATTTGCCACTTGGCTGCATTACCATTTATATTGGTAAAACATCACTGAATGTACACAGAAACGGGAGCATATTGATTGACACCCGTGCACCTCAAAGTGTTGATGCTGTGGTGTGAGGAAAGAGTGGAGGATGAAGGATTACATCAGGTGGAAACCGGTGGGAGTTTGTTAAATCACAGGCAACGTTACAGAATACCAAGTAGGATCGCAACAGGAAGCAACCAGGCTATACGTAATTAGGTCTATTTTGTAAAGTGACATCGCTCTTAAAACTGCGCGTGGTAGAAATGCAAAAAAAAAGAAAACCGCACAGACGAGTCCCTAGTGTGAGATTAAAACGGATTTGAATAAATTCTTCTAAAATGCCGTAGTCTTTTAACAAATCAAAGCCGACGCCATGACTCTGTTCCATCTCCAGCACAGAAGGCCGACGCTGCGGGGGGGTATATGTCACGTCGGTCACCTGCCCTTTGCTCCACCGTCAGAAGATTCATTGAATGCAGAGAAGCCGTGAGCCAATCAAGGAGAGGTATATACATTTCTAACATTTCCAACGGTGTGTTTTGACAGAGCTAATTTTAATGCAATAGTTGGCAACTGGGAGAGTTTCAGAGGTTATTACAGCCTTGATGGATATTGTCGGGAATAGGCTCCTTTTGAAGTAGAGACGGATAAAAACCCCTTTCAGGACCTTTTGAATAAATTACTACGTTTATTGAATATTGATTTTGGGTAGTCTTTTTTTCTGAACAAAATGGGTACAGTTTGCTCAACACAGAACAGAACTTGACCAAAGATAAAGCAGACTAGTCGAGAGATATTGTATGACTGTATGTACTGTACAGTTGTGTTTTGGTAATTCTACTGCATGACATTACAGCAGTGTATTGTGTGGCTTGTGTGATGGGGATGGAATAAAATAATGCTTCATCAAATCCCCTTTTTGAATTGTGTTCTTGTCGTTTGTTGTTCATGTGAAGATACTGTATATGGTGCGAAGGTTCAATATAAATAATCTAATCTTGATGCATGTATAAATTAAATGCATTTGTATCAATAGCTCTCAGCACAAAGTAACAAATCATCTATAAAAAGCTTTGGACTTGTCCAAAATAAAATTAAAATAATCATTAACTGGCACCAAAAGGAAGAAACATAACTCTGGTGTTAAATCACATGGCCCCATTCTACCTCCAACACATGTTAGTATCAAATCAGTCATAATTACGACTTCAGCTGTTGTCAGTTCATTGCTATTCAGCCGTCACGAAATCTTTTTATTTTGTTTTGTTTCTTGCCGGTTCAGGAAGAACAGTTATGATCAGGATTATATTATGTTAATAGTTATGGATAATGACCATTCCGCTCCATATGGAAAGGCCCACACCGGCCCTTTCTGGAACCGGTTTGACACCTCTGATATAAACAGACTGAGACCCTTGAATGCCTGACGGAACAGTCCACACTCACTATGCGGCCGAGTCGTTGAGCTGGTACTCTCGTGAGCGCGTGAAGCAGCTCTGGATCCCAGCGTCGGCCCACAGTCGTCGGATCACGCAGGCGAGGTCATCGGGCAGGATGTCCTTCTCCTCTGCTGTGGCGGCCAACACGAAGAGCTGCCGAGCATCGTCCTCCAGAGGGGAAAGAGGAGACAGCATCAGGACCACACACACACACACACCGAATAAACCATATGGACTCTGTTATGGAAAATTAATAAATAAACAAAATACCCTCGTCCACATATTGTCACTGAAGCGCCTCAAAAAAAGAAAGGAATAAAATCAGTATGGGGCAGAGAACACATGAACGGTTGTAAATCTTTGGTTTAGTAAATTAATCTGTTAATTTTTTCTTAATTTGACACTTTTTATTTGCTGGCCAATTATAAGGTCTGTGTGAAAACGGCTGAAAATTAAGCCCAATCAAACTCTGAATCCTTTATTGATTGATCACTGAACATTTCAGTCATATTTTTCTAAATAGTTGGGTTATTGTTGTGAGTACAGTTTGCTTAGAGACTGTACGGTGTGATAAAGAATTTGCCTTTGACAGGTCAATTGTTTAAATCAACAAAGACTTTGTTTGGTCATTACAACTCTAAATAAATAACAGGTTTAATACATTTACTCAAGTTTGCATTGAATCAAATCTAAACTGTGATGTGATTCATTAATATCCATTATATATATTACATTAAAAAACAAAGCATTTGTTTGTTCACATCTCGCAGAAACTGGACCCAGCCCACAGTGCACCAATAAAGTAAAGCCAAAGTGCGAACACACCCAGTTATAAATACATGTCCAGGACCATCAGACACCAGCAAACTGCCATTACCATCATTCCAGGCTCAACTAAACAGATATTTTGGAGTACATCATCGAGCAAATGTTCCTGGATCACTGTATTCTTGGTAACGCTGCGTCAGGATTGGTGCAGCCCCATTCATCGCTTCATCAGTGCTGGATTTCTAGTGAGTACAAAGTAACAATACCAAACTACCCATTATCAAAACAAAAAAAATCCGACCACCAAAAGAAAAAGCATAATTTTGATCAACAGGACCAACAATGTTTCTGCACTTTGCCTGTATAGTGTAATGGGGCCAGGATGAAGGCCAAGCTTTTGAACAGAGAATTTGTTCTGTTTTTTTTTTTTTTTTTTAATCTACCTATTCAACTTCAACATCCATTCTGTATATTAAATTCAGATGTTAAACCCTTTGGAAGCTTTCAATAAAAATAACTAATAATAAATACATTCTAAATCTGTATGAAACTTTTTTTATGCACAGAATGTTCATTAATGGGCGGCACGGTGGCTGAGTGGATAGCACTCTCGCCTCTCAGCAAGAAGGTCCTGGGTTCGAATCCCGGCCGGACCAGGGCCTTTCTGAGTGGAGTTTGCATGTTCTCCCCGTGTCTGCGTAGGTTTCCTCCGGGTACTCCGGTTTCCCCTACCACTAAAAATATGTCCAATAGTTCTGGCATGCGCTTCCTGTACTGGCGACCCTGCTCCCATCTCTGTGTGGAGTGAGAGACAAATGCCCAAAATTAACAATTGTAAACCGCTTTGAGACTCAGATCTGCAGTGAAAAGGCGGTATATAAATAATAACTTACTTACTTACTTACTTACTAATGTGCATTGTCCCTATGTAATAAATAAATATTCTAGATAGTTAGAATAAATTCCTGTATCCATGCATAACTGACTCCAAAGCACTACTGCACTTCCCTGTTTGTTTTTGTGTGTAATGTCCCCTTGTATTTGTATACATTCATGCAGATCTGTGTAGCACTGTATCCCACAGAAAGTTTCCCTAAGGACAAAAAAACTGCATCTTATTTATCTCATTTTAAAATATAATTGATTGTCCCCGATATGAAATCTGTGCATTCAACCCATCCTCTAATGCCACAAGCAGCTCGGGTCGCCATAGTCCATCTTCAGTGAAGTCGTCCTGACAAAGCCAAGCAGAAAAAAACTGAAGGATTGTATCTCAGGTGCAGGGACGTTGGAAACCGGAGCGCCTGGAGGAAACCCCACACAGACGTGAAAAGAAGCATGCAAACCCCACACAGAAAGGATTTTGGCTGGCACAGTAACGGCGGCTAACCCACGCAGCTACAGTTTGCATTGCATCACTTACCGCATTAAAACAACAGCATGTCAAAGGGGCCTATAATGGACTGCTTACAAGCTGTTTGTGGCAACTCCATTAATTTATAACCCACTGCTTTACAAATCTAATAGATCAGAGGGAAATGAGATCCCACACGTTGAGAATTGCGGCACAAAGAACACGTTGCTCTTTCTGCAAAATGCATCTTGACAGTTCGCTCCATGCCCTGCGTTGCCGCTAATTAATTTGCTCACAGCTAATTTCACAACAACATGATTTATTCCAGTCTTCAATGTCTATTTGCACTTGTAAGCTTGTTTCCGCCATCTTGTTCTAGTTTAGCTTGCATTTATTCAGATAACGCACTGTAAGCAAATCAGGACGCTAATCACACTAAAAGATGAAAAGGAAGGGGATTTTTTTCGAGTTGTATTTTGCCCCCGCGGAGATGCCGGATGGAACAATGCCGTCAATAACACAAATAGGAACATAACTTGGGGAGAAATACAATAAGTGTGTGTAGATTTTAATGAGACCGGACTGGCTGAAAGATACTTGGATCAATGGCAAGCACACAGTAGCTTTTTGGGTCACAAATCAGTTGAATTAGCTTCCTCATTGCCAAACAACTACATAATGCACTTCCACCGCTACATAATCTTGGCCTCTTGGCTCGGACCGTCCAGGCCCTTAGGTTTGAACACAATCTAGCAGAAAAATTTAAACATTTTACAACTTGTGATATCAGGTTAAAAGCAGTAATGTTTGAACACGTTAATACTAAAGTGTGGGAGATTGAAAGAGTTGTATTGTGGAATAGATATTGAAACTCTCACTTGGTAGACAATATTGAGTAGTTTAGATGAGATTAGATTCAGCTTTGTCATTACAAAGTCAGAACAATGCGACGAAATGCAGTTTAGCGTCTAACCAGTAGTGCAGGTGTAGGACAATATTTGCAACACAGATACATATATTTACATGTATGAGAGACTGTACAAAGTTGCTATTGCTGCTACATAAATTATATTGCATCTAATGGGCTTTAACAGGAGTTCAGGAGCATGACTGCTGTGATAAAAACTGTCTTAGTGTCTGGTCAGTAGGCTAAGAGACAGTCTTTGCACAATATTGAGTAGTTTAGAATGCATTATTATGAAATTAAAACGTTGACGGCGTGTATTCCGATCGTGCCCAGAGAAGGAGTTTGGTTGTGGAGGCGCAAAAGGACCAGTTTTATAATAAAGTCAAACCTGCCAAACATCCCCTGGTCTCGGTCAGTGTTTTGTAGCAGGTGTAAATACAGTGAATGGAGAATCTTTGTGTTATCAAGATAAATCAGACCGATGAGCTGTGATTCCACTCTTGTATCGCTGCAGCCATAGTGACGCCCGAAAACAGGACGGCTCCAATTCATTTCATTCAATTTTCTATTTGGACAACTTGTCAAACACAAACCAGAGATGACCACTGCCTCAATCATCCATTTTATGCCTTTGTAGCACATATTTATATTGAAAAAATACTTGTCATGGTCTAAATGCATAGAAAAAGTTAATGTATCAGTATTGTGTTTAAAGAAGCCATCCCAGATTTATTTTCTAATGAGTTCATAAAAATGCTTATTACTACATACAAGTTGTATTATAATCCGTGATTTAATTTATAAACTTGAGCTCATTGATCCAGCTTGTGTATGAATTCCGGCCGTATAAAAGTGCCGAGTAGAGACTTGGCGTGACTCAGACTATCTATGCTCGGACTACATTCGGACGCAAAACTAGCGGTAATCTTTCTCTTATATATTTTGTTTGCAGTGCGTTGCTTTTGTAGCATTTCATCAGTGATTGTTGTAAAGCTTAAGTTGCGCTAATGCTATTGTTAGCATATGTATCAGATCACAAATAAAACTAGATGGCTCCGTGGGATGAGAGCGTAGGGGAAATGAGAAGCCTGTGAGCGAGTTGAGGGGGGGTTGATAAACATTCAAACCTTGCAGACACGGGTATAGCGCCTTTGAATACATCAGTTAACAGAGAGCGCGCGAGATCCCAGGTAGCGCTTGCGGCCCCTCAGATATAATCCACTATCCAGGCCCCTCAGATAGAAAAAGCGGTTGATCTTTTGATTAGCTGCTGTCCGTTTTTCCTGTTGTGTTCTCCGGAGACGTTAAAGGGCTCATTTTTCCACTCCTTGTCGTCAGAGTACGAGAGTAGTGTAAAAACGTCCCAATGATTCTACCAATGAATATAAAAAATAAATTGGGCTTTAACAAATGTTTGAACACATTTATTTACTGTATTACCATGACAAAGCTTCTCGAAAGGAAAGAAAACCAGTGAGACATTTTGAGTTAAATTATCAAGCATTATGTCTAATCAATCAAAGATATTCAGAAAGGAAAGAATAACATTCAAACAGAAACTATATTTTTTAAGAATACTGGCAGAAGTGGATGACATTTTTCTCAGACGCAATTTTGTCTAATTATTGTTATAATATACTAGTTTTGTTCGCCACTTTGAGAACAACATGTGATTCTGTTGTATTTGATTGTTAAAGTACCCAAGAAAAAATATTGATTCCTAAAGTGTTGAATACAAGGCTCCTTCTTACTTGTCTGGCCGCGTCGCTGTAGTCGATCTTGAGTGACGCCATCGCCCTGACGATGGCCATGATGGACTGGATGGTGTTACTGTAGACCACAGCTCTGTACTGTTTACACTCGTCTTCTGAGTATCCGTCTTCATGAATGATCCTGCAAGACAGCGGCAGAGGAAGACCTTTTAAAGCTGGGGCGCCCCAATACTTTTAGATCGTCCCAACGGAAAGAATCTGGCAGAAGTAACACAATAGAGAACAACATGCTAATTAGAAAACATAGTAATAGCATTGCATTGAAGAAAAAAAAAGTCCTGAGTCCTCAATTGGGTACTTTTCAGTCTGAAAAAGTGGATCTAAAAAGGAGTGAAGGAGGCAAAATAAAAACTGGTGACAGAACCAAACTGTTTAAAGGGCGAGGGACTAGTTAAATGTGTCCTACATAGGTTGTTTGGAAGTCTGGGACCCCAACTACAACGAACACTGAGAACTCACTTTGGTCAAATGCACTTCAAAAACTTAACCAATTGTTGCCAATAATAATAGTCTGTGTGGAGGAGTAACAAATGACACTTACTGGGAAGAGATATTGGTGGTATCCAGGACATACTTTAATATAAGCAGGGGTATACAGAATAAAGAACATATCACATTCCGTGGTGCAGGCATGTTTAATTCATGTCAAATTCACAACAACAAAAAGGTGCCATTTCTACACTGCATTTTTTAAATTAGAATAAGCTTGAGATCATTTGCATAATATTACAAGTAATTCAAATGCAGGACTTTGATTGGACCATGCTTGCTAGACTAGAAATTGTATACTTTTTATTTTTATACTTCTTTATTATCTTATTATGTTTAAGTTTATGTTTATCTTTATTATGTTAAAGATAGATATTTTATACGCGGGTTTGATGCTAGAGTAAGAGATTTTATTTTAATTAAAGTTATTGTTCATTTATCTTGTGCTGTGTGCTCCTTACTCCTACTGTTCTGTAACTTGTGATGCAACACTGAAATTTCCCCACTATGGGATGAATCAAGGATCTCTTCATCTTTATCTAGCGAAAGTTTATTGTATTCACCACTTTATAGTTTACAGCAATTACTATTAATCAGTTTAAGAGTCTACAGAAGGGTATTAGCCATAACATTTAACCATTTTTTTATCAAACTTTCACACACAAAACTGGATGAATATGAATTAGTTAAATAATTATTCAAATTTGTGTCACAGGGATCTCTATAATTAGAGCAGTGTAATTAATATAATTTGAATAGCGCAAAAGGTTGAGGCACAATTATCACTAAAATATCTGGAATAGAAGCAATATTACAATTTGTTCATAATTAAAATAGTGCTAAATTTGCAACCCCATACAGGTAAAATACTGCTTTGAAGACTAAATTCTTGCAAATCAATATAAAAACAAATTAACGTGTATAAAAACTATTTTCAAATAAACTGTAGTCGTAGCAGAACGAAACCTATTTGAGCAGAGTTGCAAAATACATTTTCTAATGGAATATGCACACGAACACAGCATCGTCTCAGTTGATTTGGGACGAAGCATTGGATTGTTACTATAACAGAAAGTAAAGTCTCAATAGTGAAACGCCATCACATCAAAACGAGTAGAGAAAGCAGCCCTTTGTTGAGAAAAGTGCTGTGTACCCACTCTGTCTGGAAGCAGCGATGGTTGATGCAGTGACTGGTAAGTGTGCATTGTTCTGCGTTTCCAAGGCATGTGCAGTCGGATCTGTGCGCAGAGCGGCGGTGAGTCAGCTAAGTGTCGCTAATGTGCAATCACAAGTGTGCTTCCTGTCTCCAGATATATGCAGATTTCATGAGGCTCCGGCAAGGAAGTGCAGACAGGACAGATCCAGACATGCTCCCGAACCTACAGAGCGGCTTTGGCATAAAGAAGTGTAGAGCTGCAACTGATTTTCAGGATGTCAGACTATTATTTCTATTTGTAGACACTTTTAAAATGAGATTTCTATCCAGATGTTGAAGTTGGTGAAGAGTTTTATAGACTAACATTAAGGGCATGATGTTTCCACCCCAATGTTTCACAGTATTCTGTTCTTTGGATAAAACTTGGCATTTGTTCTTCTCCAGAGTCGAGTTTTTACTAAAAAGTTTCATTTTGCTTAAATCTGATCATAGGACATTCTCTCTTCCTCTCCTGGATCATCCAAATGCTCTCTTGCAAACTTCAGACATGCCGAGACATCTGGCACTGCGTCCAAATAACATCATACAATACCATACTCTGAAGCATGGGGGTGGAAACATCAGGATGTGGATGCAATTTTTCTGCAAAGGAATCAGGACAAATGTATGTATCCATGTAAAGGAAATCAGCAAATGCATTGAAGATGAAATGTACCTGGGTTATTATTTGTTGCACTATCCAGGCAACAAAGATGTGGGTTTGTAATGCCTAGCGTGCATCGGACTGGCAACTGATTATATCTGTCGCGTATGAGTCGACCATCTGGCAAAAACGGGCAACTCCTAGTAGCAGGCCAGTCTCGGGAATAACAGCGCGTACATCGACAGCAACTGGCTTCAACTACAGTGTGTTTTCTGACATAAACTGTAGAGGGCGCGCAATACACGCAATACACACATGTTTGAGCACGCCATGTATCTATTAGAAGCGCGCACATCGGGTCATATCTCCGGATCTGAGGACAACTAGTTGCCGAAAAGTAGAACACGGGCAACTGACTGAAACTGGAGACTGACTGTTTATTTCCAGTTGTAAGAGCGCTCACATCGACCGATTTCAGCAACTGATCATCTCCCATCATCTCCTCAGTCGCCAAAAGCCGCCTTGCAACTAGTTGTCTCCAGTTACTCTGTCAATGTACGCTAGGCTTAAGAAGCATTTCAAGGTCCTTCAGTGGCCTTCTAAAATATATGCAGAGAGGAATGGGCCAAAATACCAGCAACAGCATGTGAAGACCTACAGAAAACATTTGACCTCTCCTTACAAACAAAAGGGCATCATTTCTACTGTTCTGTAACTTTTCCCGATAATTTAAAATAAATTCTTTCAAAATCAGATGATATTTGATAGATTTGGAGGTGAGGTATATACGAAAATTGCAGCCGTCTCATCTTTTTAAGTGGGAGGACTTGGACAATTGATGGCAGACTATCTTCAGTGCCCCACTATATGTGCAATAAATGTGTGGTGCATTTCTCCTCTACGTGTCACAGGTTATCTGCAGTCCGTCTGAAAATCCAACACAAATATCTTCTCATCACCTACAAGTCCCTCCATAACCTGTCCCTCCCTTTATGTCTGACCTCATCCATCAACACTGTCCCACCTGCCGCCTCATTGCAGTCACAACAAAACCCCTTTCGGCAGCTGTTCCCACTCTCTAGAACACACTACCCACAGGCATACTATATTTATCCCCATATGGACATTTATCTTCACATTTGACCCATCCATGCTACTAGGGCCTCTGTCAGGAGCAGGTATAGCCACAGTACAGGGCCCAGTGACCAATCTGCAGATCTTGATGCTCTACAGGACAATATATTACTTATGGTGCATGATTTGGCTCGTGGGGTAAACCCAGTGGGGGCGCGTCCCGGCTCCAAAAGGTCCATGAGCATGTGTGCTGACATACTTGCAATACCACCCCAGGCCGGTGGGGGTGGACCCAGAGACAGAAGTAATCAATGGTTTGGTACGGCGTCTTCTTTCCCCTCAAAAACGGCTTTAAAGGATGGTCCAAAAATGTGTCAATGCTGTCAAGGGAGTTATTTTTTTGGTCTAGTTTAGCTGCTGTGGACTTTAGGATGCACTTGTTAAATGAATGGGGCTCATGCCGGCTAACACATACACAAATGTGTTTTTTTCACATTTTCCTGCCCCATGGCCATTTTGAGAAATCTCACATAAGGCAAAAAATTTGGTACATCAGTTTCAACGGCGACTACGTCCGTTAATATTTACAGACTTTGTGGAAACCGGAGCATGAAGAAGAAATCTAGACACAGGAAAGAACATGCAAACTGCAGCACTAATCTTTCACGGAAAAAGTTGGGATCTCACTCACTATAGAAACCCACCTGTTCAAAACTGCTTTCTCAGTATATCGTTTTATGGTCCTTATACATGAAGTGTCTTTGAGTGCCCACCCACCCACCATTACTTAAGATATTCCCTTATATGCAAAAGCCCAAAAACACACCCTGTAGTTTCCATCTTCATAAAAAATGAATTGAATGCCTGGCTTGCCCAGAGGAATGTGAATAATTAAGCCCTGTGTGTAGGTGCGTCTCATTGTTCCAAATACAAAGACTGAAACGATATTTCACATCTCATTTTGTCAATGAGTGTGAGGCATTTGACGTGCATTATTTTTTGCATTTTTGTGCTGTCATGCGCACTTTAACATGTACTACCTTTACCAAGTCCATTGAGAGTCTGTCATACTGTAAGATTCACTGTGGTGACAAAGCATTATTATTATGTATCCTATTCATATTTTAAATCACTCTTTATACAACGTCTAATGTAAAGCATTTTTGTACACCTCTATACAGTCACGATGCAACTTAATTTGGTTCTGTGTGCGCATCGTTGATGTGTAGATGAAAGACATTGAAGTATCAGTGTTACAACTAAATGACACTGATCAACAGCCCTTTGATGAGCACAGTGAGAGGAAAATGAAGAGAGGGAGTTGCTCTTAAAAGAGGATCCCTGAACATTTAAAATGACAGCAGATCTAATATCTTCCATTCAGATGTTTTATCAGCCATAAAAGTGACAAGCGCAATTATGAATCATACAGTTTCAATTAGATGAAAGCTATAAAAAAAAAAGGGACACAGAAAATACCTCTAAACACTGTAGTAGCCTATTAATCTGTGGAAAATCTCAACACATACTGCCCAACGTAATCTTCATCTTATCAAATATATTTCAGAATTGTAAAATTATTACTTTTTCAATGCTACATCAAAAGTCTGACGAAGCAGAAGGCACTCTTAATAGCACCATGTTGGGCAATCAGTGAACAAATTAAAGAATGTAAGCCCTGGAGAAACATTTCTAGAAAACAGAAAATAGAGCCAATACAGACTGAGAGAAATCCGTCAGGACCCAGACTTTGCTCCAAATCGCACAGATGACACTTCAGAATGTGGAAGGATCAGGGTCTGACAAGGTTCCATAAACTATTTAAGGAGCAGACTTTAGAAACTTTTGTATAGGCTCCCATACATAAGAGGGGAAACTACTCACCAACAGATTTTAATACATTCTGAAAGTCTGAGGCACCGTTTAGACTGACGCTGTGGAGAGGCTGCACAGCAAGTAGCAAAAACGACCAGACTACTGGACAGCGTTTAGACTGCTACGGAAAACGATGTAGTTCTAGCCCCGGCCAGTAGTGGGCAGTGGAACTTTACAATGCGACACATTTGACCCTCAGCAGTAAAACCACTTCCTCAACAACATCCTCCTCAGGCCACGGCAAAGACGTGAAAGAATGCGCCAATATCATTCTGCATTTAACATCAGCTGCGAAAATGGGAACTGAAACTAGAGCTTTGCGTTTGGTTTGGACGGACGAATGAGCTGAATTCTTCGTGTAGCGCTCGAAGCATACCTATCATTGGTTGAAACGGCGCAATAGTTGTTTACGTGTTGTTCTTGGCTACTGCACATTTCCAAATATACGTGTGGGTTCTGTTCCACTCTGGAGGCAATTTCTCTATCGTTTTACTGTTGCAGTGTCTCGGTCTAAATAGGGCCTGAGAATCCAGACTATATAAATCTGATGAGACAAATCCACAATATTCTCAATGATGAAAAGGATAATAAGGTAAAATAAATTTTAAAAAACTCGCGGGAAAGAACTGTCAAAACACTGATATACAAATATATAAACAAATATGATTAATATGAATGTATAAAAAGACATTGTATATACATTTGATGTACATATTTTTGCTGTTTTTAAATTTAAATACATTTTATATTTTCAAAAAAATTAAATCTATACATTTCTAATACAAGCCAGACTCTCCCTGTGCGCTCAAATGCATCACTGACACATAAACAAGTTATACCGCATTTAGAATTGACGGCACCAGCACCTCGGAATGGATTGTGGTTTTTTTTTACAATACAAGGATTGAAAATTATACCACCACCGACTGTCACTTACTTCATCTGCTTGACAATGGTGCTCTTCCCGGACTCTCCAGCACCTGTGGAGGAGAAAAAAAAGAAGATGTGAGCATTTCCAAACCTGCCATCTTAGAAATACAAACTAAATGTCAATACAATGAAACATCTTGGGATAACAACGGAGATTTCTACCACCTAAAATACATTGCTACAATTAAAAATATTGTGTCTAAACCAGAAATGAAAAACAACAGGGAATCTATAGTAGGCTACAGTCTACTGCTCACTGGTCTCTCCAAACGAGTTCTAAAACGGCTGAAGAATATTCAAAACGCTGCAGCTCGAGTGCATGGCCTTGCATGAAAGTACAGCCGTGACTTGTTAGTGCCAAATGAACCAACTCAGACACTGGGCCCCAGCAGAAGGCCAGTCCCTGTGCTGCCCAGAGTCAGAACTAAACATGGGGATGCAGCAGTTCAGGTGTATGCTGCTAAAATCTAGAAGTCCTCTTAAAGATGTACAGGAGGCCTCATCTCTGGCGTCGTTTAAGTCCAGACTGAAAATCCTTCCTTTTTAGCTTCATAAGTTTAATTTATTGAGTTTTAAAACCAACTTTTTATTCTGACATTTACAACATTCATGAATTATAATAAAAACTAAATGTGTATGAATAGGTTTTTGCAATGCACTTTGGGTTGTACAATTGTGCTTTATATATTTTATAAATCAGTAAGCTACGGCAGATGCCACCAAAAAAAAAAAAAAAACAAAGACTGGCACGCAATGTACCCCTTTAATAATTGACTCATAAATGTGGTGAGGAAAAGTTTGACAGTTTAACTACTGTGATTTTAGGCCAAAACTTCATAGCCTCAAAAAGTCCTTAATTAAAAATGGAGAGATTATCTTCAATTATTCAAGCATAGGTGCAAAAGTGCTGAGGGGCAGATAAAATGCAGTGGCAAAAATAATTTGTAAATTCTAAATATCTTCTTCAGGGTTTTCATCTGTGTCTGGGGTCCAGTCTGCACCTGTCCCACCATTTGACCCCCCTCTGTGGCCCTGTCTCACAACCATGAGCGCATTAGCCAGTCAGGAGGGTGGTGGTGGGGGGGGGGGGGCTGTCCTCGTCCTGTCACAGCCCATCACATCCACACAAGCACTGGGAGCAGAGAGGTGTGAGGGGGGGAGGGGTGAGAGAAGGGAAGAGCGAGACGAGACAGGAAGATGGCCAGGGAGAGTCGATACGGAAAAGGGGTCTGTGCACTTTTATTTGTACGGTTTTTTGCAGATATGCTGCATTTAAGGGCATAAAAACAGTACTTTTATATACAAAAGTGAATCTATAATTTACAAACTTTTGGATATAATAATAATATGCATGTGCTTCCACCATGCAAAAAAATATGAAGTAATATTTTTTTAAATCTCACCTTCTTACTGTGTACAAGATTTGCCAACAGGACAAAGCCATGTAGTCTTGTTTCAAGAACTGTTGCTTCATTTTCTCATTCCAATGGAGACATTTCTTTCATCTTTTAAAAACAATCTGTTAGCTTTTTCCCCACTGGCAAATCTTGTTTTAAGGCAGTCAAGTTGTGCTCAAATAAAGATACACTAAGCCAAATTTGAGAAATGTTGGACTTAATTCTCATCACTTTTTGCAGTGTATTTGATAAAACATTGGTGCAAAAGAAAATTAATGAAGCGATGAGGATAAGGGGTGAAAAGTGTTAAAAGCAGCAGCCTATAGAAGCTATAAGAGACTTCACTCATGGCCTGAGCAGACACACACTGTGGACATCTCAGTGGGGAGAACCAGACATGAGGGAAGATTAAGGTGCCGTGTAATGCGGTGCCTGGTCCACTCCATGGAGGAAGTTTTTGTATTTCAAGGGATTTTTTGTTTATACATACATATATACATGTTTTGGTTGTTTAAAAAAATATGTTACATGACAAGGGAATCAACACATGGATTTCTCCTACGGGGATCAATAAAGTATTTATCTTTCTATCTATCTCCAGTCTACTCCTTGACACTGTGGGCTTGTACTTAAATCATCTACAGTAGTTTGGTGAACCGTTTTTGTCAGACAGCGACACATTAGAGATGGCGTAACTTCAGTGACAGCCACAACTGTGTTGGGGTATTTGCCAGTGATGGGAATAACGGCGTTACTAGTAACGGCGTTACTTTTTTCAGTAACGAGTAATCTAACTAGTTACTTTGACTGTAACTATAACGCCGTTATCATTTCCGACATCCCGTTACTGCGCGTTACTCAAGACGCACAATGAACTTCTCTTTTTACTTCGTGATAGGACTCATGCGCGTTGTCATGAGAGAAGGGAGGATGAGAAAACCTCAGCAATTATTGGCTGATGTAAAACATTTCTTTACAATCTACATGTCTACAGTTGAGAGGATAGCTCATAAATTGTGTTTTTGAAACAAATATGGGTCTTAATCGCGCTCAACCACGGCTTGTATCACCGTGAGGCCAGCCTCAGAGGAGCGCATGTGAGCGCAGAAGTCGGCTTCATACAATTCCATCGATAAGCTCCTTGCTCTTCCTGGTTTATCTGCTAAGGACAGCAACAGGTTTGGCTAACATACATATAACACATTTTAAGATAATTTAAAATGCACTTAGGGTAATTTTTCAATGACTATAGGAATGATAAGAAAGAGGTGAAGTGTAAGACTGTTGATTTTACAAATTGGATGCACCCGGCTGCATCTAGCAAAACAGAGGTGTTTATGGAGGACACACGCGTTTTGTTTTACTTTTTAAAACTCATTGGACTCATTTCCAAATGGAGGATTACATATCTAAGCTCAAACTATTATCTGGACTTAAACACAGAACTGGTCTGAACCGAAGAGGCCTGTGCAGGTCATTTATAAGGTAAGACCTATAACTCATAGTTTCGCGTTTTGTATGAACAAACAATGCGGGCATGAAACATTCTGCTGTAGCCAAACAAATTGTGAATATGCCGCTCTCTTGGTCCTGTTGATTTATATGATATATATGTTCATCTGATTGGGCTGAAGTCAGTGCTTCACCGGTGTTTCCACATTCACAGTGGCGGGTGTTGGTGTTTAGTGCTTACAGCACAGAGAGAGATGAAGAGTGAACAGGACTTCAGCAGCAAAACAGCCTTTTCTAGATGGAAATATTGGCACTATTTCAAACTCACTGAGGTTAAAGGTAAAAATGCGCACGTCGAGTGCACATTATGTTTCAGAACAAAACAAAAAAGTAACGCAATAGTTACTTTTACTGGTAACTAGTTACTTTTATAGTGGAGTAACTCCGTTAGTAACTCATACTTTTTGGGAGAACTAACTACAACTAATTACTTTTTCAAAGTAACGTGCCCAACAATGGTATTTGCACATAAGTACACAGGGAGTGATTGCAACTTTTTAGGAATGATCATTTGGACCTCCTTTCCATACGAGGGGGTGAGCCAGGATAGGTCAGTCAACGAATTCAAACACAGGCTTTAGAATGTTAAAGGCAATTGACCTTCACTTTAGTACTACTGTGGATCATTTCATGAAGTGATCCACAATTGTATCCAGTATGATTGCGTACCTTTTTCCACACCACAACTTGCAGATATTTGCTCAAATCGAAGGCCAGACTCAAGGCAACATGACCACACTTGCACATGGATTGAAATAAGCTAAAAGCGGCGCATTACGCAACTGCTCTTAATGGTCGTAACTTTCACAACTTTGAACTGTGAAATACAAGAATGCCGTTAGTGTGAACCGGGCATCATTAGAGAACAAAAGTGTCCTCTTTAAAATGTGAAGTGGGCGATGACAGGAGCAGATCCTGTGGGCGCTGCATGAAGGTCACCTCTGCCGCCAATATAAAACGCTGCCATTAATATTTCAGGCCTCCAGGGACCACATCACTGTCCTACAGGTATTTTGGGACTAATGAACAGACTGTGCGGAAACTGGAAAGAGAAATGTTGAGGAACCGAATTAACAGCACGTTTGTTGGTCATGGATGAGACTTCACAGAAAAGGCAGTCTCCAGTTTGACTTGTGTTGATCATTTTCAAACTTCATGAAACTTTACATCATATGTTAATGAACAAGATTTTGTGTGCCATTTAGTTTGGAATATTTATTTGAAATAGACTGACAATCAATTCCGCTTTGTTAGACTTTAGGCGCAATTTTAAACATACAGACAGAACAAAAATGGATGTCCATCCATCCATCCATTTTCTTCCCCTTAATCCATTTCTGGGTCGGGGGGGTGGCAGTCAGAGCTGCAACCAGTCCACAGAGCACCAGCCCCTCACTGATCCTCCTGCAGGTGGTGAGTCCACAGGAGCTGAGATCTTTCAGTGGGGGCTTCAGGCAAAGTGGGGTTAAGTGTCTTGCCCAAGGACACAACGACAGCAGTCATCAGTGGGAGTTATGAAGTAGGTCTTGAGGTGGACTCGAACCCACGACCTTCAGGCTCAAAGGCCAATGCTCTACCAACTGAGCTACTGTCGCCCCACAAATGGATGTGTTTTACCAATTTCTTCCTTGTTCATTTAAGTTCTTTAAAATGAGTAAAAAATGTTAATCAACTGATCGATTCATGGCTTCATCTCCCTGTACGAAATGAGGAATGTCAAATTATTATTTCTAAATTGTCTTAACTATGACGATGGTCCTCATTACTCAAACAAGACATACCATATCCTAAATGGATTTTGTAGCCATCTCAACCCTTTAGGTGCAAGAGTAGCCAGGACATTTTCTATACAGCAACATGGCTTCCTGGAGAGTTTCCTTACATTTCTCGTATTAATTTATATTGTTGATTATAGTAGTCACAACATCCATTATAGGAGTTTTGAGGCACCCACCAGAACAAAATAAATAAAAATCATTCTTCCATGTATTTACCCCTTTAGGAGTGTAATAAATTGGTTATGCCCACGCAACTGCAAAAATCTAAAATGTATAACTTTAACTCATTAACTTCCATTGCTTTACCGTTCACTATTAAACTTCTCACAGTTAAATTCTAATAATATGTCAACAACAGCAGCTTGTATATGTGACCCAGGAGAGGTGTTCATTTGCTGCAGATGCAGATCAGGCACAAACATCATTCTGAGGCAGGACGCTACTACGACTATGTGCTCAGAAGGAAAGATCGCTTTTCCCTCCACTGTGGCATGTGACAGTCAAATATTTAAAGCCCACCTGAGAGATGAGCAGCCAGCAGAGAAAAATCATCTGCAAGTAATGAGTGAAATTGCATTATGCAAGAAGTCGGCCTGCTAATAAAGCAGTATACCCCACATGAACTCATACAGTGCCAGCTTCAACTAGTCCACATTTTGCTTTTTGTTAGTTTCATTAAGGGCGACAGTAGCTCAGTTGGTAGAGCATTGGCCTTTGGGCCTGAAGGTCGTGGGTTCGAGACCTACTTCACGACTCCCACTGAGGACTGCTGTCGTTGTGTCCTTGGGCGAGACACTTAACCCTACTATGCCCAAAGCCCCAACTGAAAGATCTCAGCTCCTGTGGACTCACCACCTGCAGGAGGATCAGTGAGGGGCTGGTGCTATGTGTCCTGGGTACAGCTCTGACTGCCAACCCCCCCGACCCAGAAATGGATTAAGGGGAAGAAAATGGATGGATGGTTTCATTGAATAGGCACAGTACACATTAATCAACATTACTGTATAAGTGTGTATTAGCTATAGCGCCAGTTTCCAACGGTAGTCTCGAGGCAAGGTGGAAAATACCATAGAAATATACTGCATATAAAAAAATTAGTTACATTACAATTTAAAACATCTGTCCATCCATCCACTTTCTACCACTTTATCCATTTCTGGGTGGGGGGGTGGCAGTCAGAGATGCCACCCATTTCACAGAGCACCAACCCCTCACTAGTCATTAAAACGTATGGAAATAAAACACAAAAGCATACTAGAGCTTATGAATAGTTACAAGCTTGATTGTCCAATAACCACAGACAAAGCCTTCTCCTTGGCCTCGTGATGTTGTTCAGTGACCAAAACACTCCGACCATAGCTGTATTTATACTGAACATACAGTACACACAAAAATCATATATTTTATTTATTCCTTAGTTTATTTGAATAGGGACGATACACATTAATCAACATTGCTGTAAATGTGTCAGTATTAGCCAACATCTAGTTTCCAACTGTAGTCCCTAGGCAAGGGGTAAAATGCCATCAAAGTGCACTGCAAACATTACAATATAAAAGTAACTAGTTAAAACATTACCATTTAAAAACACATAATCAAAATATATAAAAGCAATTAACACATCATGAGTGGTTACAATCTTGATTGTCCAATAGTCAGGTTTTTAACGTTCGTTTAAAAGTCTTGAGTGTGGTGCTTTTTTTTATAGACTGGTATCGTGTTCCAGAACTGAAAGGCGCGCACCGAGAAAGCTGATTGGCTAAAGGAACTTTTTCTCATTAAGGCAAGGTGTGAACATTCAGCAGTTATTAGAATGTTTTAAAGGCAATTTAATACACCCTGGAATGTAGGGCATGCACGGGTCATGCAGCTTATTCCGCTTTTCCATTTGAAGAATAAAAAATCATAAATCACTTTACTTTCACTTCAGTTTTCCGTTACTTGTGTGTGTGAACTCTCAGTAAAAAAGTAAAAATAAAATATGTTTATATATGACAGATTGAGGAGTATCTGTACTTTCCAGCGGCACTAACTAATTTATAACAGTTACTATAAGGCCTTATCCATCTCTACATCCGGCACATACCACATTGTAGCTAGCTTAGGTCCTAGATCATTAGCCTGTCCGTCCGGAGGAGCGGATCCCTTTCTCATATGGGTCTCCCTCCCTGTGGGTTTCCCTAGTGCTCCCCAAGGTTTCTCACTTTTTCCCACTGGGTTTTTTAAGAGTTTTTCCTTGTCGATGCAGGAGGGTCTTGTTGGACAGTTAGTGTCCAACAGAAAGGATTGGTGATGATCAGGACACTTTAGCATTCTACAACATGTATGGACATTTTCTTCTGTGTGTGCTTTATATTCTTCATGTGTTTTAACTGTTGATTCTCTGACCTGTGTTGGTGATTTCAATGGTTTTGTTAAGTCCTCTGAGATGACTTCTGTTGTGACCTAGGGCTATACAAGAATAAATTGTATTGTATTGTATTGTGTATTACAAGATCGCAATCTGTACAAAAACAAATCAGACTTCCTCCAACGAATCTGAAATGTGTTTGATGAGTTACAAAACACACATCTCCATTTGAATGTCAACTTTGATGACAACAGTTGCCCTAATTCCACAAAGAAAGTCTGCTATATCGCAAAAATGTGACAGTCGCTCAAGACAACCAGAATAATTGGTTTCTTGTTTTTTTGTTTCTGCGGTTATAAAAGTAGGAAGGGATGCACACATGCTAGAGCTGGAAGCTGGAACATATAGATCTCACAGCAGAGGACATCCACAAGAAGCACATTTACCAAAACAGCAATAGAAGAAAAAGTTTGATAAATATGGGAAAGTCTTTAGAGCTCTCGATACGTAGTCAATCAAATGTCTTAGTCTTGCATTTGTAGAATTTATGTGAAAACTGGAAGCATAATATATTTAATCCAATCTAGATGTACAACAATAATGAGAATTATTTGCGATCAATCTCATGAATGTCATAATTAACACACAATTAATTACCAATGAATTGCATTTATCTATTCTTTATGTGCCCTATTTTTTATTGTGTAGTGTTATATTTCACACTCGCGCTTGATGAAAAATGTAATGCTGTCAAACAGATGTATAACATGTATAATCGGTAAAAAAAAATCCCCTTCAACCACTTTTGTTCTCTTTCTAAGGGAACAAAACAGGGCAATACATAATACATGTGTTCAAAAGTAAATTATTACATGTGTCAAATTTTCACCAAAAGCGATTTCTAAACAAGGGGCAGGAGGGGGTCATGTACGCAGCGGGGTCCTTTATAGAAAATGTTACGGAGCTGTCAACATAACTTTGGCGGTGTCTAAGTCCGAGTGAGTCAGAGACGAGGAGAGAGACGGTAATGATCGAACTGTACGGAGAGAAGGACGCTCACATTCAGCTGTCAGAGACTTCTGTGTGAGCTGCTGTTGTCACAGTGTGGCTTAGTGCAGAGGTTTAGTCCGAATGCTGGTAGTTGTAGTTTTTCTAACGCTACCAACTGTGGCCACTGCATAAAAAAAAGAAAAAATACAAATAGGTCACCCAAATTAATTTTAAATTCAAAACAATTACAGCGTTAATATTGATTTGCATTAAAAGCGCAATATTATGGACAGCACTAATAAAAATTAGTTTTGACATTTCCTTTGATATTGATGCAGGATAGAATTAATTCAGCTCCTGAACTTAATTCGGCTCCTGTGGACTCGGCACCTGCAGGAGGATCAGTGAGGGGCTGGTGCTCTGAACTGGGTGCAGCTCTGACCCCCCCGACCAAGAAATGGATTAAGGGGAAGAAAATGGATGGATGGAGAAATTCATGTGTCTGTATTATCTATTAATTAATTTCTTAATATTATGCCTAAATAGTTGTTTTTCATAGAGTTTAAATGTGTTGAGTATTGTTTAATTCAGGTAATGTAGTAATTCTAATATTGTAGTTGACTAAGAATCTCTTTGGTCAAGTCGACTACAGCTTCACTGTCATGAAAGCACATTTGTCAAAAATATCCAACGACCACAAAGATCAGACCCACAGTAACTGCCGGTAATATTCCTGCTGGTGGCAAATAAAACTCTTACTAAGTGAGATCCTAGAGGTTAGGAACAAACAGACATAATGCCACACACGCTGTGCTCTAATCCATAGACTTTAATAACAAGTGGACAGGTCTTGAGAGTCGCACTCAGACGAGAATAAGACGAGAATAGCAGCGTGAAGGAGAAGAGGTGAGGATGCTCCAGAGTCCTCTGAACAACACCACATTAATCCCATACATTTCCCTCAGTGGACAAACAAGCTTCATCTGGTGATTAACAAAGTCACACAGACGCTCGCCAGGGAATAGACCACTGTCGAAAGGAGACAGACGCTTAAACTTATTTTCTTTGTTCAACAACAGATGAAAGGAAGCGATGGAAAAGTTTATATATTTTACCTTTTTGGACAATCACAGACGTTTCACATGGAATGCTTCACTCTAAGGTGGCTGAGTGGATAGCACTCTCACTTCTCAGCAAGAAGGTCCTGGGTTCAAATCCCGGTCAGAACAGGGCCTTTCTGAGTGGAGTTTGCATGTTCTCCCAATGTCTGCATAGGTTTCCTCTGGGTGCTTCGGTTTCTATCTCTAAACACATGTACAATAGGTCTGGCGCTTTGTAACTCTAAAGATTATTTTAGAAAGACTACTGTAGCCAAAGCTGCTCTGGTGCAGACTGACAGAACTGAGGCAACCAATATGTGCAATCGGCTCCTCTGACCACCAACCATTCACACACACACACACACATCTGCAATGTGGATGAAGTGTTTTACCTAAGGACACAACACTTTGGCACTTTAAATTAACTGAAATGCCCAATCAGGATATTTGCTTAACCATTTTTTCTTTCATAAGAATGGATTTTTATTACACGTTAGAAGTGGCTCAGCCCTCTTGCTTCTTGTTCTTAGACTAATTTGACCAATGTCTTCATTTTCCCAAGTCTAAAACTCAGGTGTCACTCAGGTGTAGGCTATGCATTAAAATAACCATATATTATAAATAAAACGCTTAAAACACCCCTGCCGGCAAAATGATACCAAGATTGGAAATCCATTCAACGTCTAATTACAAATTACAATTTTTTTAATACACATCTCAAAACTAAATCCACTATAATCTCTGTATTCTCTGTAGTTTAGTTTTTAGTTTAAAATCCTGAAGGAGGAGCACTGCGCTTCTAAGTGATCAATGTACACATGTCATACATCCTTTTATTTAGCATTTTATTTCATTGCCGTATTAACAGAAGTACATTACATTTGTCTACAAGAGCCAATTATAAACAGTTTAAATGCATGCAATAAAATGTTACTCCCAACATAAATCATCGCAGACACTAACAGATCCAGCTGATGGCCCAGTTAATATAATTACTCCCAAGATGCTGCACTAATTAAGACAATATGACAAGCCACAAACAAACAAGTTTGTGCTTCACCAGTCATTGGTCTCTGACACTGAATTATGCTGATCTACTGTATGTACGGCAATAACACAAGTTCAACAGAGGCTGAGTGGATAGCACTCTTGCTTCTCAGCAAGTAGGTCCTTAAATAATAAACTTATTTGATGTGTGCAATCCGAGTGCTCTTATTTCCTTCTTTCTCTGCTGTAAAGTGCGCATCTTATCTTAGCTGCATGTGATGCTAAAGTGCATGTTAGCTGCATGAGATAAAGTCTGCACTGCTGCTGCACTGTGTCCAGGGACCAGCCCAGGACAGAGACGTACTTCCTGATGACTGTGTTCAGCTTCCTGTCCCTCTGATGCTGCTCCAGCAGACCACACTGTCGAGAGGCTGATGCCACCACAGTGTCATAGACCTTAAGGAGTGGCCCCTGCACTCCCAAAGACCTGCACCCCCTCAGCACGTAGTCGCCGCTGGCCCTAAGAGAGGGTGTCTAGTGTGAGTAAGATGTGTTTGAGTGTATAGTGTGTGTGTGTGTGCAGTGAAAGTGTGTAGTGTGAGTAGTGTGAATATGTGTGTGCAGTTGTGGTCGTCCCGTTCCCCTTCTCCCCCCTCTGCACTTCACACCGTCCCAGCCCCACAACCTCTCACATTCAACTAATTTTATACCAATAAAAAAGCTGGAACTCCGCAGAGACCAAAGTGGAAATGCTTCCGTCTTGTGCTGCTATTTCAGGCCTGTACGTGTAAAAGTAATTAACAGCACAACCGGTATGCGATGTATGGAGATAATTGATTTCTAACTTGGACAGCAGATAGGATGTGCCCGCTAACATATAGTGCATATAAGTGCAAAAAGTAAACAAGTGGGGGAGAAGACCCATGTATTTTAGTAAAATCAAATCCCATACTACATCCAATTCAGTGTAAAATGGGAACCTGCTCATATTCCTCATAATTACATATTCACATTTGCCATTTGTTCCCAAAAACAAAAATTAAGAAAAATTTAAAATCTTGAAAATTCTAACAATGTCTAATGCATTACTGCATTCAAAAGTAAAAAAAAACAATTGCATTGTGAAATGAGCTGCTCATATTTTTGGATTTTTTGGATTGTATTCAGCGTAAACAACAGCATCCACTTTTCCACAATAAATATAGTAATGAAATGATAGTAATAAAATGTTACTAAATAAGTCCTTGCAATCAAAAGAGTAGAGAGCGCACCTACCGTAAACTGAAAGGCTGTAGAGCACAAACTAGTCTTCATACTGGTAAATCATAGAGATCAATATTGTGGTCTCAGGTAAATATAGGCTGAAGCGCACTGCTCTGGTAATAGAGGGCCATTATACACACGTGAAAACCAGGCTGGCCCTGCTCTTTCATCGACAAAAGGCTTTAAATACATCTCACTGGTTCAGCTCCAGGGAAATGGATACATCTGATATTCAGCCACATATTCATCTTTACCAATCATCACTGTGCAAACCCTGTGGCTTTCTAAAACCTGCTACAAAAGCATTGCACACAATTGACAAAGGTTAGCAGCATCAATAGAAGCACATTATAGTTGGATGTAGCGTTGCCTTGAGTAGAAAACTAGGTCACTGCCCTCTCTGGGAGCAGCGGGTCCAGTGCGGCTCTGCAGAGACGCCATGCATACTATGAACATGTTTAATCGAGCCTAGAGTCAAACCGTCATACACCTCCAAGCTTTGGCATACATCCACATAACCGTGCATGCATTTAAAACAGATGCAGCCCATCTCAAGCCACTGAAAATCAATTCTCAATTTGCCCAGTGGAGACATTATGTGCCACATCATAAGCAGCTTTTTACAGGTAATGCTGAGCACAGCACTTTTCTAAAAATGAAAAGAATGATTTAAGAGGCACAAAGTCTAAATCAAAAGCCCTTTTCCATCATGTTCTAAATCTAAAAATCACTACGTATGGATCATTTGCAGCATATACGATTTGCTTTCCCTACACATTTAATCCTTTTGAAAAAGTCCATATATACAACAGTCAGGGGGAGTAGGTGGTGACATGGTTCATAGAATCATTCCCACCGAGCAAAATGACAGGGTTTTTTCTGCATAACACGAGGCTCGTTTTGGACTTTTGCATGCGCTGCCCTTTCCTTCATGAGGTTGTCCTTGTAAAAGTGAAAATGTTTGAAAACAATAGTCCGAAGTGTGTTATGGCCTTTTCATTCCAGTCTTTTCTGGGGAATAGTTGCATCCAAATGAAAATATTGCACATTAGGTAAGGTCAACAGATGAAGAGACAGAAAGGGCTTTATAAAAACAAATTTAACACATTCAGTTCCATTTTCTTTCAGGTTTAAGGTATAAGTCAGAAATCATAGGTATAAATAAGACAGTCAAAGAATAACTGAATTATGTTATGGCTAACCTTTTTATTTAGAGAAAAATTTGTCAAAAATTCCACCAGAAAATCGCTGCAGCTGTGAGGGTGGGTTGCAATATTGTCTGAGCAGAACACAGAACAGATACCAGATCCAGGATAATATGGATATAGGTACATAATTCACTAAAACTCAATAACCCGAGGACCTCTTACTTTATAGCTCCATCACAAGCATTTCAATATTCCTGCTCCCCCTCCTCTTCCTCACACTGCTGCAAATATGCAAGTCGATGTGCATGGAGCACATGTAATACGATCGTTACATGCTTCTAGTTATAATGCAGTGTGGAGCTCACATTTGCGCTGCTCTCGTGGATCAAAGGCAGAAAAACATGCTTGCAAAATTGAGTGGCTAAGTAAAATAAATTAGAAGTATGTGAAAGTGGCAGGGATAAACTGAAGGTAGTTATGGAGCAAATGTCTACAAAATGTCGACAAAGGAAAAAAAATGTATATAATATAGGCGTGATCTTGCCCCCCTATAAATCAGGATTGCAAACCCAAACTAAGCAGTGCAATGCTGTCATTTAAATAGATTTAAACCAGTATGACAGTTATTTTAAAACCTGTGGAGACTAATCCCAAAGGTGTGACCGCAAGGAGATGTCTGATTATGAAATATCTGAAGGCTTAGTCTGTGACACTTATCTAGTAATCCCTGCAAAGATAAAACAAAAACTAAAATACTTCTGCCAACCAATTATACAACAAACCAAATGTTTAAGGTTGGGGGACAAGGCAGTGGACTATTGAAGAGACTTGTGGAACAGATGAAAAATGTATCATCTTAACTGGGTACTACGTAGAACAAGAGAATTATACTTTTCTGAAACTATTGAAGGCTGCAGCAACAATCTGCGACTGCGTGTTCTATTTTCAACAATCAATAGATTAACAACCCCCCCTGTTAAATTGCCATTAGAACACTACTCCAAATCCAAGTGTAATGAGTTTGCACAGTTCTTCAGAGACAAGGTTCAGGGTATCAGAAACGCCCTCACCTCCACAACACTAGTAACAATGCAACAGCCAGTGAGGCTTTATGAGCTAGCTCAATTTGCACTTGTCGATAATGAAACTGTCCAAAAGATAATCACAGTTCTGAGTTCCTCTACCTGCAGCCTGGATGTACTACCTCCTAGATTTCTGAAGTCTGTTCTAAGTAGTCTATTACCCTTACTGACAAAAATGGTAAACATGTCTCTTATATCTGGAACATTTCCGATGGCCCTGAAAACGGCAGTTATCAGACCCCTCTTAAAAAAGAGCACTTTAGATGCTGCGGTACTTTAAAATTACCGGCCCATCTCAAATCTGCCTTTCATGGGAAAAAATCTTGAAAAAGTTGCCTACCAACAACTTACTGAATTTTAGTAACTAATGACTCATTTGATATGTTCCAGTCTGGCTTTAGACCCCACCACAGCACTGAGACTGCTCTAGTCAAGGTAACGAATGACATTCGGCTTAAGACTGATGCAGGAAAAGTCTGTTTTAGTCATGTTAGATCTGAGTGCCGCCTTTGACACTGTTGACCATGAGATTCTCATGCAGAGACTAGAGGACTGGGTTGGTGTTGCTGGCACCGCCCTAAGCTGGTTTAGGTCTTATTTAGAAGAAAGGAAGTACTGTGTAGAGATTGGAGACTTTCTCAGATAATATGGCCCTGCCACAGGGGTCGATCCTAGGACCTCTCCTGTTTAATGTCTACATGCTGCCATTAGGTCAGTTAATTCAAAGTATGAAAGTGTCCTACCACAATTACGCTGATGACACTTAAATCTATGTCTCACTGACTGCAGGAGAACATGGACCAGAGGACTCACTCCTTCACTGTATCCAACATATCAGTAAGTGGATGCAATACAATTTTATCCAGCTAAACACAGACAAAACCGAAATAATTGTCTTTGGTCCTGAGAAACAAAGACAGTCATTCATCACCTACAGTCTCTCTCCCTAAAACCTTTAAATAAGGTCAGAAATCTGGGAGTAATAATGGACTGACTTAAACTTCAATAGCCACATTCCACTGTCGGCCAAGCTCTGCCAAACGAGCTGAACACGTTCTGTCGCTTTGAATCCACTGATGCCTGTCCTACTGTATTCCCTGATTGGTTCGATCAAGGTCCCTTCACCGTGACTCAGGAGGAAGTCAGGCGTGTCTTGTCCAGGACCACAGTCCGGAAAGCCCCAGGCCCGGACGGCATCCCTCCTCGTGTCCTGAAACTGTGCTCTGAGCAACTTGCCCCTGTGCTAACAGACATTTTCAACCTGTCGCTAAGGAACTGTACTGTGCCGAACTGCTTTAAAGAGTCGACCATCATTCCAGTTACTAAGAAAACTCCTGTGACATGCCTGAATGACTATCGTCCCGTGGCCCTCACGTCTGTTCTTATGAAAACTTTTGAGCGGCTTGTGCTGGACTTCATTACTCCAGTTTGCTTACAGACAGAACAGGAGTGTGGAGGATGCCATCTCCTTTGCTCTGAACTCTGTCTACAGTCACTTGGACACTAGTAAATCTGTCGGGAGAATGCTTTTCATCGAATATAGCTCTGCTTTTAACTGCCTTGTCCCAGGTAAACTGATTGAAAAACTCATGTCTCTCGGTTTAAGTGTTGCCATGTGTAAATGGATTTTTAGCTTTTTAACTGACAGATCTCAGCGAGTGAAAATCAATGACTGTTTTTCTGATGTTGTTTCTGTGAGCACTGGTTCTCCTCAGGGATGTATTTTGAGTCCTTTGCTTTTTACTTTGTACACTCACGATTGTGTGTCCTCTGACTCACCACCATCATCGGTCTCATCAGTAACAATGATGAATCCTCTTATAGAGCAGAGATACAAAATGTGGTTCAGTGGAGTAAAACTAACAACCTCCAGTTGAACGCATCGAAAACATGTGAACTGGTCTACGACTTCAGTCGCAATAGTTCTCATTTGCCTGTCGTAATCGACAACTCCCAGGTACAGATCGTAGAGGAGTGCAAGTTTCTGGGTTTAACTCTGTCTAACGACCTGAAATGGGTTAAAAACACTGACCGAGTCGTTAAGAAAGCTCGTCAGCGTCTACTTTCTGCGTAAACTTAGAATATTTACCACTAACTAAGATTCTGCTTAACTTTTATCGCTGCACCATTGAGAGTTTACTTGTTGGTTTTGTGTCTGTGTGGTTTGGAAACATCACAGATAAAGAAAAGAGCTTTAAACAAGGTGCTCCGCTCTGCAAAGAGGACCGTGGGCTGTGAGCTTCCTGTTCTGGAGGTTCTTTATAAATCCAGACTTTTAAACAAAGCTCTTAGGATTGTTAATGACTCTTCTGGCCACCCTGGGAAAGCCATGTTCCAGCTTCTTCCCTCTGGCAGAAGATATCGCTCTCTGAGATGCAGGACATCTCGTTACGCTAACAGTTTTTATCCACAAGCTGTTATCAGTATGAACAGAGCACTTTAATGATTTGCACTTGTTTTGAACTGTTTTAGTCGATCGATTTCACAGTGACTTTTGTTTACCGTTTTATTTGTTTTATTTTTGTCTTTTAATGTTGTTTTATGTCTGTATTTGTCTGTGCACACTGGAGACTTTTGCTAATGTATTCCAATGTGGTTTTTTTACTGCAAATGGCAAATAAACTGAATCTGGCTCGGTAACAGCAGCTTTTTACCATCTGAAAAATATTGCCAAAATTAAAAATATTGTGTCCAAAGCAGATCGAGATTCTTGTCCATTCTTTTGTCTCCAGCAGGTTAGACTACTGCAATGGCCTGCTCACAGGTCTCTCCAAACAGGCTGTAAAACAGCTGCAGTACATTCAAAATGCTGCAGCCCGAGTCCTGACTAGAACCGGGAAGTACGACTACATTAGTCCAGTTCTCAGGTCTCTGCACTGGCTTCCTGTGGCTCAGAGAATAGACTTTAGAACAGCTCTGCTTGTGTACAAGTCTCTCCATGGCCTCGCACCAAAGTACATCCATGACATGCTAGTGCCATATGAACCAGCCCGGACTCTGAGGAGTGCAGGGACGGGACTCCTGTTAGTGCCCAGAGTCAGGACTAGACATGGGGAGCCTGCTTTTCAGATTTATGCAGTTTAATGTCTGGAACAGTCTTCCTGAAGATGTGAGACTGGCTCCCTCTGTCGATTTTCAAATCCAGGTTAAAGACTTTTCTTTTTGCCTGTGCATACAACTGAAGAATTTTATCTTTTTAACGCACCCTGTTATTTATTATTGTAACCTGATTATTGCCTGATTTTAATGTTTTATTTTTTTAATTACTTGTGCGATTAATGTGTTTAATTACCTGTGTGTTTTTAATTGTATTTTTAAATGGTGATGATTTGTGCCTTGTGTGGTGTGGACTGTGAGGCGCTTTGTGTTGCCCTGAGTAGGAAAAGCGCTCTAAAAGATTGATTGATTGATTGATCCTCTCTACAATGTGGATGAACATTAGTCGATGGTTAATTTACAAAACCCAAACAAACGAGCAGGAGTCAAGATTTTTGAGCCAAACCTTGTGAAATAATAATTTATGTTGCACAGATTCTCGATGTAACTTTGTTTTGTTTTGTATTGTTCATTCTGTACATTTTTTGCCTAAGTGTGTGGGTGCAGTGATTCAACCCAGGTTACCGCAGCCACCAGGACCAGACCCAGACGTACATGTAGGAAATGATAATTGACCAGTTTACAGATGGCTAAGGCCAGGCTGGGTCAAATCCCTAAAAACACTACTGTATATAATTTCTGTATGGCTGAAAATAAAGTGTTCAAATTTAAGATCTGGATTCTGGGTGCAGCTTCTGAGCGATAGCCCCAAAAACCATTGAATATTTTCTTACCATACCATCGTATTTATTTCATTTTGTACTAAGGTATGCTGTTAACAGGTTGCAGATTGAGACGATTAGATCAGAGTTTGAAGTGAAGCATTTAGCCTAGCTTTAGCCATCTCCTTTGACACTAAAAGGAGCCCGTGGGGAGTAGAGCCACGGGTTCTTTGCAGCAATGACATCTGATAAACATTCTTCTAGCTCCGGCTTCAATTTCTTGATATCCGGAGCTGAACCAGAACGGATTACTTTACTATCGCGTTCTCCGCCATTGCCAAACTACAACCATCAAATTTGGAGCAAACTGTTGACGTCACCGACACCTACCTTCAGCCCGCATTCCCCCACTCGCTAAATGGTTGGGGGAGATTCAACCCAGGTTACCGCAGCCACCAGGATCAGACCCAGACGTACATGTAGGAAATGATAATTGACCAGTTTACAGATGGCTAAGGCCAGGCTGGGTCAAATGCCTAAAAACACTACTGTCTATAATTTGTTCTGCCAGTGCCTCGTGGACAAAATAATTGACTATAGGTTTTGGGGTGTACACACACATTTGCAGTCATTTTTCCTCTAATGGGATTTTGAAGCCGCGGACTCGCTGGCCTCGCTCTTTCTGCTCCCCTCCCCGCACCCACGAAGCTATCGCCCCCCACACACACACAGTGTTGAGACGGAGCTAGCCTCTCCCAATATGGATAATACATGGATATGGATTTTCACGTGGATGGTGTGACCATAGAACGATAGAACCGGGAAGCGCGGAGGAACGAGACTTTCTGTTGGATGGCTGTTTCGCTGTGTAAGCAGTATCCGGTGACGAAGACGAGAAAGTTTCAGGTTAGCTCCGCCGCTTGTTGTGCTAACTCAGCTGTCTATGCTAACGGACCTGGAGATTTCTCACGAAAGTGGGGGCTAGTGGTGCGCTGTGATTGGTCACAATCTGCGACCCGAAACACATTCTCTTCCTTGTTTCATCAAAACTTGATCTAAAATATAATGTCAGGCCAGCACAAATCTGTGCTACTTTTTCTTCAGAAGGACGTATATCCCAATGCACTACATGGACATGGATAGCATATACAAAAATAAAGTCAGTTAGTGCAGCTTTAAGCAAACTCGCAAACAGGTTTTAACAATCAACTATATTTAAACACTGTCCAAGCCATTTCATTTCATGACATGTCCCTTTATCGTCATTTCCGTAAACTCAGTGTCATTTCATGTATACGTAAAAGTATTACAGGACTGGAATAAACAATTTAACAACCATTTTTGTTTCATTTTGGATCATGTAGGGCAAAGGTCGACTGCTTCAGCTGAGGATCGATACCCACTCTGCTATTACAGTACAGACCCTATTAATTACATTAATTAGACGACTTATTGATTTCTACCTTCAACACAAGACGTACAGCAGCTTTTTAGAGAATAGTAAAAGCACAAAGATATTGACAAATGCAGATTCATGACCAGGCGAATACAACTCAATGGGCTTTGTTAAAACTTCTTGTTAAAAAAAAGGGCCTATTTTCAGAAGTGAAGTGAACCTGGCCAATACAGAAGGTACAATAATCCTTCTCCACAATAATGATATTTTATTCTGTGCAATGTCAATTTTTGGCCTGAACAACTATTATAAATCAGATTTACATTTCCAAATTACATTCTTGACACAACTCTAATCTCCTGCAGCAAATATTTGACTACGATAACAAAAGATATGCAAGTTATTAACACAATATCTTTACAACAGTGTTGAGCAATGCTGAGTTCTCTCCTGGCCCGTTTCATGAGTCAATAGTAGTGCAAAGTAATACAAAATCCTGGCATTAAAGTCCCGTAGTTTCACAGATGGGTAAATCTTCTACTGATCTCTATAGACAGACATCTCTGATCCGTCCAAACTGCCACAGCTGCTGTTTGCGGAGCTGCACTTCCTCCATCTCCTCTTTCTCCTCCTTCTCCTCCCTGCTCTTCTGCACACACTCTCCAACATGTCTGCGGCTTCACATAGAAAGCAGGAAAGATTGTAAACCTCATTCTTGCTTCTTTATTATATTCAAACATGACAAATGAAGGATCTCATCTAAAAGCTTAGGTTGATATTGAACTTTAATACACCTTTAGTGTAACATAACACAATATAATATACAAGTGACCAAAAAAAAATTTTTAAAAAAGCGCTTTTCTGGACACTCAAAAACGCTTTACATGTTGTCATTCATTCACTCCATACACGGTGGTGATAAACTACTACTGTAGCCACAGCTGCCCTGGGGCACACTGACAGAAGCGAGACAATCAGTATGTGCCATCGGCCCCTCCGGCCACCACCAACCATTCACACACACCAGACTCATTCTAGGCAATGGGGGTGAAGTGTCTTGCCTAAGGACACAACGGCAGTTTGGCACTGTACAGCCGCCCCACTGTGGCATCAGGTGTTCTCAGAGGTTAAGTGTCTTGCCAAGGACACAACAACAGCATACATCAGTGGGAGTCGGTGGAGAAGGTCCCGTGGTGGGCTCGAACCCACAACCTTCAGGCTCCAAAGCCAATGCTCTACCAACTGAGCCACTGTTGCCTCAAATCACCAGTTAATATCTTTGAAGAGGCGGTGTTCCTGTAGTTTTGATTTCGTTTTTTTCCCCCACATTTATGAAGCATAATAAAATGCATTTATAAATTTCCATGTAAAAAAAGTTGGCCACTTAATTTGAACTCACTCCCAATTCACCCACAGCAGTTACTATTGAAAATACGTCCCTTGAAAAGGGACGTATTAGACGTAATTTAACATTTTAGATGAAAAATAAGCATTAACAAATTCAAAGTTGTATTTGACTCAATGTCGACATCCACAAATCTGACCTCCTCTGTGAACGCAGATTTATTCTTACAAAAACAAGGACACAATGCTTTGAGAACCAAAATAGTAACTTGCATAACGTGGCCAAATATCCATTCAGAGAACAGAATTAGAATCACAAATCTTTCATTTGGGTTACCAGTTTCTTTGGTGAAAAAGAAACAAAAAAGGCAACAAAAATAAATGTTATGAAACCAGCTCAATTTTAGCTTTTTATTAAAAGTCTTGTGTCAAACAAAATAGATAAGTTATATAATGATATAGGGGCCATCATAAAAAATAAAAGGAGAGATGAGATTTTGTTTCAGGCAATACAATAACATTTATGAACAAGCAGCTGGGAAACATGTCCACTGTAAAGTTACTGTACACAATGATCAAGATCAATACCAGCTCAATGGTAAAGTATTTTTACAGGTGCACAATGCTTGGATCAATACCAGTTACCTACCACACAAAAAAACTATGGATTCTCCCTGGAACACAATGTAGACGTCATAATAGTTAGAGATTGAAATTCACACTGTGGGAAAGAAGAATGATCTGAGAATGATTTGACAGAATAATTGTGTGGACATATAGCACGTTAAACTTCTCACCAACAAAAAAGTTATGCTGCAAGAGTCCAGTAAAAATGTCTTTGGATGAAGTCACAGTTCTAATGACTTCCTGATGATCCCCTTCCTACAGGAAAAACACGCCCAAGTGCAGCTCCGCATGAGGGAAAAAACGGACCACCAAAGGCCTCGTCCAGATGAGAGTTGCCATGGATAAGGCATCGCCAAAAAGCGGAGTCGCAAATGTTGGCACGTTCAAAACATTTGTGTGGGCTAAAAACAATTACACTACATTCACGGAAAGGTTGCACAGGACTGGTTTGAATGAATATTAGGTCATTTGAGAAAAAAATTAAAATATTCCAAGTCTGTGATTAATGGTTTAGGTGTATTTACTTCAGAGAAAACATTGAGGCCGCAAATAGTATTTGAGATTGAGGCATTGGGCCAATATTCAGATCATTTCAACTCCAAAAACAGTGGGATGTAAAAAATAAATAAATCTAACTAAAAAATTGATCTATTTTCATTTCTTTCAGATGTGAAAATAGACTTTTTAGGTTTTTAATACTTATTTCAAGGTTTTTAATACTTATTTCAAGGTTATTCAGAGTCAGCTCATGGAACAGACTGACCAGCTCCAGGTGAAGCATCAGAGTGTGCATGTGGCTTCTTTAAATAAAACTACATTAATGTTAGGTTACAGGAAAGCACAGAATCATGTGCCATTGTTTCCCAGCACAGAATTATGAATAGATGAATAGCGGGAGATATGTCTGATAAGTCTAATTCTACAAATGGACTGTTGTCTAATGCTGCCTTCACAACGACCAGCCAGAGTTAAAATGCATCAATATTGACTGGTGAGCGGGTAATTCTCCATTTCGTTGTTTTTACTCCATGACCAACCTCCGTAAGTTGATAAATATCTACATGTTTTCAGGCTGTAAAACTCCTCACCACACACTTTACACACTTTTCTAACCACCTGAGCGCACTGAATGCAGAGGTACATTAAACCACTTTGGTTTGTACACGACACAAATATGGCCAATGTGGAAACTGAGAAGATACTGTGAGAAGAAAAATGGGAAAAGCTTCAGTCTCTGGATGTACAACACGTATAGCCATAGTCATATATTTTTGTTTCTATAGATCATACAATGTTGCTTTTACCTCACAGTAGTCGTGACATGACAACATTTTCAACGTGTACAGGCATTTTTCAAAGGTCTGCGATTTATAGATTGGTGGGAAAACGTGTCTGAGCTTCCCCAGACTGCGACCATAGCTAAATTAGTCAAATGTTATTATATATGCAGTCGGTGCAAAACACGGGGCACGTTACATAATCACTCAACTCTGCGACTGCATTAATCACATTGACCCAGCCGTGTCAAAAGTAATGCTGTTTACATTCACACTAATCCGTTTCTAGCCATGTTAGTTCATTTCATTGGATTAAGCGTTAATTTAATGCACTCACTGTACGGTTAGTGTCCGTTCGGCGCTGAGCAGGCGGTAAAGGAATCGCACTCCATACATTATAAGAATTACTGTGATGGACAATCATGGTGCATATTTTTCATTGCCAGAGTGTTTTTGTCTCATGGAACAATAACAATAGTATGTAAATTTCTCCATTGCAAGATCAAGAAAGCTCATCTTATCTCATCTGAAATGTAATTCATAGTCATTCATGTATCAAAGATTTAAACTATAGTCTGCAATTTATAGCTGGGCCGCCGTCGTTCCGTGTATGTTCATTTAATTCAGCTGCTTTTGGTCAAACCCGCGCTCCTGACTTTTCCCACTCACTCCATTTCTCAGACTCCATCCTGCTGAGAGTGAGTGACGGCTGGATTAAAGTGTAAAGTGGCTCAGTGAATTGAGAGTTCTCCCACCCACCCAAAAAGGTTGAAGATTGAATCACAGACCAGGGCAGAATAGTCGTTACACTTGGACCTGGACACACGGACATGATTCTGCAACTAGACGTCTGTGACTGACAGAAGCGAGGCTATACCAATCTGTCTCCACCAGTCTCTCTGACCACCGCAACAGTCACCACCAAATCCTTCGTTCACACACCAGAGACATACTTGGTGGGTTCCCAGAGGTCTCCCATCACTGTACAAATCAGACCCTGCCCGAAATTATTCATTAAATTATCAATCTTCCCAGTATTCCATAACCAGACATTTCTAGCTCAATTTTTAGTTTGACATTCATAAGAATCCTGATATCTTTCATACAAGTACATCCCTGCCCGTGTTTTAAAATTACAAAAAAATGTGTTGAAGTTTTATGTATAGAGTCGTTAACAATAAGATTACTAAAATGGTTGATGGAAAAAAAAACATGAAATTAATTGTTCTTCCGCTGCTAAAGTAAATGAAACACATCTGTAAATACTTATGAACCAAGTGCGATTAAAGCCCCAGAGTGCATTTTATTTTTTTCTATTTTACCATCTTTTTAAGTTATTATTTTAATTCTACCGTCTAATATCTTTAATAATAGGCTGTTTTATGTGCACAATGACACTAATTTCCCCCACTGCGGGACGAATAAAGGAATATCTTATGCTGAGATGTGACGAGATCTGTCTTTCAAATTGCGCCAAAAACGATTAAGAATCACAATTGGACTTGTTTTGTCATACTTTGAGTGGGAAATCTATTCGCTTCTGCCCTTTCACTACATCGGAATCATGCAAAGCCTGGATTGGTGCATCCCTATCCTAGTTTTTGTTGAGTGATTTGCAGCGTTCTGTGGTCCACCCCGAACAGCTTTGGCTTGTTACATATATCACAGAGAGTAGAGTGAATGAATAACGGCAACAGCGGTAATTGTAAATGTAGAGTGTTTTGACACTCTCAGGCAATATATGTTTAATGGGGAATGCGTAGTAGCCAAGAATACCGATCTATATTCATGTTTAATATTGAGGCTCCAGTGTTTCACCAATCATTAGGCGGGCTGCAGCCAAAAGGGTTTAGGAAAAAGGACAAGTCCATGGTCTCAATCCGAATGCATCCATCGATCCATCCATTTTCTTCCCCTTATTCCATTTCTGGGTCGGGGGGGTGGCCAGAGATGCCACCCAGTACACAGAGCACCAGCCCCTCACTGATCCTCCTGCAGGTGGTGAGTCCACAGGAGCTGAGATCTTTCAGTTGGGGCTTCAGGCAAAGTGGGGTTAAGTGTCTTGCCCAAGGACACAACGACAGCAGTCATCAGTGGGAGTCGTGAAGTAGGTCTTACGGTGGGCTCGAACCCACGACCTTCAGGCTCAAAGGCCAATGCTCTACCAACTGAGCTACTCAATCCGAATGCACATGTCGAGAATGTCAAGATTGTTGATTGTCAAGAATGTCAAATGGAGACTATGATATTTAGATTTTTTTTATTTACCATATCCATAAAGTGTCAAGTAAGCACCTTTTGAAGTACAGTGGAGTACCTCAGACATGATGATCACTGTCTGTGAAGTCGTCTTTCAGACAGAGCACTCAACACAAGTTATTAGGGCGAGATAATTTCTTCATGAGACCACAGCCAGAACAAGGTTTTAATAAATAAGTACAGTATCAGACAAAATCTCACGTGTATTGCTTGCAGAAGAAGACTTTCTGATGAGCACAATTGAAATGTTTGTCCAAATTACGGCAGATGTTTATTATGGCACTTAAAGAATTGACATGTTTAGCCATTATTCATTAAATTATCAATCTACCTAATATTCTAGAACCAGCAATCTTGTCTTCAATGTTTTTCTTGAGACATTTACCAAAACACATTATTCATACAAGTACTTTCATGTTTGTGTTTGAAAATCACAAATAAATGTGTTGAAGTTTGTGGAAACTGAGAGATTACTAAAAAAGTAAAACTTAGGATTGATCAATTGTTATAACCATAATGCAATAATTACAGAGCAAGATGTGTGTAAACCATTAACATAAATGCATACCAGCATATAAGTGCTTTTTTTTCAAAATCAATGAATAATACATTACTACTTTTGAGGGACTGAACAGTCAGAAGTACCAGAGAAGTCATAATATTGGATCTCTCTTCGACCTTTTTATTAATACTTCAGCAGACCGATGATAAAGACCTCGCACTCCAAGTCTTCACACTTGCTCTGAAAAAGTTGGAGACACCTCACCTGCGAGCGCCCGGTTCAGACTCCACTAAAAAGCTTCGCGAATAGGAATGAGATTAAAGATAGCAGCTTGAATAATGAATGCGCCCAATAATAGAAACGGGATTAGAAGGTGAAAAATGTGCCGGGAGGAGGGCCATGTCATCTGCATCTAACCATGGATAAAAAGACGTAAACACATAATAGCTTGTAGATAACAAACAGTGATAATTCCTTATACCTGGAACTGTTTTTTCCAAGACTCAACATGGAGGTTATCGGGTATCTAACGTTTTTGAATATTCTGAGTATAATCCAAGCCCTGGTGATCCAAGATGGCGCCCTATTTAAATCAGTAGCGCATGGGACAGTCCTGGTGACTGAAAGATTAGCAGAACTCGCCTATATTTGGGCATCGTCTAGTCCTCCAGGTTCTGTGCAGTAGACGAGCTCCCATGATGCTTTGCGCCAAATATGTGTGTGGCTCTTATGCACGTGCACAGAGGGACACGGCCGCGTTCTGACCAATCAGAGCTGATGCTCAGAGCGGAGCCAGAGCGGGAGACAAGCAGAGTTTGTGGCACTAAAGTGTAGATTCATAGAAAACCGAAAAAAAATTTGACCTATATTAGGGCTGTAGGTTCTCTGTCAGCTGAGGTCAAGCAGTTTTAGTTTACATTGAGTTCTATGAGACTTTTTCTGGGTAGCCTGCGTAAATTTAGTCTGCAGTACCACGGGCGCCCCCTGTGGCCATTGGTGGGACAGTACAAGCTAGTAATACCCTATCCAGATATTATTATAGATCCAAATCATAAAATAGAACTAATCAAAACCAATCATGTCCTTGTAATTAACACACATTCACATGGCGGGAAAAAGGGTCCAGAAAAGGCTGAATATACTCATTTGCAGTTTTAACATGCGGGTAACAACATAAACAGAAACATGTATGATAGTCTGGAGGGAAAACATAATTTATTACAATATCACTGTAAATATGTGGTTTACGCACAGAACGCTGGATTCTACTGGTGAAGCAAAATTCCCTTTGTGCTTGATGGTCTCATGAATTTTAAAGGAATAAACGATCTCAGTTTCACCGTACGTGCAGGCAGTATTTCTATAGGTTAATACTATTTTGTTTTAGTTTATGGTATGGAATTAAAAAAAATCTCAACCAAATGACAGCAGAATCGGTCAGTGGCTCAAGATCACCTCTGCAGATGAAGCCACTCGTCTTCAGACCTGAAAATAGATCCAGACCTTCCAAGGAAACGCTTTCAGGTCAGTTGTGTGTGAAAACAGCCTGTATCCGGACGTCCCACAGGATCTTGGGTCATACGTTCTCTACCACCTCTGGAGGAGTCTCCCACTTTGACCTTGGAGTTTTAGCTAATACTCAACACATGTTACCGGACACCATGACTCTTTATCCATAAGGGATGCTTTGCCCTTCGTTTACAGTACGTACTGCTTTGCCTGTAGAGGTGTATCTGTTAGAAACCCCAAAATACTTTCACAGAAGAAAAGCACTGTAGAAAGTTATCAGCCTCAAATAAAAACCCTGATTGTACATTTAATGTCATTTGAAAACATAATTAACCTTATCATTCATTCATGATAATTATAAGCTTCCTTTTTGTCTTACTACCAACTACTGCATATCGCAGACCAAAGGGGGGTTTACTTAAAACTTTTTTAGTTTGATCGGTTTGATCTCTGCACTTGCTTCCTGTAGCTCAGAGAATAGACTTTAAAGCAGCTCTGCTTGTTACAAGTCTCTCCATGGCCTCGCACCAACGTACATCTGAGACATGTTAGTGCCGAATGAACCCACTGGGACTCTGGAGCACAGGGACTGACCTCCTGCTGGTGCCCAGAGTCAGAACTAAACATGGGGAGGCAGTGTTTCATATTTATGCAGCTACAATCTGGAATAGTCTTCCTGAAAATGTCAGAAGAAGTCTGTCTCACAATGTTCAAATCCAGGTTAAAACAGTTCAGCTTTGCACAAAATGAAGGAATATTATATTTACTTTTTATAATAGTAATCATTTATGATTTTAGTGCCTTGTTGTTTCCATCTTCTTTTGTTCACTACTTTGAGTTGCCTTCTGTGTGAACTGTGCCATACAAATACACTTGCCTTTAGTTTCCTTTGATGTAATGTCCTGGACCTTACAGGATACTACAGCTTTTGTTACTTTTGTTTCATACGTTATCATATGACAAGACAATTAATATAAACGGCTATATCTTCACTTCACTCGTGACATCCAACTGCTTGACGCCCTCATGTGAGTGAGACAAGATGCAGCGTGCATGTGACTTGCTTCTGCAAAACCAAGTCAAGGCATTCTCGCTTCCCCAAACGAGTACAGGAAGTCACAAACCACCATTCTACAGCGTTCAGGAAATCTTCGCAATTTGGTGCACGCCTTATATAACTACTCACACATAGAACCCTGAGAACGCCTTCGCAAAATCTAAATCATTTCAGAGGTTTGAGACCAAAATGAGACAATTTCAGATAAAGTGAAATGGATGTGCATCATAAATGGTACCTTAAAGATTCAGTCAGCGATTTTTTTTCCAGACACATTTTTTTTTAATATTGTGGAAAACTTCCCTAAACCCTAAAAGTAGTCAAGTTATCATATGTTTTCAAATAGTAATGGATTTGACCAGATGCCTGAAGTCTCCAAAACTTATTTTGGGGCGGACCGATATAAAAAAGACCAATGGAATACGTTCATCCTCAATGAACCAATGGGATGCGTTTACCCCCCCTTCACCCTCTTCCTGTTCTTGAGTTATTGGATTATTTTCTAAAACCTTAAATGGCTCAACAGTAAAAATGCCAAGTTCACGTTTGCCACCCACTCTCCCTTTTGTGACAAAGAAAAGAAAATGCTGGATGTTTGGTTTAGTGGAGAGGCGAGGCGAGGGGGGAGTGGTTTCGAGTTGTTGCTACGGCTAAGCTAGCAAAATCGCTTACTGCATCTTTACTTTCAAGCTAGGCCAAAGATTTTTAAGAGTAAACAAACACTTTTTTGGTGGACCTTTGATTGAAATGAATTTTTTTTTTAACGTGAAAAATAATGTAAACTATAAAATCACTTTGAACAGTTATAATAATTTATGGGAATTGATCATCTGCCCTTTGGACCAATGGCTCTACGTGTTTTTATCATTGCATTTCTTGTGTTGACCTGTTAATTCTCTGATGTGTGTTGGCAAATTCAACGGTTTTGCTTAGTCCTTCGAGAAAACTACTGTTGTGATTTAATGCTATACAAGAATAAATTGACTTGAAATTGCGCCAATAGTTTATAATGCATGCCGAAGCACCACACTATACACTATGCAGCACGAGAAACTCCCCAAATATAAATCTACTGTACATTAGCTGTTGTTGCGATGGTGCGTGTTCAGCAGAAATACATGTGTTTTTTTGAAGGATTTGGTGGCACCGGGCCGAGACATGACTAACGACACAGAAGTATAGGCTCTTTCAGCTCGCGGCCAGTGGTCGAAGCTGTCATTTTGTGCCATGAGATGAATCACGTCTGTACAAGGCTATTATTACGATCACCATCACCCGGCGAGCATTAGACAAGATCCTGAGACAGCTCATTAGGATTCAAAGCTGCGGCGAAAGGTTTAAGAAGCTATTATATACATGTATGCTCGCTAGCTTACACACCCAGCCACAGATGCCATTGTTTGAGATGACTGAAAACATTACAATTCATAATAATCTGGAATAATGTAGAATAGGGTTGATTATCAGTAACAATATTAGCCAGTTTTATTTTTTTATTGGCGACATGTGGAATAAATAATAAACTTGTAATAACTACTTATTTTGAAATAGTCTAGTCCAGCTAAATACAATAACTAAACACACTTAGTCAAGAGATGAACTACTTATAGGTATGTAGGAGGATATTCTACTTCCGGGTGGAAAATCAAGACTATTGATCCTCCCAATTGTCAATCATTCTGGTGATATTGTCAAATCAGACAGGAGAGTTTGGTTCAAAAAGTGAAGCGGGCTTATCTTTCCTAAAGTTTGGAGAAATAGTCCTAAATACCTATCGTGGCAACAAATTGAGTGATGTGTTCATTAACGTGTACTGTCCACTTAAACTTAAATTCATGTCAAATACAAGTCAGCATCTTAGAATTGGAGAGAAAGTGCTTTAAGAAGGGGACCTCATGCAACCATTACATAACATTTGCCAACTGTTTTGTATCATTCAAAATGTATTTTTTTTTTTTTTTAATGTATACTTCTTATCCTTCTTATTTTTGTATATACATCTTGAGTATCTTGTTTTGGTTAAGTTTCATGTAAAAAATGAAAATAAAATGAATCCCAACGATACTTTCACTTTTCATTTCTCTATATACTATTGTGATAATTTTTAATATCATGATAATCAATAATGGTTAATGCCAATATCAAGCCTTTCAAACGGAAAAGTCAAAGCAGAATGTGTATTTTGCATTTTGCTTTCTGCATTTTTCCAAGCCTCTTTTAAATGGCTTGGAATTGGGGGCTGTTGCATGTTCCCAGTACCCAGGGTTAGCTTTCCTTTGCCTGACGTTCCATAACACATACCTTTCCACACACACACACACAATATTTTAAAGTAATAAAACATGATATGCCAAAGCGACACGATTTTAATATTCATACTTTAAAAATGGATAAGTTAACAATACAAGGTCTTGAGTAGGTTTGACAAGCTCTCAAACAGAGCACTGGGTCAGAGCACAATGGAAAGAAGAAAAAGTGCAGCAGAGGAGTGGGATCTTTAGAGGAACAGTGGTGAACCATGACGACAAGTGCATCAAGACAAACCACATGCAGGAAACACTGTACGGTGGAGAAAACCCTGTGTGGTGGAGGAAACACTGTATGATGGAGAAAACACTGTATGGAGAAGAAAACTATTGCAAAGTACAAAGCCAGAAATGCAGAAGAGAGGCACATCATAGAAATAAACCAAAGCTCGGCAATCAGCCTGTATTGTTTTCGCATGGGGGAGAATAAGCAGCTCGAGCAGTTGAAGCTCTTGACACATGAACGAAACAACTTCCTCCTTCCACCTCCTGAGCATCAGCTAAAAAGGCACACGCCCAGCCTATTTACCCAATATATCACTTTAGCATTCAAGTTTCTGTAGATGCAAGTGCTGCAGTTCAAATGCCAATTATGTTGAGAGCCAACTATGGTCTTGGGCTGTTGCATCACACGGTACAGATATATTTGAAACTACAAAATGAATTGCATAATGAATCTGTGTACCTTGTGCAGTGGGTCATCTCTGTGTAACAAATGCCTTTCACTGCCCACATCCGACTGTGAAAAACAGCCATTCCATCATGAATCATAATTTCAGCTCGTCTCCAACAGGTTTGTCTGATCCAAAACAGTGTTTCATCTGTACGCAAAAGAGGACTTTCGATCAGTCGACATGAAAAGAAACTCAAAAGGCCTTGTGTTATTTATGAACACGTTTAGGACCTGATGATTTAATAACTGCACAGCCAATTTAATTAAGTAATCTAGCTCATTTTACAGACCAAGGTCACCCAAAGCACTTTATAATTGTTGGGAGTTATTATAAAATGTGTGTTTGTATTGCAAATTTATTACAATAAAGCAGGAGAATCTCACTAAACCTTATTCTTAAATTCTGTACATAAAAAAAATGTACTGACACAAAATAAACATTATGAGAAAGCCATACTTAGCCATAAAAGCCACATTTATCTTATAACAAATAAAATGTGCACAGAATCTTACAAAAAAACATAACATTTTACCATGTTGATTGTCATTATTATGGCAGCAGGCTCAATCGGGAATGTGGTTGGCAATACTGAACAAGAAATGGGCGGAGATGACTGTTTAAAATTGTTTTTAAACTGTATAGAACTCTCAAGAACATAACACCGGAATCAGCCCATTTTAAACCCATATGCCTTCACTCTATAGTTTTTTTGACCCAACATCTGCCAAAGTCTTCTAAGACACGGCCGCACGCACCAGTATCATTTCAATGGCACTAAAAATAAACAATTCTCATTAATTATCTGTATTCAGCTTCTTTTAGACATGAATAAGTCAAGTCTGCGGGCCACAAAAGCACCCGTCACTCTGATTGTAGGTCTTCGCCGGCAGACATGGCATCCTACACGCCGCGCTGCACTTATCTACGTCCCTCCCAAGCTATTAGGGGCTTGTCTCCGCGGGCAACAGCCTCCTATATACCTTCAATCCGGCAGGTCTGTATCTACGCCTGCCTTTAGATAGGGCTGCCACTTTCGATTAGTTCTCAAAAAGCCTGCGATTACCTTTTCTATTGGAACCAAACAATTAAAAAGGTGTCATTACTTTGCCTGCACTTTTGATTACAACTCCTGACGGTGGGAGACGGGCACAAGTGATTCAACTGAACATTCGATTTGTCGTTACGATTATTTTAGTATATACTCAGATCTGTCCAAGTCAAAAATGATTACTATTGTTAGTTAGAAATGTTTGTAATTGACATACTTATGTGTTTATATGGATGCCTTTTCTGCTGCTGGATACCTGAATTTCTCCTACAAAAGGAAAATTATGTATCTATCTATTATTGCTGGACCAGTTTAGAAGAAAAAAAGAAGTTCCCTGTAGTTGGAAAGATAAGTGAGCTGCCAAGATCGCCGCACTCAACTGTAAAATAAATGCCATTAGCGCCAGGTTACAGGTCTTAAACTGGACCAAAGTGAACCTGAGGCCAATAGAATCCAAACCCAGCCATTTCTAATCCTGGCTTCTGCACAACTCTTGAGACGAAGTGAAAGTGCCGTCCATGGGGTTGATCCTTTGTTTGTTTTGCTGTATTTATATAATGTTTTGTGGCTCGACTGCTGAAAAATAGATGAAGAAAAAAAACAATGTGAACTGGCTGATTAATTCTCTCCATAACAGAACATTGGAAATAGACTAGGAACATGCCGTTTCCATGGAGCTTATGGAGCAAAGACAAGGACAAAACATTTATAGTGAAAGTTATGCAGCACATCCATAAAAAACAAACAGTGCTCATCAATCATCGTTCAAATACTGCAAAATACTGGATTTGAGTTGATGAGAAGTCGTTTTAGTTCACAGTGTGGGAAAAGCGTCAAAGTTGCAGGTTTCCACATGTGAAGAAACCTTTTTAATAATAATAATTCCGGAACAGTCTCCAAAAACAACAGTTTGTTTTTGTAGTCCTGCTGCGGCGGGTTTGTGAGGGTAGCAGAAGTGTAAGAGCGCTAATGTTTAGTCCTGCTTTGAGACTGTGTGTGAATCGGAGTTTTCTGGGCAGACGGCCAACAGCAGGAGCCCTAACTGTTGACAAGATCATATCCGACCAAAGATTTTTCTAGTTTTAAAACAAGCTACAAGCATGTTTTAGGACAAGTGGCAAAAATCATGGCTACTTTATGTACGAGCTCTGGCCTGCAGCTAAAGACCTGTGTAATGGGATATGACAGAGTTCTACGCTATAGTCCCAAGTGTGCTCTGCGCTAAATTGAATATAAATTGAAATTTGAGACAATTGTAAGAACAAGTGGTCATGGACAAGAGGGGAGCATGAAGTCCAGAGGTTTCAGACAACCAGAAGAAGCAAGTCTGGTGGCCGCTCGCTCTAAAATATTAATAAATAAATAATTTTTTTGCAAAACCATTTTTCCGAGATATGAATGATAATGCAAACATGTTTTTCTTCACTCATTGTTTAAGGTTGTATGAAGCCACTTATTTTCCAAATGAACGTGATTTCCGTTTCAAAATTTCAAAATGATAATGATCTTTCAGCCCCCGTTGAAAGATCAAGGCTATGCAATAGAGCGGCCATCCTCCTGTGGACCACCTGCAGAAGGATCAGTGAGGGGCGGGTGCCATATGTACTGGGTGGCATGGCCAACCCCCCCCGACCCAGAAATGGATGGATGGATGGAAAATTATAATGACGACTACTCTTCAGACCATGATTAGAATTTCCCATCACCCAGATCAGCATATATCACTCCTTTAAAATCTCTGGGAGCCTTGGGAAACCTTCACATTCTTCTGCAGTCTGGACTTATGCCCCTTATGAACCAATACTTAACTCTTCTCTATTCTTTGTGTTTGAACTGTTTGATTCTCTGATCTGCGTTGGCGATTAAAATGAATTGATTTATTGGCAAAAGAAAGCCTCTAGTTCCTGTAAATTCCTGGGCTGCGTTGCATGAATTACACATCTGAGATCTCCACAGATTGACTCAATTATGTTGTAATTTGAAAATAGTAAACCTGATGTTTTTTTGACAAACAACCATTAACTGTGAACAAGTGAAAACAAATATTTTAAAATGTGGTCAATACAGTTCTATTGTAGCCCGGCCCTGTAAACTTTCAAGCACTTTCAAGCACAAGGTAAGTCCAAAAACTCAGCAAAACAAGAAACAAAGAAAGATAAATTACGAGTGAAGATACAGTCCTTCAGTTGTACGCACAAATAAACTATTTTTAACATGGATTTGACCATTGTCGGAGTAGAAGTTTTTCTCACATTTTCAGGAAGATTGTTCCAGATTTCAGCTGCATGAATCTAAAACCCTTGTACTGGTAAATGTGCATCGAGTGGCAGAGAGAAGTCTGTCTTAATGAACGGCGTTTCTTCAGTGAAAGAAAGATTATAATGGAGGATCAAGGCGATTATCATGTTCGCCAAATAACAAAGCCCAAATTCTAAGCCGTGGGACAAATCCAAAATGTCAAATCAATATCTGCAGATTTACTATTTTCAGTGACAACTCATAATTTAAAAGGGCAGACACAAACAGATTTGTTCCACAAGCAGCCTGGTAGAATAATCTTTTCCTCTAAGCTGAAGAATGAAACCAACAGACCTCACAGAGTACATTTTGGCACGTGTCCCACCAGTTGAGAAACACTGCACTACCTTTTCCTTCCTGGTTGCCTGAGTCTATAACCCCAAAACACTCAATTATAAAATATAAGACTGAATTGAACAATATATCAGATATAACAACAATGCATCTAGAAGAATAGAATAGAATAGAATAGAGTTATTTAGCCCAAGATAAATCCTAAAATAGGAGGTTTGGGTTTAGTGCTCGTGTCTGTGTGCATGTGGAGTGGCTGGCAGAGCTTTTCTGGGCAGCATTATTGCATTTTTCTTCACTCAAATGCCATCTTGACATTTCAGACGTGCTTCCTGCTTCAAAATCTACCAAGCACAACTATCAAATGATGGCACACATGCAGACGTAGAGGTGGGCTACTTAATTACACAACCTTGGATTATGTTGACCAATAACCTCCATGTGATGTGACAGTCCGGGGAAGACCAGATGGGCACATACAGTCCTCAAATCTAAAATTTAATTAGTTATGTGATGTTATGTTAAGCGACCACACACACTCACTCCAAACTTGTACTGTTCTGGACCACATCCACAACATTCAAAAACGTCTAACACAAAATTACCCCAGACCCTGTTCATAACTTGGAACACAGAAATGGGGAAGGGGGGTACATACCCAGTAGCAGTAACTTGACCTCTCTGGCCGCCTTCTCGCCATCCTCTCGCAGGTTTTTGTCAATCATTTTGGACCTCTCCGCGGCGGCCTTATCTTCTGCGCTCACCGTACAACCCATGGCTCTTTCGCACGCCACAAATACAAACACGAAAAGCCTCTTCTTAGGGGACGATGATGTGTCTTTCCCCCCCTAAAAAAATGCCACCACCACTGAGAAAATGTCCACAGAATATCAAAAACAACGCAGGCAGCTTCGCGTTTCCAGTAAAATAGGGTGGAATTAATACAAGCTGGGTTATATTTCAGGAGAACAAGGCAAGTCTCGCTGTTTCACTCAAACTCACAGCTCAAAACGGTTCATTTGAGTTGATTTTCGGTGTGCTCACTGCTGATCCATTTCGACTATACGCGCAATCGCTTCGCATCCATTCGCTCCAAATGCCAACGCACACGCTTTCCCTTCGCCACGGCCTGTCCTGCTTTACGCACGAGTCAGTCTCCCTCTTTAATTACCGAAACATCCCCACTTGACGCTCATTTTAATGTCCATAAAAATGTGTTGTTAGGGAAAATTAGAAAAAAATAAAAAGTCCCACGTTGGCACATTCAGCGAGGCTCGAAGCGCGTCTGTCCTCTCCCCAATTAGGACAGGTGAGTGTTCACAGCATGGCGAGCTCTGAGCCAATTAGAAAGAAAGCGAAGTGAGGCGTGATTTTTGGAGAGCGAAGAGTGGTGTTGTGGCGTGAGGACTGCAGTGGGCGCTGTGCCACCCATTCACAGTGTGTTTCCTCTCTCCCAATCTGCGCTAATCTCACACGGACTATGGATGTGACACGGTGATAATCTGGGTTTGGTCACGGGAAGGGCTAAAATCAAAGTGCGCCATGGTCACAATAGAAGACGTGTCATTTGTTTTATGAAATGCCTCTTGACACCACAGACTGTAGCACTCGGCACGTACTCGGGCTGAGAGAAGGTGAACAGCGCCCTCGCGTGGATGTGTGGAGTGATTGTATGGGCTGGGGTTTACAAGATACAATTATTGTGTTTTGATCATTTGTATTGTCAATGTATTTATCCACTTATTTATACAATGATATCACATTAAATCAAAATCAAACTGTAACAAAAGCAGAGGTGGAAAAAGTCTAGAAATACTTGCCATTGATCCATTGGTTATCACTGCAAAGGCCTGAACAATCATCCTCGTCATCATCACACATTTTCATTATAGTTTTTTTCTGCTCAAAACATGGAATTCTTGCAATAAGCAGGATCTGCAACAAATCAATTATTTTAATAGTTTATACAAATCCCATAATCACTGGAAATTTAGGGTCTTTCAGCAAATTGATTAATTGATGTTCAGTTTGATCAGGAACCACCGGAGCTGGAGGAGGTAGCCTGTTGCATGGTTTGGGTGGTGGGGGGAATCCGGAGCACCTGGTGGAAACCCACCCAGATATGGGGAGATTGATTTTTCAGTTCAGTCAGAGACACTGTTGACAGGTAGATAACAGATTATCTTTCCTAAACTTTCCAAACTCTATAGAAATGCTGGAAGATGAACACTAACACGTGCTGTATGTGCTGCTTGAGCTCGTGTCTGCGTTGACAAAACAAGCAAGCAAGTTGAGCAATCACCTCATGTTCAGGTTTTTCTGTTTCTATAAACACACAGATAAAACTGCAGCTCATTGAATTGAAGAAATACGACAAGGGACACTATAATAAAAACATCTACAATTATTTATTGTCAAACTAAAATCTGCCCCTGCTATTTACACTTTACAATAAGCTACAGTGAATATGCATTACAAATATAAAAGGTTTACATGTACATACATTAAAAATCTTCACATTACAATGAGCGCATTGTCTTATTTTATAACATTAATGCTCTCCACCACTACCATCTTTTACAAATCTAATTTGGAATAAGCATGGACAATGTGTAAAATGTTCAAAAAGACATAAATCTCACAAAATATCATTGTTTTCATGAGAAAGGTTATACTTTTATTCTTTCAAATTACACAAAGTTAGCCTGTCCAGAAAAGGTTTAACATTGAGTGTTACAGTGATATTGTTCATATATATGATATGATAGACTGTATATATATTTTTTTTATATATATGTATGTTTGTGTGTTTTAAGGTTTATGAAATGCCTCCCTTTCAACTCATTATTATTTACATTATACACAGGGTCCACAATTATTCAAAGTTCGGACTGTAAAACAACAATTGCATGACACTGATTAAGGTACAAACAAGTGGCACTTTTAGTTTGCATTTTGTTTGCAAAGTTACATTTCAAACAGCAGGTAGTGAGTTGTTATTTTGGCATGATCTCCTTCAGAACATTGCTCTGTCACATGTCAAAACAAAAACTTTAGAGCAAACCACCGTAAAAAAGCAAGGGACACTCTTCTGTTATCCATCGAGCAACACTTTGATCCAAAAACTGTAACTAATTCATAAATAATGATTTTCTTTATACATAGATGATTTTATGAAGCAGCTTTGACGTATAAGGAGGAGTGAGAATCTGAGCGGCACAAGTGACGTTCTGCACGTTCTGAAATCAGGAAAGGCATTCAGTAAATTACCCGAGACAGTAAAGGATACGTATCAGACTACACTGCCGGCCCTTGTTCGGCCATGTTGTAGTTCAGGTGTTAGAAAATCTGGGGCACCATTTAATCTACAAAATATGGCAATTGATAACTTACTAACTGGTACATATCAATACATAACAATATGTTCAACCATATGTTATCATTGACATGGCCTGTACAGTCAAATCAACAATGTACACATGCAGAATATATGTTTTGTTGGGCCTTAAATGTATACAAAAAGATGTTAAAAAATAAATCAAATCAATGAGGTGCATGATGTGATCTGATTTGTTGAAAGACTCTTTCTGTTGGGACAATCTCAGTCCAAATGTTAGGTACCCCAGCTTTAACATGTGTTTCATGTAACTTAGTATGAATGGAGCAAGATGTAAATATGTCCTTTATTTATCTGAGTTGCCGTGGGTATGAATTGTGCTATGTAAATAAACTTGCCTTGCCTTTGTTAATTTAACAAAAAATCACACTTGTTCCGGTCAGATTCTTACTTTACAGTCAATAGTTTTAGTTTATAGATAGTTTTCTTTGTACATATGCACAATAATAATCATCCATAGTAACATAGGACAAAGCGTTTCCTTTGCATATGAATGGATGAGTGCAGTGCGGTTCATGTCGCTGCAGGTGGGACGCAGCGTGAACCAGTCAAGAACATGTGACCACACCCACCAGCGGGTTTGAAATCCTCTTGATCAGCCAAGCACCTACATCTAAAAACCAAAACTCCATATTTTTAAAACATTGATCTCTCAAATGACACAGACACACATTTTAAAATAAGTAAATACATCAAATGCACTATGATACAAGAAATATAGAAACCTCTGATTCTCCACAACAATGACACCTTTTGGTGAGGGATGGCACTGCGGTGGTGGAGAAAGTAAGTATATCTTATTTCTTTGTTATGTTTTTAAGGATTTAGAAAAAAACAGTAAATGGTATTAATGTGTAACTTTAACAATTACATGTTCTTACTTTCCCACATTATTACTCAAAGTCACACTACATAGGTTTTCTAGGGGAGGGCACGTCAACACTTGAATGTGCCACACTTTGTAGCCATTTAACTTTGCATTATGCAAAGTATTGTCCCTTGTGTGTACTTTTAGACCCACGTGTAAACAGGGGGCTATGAACCCGTTTGGTTTTATTGCTGAATAAATTACTGCTATATTTGGTTATAGTGTTCACACTGAACACACCTCTGCAAAAAAGACTTGATCACAAGGCGATTTAAAGGTCCGTGTCTCTCTTTGTGTGAGGAAGAAGCAACTCACTGTTTTGGTTAAATATAATAAATAAACAGTTTCTACTCATTTTAAATGACCGCATAGAGAAGCTATTATAAAGGCAATAGAGAACTTAATCTTAGCTCAGATAGATCACTTTGTCATCTCTCACCAAAAGTTACATAGTGGAGCTTTAACCCAGCAAAAGAGATGAAGATTTAAATATTTAATGTGGAAACATTTCAATCAAAAGCAGAAAGAATTATTTATTATTATACTTAATCTGTGATTAAAAACAGAACCAGTCTCTAAATAAATAAATGTTCCTGACTTAATATGTCTCGTTTTGAAAAGGCACCATTTCAAGTGTGATTAAGAGGCCATTGGACGGATTCTTGTTCTAAAACAAAGGCTATTCTCCTTTTGTGCGTGCTATAATGTTTATCAGTATGTTCTAATGTCTTTTGTACAGTACCAGCTGCAGTTGTTACAGAGAACATAATCTGCTCAATAGTATTTTGTAAATAAAGCCACTGAGGTCTGTTTTGATGTGAATAATCTTGAACTGTGATTCCCCATTGAACAGTTTCCCCGATGCAATGACCTGTTTGTTCTCATACGTAACAATAGTAGTAGTAATCATAGTAGTGATAGTAGAAGTGGTAGTACTAGTAGACCTTCTAGTCGTAGTACTTTAAGTAGGGCAGATGAGGCTAGTGTCCACCTGCAGCACGACTGGCTCCTGTTGTCCAGTCCATAATAATGAAACTTAAACTCATCACCATAAAGGAAACGCCCAGTGCAGCAAAACACGCAGCCTGCAGGAGAAGAGCACAGACAAGTGTTTGAATAACATGAATATATGAGCACTGTGGCTAAAGTCGAGAAATACACTGCAGAAGTATGTATGTGTTCTCATTTCAGGGTTGATGTGACTCGGTACGATTCTGCTCCGGTTCCGGTTTAGCTTTGGGTTTATTTCTTACATTGTCAACAACAACAACAAAAGTGTAATAAACAACCATTATGTAATTATAAAAAAAACAAAGGAAGGTTGTTCACCCAAAATGATGTAATTATGTGCATTTTTTCTTCCTTTGAGCAAATATTTCAGAAAAGTGTATGTTTATGTTTTGAGAATTGAGTCGAAACATGATGTTGGTAATTCAATTCATCGTGCTAACTACAAAATGAGTTACATAAACAGAAAAACTCTGTAATGAAAACATCCAAAAAGCATCAAAGAGAAAAGCGTTTGTTCTCACCAGTATTTTTGGGACAGACGTCATCGGTTCTTTGTCTTTAGGGACGATGCGGATGTAGAACACGGCGGGAAAGATGAAAATCAGACATGGGGCAGAAGTGGCACCTGAAACATTAGGTTTAGTCGTTATTACGACTAAAATTGCTGTTTTATTCTTACATAAATTTGGGTGAATTAGTGTGAAGCATAGAAACCTGTGATGGTTCAAACGTGTGTCAAAAGTTATTCATCTGTTTATGTGTCTGTTGCACATGAGCACTGAGGCTGCGTCCCTGGCCTTTAGTCTCCTGTTCTTTCATCTTTTGAACTTTTAAATGTGAGCCCTATTCTGAGGGTCTCCAGTGGTGATTATATTGACTCAGGCCAGAGTAAACACTGGTCATGTCTTCCAGATTTCAGCAGAGTGTCAACAAAAGTCCAGTCAATGGCCACAGAAAAAGTGACCTCATGAATCATGAAAAGCAGCATTCCTGTGTAAATTAATAAAATGATGATAAATTATTCAAAAATCAACAATAATTATAGGAAGAAATAAAAATATATTTCAAACTATTGTAATTGGGTCATTCTTGTCAATAGTCTATAGTGTGTGCCGAACATGACAAGACGTTAGATGATATTTTGTTGGTGTATTGAGTTTACGTCAATGAGGATGATGTCATTTATAAACTCTGGTTTACTTTGGTTTGTGTTGAGTAATGCCTAGCGTACATCAGACTGGCAACTGATTATATCCGTCGCATATGAGTTGCTGCCCCGCACACATCGACAATCTGACGAAAACGGGCAACTCCCAGTAGCAGACCAGTCTCGGGAATAACAGCGCGTACATCGACAGCAACTGGCCTCAACTACAGTGTGTTTTCTGACATAAACTGTTGCGGGCTCGCAATACACGCAATACACACACGTTGTCGGAGCGGCGCATGGAGCGCGCACATCGGGTCATATCTCCGAAACTGAGGACAACTAGTTGCGGAAAAGTAGAACACGGGCAACTGACTGAAACTGGAGACCGACTGTTTATCTCCAGTTGTAAGAGCGCTCACATCGACCGATTTCAGCAACTGATCATCTCCATCATCTACATCATCTCCTCTCAGTCGCCAAAAGCCGTCTTGCAACTAGTTGTCTCCAGTTTCTCTGTCGATGTACGCTAGGCTTAACTGTTCTGTCTTACCAATGAATCCAAAGATTCCCAGGATGTTTGGAGCAAAGATGACGAGCATGTTGATGATGGTGAGCAGCACCACAGCGATGGCGATGTGTCGGATCCAGTTAAAGGACTTTGTGGGAAACGCCATATGCTGAATGGCTCTGCGCACCTACACGAGACAAACATCAGCAAATCAACCGTGTTAACCTCAAATCATTTTATAATCTAGAAGCTTGTCTTTGCTTCAGTGATAAAGAAACACATTAGTGTGTGCATCTGTGATCATGTTGGTGTGAACCACGCTGTACTTTAAGTGCCTTTTTATACAAGTTTGCTTTTGATAATCACAGCAGGAACAACATGGATACTAGTCATAATTACAGTATTTGGCTCTTATGGACTCAAAGGCATACAGCGTACCACATGGTCGGGACCAAGTTATTTATTCGGTACGCATCTTTAAATCTCCTGCACAGGCCAGGCCCTCGTGCTGGCTCCTCCTGCTGCCAGCCTGACACTTGCAGGTTTGGTTTGGCTTATTTCATACACACTTCCAACACTTCCAAAAGTACTGTTTTGTATCACAGTGAAGGAGAAGCCAATTTTGTTTACTCCAACTCATGCAGGACATTTTCATATCGAAGGCCACCAACATGAAAAGAAATAGATGCAAAAATCTTACAGGGAACAGTACAATGGGGACGGTCAGTGTGACGGCCGTGAGCACAGCCACTCGCACACACAGGATCAGGGTGTCGTACGGGTCGATGCGGCTGTATGTGTGCAGCAGCTCTGGTTCCACTTTGCCTGAATACAAAGAAAATATGTTTAAATCAGTCTCACAGCAACATCAGGAGGGAAGACGTTTTTACAAGTCATGTGTAAGTGAGCAGCTACAATATACACAATATACTGTATATGAGAGAGAGTCTTGCTACTCTTATATACCATAATATTCTCCATGACTGTACCACAAAACAGTCATATTCTAAGTATTCCAAATTGTAACCGTAATTGACGTGCTTCTTATGTAAGCAATAGGCCTGTCACAGGTACGGATTTGGATATATTGCTTCAGAAAATGATTGTGATAAACGATAATATTGAAAGGACTTATTGCCACTCATGCAAGCACATGACAGCAGGAAAAGATAGGACAAGAAGAAAATTAACAGCAGAATTAAGTGATGTTTAGTCATATTGAAACCTCTGCAGCTAAAACGATATTGTTTCACAAAGAAAATAGCAGAAATCTTTTCGCTTTAGCAGAGAAAATGTCGAGACAATAAATAGACCCAAAATACATTGTTAAGTCCATTAGTTTTGGACGATAAGATAATAATTCTGACAGGCCGAGTAAGTAATACATTTTTGATATCCATGTACGACCTATCTATTTGTACACCATTAAGCATTTGTAGCAAGATTATCCAGCAACACACGCTTTGATTATTAAGCCGCTATTATCAACTAATGTAAATATTGACTTCAGAAGCCATTGTCTCACCATAAAAGGTCAGGTAGCCAAACAGAGCAGCCAGGAAGTACATCGTGTACATGACAAGAATGGAAAGGTTGGACACTTTCTGCATTTTCTGCTTTGATGGGCTGAAACCAAAGCATAAAGTCAGTGGATACAAAGTCCTTGAATATAACATTCAGTCTCGGTAAGGGGATGTGGGTCTCACTTTTTTAGCTCGGTGTAGATGGGAAGGACCTCAGGGTGGCAGACAAAAGCGAAAGCCAAGATAGGGATGGTGTACGCCGTCTGTGAACAAAACATTTCAACAATTACTCCATTTAAAAACATTAAGGGCCAATAATAGGGCCAACATGCAGCCCTGTTAATATCCAACACTGAGCATGTATTCCAATGTGGTTTCACTGCAGATGGCAAAGAAACTGAATCTGAATCTGACTTTTCCAATATCCTGTTTCACAAAGGCTTGTCTGTAGGGTCAAGCCTTTGCTCAAAACATGCATTATCCCTGGACATTGCATTATGGAATATTTTTTGCCTGACCGTAAACTGGATTTGATTAGATTTACTGATTCGTTTCAAACTGGTGTACATACATTTGAGCGAAAAAAGAAACTGAAACAATGTGAAAATCCTACCATTTTCTCTTAACTATGCAGTTTTTTTTTATAGCCAGATACAGTATATTTTAGTTCAGTTAAAAGAAAGTGTTCTGAGCAAATACTTTTAAAAGTCTTGCCAATAACAAAACATGCTGAAGATTGGAACTAAAGGAATATCAGAATAGAAAATTAAAAAAGTACAATTTGCGTAAACTTAGAGAATTTACCACTAACTCTAAGATTCTGCCTAACTTTTATCGCTGCACCATTGAGAGTTTACTTGTTGGTTCTGTGTCTGTGTGGTTTGGAAACATCACAGATAAAGAAAAGAGAGCTTTAAACAAGGTGCTCCGCTCTGCAAAGAGGACCGTGGGCTGTGAGCTTCCTGTTCTGGAGGTTCTTTATAAATCCAGACTTTTAAACAAAGCTCTTAGGATTGTCAATGACTCTTCTGGCCACCCTGGGAAAGCCATGTTCCAGCTTCTTCCCTCTGGCAGAAGATATCGCTCTCTGAGAGGCAGGACACGGCACTGTGGCTGAGTGGATAGCACTCTCGCTTCTCAGCAAGAAGGTCCTGGGTTCGAATCCCGGTCGGACCAGGGCCTTTCTGAGTGGAGTTTGCATGTTCTCCCCGTGTCTGCGTAGGTTTCCTCCGGGTACTCCGGTTTCCCCTACCACTAAAAATATGTCCAATAGTTCTGGCATGCGCCTCCTGTACTGGCGACCCCGCTCCCATCTCTGTGTGGAGTGAGAGATAAATGCCCAAAAATTAACAATTGTAAACCGCTTTGAGACTCAGATCTGCAGTGAAAAGGCGGTATATAAATAAAGATTACTACTACTACTACTACTATTACTAAAGGACATCTCGTTACGCTAACAGTTTTTATCCACAAGCTGTTATCAGTTTGAACAGAGCACTTTAATGATTTGCACTTGTTTTGAAACTGTTTTAGTCGATCGATTTCACAGTGACATTTGTTTACTGTTTTATTTGTTTTATTTCTGTCTTTTAATGTTGTTTTATGGCTGTATTTGTCTGTGCACACTGGTGACTTTTTGCTAATGTATTCCAATGTGGTGTTTTTACTGCAAATGGAAAATAAACTGAATCTGAATCTGGGTTGTAAAAATGGGATGCATGAAGTAGACGCACAGACAAGACAGAGGCCCAAAGACTCTCTGACCCTACACCTCTCTCCCACTATTCGCTCAGTCACTTTCTTTCCTCCATGCACGTCAACGTTTTCACCTTTGTTGTTATTGTTGTTATTGTGTTACCTGCTTTTATAACACAATTCTCACATACTGTTTCACTTCACTTTGGGACAAATACCTGTATCTATATTTGAGTCTCAAAAAGCGTCACTGCGGTTACCTGGGAGTTGATGGTGATCATTTGTGGGGTGCAGTGGCTGTCGTCCATCACTACGTCCGAGACATTTACTGCGTGGTGCGTGGAGGTGCCGTTACTGGAGAACTCCTCAAATGGGCAGGGGATCTGAAACTTCTTATAGGTGACCTACAGGGACATACAAACACACAGTTTTATTTATTTATTTATTTCAATGTGGACATAACAATAAATAAATAAAAAACCCGAATGAGAAGGTGTGTCCAAACTTTTTGTCTGTACTATATATCACGCAAGTTAGGTCAACTGCATTGGCCCTAATACTAAAAGGTTTGGAAACCCCAGAGTTAGATGGATCGCATTTCTAAGTTCCATATTTTGTGATTTGAAAGTTAGGTAAGTTCAAGCAATTAATACATAAAATCTAATGAATGTCACTCTCAATAAAATAGATATATTTCTGACAAATGAAAGAACCATATTTTGGAAAGAACCTAAAAAATGAAATACTCCCAGTGGTAGACAATGTGAAGGAGAAAAGCAAATATTCTATTTTATAAGTTATGACTTGACTTTGGGTGCAGAGATATCGTGGGGTCCAACAGATATTGATAATTTCTCCTTTAAGTGGTAATTTTCTTTATAACTAAGGCTATAAGCTACAAAGGGTAACAGATATGTACCTGTAACATTTTAACTGTAAATGCGGACCTGAACTATGAAAGTATTTAGATAAGATAAGATACTGGAAAAATGTACATATTCCGTGGTATATGCTCGTTTTCTATATCCTTTCCAGGGAGCTACCTGGAAAGGGTAGTGCTCTACATTAAACACTGCGTGTTGTAGACCTCCACTGTAAATCTTCTAAACATGTTCTGAATGTGTGCTCCCTACAGAGACGGCTACACCAGACCTTTTGTCAAATGTCAATATGTCAAAACATCATCAGTCATACAACGTGATAACAGTGGTAACAGAAGTGCCATCATTCAAACTACCATAAAACAAACACACAATGCATAAAGGTCACATAAAATGAGGCATCAACAAAACATACAACACCACACTGGGACTATAAATTAACTTGGACAAAATCAGAACTAAGCAAACACAAGAACCAAACCAAGTCTACATCAAGTCTGAACAAACCAGGAGTGCAATATCAAGAGTATCCTCACAACTTGATCTCTCAATAAATGTTTAAAGACAAAGGCCTATTGCAAAAAGAGGCCCTTCCAAGTTATTAATAATTCAGATCTGGAAAATTGTATAGAATTTGTATCAAAGGCCCAATATATTTTGCCACAGCTCTGCATGTGAGTTTTTCATAAACTTTCTCAAATCTTGAAAATTATCATATGGGGTAGTAATATACAATATAGACCTTCACAGGTAATGTATTCTGGGTTGTTGCAGATTAGCAACATCGGCCTGTTGTGGTAACTATAGCCGACTTGGTTAAAAACCCAGAGGAAATTGACATGTATTGTATCTACTGTAAATGTATATATTCATCTTTCAATGTATGCCGTTTTGGTTTCAAATTATTGTCATGATACTGACTTGAAATTGATCTGTTTCGGTGAAACCAAGGAGACTGACATTTTGGAAGTGAGACAGCTCCGCCCCCATGTGAGCCGGTGTAGAAATGTGTGTTTCTAAAGCTCAACTAAGTCTAGCAGTGATACTTCTGAGTAAGAAAGGGTCAAAAATATGAATGTGGAGTAGGTTGATAATAAGAAATTAAGTTGTTGCAAATCTACAACAACTGCCTGGAGAAGGTTAAACAATTAATAATTCATAGTATTGTTGCATTAATTTTAGGGTTGTCAAAATTATCGCGTTAACTCATGTTAATTGCATTTTTCATTAACGCATGTCTGAATGACCCGCCTATGTATAATAATATCACTCAGAATGCCACGAACATATGTGTGTGATGATGACAGAGCAGGTCTCTGGGAATTCAAGTTTTAAAAGAATACGCGCATGACTGCGGGGTTGTTGATTGCCCTGAACTGAAGTCCCCCTCCTCCGCGGCCGCTCTGGTTGTTCTTAGCGGCTGTGAGCCACTAACAACAACACGGTGAATGGCGCCGCAGTAACGTAAATATAAGTAAATATAAGACTATAAACACAAAGAACCTGTGCGTAACCTGTGCTCGCAAATACACAGCTGAAGCTGAACTATGGAGCCTCAGGGAGTGTCCGTGTCTCCTCCGTGTCTCCCCCTGAAACGCCACCAAAACTTGCTAAATTAAAGCTGGGGTGTGTGCAATTTTCCCGTTCATGTTGGTTGTGCCAAAAGTAAAAGGTTGTGAGCAAATCAAACAGATTGAAGTACATTAAATATGAATGACATGTGTCATTACATTTGATGATCTCATTTAACTTCAATTGGAGTGGATTTGAAATAGAATGTTAAGAATGCGATTAATCGTGAGTTAACTCACCAATACTATGCAATTAATCAACACAATTTTTTTTATCGTTTGACAGCCCTAATTAATTTATATAAAAGCAGGACAATCCAGAATAAGTGTTGGTGAGATGCTTAACACCGTTTGTTTACCTTGTTCTGTAATGGCAGGAATTGAGTTGAATATAATCTAACCTGTAGTAATATTTTCTGGTTATTTAGCGAAAGTAATAGTTGAGAGTGGTCAGGCAATACATGCAGTACTTTGGTGGTACTGTATGTGTTTAAGTGTCTGATTTTTCTAGGCATATGATAGTGCATTGCATAACAGCGGCCGCATCGCAGGTAGGTGCACCTTGGGTCCTGGGGTGAAGTTATGTCCAGTACAATAAGTTCTCAGCACTGGAGCCGTGAAAGCAGAGTGCAGTGGGAAAGTGGCTGCGAACAGTGTGTGTCCAGATAAGATGCCAGAGAAGCGATGTCATGTGGTTCTATCAGACTTACAGCGGAGAGGAAAAACACCATGCAGGTCAGCGAAAATCCACTGGTGTAGCCGAGGTAACCTGGCAAAGAAGGGAAAAAACCATCAGCATTGTGTTAATTTGTAAAAAACAAAACAAAAAACAAATCAAATCTGTATGTACTGTATCTTTATGACCACGTCTCTGGGAAGACGTGGACTCATTTGGTATAATCAATAAAGGATGTGTACTTTCTACAAGAGTGCTTTTGACCTCTTCGTGACAGAGAAAGTGACTTTAATTAAATTGTCCCACAGCAGTGAAATTTCAGTCTTTACTTTACAGAATATAAGGATCACTCAAAACAACCACGTTATATAATAATATTCTTCTTAAAAATAACAAAACAAAAGGTGATTAATCAAACGTTTTAATGACTGGTCGTAACATCCGTTTTGTTCCATTTTTGTAAACATTCTTGACTCCGGAACTGCCTAATGAAAAACATTGAGGTTTTGTAAGAGCGAGAGTCTAATTGGATTCCAGCTGTTACTGCCGCCAGTTGGAAGAAAAAAACACACTAATCACTTTGATATTTTAGTCTGAAATATCAGAAGGCGAGCTGATCTTAACACAAAGTGAAAACTCAAAATAGAATAAAATGTATTACAGTAGAAATAAAAGAATAATAACAATAGTAATAATTGAGAATTTATTTAACTAATAACTTCATATAGACATATATGAAGAGCGACAGTTTCACTGGGACAGGGATACAATGTAAAAATGTATTCATCCGAAATCCTAGAAAATTACAAAACCATAATACTGTTGTGTTGTTGTCTCACTACAGAGAGTGAGAAGGCAAGTATTGACGTCTATAGAGTTTCCTGTTTTAGGTCAAAACAATACATTTGCAACGTGCACAAACATTGTTGTGGCAGGTTTTTCGAGGACCATCCAGATACTGGATACTGCAGTATCTTCTACACACATGTGTCATTATTTTAAACATCAATACTTTCCTGAAAAGTAATGATTGTGTTGGACAGACTCACCCAGCTGCTTCATGAGAGCGAGGGGCAGGATGATACCGGCCGACACCATAATGACCAGGTAGTTTCCATTCAAGTACCACAAACTGTGTAGACAAATCATGATTACTATAGATAGCTCCATGCTTTAAACAGTGGCACAGAGGCAGTCTGCAAAAGACAAGTACTTCGTGTACAAAAATATATACAAATAATAAAAAAAAATTGATGATTTTAAATGTTTTTAATATGAGACAATATTATTTATCTATTTAGTAAAATTTTCTGTTTTGTTCTTTTATTCTGATTTTTTTGACATTAATTTTGTGTGATAGTCAAAGAAGACTGAAGATCTTTCAGATTCTTCAATTCGTGGAAGATAAATTCGCCAATGATGTACTGTAGTTCACGGAACACGGGGCAACGTGGTAAGGGATCAAATCCAATATGTTTTTACTGAATTGTATCAAATTAGATTTCATTTCATTTCATTTACATCCCTTTATTTTCCATTTCTGGGTCAGGGGGGTGGCAATCAGAAATGCCACCCAATTCACATAGCACCAGTCCCATGCTGATCTTCCCGCAGGTGGTGGGTCCACAGGAAGATGGCTGCTCCTTCGACACAGATGTGGTCTTGGTCTTGGCCTTGGTCTTTCAGCAGGGACTTCAGGCACATTGGGGTTAAGTGTCTTGCCCAGGGACACAACGACAGCAGACATCAGGGGGAGCAGTTGACATGGGTCGAGGTGGGATCGAACCCACGACCATTGGGTCCAAAGACCAGTGCTCTACCAACTGAGCTACTGTCGCCTCAAATTAGATAAATTTTTATAAGATCAGATAACATAGACTTTATTGATCTCACACTGGAGAAGTGAGTGAAGTTATGAAACCAACACAAACTTTTAAACCATGTACGTTTTGATATAAAATCCACAAAAATACTCCTCTGCGCTTGCAGTCAGTGGATAGTAAAGAGGAGTGGCGGCCGCAGAAGCTGATACGGCTCAATGTCAAGCTATTTACGACAACTATCTCCCAAACTTGGGCAAGGAAGCTCTTTGTGGCCAATATCCCCAGTATTAGCCTCCAAGCCTGTTATTCTTGACTGAGCCAGAGCTGTGGACAACACAATGGAGCCTGTTCCTTTCTACGCAGAAGTCTGGCTCGTGTATGTTAAGTATTTGAGGTTATAGTCCTGCTCGTTTAGGTCAGTAGGTCATCTGCGACAAGGAAGTCCAGCCAGAGAATTTCCCTTTCGATCCAAGTTACCCCAGCCAAGGACTATCACGAGGTGAGCTTAAAATGGCCATTATGTAACAAGAAACGTAAGGAGAAAATTAGAAATGTGCATGTGCGATAGTTTCATATCGACCAAGTTATTACGTTATTTTACCGTTTACATATGGACACTATAGACCTGAATGCCTTTTGTAATTCTGCATTTGTATAAATCTGGCAGAAATTATGCATTATAGGATTGGTTTCAGGACAATTTCCGCAATTTCCATAAGTCAAAAAATTCTTCTGTAGGTCTTGTAAGTAAACCATTAAAAATATATATATTATTATTATTCTTTTATCTATTTTATAAACCCCCACGTCCACATACGCCATTGTGATTGTAGTTCCTAGTGTCAACAGGAAAAGTCCAAAGGAAACACGCATTAACTGCATACATTCGAATCATTGAATCACTTTCAGGCTCCAGTTTGGATTATAAAACATCGCTGCCCGTTTACAGAGGTGGGAAAAAGCTGTTAGATGGTTCAAAATTCAGCTGTTTTATTTTAGCTTATATGTTTCTTTTTGTGTTACTAGCAACACGTTGAAAAAGGTCTCAAAGCCATAATCACTTAATTGGTTATTACGTGGCTTATCGGTCCTTCTTATTTCCTTATTCAGCCCCTGATCTAAGCTGCTCCCCTGGGATCACATCACCTGCTCCGCTCTGTAAGTATACCACAGATAAAAAACTAAATGCACAACCGAAGCAAGGCTTTTCTATGGAACAATATAGAAAATCTGAGTCATGAGGGCATTTTCTAGTAATTGAATTTATTGAAATGGGGTTTGGAGAAAGGGACTGCATACAAAGTGCTTCAACAAGTGTTTTGTTTGTTGCCAGGATATTAAACTTGTATATCCTGTGTGTGTGTTTGTTTGTGCCCAGAATTGTCAAACTAGGACACTAACAGAACATGACACAAACTGATTATTTGTTTTGCAATTGTATCAAGTGTTGAGAGGTGCTTTGCTTCCACTGGCTGCAGCAGAACTACATTTCCATTTCTGTTTGAGAGCAGAGTTTGTTTTTAGATTGGAAGCAGCAGCTGGGATCTCTCTAAGCCCCTCCATGGCCTCTCTGTCCCAGGCTGATAGTGACGTGCACAGGAATGACACATACAAGATTTATGTCTGAGGCGTGTGGGTAACGAAACTTCCACACAGATAACCAAAAATGTCCTCCTAATCAATCAATCACAGGGTAGCTATGTCATCACACACCCCCGCTGTGAATCAATGAAAGTCCGAGTTTTAGCTGCCCTACGCGTGGACCAACCCCTTTGACCTGGCAGCTCCAGCGCTTGTCACATGCCAGTCACAAGTGGAAAATATCAATACTCACTCCAAGTTGGGGTCAGCCTTCAGGAACGCCTGGATCACAAGAGGCAGCTCCGATTTCACAATATACAGGTAGCTGGACATGGCTGCAGACATAAGAGGAGACAGCACATAGATCAGGTTTGGAATAAAAGTTTCTCATAAATGAGTTCCATGCGTTTTCACAATAAAGGCATATGATATATAAACAGCTACTTTACAGGTCTAACGTTCAAGGCAAATATTGACATCACCTTGAACATGTAAACATTTGGCTTGAAAATTTATCCACAATAAACAGAGAAGAAAACTTTGACTGCTAGGGGTATTTTAATTAAGCAGCATACAGACGCTTTTGTAGGTACAGCTATTTCTACTAGACAATGGGTTAATACAAGACTGTCTGTATAGTAGTACCAGTAAATGGTATTAAAGAAGGCTTTTATAACATGCTTGAGTCACCTTGCCCATGCACCTAAATAACAGTTTGACATATGGACACTCATTAGTGTGTTCTCACCTCCGATGTTCTGCAGGGTAATTGCGATCCCAGCGGCCATTTTTCCTGGAGTGCCAAACGCTCTGTACCCCAGCTGTTCATAAGCTCTGATTCCTGGTAAAGTCGTTATTGGTTCTCAGTCAGACGATTGTGGTATTATTTTTATTGTCTATAAGAGCTAAGTGGCGTGCTTACCCACAACCCCGGAGGCCTTGAGCAGCAGGTGGATGGAGTAACAGGACAGGGCAGCAACAGCGGTCAGAAGAAATCTGTAAAACAGCAACACTTTGTTATAGTTACGTATTTCTGTTCCTTGTTTAATCAAACAATTAAGAAAAAGCAGAGAAATGTTGTTGTAAACACTACAATTATGTAGAAGAGGCAAAAATGAAATTACAGAATTATGCAATCACAGAGTATAGACACCATACTTTTTCTAGATCTAGTGTTATGTGAAAAATCTTTTAGAAGCTTGATTCTTTCAGGATTCACACTAAATCTGAAATCCCGCCTATTTGTTATTTAAAAAACTCACTGATTAATGACTTATTCTGATCCTAAATAAACATGGTATAAGACATGAATGGACCAACTTAAAGTTGGTAAGAAAAATAATATATGAATGTGAAATATTCAATATACATTTGCAGTGCTTGCTACTTTACAAAGACAGTTTTTGTTGTGACTTATAAAAATGTACACTTACACTGTATGTGCCCTACATGTAGATTTAAAACATATAAAAGAGACTAAAACATCAAACTGCTCTTGGGCTTCAGCTGCTCGGGAAACACACAGTATATATTTACACAACATACAAAATCCATCATGTCTTGACAACTCCTCCACAATGATTTAGTTACATCAAACCAGTGAACACCACCTATATTTAGTGAGTAAAAATGCAACAGCTTCACTGCCATGACTTAGAGGAGGTTCAGACTTGCCCCTGGTACAGCCGACAGACCACAACATATAGATCTTACTTCCGTCTTTGGCTATTCTGGACATGGCCTTTTTACTGACTGCAGCTACACAAACAGTGACTACGTGACCAGAACAACCAGGGTTATGCGAAGGAGCATACAGATGCAGTTATTTTCAGTCTGCCTTTTCAGGGTTTGCTTGTGCTGTAACTAGGGCCGCATTGGGGCATGAGAGGGGGGTCAGAGGTCCCTGTATGTTACAAGGTGCAAGAACATAGCATCACTAAAACAATGTTTATAATGTCCCTGTTTGAAAAGGGTTCATATACACCAATACTATCATTATTCCATTGGAGATTTACAACACATTACATATCGTTGTATTATTTTTTCTTCGGGGAAATAGATTATTAAGAGGCTTTGATAACGTGTTGCTCATGGCATGTGTTAATAAAAGCTTTTAGTTTGCACGCACATGCACGCACACACACATCTCCCTCCCTCCCCATATGGTATTGTTTCATGTTCTCTCAATATCTGTGCTTCTTTGTATGTCCCCATGTTTTGTCGCTGCTTCAGTGTTACACACACACACACACACACACACACACACACACACACACACACACACACACACACACACACACACACACACACGTAATGTTTTATGTTGTCTCAATATTTGTATCTCTTTGTATGTCCCCATGTTTTGCCGCTGCTTCAACATTCTTTTTGCCGTCGTACCAATCCTTTTTCACTTTTGTATGTCTATGTATCACTTTTATGTATGTCTATGTATCACTTAATAAAGAAAAAAAAAAAAACAACAAAAACATTCCCGTCAGGGTACGGACTACTGGCACAGGAGAAGGTCTGTGATGCGCTGCCGAGCTATTCTTTTTAAACGTATATTGAACCTGTACTTACAGAAAGAGAAGAATGCCTGTGTTCGCCATGGCGTAGGCCAGTCCCAGGATCCCACTGCCCATAATGGCATTTCCCAAGTTAAAGACGGACATACCAAAAGAGGTCTTTCCTTCAAACTGAGGGAGAATGTTACTTATTTGAAATTGTGTTGGCCAAAATATAAATATCTTTATATATATTTCCCTTACATCTGTGAACCGTGTAGCCTTCTTTCCATCACCACTGGGTAAAAACTCTGCACTCTCCAACGCTCCATCAGGGTCATCATATCTGCAGGACAAGATCATTCAGATGAATATGATATGAAAAACATAATTATATTTTAAATGATATTATTGTGCAACATCATGTATTTCATAGATGCCTAGCAAACATAGGTGCATACCTGACAGGCGACAGGCCATTTCTGAACAAGGATCCACCCGGTGTCCAGAAGAACCCAAAGCAAAAACATGCATTTGAGAGATCAAACAGGGGAAGGAAGAAAGAGCCTCCTTAGTCATGTGTGTTCCTACATGTGTTTGATACAATTTCTGCTTCTGAAAGGTCAGATGGGCTTCGAGTCAGGGAGCAGGTTCTGAGGTGGGACTGGTTCAGGTTCAAATGATGGGCCTTGTGAATAAAAGTGCATTGGAATAGTATTGGTAAATAAATATTGTGGCAGCCTCTATATTAACAACAAAGATGTACAGGCACAATAGCTTTTCTTCCTGGTTTAGTGCCATCTCGGCCGATTTTAATTCCTCTATATAGAACGAGAGTGAGAAAGACAACTGGCTAGAGAGGCTAAGGAAGTAAGCGATACAGTATTACACCACACAAATGTAAGGACTTTCAAAAGGCCGAATGCATTATTAGTAACAGTGGATAAATGCGTAACTGGATGTGCCGCACACAGTCATGCGAGAGTCACCATGCCGCAGTAAAACAGCCGCAGTAAAACCAAACTATATAAAGCTTTTGTTACAAAAAGGAAACTCACGGATCCTCGTCCAGCTGTGTCTTCACTGGGACCGAAGTGTCGTCCCCAAAGTCGTGACTTTTCCCGTTGGATAAAATGTTCATCTCTGATTGAGAGGGCTCCATTTTGGTTTAGACCACAAAAAGTCTGGAAAAAAGAGCAAGTTATAAACAGTCTGGCCAAACATTTTTTTAATTGCACTGATGTATTTGAAAGAAGAAAAAAAACACATTTTGTTGTTACTATAATTAAAGCAGTTGAGATTAGAAGTTAACAAATAAATATGATTATTTCTCAATATAATCATAACATAAGAGCCAATAATAAAAACCAAGTTGGTTATTAAGGTTCAGAAGTCATCCCTAAATATTTTACTTTGATATTTTACTCAACGTTGTCATTAGATACATACTTTACATATTCCACACAGGTAAATTCAGGTTATTATCAGTAGCTGATACACATAACACAGAACATAGACATATCAACTATAACATTACAATCCAAAACAGGATCATACATTCAGGGAACACCAAACTAATCCTATAATTTGTACGTTTCATGGGACAATACTTGTACATTTCCCCAACAATATTTTTGTGCATAAAATATGTTGTGGAGCGTTTTAACCAAAGCTATTTATATAATGCCACCTTTACACTATTTCAGTGACTGAGAGTGACTCACTCGCTCTATTTGCACAGTCCACCTCCTACAACTGGACTTCTGCGTATTCTAACTGCACACTGCTCAGCTCGAGTCGTAAAGATGGAAAGACCAAAATTAACAAGAGAAAATACACAAAAAAGTAATGGCTGTATATTAGTCTTCTTTATTTGAGCTGAGGAGTAAATCAAGTGCAGAAAAAGGGGAATGCCAGGTATTCATTAAAACATCCAAATGTAAAGCAAGTGGCGGGAAAGTGTTTGGTCTTGGCAACTCTGAGTGGATTGGAGCCTTGGATTTGAGCCACAGGTCTTTTATAACTCATGCACTACCCTCAGGTCAAAGTGACCCACCACAGGGAGTAAAAGTAGAAGGAAAATAATACCATAAATTAGGGTCTAAACAGGTCTGTATGACCTGTATTGCTTGCCAACTTTGGAAATGTCATCAAAATTCAGAAAAAAAAATATTTAGGGTGTTTTAATCACCGTGGCAGGTCGACAAATTGCAACAGATCCCATGAAACAACTGTAGAACATTTCTGCTTAAATTTCAAGGTAAAAATACCATGTTTAGGTAAATATGATGCAGCCTGAGCACTGGGCTCCACAGTCTGCTGACTTCCTCTAAATCAAAGACCAATTGTGTGAAGAAGTTCAGAGGCTGAGGGTCCTTCCTGACACAATGGGGATCTGTGAGTGTGCTCCTGCAGCCATTGTACGACTGCTCAATTGTTTCCACATCGTCCTCGCTTATCACTGTCATCGTTATTTATAGTTCAAACAGGACTCACATTCATACTGCAATACTGATGCTGCAAAGACATGGTTTGTAAATACTTTTCATAGCATTTAAACTGAGAACAATTGGTTGAAGAGGAACTCCAAAATGAATCACAATGATTTCAATGCAGCAATAAAGAGTATGCCTAACAGTGTTTCATGAGAGTAAAAATGCAGGGGTTAAAGTTGGGGTTGCTAACTTTCTATAAAATGTTATAAAGTTAAGTCTATAATAAAATCCGCCTAGTTACTCACTCTCCTAACTAAGAGTGTGACACTAAAACGATAAATATGTATCGTGATACTTTCTCGCGCAATCGATTACCGATATGCTTTTGCTAAGAATCGATTTTTTAAAAAATATTACAAAAATACTAATAAATAAGTATTTATACTTAATATATGGCATCATTACGCATTCTAGAATTTCTGTAGAATGTTCATATTGATTTTATTGGATGTAAGACAGATAAGTAAGATTTTTACTAAAATGTGCAGGTTAAAAGGCATTTTTGCTTGTTCACTTTAATGTAACACAGGACACTTTATCCATTTATCTTGAAAAAAGTGTATTTTTTCACTTAATTTATGCCATAAATAAAAGAAAAATATTATCGTAGGTATATTTTTGACCAAATATACCTACATCTGCATCGTCATATCGTGAGATAATCGTTATCTTGAGCTTTGTATCGCACATCGTATCGTATCGTGAGGTTCCGACCCCTGCTCCTAACCTAAAGTGATTTCTCTCTCTGTTAAACTTAGAAAAGTTAAAAAGAGAGGACAGTCTACCTCAGCCACCCAGTGATGTTTTGGGCTCCTAAGTAAAAAAGTTTCTCAGGGCGATTCTCGAGGTTAATCACTGTGTTCTTCCCATGCGTATGATTTGTCCAAATGCACCAGATTCACAGCATTTATATTTCCAATAAAATTACATTGGCTGTACGTTTGCAGAACAAGCGCTGGGTGATCAGGGAAAAAAAAAACAATCACAAATGTTTTGCTATATTGACCAATCTCGATTTCTGATTCTATTATTTCAAATACTCAGTAATACAACAACAACAAAAACTATCTTGTGTATTGTGTATCTTGGAAGGCCAAGATACCCGAGTGTGTGAGGTGAAAAACTGCCGGTCCTCCTCCTGACTCAGTTTTATCCTCCATAAGAGATTGAAAAACCTCCTCAACCCTTTGCACTGTGACTGCCACATTATTGGTGACAGTCTTTCCATTTTAATCTGCTATCAATAATCACAATCTGGAAAAACATAACGCTAACTTTTGTCACAACTCTACATGAAACTAAATCAAATGTGGTTTTATAAAACATATGACCATTCAAATTCATGTTTTATCTTATCCCTTGTTGTGCACACATTATTGCAGGAAAAATATAAACCCTTTGAAATCATATTTTCACAATACAGCAAAATAGGGGACATGAGTGATAAAGATAAGTTAACGATGTGTTTAATCCAGACACAGTCGTCCCGCAGCACCCGTCCGAGATGGATCAAGTGGCAGACGAGTAAAAGCAGGGCAGGCCATCTGGGCTTTTTATACAGTCAGATACAGTTTCTGCTGTGTAATCTCCTCTGGCACATTGGGTCCAGCACTAGTCTAGAGCATCTCTTGGAAGGCCTGTCACAATAGTCTATATAATATATCCACATATTGTTCAATAACTGATGGGGGGGGGGGGGAATGATGGAAGAAACAATACATTTTAGGGTTCAATATTTATCTTCTGTATTTTGATATTTTAGCCATGGGGATTTAGATTTTAGCCGTTGCGATTTGAATTTAGGGCTGAGTATTACTAAATTATCTTTTATATATTCTAAACACAGGCATTATTATGGAATATAACAAACAAAAAAGTATTGTCGTGACAGGCCTCGGCTTCTTTTGCCAGATTCAAGATTAGTTTCTCAATGCTCAATATTCTATTTAAACTTTTATTGCAACAGTACCCTTTCCAAATACATCAGTAAATATATTTTCCATCTGACATATACACATTTCTGATGTATATGTAAAAAAAAATTAAAATATTGCAATTGCTGTTTTAAAAAAATTTCATTAAAAAAACAATCTTCCTGAAATGCAGGATACAGTCTCAAATCCTGCAGTTTTGAGCACATTATAATGCATTGCCAGGATAGTACTGAATATTATTTTTATTTTTTCATTTATAGTATGTCCCAGTCTTCAGACATTTTTCCAATTAGACATTATGAACGGATTTGAATTTGGGATTTTTCATGACCAACTTGTAATACTTATTCTCATAAATGTCTGTTACTGGCTGCAGATCTGCGCACCATCGTGAACACTTGAAAAAGATTATGAAAAGATTAAATACAGCGAAGCAGAGAGCAGCCTGTTGAGAACATACAGTCGTCCGTCAGAGCGGGACGGTGCTCCCAGCAGCTGGCATTAACTGGCATCCTGCTTATCTCATATATCCCCTTTCAACCCCCAAACTGCTCATATATCATGTCTGTCGTAGCCATGTTGCTCCACATACATTGCATAGAGACGTATCTGTTTCTACTGAGGAAACTGGACACTTTCGGAAGCCTGTGGCCTGTTGCATAAGGAGTTCTTTGGCTGTATCCATGGATGAACCTTACACCGTGTATTAAGAGTGGACTGACGGAGTGCTGACGTCAGAATGGTGATTGCCAAACGTGGAAGAAGCCAGTTTGTACATAAGCAAGCAGACTTCTTTATATGGGAGTTTGTTAAAACAGGGTTTAGATTTGTGTGCGCTGACATGCTTGTAATCTGACTCCTTGCCGGTGGTGGCGTATCCAGAAACAGAATTTTCCACTGAATTCTTATGGCACCATTTTCCTCTTGAAAAACGGCTTCAAGGCCTGGTCCAAAAGTCGGCTCTTGGCTCAACGCTACGTTCCAGATGCATGTTTTTAGCATTGGTGTTACTTGAGAATGAAGGCATCTGAAAAGTCAATCCTTACGTATATGGCTCTCAATTTGAATTTACAAAGACAATATAAAAAAATATAAGCACCAGGATCATAGAGAGCATTAAACCACAGAGTATTAAAGCCCAAAAATTTTGAGTGTGACACAAACAATTACTAAGCTAAAGGAGTTTTCAGTCTAAGAAAAACGAGCCAGAGTGATTTGGAGCAAAAATCCATACATGAGAACTTCCGTATTGCGCTTCATGGAGCTAGCGAGTTAGCATTGTCTATTTACAGTGGGGCAAAAAAGTATTTAGTCAGCCACCGATTGTGCAAGTTCTCCCACTTAAAATAATGACAGAGGTCTGTCATTTTCATCATAGGTACACTTCAACTGTGAGAGACAGAATGTGAAAAAAAAATCCAGGAATTCACATTGTAGGATTTTTAAAGAATTTATTTGTAAATTATGGTGGAAAATAAGTATTTGGTCACTTCAAACAAGGAAGATCTCTGGCTCTCACAGACCTGAAACTTCTTTAAGAAGCTCTTCTGTCCTGCACTTGTTACCTGTATTAATGGCACCTGTTTGAACTCGTTATCTGTATAAAAGACACCTGTCCACAGCCTCAAACAGTCAGACTCCAAACTCCACTATGGGCAAGACCAAAGAGCTGGAAAAGAATTGTAGACCTGTACCAGACTGGGAAGAGTAAATCTACAATAGGCAAGCAGCTTGGTGTGAACAAATCAACTGTGGGAGCAATTATCAGAAAATGGGAGACAAACAAGATCACTGATAATCTCCCTAGATCGCAAGATCTCATCCCGTGGGGTCAAAACGATCATGAGAACAGTGATCAAAAATCCCAGAACCACACAGGGGGACCTGGTGAATGACCTGCAGAGAGCTAGGACCAAAGTAACAAAGGTCACCATCAGTAACACACTACGACAACAGGGAATCAAATCCTGCAGTGCCAGACGTGTCCCGCTGCTGAAGCCAGTGCATGTCCAGGCCCGTCTGAAGTTTGCCAGAGAGCACATGGATGATACAGCAGAGGATGGGAGAATGTCATGTGGTCAGATGAAACCAAAGTAGAACTGTTTGGTATAAACTCAACTCGTTGTGTTTGGAGAAAGAGTTGCATTCCAAGAACACCATACCTACTGTGAAGCATGGGGGTGGAAACGTCATGCTTTGGAGCTGTTTTTCTGCTAAGGGGAGAGGATGACTGATCCGTGTTAAGGAAAGAATGAATGGGGCCATGTCTCGTGAGATTTTGAGCCAAAACCTCCTTCCATCAGTGAGAGCTTTGAAGATGAAACGTGGCTGGGTCTTTCAGCATGACAATGATCCCAAACACACTGCCCGGGCAACGAAGGAGAAGCATTTGAAAGTCCTGGAGTGGCCTAGCCAGTCTCCAGACCTCAACCCCATTGAAAATCTGTGGAGTTTAAAGTCTGTGTTCACTGCTCTCGAGAAGATCTGCATGGAGGAATGGGCCATAATACCAGCTACTGTGTGTGCAAACCTGGTTAAGACCTATAGTAATTGTTTGACCTGTTATTGCCAACAAAGGTTATATTACAAAGTGTTGAGTTGAATTTTTGTTATTGACCAAATACTTCTTTTCCACCATAAAGTACAAATAAATTCTTTAAAAATCCTACAATGTGAATTCCTGGATTTTTTTTCACATTCTGTCTCTCACAGTTGAAGTGTACCTATGATGAAAATTACAGACCTCTGTCTTTATTTTAAGTGGGAGAACTGCACAATTGGTGGCTGACTAAATACTTTTTTGCCCCACTGTATATACAGTCTATGGGGTGAACATGTGAACAAATGGAAGCAAAAGTGCTTAATAGAAATTCATAAACTATATTATAGATAATGGGCACATTGATCCATTATGATTGTGTTGTTGCATTGAGTCATTATCACCCATATTTTTTGAGGCCGTTAACACGGGTCACATCACCTCCTGAATCCCTGAATAACAGCCGCCCACCGCTGCTCCCTTTCCCCTTTCTCTCCACCCACACAGCAGATCCACCGCCGAATGCACTGTCTACTCAGCAAACGAGGAGAGTCTAAGCTTTGTCTGAGATTTAAAGTTTAAAAAAAGACCAGATAATCTTAGAGATATGACCCACTGAACACGAGAATGAAACAAGAATCATGTTAATACTGTATGTGCGTGGATAATAGCGAGCAACATCCCTATGCGTGGGTCAGAAAGTGCTTGAAAACAGTTCAATTATGCAAATAATTGTAATGAAATATTTAAATCATTGCCTATCACTATAAACTAAATATATATCGTAATAGGCATTGATTCTGAAATGAATAAAAAATTAAGAAAAACTTTCCACTTCCGATTAGAATCAAAACTAATCAATCATTAAAACAGTATTAAATAATTTAGATTTGAACCTTGCATAGACTTAAACATGCTGAGAAGAGGTTTTTACGAAAGAAGACGTCCTCCAGGGGCTTAGCATTGGTCAAATGTATAAACAAATACGATTTTTACTTCATATTTCAGGATCTAACTCTAATTGAGCTGCTACTGGAGCAGATTAGACCCATCACAGAACATTATGATTGGGCAGTTGATGAAGTGCCAAAACAAACCAAAACATGTTTGACGCCTTTTTGTGACAATTCAAGAAAACAAATTGAGATGTAAATCCCGTTGTCAGACAAATATCAAACCAATCACTTTGGGATAAAAACCTGGAGAGCGAGTACATCAGTCAATATACAATTTCTACAAAACCATTTATTTTGCATAGATTTTCAAAAAAACACTCACTGAACTCCAACAAAGTACAAGTAAAAAAGTATTTGGTATTTAAAAGTATTTGTTTCTTCTATTGACCCCGTGCATGTGACGTTCCGGCCACGCCCACTCTCCATGACAGACGGCGGAAGTCTAACCACGAGCCTTCGGAAACTTTACCAAAACAACCTGTTTCAGTGAATTACAGCCACAACTGTGATATTTTGCAGTGCGGTTGGTTGTACTAACAGGCAGGGACATAAGCCAAATGTGTGTTTTTATCTGATACCTGCTCGTCATGAAGACAGAGAACGACGATCAACCAAAAGGACTGGGAGCCATCCAAGTACTCCCTGATATGCAGTGAACAATAAATCAATCACAAGTTTGTATTTATTCTTTTTACATTAATTTATTTGGAGGACGATGACAAAAAAAACGCTTGAAGTCAACCGTGTGCTCTTACTACTGTCCTGTAAGTGCGCTGCAACATTGAAATGTCCTCACTGTGGCACCAATAAAGGATCTCTTATCTGATCTTTCGTTTTTCACTGTTTTCCTCTCTGTCAATATGTTTCATGTTTGGCTATAGACAGAAAAGTGCATTGCTAATGTGCTAATGCTACCAGCAAAATGTACATTTAAATCTGCTCCAGTGTGAGGGGATGCATTATTAACGACATAATGACAAAGATCATGCGGGGTGAACTCGGGCAAAATTTGATATTTCATTTAATCAATAACATTGACTGGGGGAGAAGGTACGAGTCAACATCCAGCTCAGCCATCCTTAACTTCTCCAAACACCGCTCTTTGTGAGCCCTGACAAGACGTCCTGCTTTCACCGATCACGTAATCGAACATGTGCTTGAAGAAGCCACGTCTTGATTTCGGAGAGTCTCGGTTTTTAAGAGTTGTAGTCGGTTTTGCTTTCGCCGCAATGCTAGTTTTCACTACTTCCGACGCACAATCACGTGACTGGATGACGTCGATGCATCTGGTCAATACCAGACAATATCAGGTGGTTGACTGGTATGGAAGAACCATATACTTTTATTTCTACAAGAAGACAAGATGAATCTTTCCAAACCATTAAGATAGTCAATTTGCAAATGTGCCCTTTACCAAGTCTTTTTTTTAAAATGACAAATACATTTTAATGCCGAGGGTCTCACCCCTTCTTGATAACATTTTTGTAAATGTACTGCCAATAACAAAACATGTTGTAGCTGGAGGGAAATTAATTTTGTTTTAGCAAATGAACGCGTCTAACCTTGTTTACCTGCAGGTGGTCATCAATATTCCACAAATGAATGAATCTGCTCCAGTTCCTCTTGTTTACAGCCGGCGCAGTTCATAAGCTCAAATCAACATCCACTTTTTATCGTCTCCTAGTCATTTTTATTGCTTCCTAATTGCTCTTTGAGTAGTTATACAAGCCTGGTGTAATATCATGGAGATTAAAGACATAAAACACTAATACAGGTGCGACAGACAGTTTTTTCATTTCCTCTCTCATTACTCAACAAGAACACCATCATTCACGCCAGAACTATTTTTTTTAATTTTTTTACTGACTATACCAGCAGCCGCTCATGTTTGTAAACAAAACATTGAAAATCCCTAATGATTCTTTAAGCCACAACGGAAAGAACAATAAGAAAGGTTACAAATATCTGATTACTCAATTTTTGGTCAGGAGCCAAATATGATTCCCTCTGGCCTAATTCTTTAATCTTTATAAAGTTTTCAACCAGTCAAAGTCCAAGTCTTTGTGAATTCAGTTGAACTTGAAGTGGGTCAAAAAGGACAGTCAATATCACAAACGCCACTGTCAATAGTAGATAAAGACGACAAAGATGAAAGTATTTTAGCTTCAACGAGATTAACAACAAGTGTCATAATATAGATTAGAGTTATAATCATATGCCTATTGCTTCCCTAATATTTAGAATTTTATAGTTATCTGTATCTTGCATGATATTTTAAATCATCTATTAGTTAACAATTATTATTCTCAAATTACCGTAATCGTTTAGATTCAGATTCAGTTTATTTGCCATTTGCAGTAAAAAAACACATTGGAATACATTAGCAAAATGTCTCCAGTGTGCACAGACAAATACAGACATAAAACAACATTAAAAGACAAAAATAAAACAAATAAAACAGTAAACAAATTTCACTGTGAAATTGATCGACTAAAACAGTTTCAAAACAAGTGCAAATCATTAAAGTGCTCTGTTCACACTGATAACAGCTTGTGGATAAAAACTGTTAGCATAACGAGATGTCCTGCATCTCAGAGAGCGATATCTTCTGCCAGAGGGAAGAAGCTGGAACATGGCTTTTCCAGGGTGGCCAGAAGAGTCATTAACAAACCTAAGAGCTTTGTTTAAAAGTCTGGATTTATAAAGAACCTCCAGAACAGGAAGCTCAAAGCCCACGGTCCTCTTTGCAGAGCGGAGCACCTTGTTTAAAGCTCTCTTTTCTTTATCTGTGATGTTTCCAAACCACACAGACACAGAACCAACAAGTAAACTCTCAATGGTGCAGCGATAAAAGTTAAGCACAAAGTTAAGTACAGTTTAGTTGTTTAGCTCCTGACAAAAGCAAGTCAAATTTGGGATTTTTGAAAATACATTTTACAAAAACAAAGCGTCAGTGCTGCCCCTGGAGAACTTTGGGTTGTTTGATTAAAAATGCCAATTTCATTCTGTCGTTAAAGTCATTAAAGGCAAGGTATAGCACAGTTCATACACAAGGCAACTCAAAAGTTAGTAACATAACCTAACAAAAAAGAAACAACACAGGGCCTTCAAATCATAAATAATCACAGTCCATTATAGAATTTTCTGACTTGTAAAACCTCTTCCATCCACATTTAAGTCTATAATGTTTAAAAAATATCAGTTGATTGTTAAAACCCTTCGGAGCCATCCATCCATTGTCTTCCCCTTAATCCATTTCTGGGTCGGGGGGGGTGGCAGCCAGAGCTGCACCCAGTCCACAGAGCACCAGCCCCTCACTGATCCTCCTGCAGGTGGTGAGTCCACAGGAGCTGAGATCTTTCAGCGGGAGCTTCAGGCAAAGTGGGGTTAAGTGTCTTGCCCAAGGACACAACAACAGCAGTCTTCAGTGGGAGTCGTGAAGTAGGGCTTGAACCCACAACCTTCAGGCCCAAAGCCCAATGCTCTACCAACTGAGCTACTGTACAATCATTCTCAGGCTGCAGAGTTGCATACGTCACGTTGTGTCAATCCAAACAATCAAATGCACTTGATAAGGTCAAGAGTATGGATGCAGATTAGAGGAAACCTTGACAATGATATACTACAAATAGCTACTTAAGTATGTGAAACTCAACACTGGAACGAGTCTATCAGATTGAATGTTAAGTGTATTACAGCCCTGACCTCCACACACCTGTCCAACATCACACGCACACACATACAGACCAATGCTCTCTGATCATAGGGTCGACGGCCTCCATGAACCTTATCTCGCTTTGCCCAACGTGACCAACTCGTTTGTTTAGTTTGGGGCCATGTCACAAAACGCCCTCCACCCACGCACTAATAGATACATTATAGAAGTACAATTTCACCAGTTATTGCACAGAAAACACCATAAATCAAGTCAAATATGTTAAAAAAGACAACACATGACTCAAATAAACAATGGATTTAGTATGTGGTGTGACTTAAAATTGAGATGTATTCAGCAGTGGGTTTTTTGAAGCACGGTTGGGGATCTCTCACAGAAACGATTGAGACCTCCGCTTTTTCTTAAATCTTAATGCTCTATGTGAAAATCATTACGAGTTCAACTGAAGCATCATAGTGCCATGGAAACTGACCACTCAACACCCACATTTAGTGAAGAGGCTCCTGCAACTGTTGCTATTACTGCAGAATTTTCCACCGCCAGTACAAGGCCAATATGTGTCCACCAATCTAGAGAACTCAGAATAAAATCACATGAACCTGTATAAGATGCTATCAAAAGGATACCAAAAACAAACTTACACAGATGTTGGTATGCGTATTGTATTTTTGATATTGCTGCTATTAAATGCAATGCTGTGTCTATATAGTATTTTTTCTTGCATGTTTTGAATTTGCAATATATTTACTTAATGAAAGAGAAGAAAAATAACAGTGCACCAATCGTTATTCTTATTCCAGTCCAAGACTAAAAACACATGGAAATGCATTTCTAGCAACACTATCTTGAACTAGTAATGCAAAATATTCAAACAAAAAGCAATCAGTGGGTATAAGCATTATTACCAATCTATGTTTACTTACAGAGCGTGTCATTTTCTCATGTTGTGACCAAGAGTTCCAGTTTTCCCATAGCTTCCCAGTGCCAGTCTAAGCACCAAAGTAACCCAACCCAAAAAATGATTAAAATAATAATAATAACACAACAGTGCGTGCGGTTGTTCAAGTCACAACAGATTTGGTTTGATCTGATCCCAAAATATTTTTAGATTATGCCTTTAAAAAAAAAAGTGCAAGATTTCATGAGTTTGCCCTTAAAAGTCCTTACTACTAAAATACTGAGAGTGAACCAGTCTTACACCTCGAGTAAAGGAGACGCATGTGAGGAATACATGGAGGACAACAATGGACTACTCTCTCTCTCTGGAAGCTCTACAAAGCACATGGTCGTGACATCTGGATTGGCGCTCAATAAGAAAAGAGAAGCGTGTAGATCTGACAAAAGGGAAATGTTCTTTTTCTTGACGCTAAAGGATATTTCAATGTATAGTATGGTATGGCCGCAGGAGCACATATACAGTAAGCCATTTAATTAATAAAAAAAAGAAACAAAACAACTCATTCATAATACATGCAAAAGCTTACCGTACAGATCTTTCCTGGTTTCTTAAAGTCCACTGGTGATTGTTAATTGTTGGACACACGCTCAAATGGATCTCTCCAACCGCAGCGCACGTCTCTCTCGCCAAGTCAGGAGCTGAATTTGGGCTTTGAGGAACGCTGTGGACATTGTATTCCCCCCAGAAGCTGAACTGTGGGGGTCGTAGAGCTCGTAAGGTCCGCCTCTTTTGTCTTCACCCCTCCCCTGCCTCATCATACGGTAGCGCCGCAAGACTTTCCCATGTGTAGGGAGAGGACATCATGGATCTAGTAGTAGTAGTAGTAGTAGTAGTAGTAGTAGTAGTAGTAGTAGTAGTAGTAGTAGTAGTAGTAGTAGTAGTAGTAGTAGTAGTAGTAGTAGTAGTAGTAGCAGCAGCAGCAGCAGCAGCAGCAGCAGCAGCAGCAGCAGCAGTAGTAGAGGGGTAATAGTAGTAGTAGTTGTTGTTGTCTGCCACTGGTTGCACCTTTTGTTTTATAATTGAAAAACTGCTTTTTCACTTTTGTCACTTTTCATGTTTCTCATTATCTTGCACAAAAGATACCATATTTTTGCCTCCAACGTGCTTGTCTTTTTGCACACACTGAGTGATTCTATCAATGCCAAATGGGACATGTAAATGTATCCTTTGTAAGATCAATAAAGTGTATCTAATCTTACAAAGGCAATGCAGCACACGTAGGCTGTGCTTTAGTTTAAATTAAACTCTTTGGTTCCATAAAAAAATATAATCTTGTTTTTCCCAGCAGAATTAAAACGGTAAAGGTAAAATAAATCAGACCCCTAGCTGTCTTAATCAAAACACGGTTTTTTGTTTTTTTATTTTTTAACATTAGAAAGAGCGATGTGAGTCGCTATTTGACGCTTTGGGTTGAGAGCTGAATGGCCGAGTGAGGGTAGTTCTTTTTTTTTTAGATTTATTTTTTAAAAATCGGATCTAAACATGTGGCAGAAGCCACCCATGCTAATGACAGAATTATAATTAAGATTTATGTGTTAGGATTCAACCCTTGATCTTGTGACAGCCTCTGTCCCGCTGTGGCTCCTGGTGTTCCCAAAGTTCCCCCATCACAGTAATAGCCCCTATACCATGGTCAGCATCTGAGATCAGACTTATAAATGAAAGTATGGCGATAACTAGTGATAGAATGTAAGTTAAAATAAGTTCAGATTAATAGTTTAAAATTGATTATGAAAACTCATTTACTTAATAACATTTCAGATTATACCATGTGTCTCTCTACGTGTTGTCTCATTAACACAATAGAGTGTAAATACTGAACACCTAAAGTAAACCATAGTCTGCCACCATAGACTGTAATTGCCACTGATTGGATCTATGGCTACTGCCCCACCTAGAGTCCATAGAGCAAATTACATGGACAAAGGTGCACCTCATATACCTGCCCTGCATCCAAATTCAGCAAAGACACCTCCTTCCTCTTCCTTATCATTTTATAGACCTTTGTAGTATCCAATTTGACCCAAACATCTTTAAAAAGGTGGTACAATTCACTTGGCTGAAGCTGGAGCAACCCAAACTCATATAAAAGTCAGTTTATTGCATAAGGAAGGACAAGTCAGAAGATATTTTTGCTTAATTCGGACGCAGTCCCAGTTGAATGTACTCTAGAGTATCCATTGGTGTTTTTCTGTGCGTGTCCGGCTTTTTTTGTAGTTTTATTTAAATTGTAGAATGTGTTTTAATGGCGCAGAGGGGATTGGATTAAAACAAGCTTTTTTCCACGGCCAATCCCTTTGCAAACCTTGCACAGGTTTTCTTGTTTACTCGTATTATAATTTTGTCTGTGTATAATTGTTTACATATTTTGTACATTTTTGAAATAAATAAACAAATAAAGTGGGATAGTAACAAATTATATTCACAAGAGTTAATTAAGAATAAATACAAATACTCCAACCTTTTTATGAAAATTAGAAATATTTATAATGTTTAAAAAAAACTGTTGATACCTGTTACCATTTCCCTGTTTTTCTCAGCCACCAACATGTTAAACTGTCTGAAAAAAAAAACGCATTAGGCCTAAAGAAAAACTGATTATTGTCATTGGTCAAACTACAAATTAACTTTCCCTCAGACAGTCTTTTGCCCATTACTAATAATTGAATGTCCAAGGAACTCAAAGGATGTTGGGAGTTTATTTAAAAGTATTTTGCAAGCCAAGTTATTCCAGGGGTGCAGGACTGGACTCAGTGTGTGCCTACTATGATCGGGTTCTCTGCAGTAATATAATAATAAATGGAGCAGGGGAGAGCACATTGTTGTCGACAGGAGACAGGGCACACAGTTCAAACATATTTTTGTAACAGGAGGGGCAGAACATAATCCAAGTGAAGGGGATATCCAAAAAAATGGCTCCCACAGTTAAAACATTCAAGTGTTTACCACAATATCCTCTAAGCAGGATTTACTTATTCAATTGTGAGTGCATTAAGAAGTCAGTTTTTACAGATTTGTTTTAGGTGTTATTTCCCCTTTCCCCTGAATCTTCTTCGTCTGCACCATTGGACCGTCTCCCCGGCTGTGGGCTGTCTTTCTAATAACTGTTGTAGTATTTGGAAACATGAGTACTATTCTTTTCCCGCTTTATCTGTCATCATTATGACTTCAGCTGTATGTCTGTTCATTGCTTTTCACACCCAAAGCAGTTATTTTGACTGCTCCATTCTTTGTAAAGTACAATTCAAACATTGCCATTTTTGGTCACTTGACAACAAACTTCCTGAGGGCAGTTAAAGCAACTTTCCTCAAGGGACTGGTTCAGAGGATTCTCATCTCAGAGCAAGTGGTTTCCATACTATTTAAAACAGCTCTGCTTGTGTACAAGTCTCTCCATGGCCTCGGACCAAAGTACATTAGTGACATGTTATGAACCAGCCCAAACTCTGAGGAGCACAGGGACGGGACTCCTACTGGTGCCCAGAGTCCGAATTAAACATGGGGAGGCTACATTTCAGATTCATGGAGCAAAAATCTAGAGCAATCTTCCTGAAAGTGTGAGACAGGCTTCATCTGATAATGTTAAAATCCAGATTAAAAGCAGTTCTGTTTAGTCGTGCATACAGCAGGGATTTCTTTTTCTGTGATTATTTAATATTTTAATGCCTTGTGTCATCATTTCTATCATTTTTTTTGAGCACTTTGAGTTGCCTTGTGTATGAATTGTGCTATACAAATAAACTTGCCTTGCATATTTTTTCAAAATTGTAATGAGAGCCGTCAAAATAACTGCTCTGGGAGTTCTAATAAGGTTCGTAGACAGTAATTCATTTATAATTCAGTCTTAAAAACGAATGCAATAGACACTAGTTTGTGATAAATACATTTTTTTCATCTAACAATTATCTCATTGTGAAGAAATTCAATGTTTAAACATCAAATCACATTATCTTAAACCTGATGAAGTTAAACAGTTGAATATGAATATAATGCCCTATCATTTGAACATGCGTACTGAAGGGAGACTGTATCTGGACAGCATCAGGCTCCTGAGGCATACAACGCTGGCAACAAAGTTTTAGATTGTGATTCTTTCAAGTCATGACTTTTATTAAACCAGTAAGAGCACAACTACATATCGTTTTATGTTCCTACCTTCTATAAGTTGAAATATTTTAAAACACTGCATATCACTTTTTTATTTTCTGTACAAACATCTTTCATAAACTGTACACATTATGACACACAATGAATCCTCAATACCCAACTTGTTATGAAGGAACGATATGTACAAAAGGATAAATTATTCACAGGACAATGCCCAGGTACTGATTCAGACTCATTTAGAATATCACTCCAGTTCAGTGAATCGAGCAAACATGGCTTTCCGAACAGCATCCTTGTATGTATCAGACGGCGAGAGGGTGTAATTCGAACCTTTGATGCCAAGACCAGCTCCTTTGGTTCTCAATTGAGCCTGAAATCATGTAAAATGGGGGTCAACAAAATAAAAGGAGAACAGCGTTATAAAACCTACAGATGTTCTAATTGGTTATTTTTTTGTAAATGAGCTGAAAGGACAGGGTTGAGTTTTACTGTGGTAAATGCAGGATAAATAACAATGGATAAAAACAGTTTGTGGCAATGCAAGCGTGCTTACATCAAGGACAATACAAGTTCTTCCTAGTTAGAAAAGCGTAAGAAGTGGTGAGACGTACATCAAACAAATATGTCTTGCTTTATCGCCAAACACAATTTAATATGGTTGTAAGCATTAAAGTACCTCAATCGGAGCAGTGATTCCCTGTTGGTTTCTTCCAAGTCCTTTGCCTTCTTTCCATCCCATGGCCTGTAGCATTTTATTGCCAATATTATCACTGTTCAGCCCATCCTTTGTAGGCTGTTCATAGTTTCTGTGAAAAAAATAAAAAATAAATCTGAATTAACAAGAAGTTTAAAACTCAATTATTTCAGAATGAAAATCAATATTCACATTGGGGGGGCAGCTGGTTGGCTGAATTTCTTCTTTTTAGGTGCCGGAGGTTCAGGAATACCATATTTTTCTCTTCTCTCTGCTGCCCTGTCTCTGTATTTCATCTGTAAAAAAGAGTTGCACAATAAAAATACAGCTCAATACTCAATGATCAACACAAACAAATTAAAATGTAGGCATACCTCTGATTCCCTCCTCTCCAGTTCTTCTAGTTCAGCATCACTGAGTTTGGATCTTTGGAGGACCTCCAAGTTTTTCTGTAGCATTAAGAGTTAAAAGAATATATTTGAAACTGCAGCCATATTTAGAATTGAAGGTGGTCTTGATACCTTATGGAGATCAGAGAGTTGTTGATGCCGTAACAAACCCTCTTTATTAGGGAATTGTCTTCTACACAACAAACAGGCCATTTTCTTCCAGTCTGTAAGTTTATCTTGTGCTTCCCCAGCTTCAGAGTCTGCAGCTACTGCTCCTGCTTCTTCAGGGTCACTGTCGCCACTGTAAGCTGCCACCAAACCCTGTGTGCACAAAAAACAATATAGCCTGCCATATACTTAATTAAAATAAAAGCCATTGATGAAAATACATACTTTGCTGCTGTTCGTTGAGGCCATAGGGGCCTCTTCTTCATCTGGCATGAGTCTGTCCAAACCGCCCCCTTGCTATAAAAATAAATAACTTTGTCAAACGTGAATATACACGGCACACTATTGTTCTAAAGGTGCGTCATGTTCTTGGACACATGGAGTGGCATCCACTGGCATGTGAAACCACCTGATCCCGTCAGATTCTCAGGAGCTAAGCAGGGCATGGCCTTGTTACTACAGTGATGGGAGACCTCTATAGACTACCAGGTGCCAGAGTGGGATGCTTGAGGGTGTAAAGCGCTAATCTGCTGTGTTCATAGGCAAGACACATCATATTGTCTAGTACGAGTCTGATGTGAGCAGGAATGATTGGTGGTGGTTTGGTGGGGCCAGATAAGCCATCTAATCTGCCATTACAATGATAGTAAACTTACTACCACCATTAGTGACAATCGTATTTGTTGGATAATGTATCATTTTAAAGCTTATGTTCTCATCTATAAACAAGTGCAAGCAATACCAGACGTTATACTAAAAAGATAAAACATATGGGCACAACATTAAACCTTGTTTATTGCTTTCCTTGTTGTAGTTTAAAAACAAAATTCCCCAAAAAATGCTATTTATAAAAGGAAGTGTGACTTTTGTAAGTGCGATTTATAATCCGGAAAATTTGGTAATAAAATACAAGAAGCGTCTTAGAGTGACGTGAAGGGCTTAACTTACCTTCTTTTCAAACAGAGTGAAACCAGCATCTGCTGCGGCAGCCTCTCTCCGCTCTTCTTGACTTATTGGCTGAAAGCTGCTCTTGAAGTTCTCCTTCTGTTTGTTAAGACTTTTGGCCCACCGCTCCATGTCCTTAGCAATCTAAAAAAACAAAGAACAATATTACATATGATTATTACCCAGTAGATACTACATTCATACTTGCACAGCTTACCTGCTGAGCAGTCTTGCTCTTTGGTTTATCCTTTTTCTCTTTAGCTTCTTTAAGTTCCTTGTTGGCACTTGACGATTCACTAGCATTAGCATTAAGTTCAGCATTACAGTCAGCCGGGACATACGACTGCTTCTCATTGTCCCAGTACAAATACTGCTGGGTCTGGGAATTGTAGTAATACTAACAAAAAACAAATGTATAAATAATCACAATAATAAACTACTGCAGGTAGTGTATGTGTAATGCTTACTTGAGTATTTGGGTCATAGTAGAGGCCAGTTTGTGGGTCATAATAATACCCTGAAGACTCCTCGTACTGATAGGCAGATGTATCTGGAACTGACAAAACATATATACATTATCAAAAATGGAGTGATTGAGATTATGCCATAATCTCTTAATGATTTGTTTTTCTTCGTGAAGAATATTCAGTTACAATCCTGTATCAATTGATACAGCTACATGTATCATTAAAATATAAAATTATTTATGCTTGAAACAAAAATATGATTCCCCATCTTATATTTTGATTGGGCAATATACAATCCCATAATCCACTTATTATTAGGGGTGTGACGATACGCGTGGGAGACATCGCGATACTTTCTCCCGCGATTCAATTATCGATATGCATTTGCCAAGTATCGATAGATTTTGATAGATTTTTTTTTTTTTACAAATATTTTTTTCAAAATTGGAATCAATAGTCAATATATGGCTACACTACGCATCTCCATTCCATTAATCATGAAATAAATTGCATTTTTTCTTTTATTTATGCCATAAATTGGCATAGTATATTTCTGACCAATACATCGATAATCGTCTTATCGTTATCGTGAGCTTTGTATCGTATCGTGAGGTACCCTTAGGTTCCCACCCTTACTTATTATTAGGGGTGGGAACCTAAGGGTACCTCACGATACAATACAAAGCTCACGATAGCGATATTATCACGATATTACGATTATCGATATATTGGTCAGAAATATACAATATGCCAATTTATGGCATAAATAAAAGAAAAAATAAACTTTATTTCATGATAAATGGAATGGAGATGCGTAATGTAGCCATATATTAAGTATTGATACCAATTTTTTTTTTTTTAATTAAAAAATTTAAAAATACGTTTTTTTTTTCATAATCGATATTGATACTTGGCAAATGCATATCGATAATCGAATCGCGGGAGAAAGTATCGCAATATATTGAAAAATCGATATATCGTCACACCCCTACTTATTATGTAAACAAAAAAATGTTTTAATTAAATGTTTAGTCTATCCCAAATCATCTATATTTTTTTGAATGCAACAGATGCGATATAGTTTAGTTGTGGGGTTGCCTATATTGCATTGCCGAAACTTTCTCCCACGATCGATTATCGATATGCATTTGCCAAGTATCGATTTATCTATTTTTTTCAATTATTTTTTATTTTAAATTAGTATCAATTCTTAATATATGGCTAGATTACACATCTCCATTCCATTTATCATGAAATAAAGTGTATTTTTTCCACTAAACATTTTTCTATTTTATGTATGCCATTTACTGGCATATGGTATATTGCTGACCAATATATTGATAATCGTAATATCGTGATATAATCGTTATCGTGAGCTTTGTATCACAGATCGTATCGCAAGGCACCCTTAGGTTCCCACCCCAATGATAATGACATCTTCTCAGTTGCCGTTGAGAAGCTCTCTGGCCAAAATCGTAAATATCCAGTGTTACAACTTTCCTCTCAAATTTGTTTAAGTAAACGGCATCGGACTCACTCGTGCAGTGGCTTAAAGGCGCTATACCCGTTTCTGCAATGTTTGAATGTTTAGCACCGCCCCCCAACTCGCTCAATGGCTTCTCATTTCCCCTACGCTCTCATCCCACGGAGCCACCTAGTTTTATTTGCGATCTGATACGTATGCTAACATTAGCATTAGAGCAACTTCTTGTAAGCTGTGCAACAATCACTGATGAAATGGCACTAAAGCAACGCACTGCTAACACAATATATAAGTAAAAGAATACCGCTAGTTATGCGTCCGAATGTATTAATTTAAAACATTAGAATATATTATAATATTTAATTATAATTTATTATACAGCTCCTCACAACAGCAGAACACTCCATTGACTTGAATGCAATTCTTCCGATCATTTTTTTCTTGATAACAGAACTCTCAAATCAATAATGACCGCAGCCCCGATGCAATCTCTGTTTGTAATTCAGGTGTGTAAAATACTGCCGTTACTCTGCAAGTACAAGAAGCTATCAGCGCCTGTCACTACACACTTGTCTGTGTAGAGAAGCTAGCAGAGCTAGCTGAGCTAGCCACGCTCAAACAACAAATACATCTCTATCAATCAACACCATTAAACGTCAATCGGACAATATAGTACACATATACATCCTTAACACACATGCACGGACGATTTCAGAATTTGCTGTCAACGTTTTCATGACAAAAATACTTTAATGTGACAAAAAGCGATTGCAAAAAACCCGGAAGTTACCATGAAACAGCTAGCTAGCTTAGCTGTTACCTGCCTAGCACGTCCCGGTGAAACCTTTGGGAGCTAACTACTTTATTTGCAGTCATTAAATACATTTCGAATCATAAGGGTTGTCTAATATTTGTTTGAATATATATATATATATATATTTTTTTTTATTTTAGAATTATATTCGAATTTTGAAGTCGAAGCCCTGGTGTTAAGCAGCGCTGTAGGGGCTAGAGGACGCAGACTGTTCGCTCCTTGTTCTGTGAGTAGATGAGAACGAGCGTCCCGCTAAGACTCTACTCAGCACTTTTCACTGCTTGTAATTCTTACACAGCTGAATCAATTACCTCAAGTTTTCAATTAAATGATGTATTATGATACAACTTATATGTAGTAAAAAGCATTTTTTCGAATTACTTAGAAAAAAAATCTGGTATAGCTTCTTTAATAAAGTGCCCCATTTTGAAAAGCTCTGGGCATTGAGTCAATGAAAACGTTACTCATAGCAACACCGCACTAAAGTTTGAAGAGGTAAAGCCTTTGTGTTTCAGCTCTCTCACCGGTGGTCATCTGTGTGGCGCTCATGAGCGCGGCGTTTGCACCTGCAGGCGGAGCCATAGCTTCTGCACCATAGTGCGCCAACTGCTGATGGTTGTCTAGCTGTTGGGCAAAAGGAAATGCCTGCAATTTATGAGCAATTGATTTAATGATTGTCTGTTTAGGTTTATCAAACCATGATCAATCGCTAAACAATCACATTAGTATGATGTCATTTCTTACCTGTACAGCAGGTTGAGTAATTATGTGTGGTTGGTAAACTTGAGGAGATTGTGAAATAACCACACCAGGTGCTGTTGGAACCATATTGACAGCCGGAGCTACGGAATTAAATAAATGCTTTAAAACCGTTTTTTGGGTTCCCAATACAAAAAAAAATACCATTAGTAAAATTGTACTTCCAAGACACACCTCCTAAGATTCCATTTCCTTGAGAAGTACTCGGTACTGCCGCCTGATGGTAAAATGCTTGATAGTCCTACAGAACAAACAAGAACAGCACTTAAAACATTTTAATCATGTTTGAAATGTTAATTTCCTGCATACCTGGGATTCATAACCTTCTTGTAAATAGCTGTACTCCGACATACCATCTGAGCTTTGCTGTGGCTAAAAAAAATAGAAAGTATTTGTAAACAGAACAGAACAGTTTTTTTCCTTCATAAAACAATCCAAATACCTGACTAGACCACTGGGCTGCAGCAATTGCAGTACTGGCAACAGAAAAGGCACTGACACGATTTCCATCTGGTAGCAAAAGTTCCCTGGTGTAAAAGAATAGTTTCAGTTACAGTCAAATATTTTACAAAATTATAATTCCAATATCCGTACAGAACTCACTTTCTCGCACTTTTGGCATAATCAACACCTATTGTTTTTCCATCAAGTTTGAGAGGTGGCTGCAAGCCTTGTAATATAGTTAAGAGCTGAGACGCTTCCTGCAGTGACGAGAATAAATTAGCCAAAAGACTTAATAAGAAACAGAGTGTTAGGGGAGAGGGGTGTACCAGAGGTGAGGACAGCTGTACAAAGGCAAAGCCTCGGTTTTGGCCCGTCTGCTTGTCCTTGATGAGGCGAATGTTGTTTGAAGACAGATTGGCATAAGGTGCAACCGCGGAAATTATGTCTTCAATAGATGTGAGCGGGGCAATATTTCTCAAGATGAGGGCTGTGTGAGATGGAGAAAGATGGACAGGTCACATAAATTTGATACAACACAGTGAAATTTGATACAAGCACTTTTAAGAGATAAGTTCTTACTGTCGCCATAAAAATCGAGAGTTGGTGGATTTTCAGCAGCACCAGAATTCTCACCATCTGTTGAGACAGTGCATATTCAATATCAGCACACATGCAAAAATTACTGACCCCATTGACTTTTAGTGTACACAAAATGTTCCTACTTTACTCAGACCTACACCTATTCTAAATTTTTATATACTATAAAAGATCAAATTAATTTCCAGTGTTGTTTTTTAGCATACAAACAGCAGGTCTACTGCATTTGTGCTATTAAGATTCAAGTGTAATTTATACATGTTGCCTCTGTGTTGCTCAGGAGGCGGCAGTCTCTTGGATTTGGCCTCTTGGATTTGACAACTTACCAGCTTTGGTTGCTCCACACCTGAAGCACTTCAGCCTCCTCCGGAAATTGTACAGGCCACACTGCAAGTAACCGTTCACATAATTTTGATTATTCACCTTCTAAACCTGTGTGCTGCCTCAGAAGACGCAAACCATACTTACCTACAACACAACCTAACCTTTACTATGACACAAACAGCACTAACAGCAGAAACGGCTGCAAACATGTGGTGCTAGGCTAGCTTTTTTTTCTGTAGCTGCATGAAATCTGTTGCGTGTATATTACATAATTGCATATGTCAAAATGTGTAATGTGGAAATACAGGAGAACAACTTACAGCGTTACAAAGCCAATCTTCATACTTGTTCCTGGGGTTACTGTAGTTCATATCCACAGTTTTTCCTTGAAGGATTAGACGATTCTGTGAAAATGAAACAAGCATCAATTAAATGGTCTTATTGTGTGGTTATTCATTTGAGCAGTCAGTTTTGGAAGGGAAAGCATGGGGAGGGACCCCACCGAATAGCCTTTGTGTTTAAAAACAAACACATGTTGTACGTGTGTGTGGGCAACATGTATAGAACATCTTAAAATGTGTTTGGGACCCAAGTGCACCAGACAGAGCTGGAGCGAAGTGTATAATGTGATTATGTAAAACCAGGATATGCTTACCAAAAAACAAAGTAAGAGCTAGTGATATTTGTAGCAGATGGTAACAACAATTTGCTTTCTTCCTTGATTCAATGGCTATAAACTCCTTGTTTACTAATCACTAAATGTGTGACTTTTCAATGTCTACACTGTTCACTGTATTGGAAACAGGAGAAATCACATTCTGGTTGCCGTTTGGGTTTTTTTCTAGATCCCCAAGGTTGTAACTAAACTTGGCGATTGTGAAGCAACCTGATTGGTCTCCATCCATCGAGTAGCATCTTGCAAGTGATAAAAGTCCACGAAGGCGAAACCACGGCTTATACCTAGAGACAGCATTCAAATATAGACGGGAGGCGTGTTAGTTAAGAGGTCCATGGGTATAAATGCAAACTGTTCCACAAACTGCTTCCCAACCCAGGCCTTGTGGGGTTAACACTCAGCCATTTGAGTTTATTATAGCTTGGATTCCTACATATGCTAAAAGCACATGTGTTGGATCTGTCTCCTGCTCGGTACCTACCGTCACATGATAAGAATACATCTTTTTCCAAGCAAAGACTCGGTATTACATCAAATAAAAGTGCTATGAGAAAGGGTTTGTATGGAAGCAGGTTGGCCTTATGGTCAGAGTCTACAGGTGGAGAAGAAGAGTCCTGTGAATCCATGTCCTCACCTGTGTTTTTCTTCATCAACCGAACATCCACAGGCTGGGGTCCCTCCAACTGATCAAGAGCCATACGGATCTAAAAATAATATGTATGTAAATCTTGAATATAAAATCCTTCACAGGGACATTTGAAGCCTAAAGAGGTGAAAAATACATACATCTTCTTCGCTGACAGTGAAAGAGAGACCCCAGAGCATGATTGTTTTACTTTTCTTGTCCTCTCCAGGTTCCCTTCTATAGTCCTGATCTGGGTAGTCTCCGTCAGAGTGATAGCCATCTTCTGATCTGTCACTGTTGCGGCGTTTCCTTTCTCGTGGCTAAAAAAAAGAAGAAGATGAGCAGTTAGGTCAACTGAAATGACTTGACATTTAATCGAAGGAAAGGTTGAGCACCTTTTAACATGTAGATATTAGTTAACAATTCTAGAATTGTACTTCCTGGTTACCCGATCAAATAGGACATGCTTATTTATAAATTGTGCTATATAAATCATAAGAGAACTTATCAAGTACGTCCAACTAATCCGTTTTTGTGATTAAGTAATCAGTAACTGCTCTGTCCTGTTTGAGTTTACAACAATGGATGTAGGATGTGGTAACTTTCTACAAACTACTAATAGATTTAAAAATTGAATAAATATATGTTCAACACAGGTGCCTTTAATAATATTTCCGACATAATTCATATGCACTGCAATACACACCTCAGGACTCTCTCTCGAACTGCGGCGGTCCCCTTCATAGCGATCACTTCGACGATCGTCAGCCCAGCGTCGGCCTTCCCTCTCCTGATCTCGGTCTCGTCTGTTCCGCCAGTCAGTATCATTTCGTGACTGTTCTGACCCATATCTGCCACTGCGTTCCGTCCGACGTATCCTATTGAGAGTTAAAAAATAAGGCCTATCGAAACAAATGACGTGTCGTGATCGCTACCAAATAGCGAGAAGAGAGATTACAGCACAGGCTGTATAAAAATACTAATACAATCGATACATGTCAGAGGCCAATCGTAGTTATACAAAACAATAAGCATGAATTACAATGGATATGGGTGCTTCAACTTACCTTTTATCGGCTCCCATTTCTCTGCAGTTTTGTCAATGCAGGCACTGTATGGAAAATAACAAAGGAGATATTAGCAGAGATTAACAGAATTCTGGATAAATATTACCAAAAAAACAAACACAGCTGTAACAAGATATTCAAACAATAAAACGAAGCGTGAGGTTGTGTCTGAAGATGCGCCCAGCTAAGCTAGCATAGCATAGCCCGATGTTATATAGTAGATCCATGACATAGCCTAGCTGTGAGCCTAGCATACAGACACCAAAAGCAGAAACGTATCTTTTTGAACGGCGTTTTCTGATTATCTTTTAAATTAGGCAGCTCACCAGGACTTCCACTTAGCCAGATACAAAATCACGTAATTAGATGCACTCGTAACCTGTATGTTTATATGAAACAATCCTCACGTCAAAGAACAATCGACAAGACAAGCTTCTCTATCCCAGGATGCAACGGTGCTCGGTGGAATGTGTGACGATCACAAAAACACTATTTCCGGATATTGACCTCGCAGGAATCAGTTTGAGTTACAAGTTATTATTATATATATAAATCAATGAATACAATTTCCTTGAGTTGCACGGGAAAAATATCCATGTGCATATATGAATCCATTTGTATTTGTGTAATGAATAGTATTTCTAACCTTCAGAAAGACAATTCTCTGGGTATATTTTCATTTAGCATTTAAAGCTTTGGCAGATTTGAATGTTCGTTTTGTGCAAATCACTAAGGTTGTTATGTGGTCAGTTTCTGGTAATTTGAGTCATTGATTGTTGTGTACACAATACCTACAGTAAAATGCCAGGACCAATACATTTTATATATTTATTATTTCGTCAGTATTACAACAATTACCATAACAATGTACAAGAAAATCCATATTAGGGATGAAAATTACACAATTAAATCTTGGCACTCAGAAACAAAGTTTTGTTAAAATCCATGATGAGATAGTAGCAAATTATTGGCAACAGTGTAATTGACAATTAAACAATTGTAATTCACCATGCCACACAATCTGAACAAAATTCTTATACCAATGTTTAATAAAACAAAACACATGTCTTGATAAATATAAAAATGGTCAAAACAGTCTCAGGAGCAACACATCTGGAATCCATCATACTTAAATCGAGTATGAGGTTGGGGTTGAATTGGAGAGAGGGCAGTGGCTTCCTGCATTGTGCAGCTTATGTCAGGGTCTCACCCTTTGTTACCTGTGAAAAATAAATATTGTAATGCATTATGTACAAAAGTATGCTATATATCTAGTTAGATGTAGGCGCAGTAAAATACTGACTCGAGCTTCTATGTATTCAATCCTCCTTTCCAGCGCTGTGAGCTTCTCGTTGAGGGTCGCCAGGCGAGATCGGCAGGACATATCTGAGGATCAAAACGTCATCGTAAATACATTAAACATAAATGTAAAGGTTTTTGGCGCATGTATTAACGTAACTTTTAAGTAGCAATGCCAATAGAATTGGTAACATGCATTTATTGTTTATAGTTTAAGGATTACATTTATAAAAACACTGTAACGGGAAGTGATCGGGATAAATAGCATTGACGCTAGCTAGCTAGCATGTTAGCGTTTACATGACCACAAGACACACTATTCGTACTTGTCTTCGATTAAACGTACATGAATACGTTTTGCAACAGTACATAAAAGTTGATAAGTCAACCAATCCTATATAATGCCATTAAAATATGCATAGTTTAGTGTTTATCCAAAGCTAGATGGGAGTGTCCTGTATTTCTCATAGCACTGGCAAGCTACTCACAGCTAGCGATGTATAGCATCACTGTGCAAGTCATATCGATTTCTAACCAAATTAAAATAAGACTATTACCAAAAGAATTAAGAAAGTCCGCGATCTTCTTAATGCTGCTGGTTATAACTTCAATGTACTCTCGATTTGCCCAGTCTTGGTGGATCTCTCTCTGCACTGGATCCTCCTGACCAGCCATGTTGAAAGCGTCAGTCAGGAAGCAGCTGAGCCGGAGCTAGTGCACAGATGTGCAGGAGTCAGGACATGAGCCAAATTTGTCTCTTTTCAGTCCCCTGAATAAAACAATCTCAAATCTCAGTGTGACTGCCCCGGTTAAATAATGATACATTAAACAAAAAACTATCACGTAATTTTATTTTGTTTATTCAACTATACATTTACAAACGGATAGAGCCAAATAAAAAGTGTGTTAACGTTTTATTGAACATATATTTTTATACTATCCCATAAATATGTATATACTTACAACACAGGTCAACATTTGTCTTCTTACATACATCCGAGGCTCTTTGTACAAATGGTTTAAAAGAACATCTTCATTGAGTAAACAAACAAAGTAATTCACTCTGCTGAAAATATAATATTTCTGAGATAATTTTGTCATGTAGCAGTGATGTAGTAGAATGCAAAAAAAAACCACTTAAAAATACAATATAGAAATCTACTGGAAGCTTTTCAGCAGCTCTTGAATGTCTGCCTCAATGTTAATGGTGAGAAAGTTACGGCTGTAGCGCTTGTAGGGTTCGCCATCAGGACCAACAAGAAACTTTTCAAAATTCCAGGACACATCATTTCTTTTGACGGGGCTCCAGATGATGGACTTTGGGTCATTCATAAGAGCCATGGAGTCATCGGACGGAAAAGGAAGTTTTTCTTTCAAATAGACAAACAATGGGTGGGCATCTTTGCCATTAACATCCACCTTCTCGAGAAGTTGGAACTTTGGCTCAAACCAATTTCCAGGACGGACATACTTCAAAGAGCGCAATATTTCATCATTCTTGCAGTTCTCCTTAAAGTAAACACAATATTTTAGCACATTTATTTGGCAAAATGTGTACAAATCATAATTTTCTTGCAGTCAAAAAAGAGTTTCAAGTGCATCACAATTCATTCTATCTAGAGCTTCTTAGTAATCATGCAATCTATTCATGTTACATTTTAGACATATGCATACATTTGTGTGTGAAATAGAATTGTAATTGTTCTTTTATTATATTGTTTTATTTGAATTTCAGTCCATCCATCTATATCTTGGTGGTGGTGGCTGGTGGTGTGGAGGGGCAGTGGACCCATGTCATAGTGGCGTTCTGTGGACACGCAATCAGGAATGACCTCACTGTCTAGAATCCATTTGGACATACAAAAGAGTATGAATTGAAAATAAAATATGAAAAAAAAAAAATATATATATATATGTGTAAAAGAACAAAAATTAAAGAAAGTATCTTCTGCCTGAAGGTGGAGCTAGGACAGTCACGGTGGTGATAATCGGCTCTATCCAAGGTAAAGAAACTGTAGAATTAATCAAATGCCTTTTCATTTGAAATAATAAAACAATGGGTATGAATGATCAGTGAGGCTGTTGCTCATGGTGTAGTTGGAGCCTGCTGTGCGTTGGACTATTGTTCCTCTGCATGATTGGTCTACTGCTGTGGCGGCTGCTTCTTGTGACTGGAGTTGGCCTGAGTTGGGGCGCTGGGCCTTGCTGGGGCACAGTGATCACTGTTACAGATGTAACTTTATAAAAGTATTAAATCGCACTGAACACGAGAAATTATTATTAAGGTATTATTTATTCAATGCTAAATAACAACATTCTTGCATGTTTTTGAATTATGTTTATGGGGTGGGAGTCGACAAGTTTTTACTTCCTTCCCACTCCATTTCGAGCTGACAAATTGTAAATAGAGGTTCATTTGTGTATTGATATTGCGATGTATAACACATGGTGTAACTAGGGAAACTATTGTTGCTTGATTGTATAGTTTGTTTATATATTTCTATGTATAAGTATAAACTGTAAGCACAGCAGGCAACATGTATGTATAAAGAATCATCTAAGGAATGTAAATATTGTAAATACTTATGATTGTAAAATTTCTGCTCGAATGAATAAAAAATCAATCAATCAATCAATCTTGCATTTTATTACCATCACTTGGAACATTGCTGAGGTTGGTAAATGAGCTGATCAAATTAAATACATTATTAAATGCATTTTTCGAAAATGGATCAATATATCAACAATAGGGTTGTATTCAACAATGATTTCTGATGAATTATTTAATTATTTCAATTAATTGATTAGTTATGTTGACCCCTGTCAGTAAATATAGGATTTTTTTTTTTAACATTTTACCAAAATAAATCATTATGGTCTACACCTTTGTAAACAGACTTGTCACTAGTACTATGTGAAAGGTTTTAATAAAGCAGGTATGAATTGATATAGCTTTACAGGTTTGAAGAGTCACAGTGACTCAGCAAAATGTCACACACATAATTCAACAGACATGTGCAGTTAGTGTCATCTTGATAACAGCTTTATTATAACAGTATTATTGGCTTATTTTGCATTCTTAAAACAACAACCTCAAGACATGAAAACACTTGAATAACTTTTAAGAGTTTGTTAAAGCCTACCTGGTGTCCAAACTGGTTGCAGGGGACACCCAAAATGACGAGTCCTTTGTGGCTGTAGCGGGAGTGGAGCTCGTTCATTTGGGTGTAATCCCTGCTCGTTGTTCCTCAAAGAGACGCCACATTTTCTATCAGCACAGCTTTACCTTTCAGCGCAGAAAACGCCAAGGCTTCTCCAGACAGCAATTTGGCTGTAATATCATAAAATCTCTTCACTGCCCCGGACATGGCCGACGTTTTTGTTTTGATACAGAACTTGAAGACAATTTGAAGACAGGAATGGACACTTTTCAAACTATCAAGGTCCAGATCTTGAATGGGAGGGTCAAAATAACTAATAAACTTGGACTGAACCATATGGAGATACGCACGGGGTTTTGATCTGCAACAACAACAATAATATAAATGACTACACAAATAATAAAGACTAATTATATTTTATTTTTCATATAATAACACGTATTAACATGCATTAGATCAAAGTGTTTAACATTCTTATAATCCAAAAACAAAACTGTAACCAAACACTTCTAGCCACCGCATTGTCCTTCTATAGTGGTACATTCCAGGAAGTGCTTTATTTTCTTTTTACTATTCTGTCAATGCTTTTTATGCATTAACTATTATAACACATGGATTTGAACTGTTTTTAATCACAGTAATATCTAGAAATATATTTGGCAATAAATGCATCAAAACAAAAGTACACGATGTCCACAAGATAACGAGGTGGGAAACAGTAGCGTTAGATTTTTCTTACAATGCCAGACTGGCTCTGTCTGTGTGCCATAGGCTTTGTATTCAGTAGTTTGATGTTTATTGTTTTCTTGATTTACTCTGGACTTCTCTCGGAAGTAGTAGTATTAACTGGATCCGCTCCAATAAAGAAGATAACCGTTGTTTACAAGTTTATTCAAGGACCATACGAGAACTGCAGCCGTGTTTTTAAGGAATGCCGCATTATTGGACCAAATCTACCATGTGTCGGAGTGTTTTATGACGATCCTAAAAAGGTAAACACCAGAAACTTCTAAACTATTTAAATAATATTCATTCAATTGTAATGTAGACAATAATTTTTCAGGCTGTTCAACCACTAGATGGCAGTATATACGTCGTTTTGACTTGAGTGGATTCTCGTCATATTCTCTTTGAACAATTAGGTTTAACTCTGTGAAGTTACCGCATATAAAGTAATGTAAATGTCGTTATTCTTTTTTTAAATGTTATATATATATATAGATTGATTTTTTGTTCGTTCGAGCAGAAATTTTACAATCATAAGTATATACAATATTTACCGTCCTTAGTTTATATGACCCTTTATATATGTTGCCTTCTGTGCCCTAGTTTCACTATGTGTTGTATATCTACAATATCAATATGTATTTACAAAAGAACCTCTATTTACAATTTGTCTGCTCGAAATGGAGAGGGAAGGAAGTAAAAACTTGTAGACTCCCATAGCATAAACATAATTCAAATACATGCAATAATTTTATTATTTAGCAGTGAATAAATAGTACCTTAAAATAATAATTTGTCGTCCATCCATCCATCCATTTTCTTCCCCTTAATCCATTTCTGGGTCGGGGGGGTGGCAGTCAGAGCTGCACCCAGTCACAGAGCACCAGTCCCTCCCTGATCCTCCTGCAGGTGGTGAGTCCACAGGAGCTGAGATCTTTCAGTGGGAGCTTCAGGCAAAGTGGGGTTGAGTGTCTTGCCCAAGGACACAACGACAGCAGTCATCAGTGGGAGTCGTGAAGTAGGTCTTGAGGTGGGCTCGAACCCACGACCTTCAGGCTCAAAGGCCAATGCTAATTTGTCGTGTTAAGTGCAATTTAATACTTTAATAAAGCTAGATCTGAAACAATGATCACAGTGCCCAAGCAAGGCCCAGCGCCCCAACCCAGGCCAGTTGCAGTCACAAGAAGCTGCTACACATGACAGTAGAGCAATCATGCAGAAGGCTGATGGTCCAACACACAGGCTCCAACGACACCATGAGCAACCACCTCACTGGTCATTCATATCATTGTTTCATTCTTTCAGATGAAAAGGCATTTAATCAATTCTACAGAGTTTCTTTACCTTGGATAGAGCCGATTATCAGCACCAATGTCCTAGCTCCACCTTCAGGCAGAAGATACTTTCTTTAATTTTTTAAAATACATTTTTGTTTTACAGTTTTTTTACAGTAGCTCAGTTGGTAGAGCATTGGCATTAGAGCCTGAAGGTCGTGGGTTCGAGCCCACCGTACGACCTACTTCACAACTCCCACTGATGACTGCTGTCGTTGTGTCCTTGGGACACAACGACACTTAACCCTACTTTGCCCAAAGCCCCAACTGAAAGATCTCAGCTCCTGTGGACTCACCACCTGCAGGAGGATCAGTGAGGGGCTGGTGCTCTGTGTACTGGGTGCAGCTCTGACTGCCACCCCCCTGACCCAGAAATGGATTAAGAGGAAGAAAATGGATGGATGGATGGACATTTTTGTTTTTAATTTGTTATAGTTTTTTAAATTCTTATTTTCTTTTTGTTTCATAATCTTTTGTATATCAAAATGCAATCAGACAGTGAGGTCATTCCTCATTGCGTTTCCACAGAACACCACCATAACCCGAGTAAGTTATTCCACATATCTAACTATGCAATTTGTTCAACTCTCGAGTGCTCAATGTTTGGTATAGGTGTAACATAATGATAGAGCTCTGACATGTAGAAAAGTTGTATTTAGCCTCAATTAATCATGTTTTTTTTTTGTGACATGAGCAAGAAGTTATGGGTTAGAGTTGATTCCCTAGCTTAAGCCATCAAAATTTGTGTTGCCGTGTTGCTGATCCTTTCCCAGTCTGCGGTGTAATTAGAGCCATCGGTTTTCGGAGTCACAGCCAAATGTGATCTTAGTTAAACTAATTGGTGTAATGACCCTAGCTCACTACAGCCCGGTCCTCATGCCATTCAGTTGTCAGTAGTTTCCATAGTGAGAGGAGAGCATGGTCTGATTGAAGTTGCTGACAGATTTAAAAGTCTAGTCTGTAAAATATAACGGCAAAACTTACTCCCATTTGCTCCCATGAATTCAGCGATTCAAAATTTCTATGGTTCCTTCGGATCTATAATAAGCTACTGTCTAAAAGGGTCTAAATGAGGCAGGGCCAGTGAAGTTAGGAAAAGTCATCAAAATTCAGCTTGAACAATATTAATAGAGGGTATTTTTTTGATCACTGTGGCATGTTGATTTGACCATGGGCGGCACAAGGGTTTTTAATGACACCTGCCCACACCAGGACACCCTTCTGAGTCGGAGGGCCTACAAGGATTAATATTTTGCAGGCCCCCTCTCAGAGAGGTTGTCTAGCTATTCATACTCCTAATTTATATATATTATTTATTCTCACCCCTTTTCATTTGACAGATGTCTTTCAAATGTTACACTTTACTTACAGTTTGACACAGGCTTGGGTTTGAAAATGTGAACTTTGATCAGAAAATTGCCTAATTCTATAGCTATACAGCACACACTTTTTTCCTTCACCACTTTTACCCCCTATAACCACATCTTCTGCAGAAACAAAAGACCTCAATAGGACTTGACTTGGTCCTGAGTTGGTTGCTATGGATACTCGGCTGGAGCACCCTCTTTGTCTCTTTGTTTTTTCTCAAAGAGTAAAAACACTTCTGTAAATGTCTGCGTGTGGTTTCAAAGCAGAGGGATTCTCTGACCTGTTTGGCCGCACAGCTTTCCCACCACCTCCTGAAGTTTCTCTCTGTCTTCTTCTCACAGTGGCTCCAGTTCAGATAATCGCTGCATGGTGGGCCGCTGGAGGCTGGCTGCATGTGTTTTTCCTTTTAGGTCTTCCTGTTACAGCCTCGCGCATCAGTTCACCTCCACACTGAGAAGTGCTGAGAGGTCAACATCTTTAGAAGCTATGCTTAGCTTTGTTCTTTCTGACAAATGTTTAGGCTTTTTATTCATTGTTTTTAAAATGGTCACACTGAACTTCATAGAAACTCTTATAAAGTGTGTCTTAATGGAAATGGAAATCTTGGACTCAAGGAAGAATATTTTCTCCACTGTGGGATGAATAAAGGAATATCTTATCTTATATGCTTTTTTTCCATAATCAAAATACTATTTGGGATCAAATAGTAGTGAAATGTCTATGTTTTAAACCGAACTGAGTGACATTACATACAAGAAGCAGGTATTGCCACCAGGACTGTTGAGGAATGCACCTTTTACATGTTTTTTAGATACATTTCAAGTTTATCACCACCCTTTTTGCGAATATTAAGATATCAATTTTCTTTCGCTTTAACCGTTGCTGGGGCAAGGGGGTGGCCGTCTCTGCAGAGATGCCCAGACTTCTCTATCCACACACACCTAATGTTAATCGAGAGCTTTGTCTTTCCACTCATCTCCCTCTCCATCACAACGGTTGGATACAGCGACCACATCACTGCCCATGATGCACCTATCTGCCCGTCAATCTCACGCTCCATGTTTCCCTCACTCTTGAACAAGAACTCGAGATACTTGAACTCTGCAAACTGTCCCAGTGCATGCTCAAGGTCCTGGTTTGTTGGAGCCAACAGCACAACATTGTCTGCACACAGCAGCAATGAAATCCTGTAGTCTCCAAACCCGGCTCTTATTATTTCATTGTTTTAGACTTAACCTGATTTGGGCTAATTCTTGAAGCCATTATCCAATACATTTTCTCAAATTATCATTATTGACTCCCAAAAGACTTGACATTCCTACTTTTTGTATTTTATGCTGAAGTGCAGTTATGTTTTTTTGGTTATTGTTCGCAGCTTACCCTGTTTTCCCCACAGAAATGCGCCATAAATGACATATTGGCACATTTCTATTTTAGTCAAATTTGGGCTCTCCTCTCCAACAGCCCGTTAGTGAAACTTCAAAAGGTTGCACAGAAGTGCCTTGAAGAACACAGAAGAAAGCAACACAAAGATGGTGGAGAGATAGTGAAGACATGGGCAGTGCTTTTGGGCATTGCTTTGTTCTGCACTCCCTGCATGGACGCTGTGATGACTAATACATCTATACCAGGCTTTGGCATCCTGCTTTGAGTGTCTAAAAACAACCCAAAAGTATTTCAATATCCCCATGTCACATGCAATAAGCGTGAACCAAAAACCTTCATTATGATGACACCCTCTGTTCAGAGTTCTGAACTCTGAACATTGTAAAGTGCTTTGGGTGACCTTGGTCTGTAAAATGTGCTATATAAATATACATTACTTACTTACTTACTTTCTTACAACAAAATGAAGATATATTTGATATAATTTACTGTAGTTTTAGTGATACTGAAATCTATGCATGTATTCATTTGAATGGGACTTGTTTGGGGATGCATAACCGACACACAAAAAACATGGTATTGACAGAGTACAGAATATGAAGGAGAGTATTTATATTGTTTGTGTTTCAACCAGCCAGTAAAAAGAATATTGTCCTACTGTTGTGGCTGGCTCAGGGCCGGCCATAACAAATTGGGAGGCGAAACAGGGGTAAAAAGTGCAAAAAAGCATAACTATAACAAAGACAAGTATAACAGCTAACAAAAAGAATGTATGAGATATGAGTATGTAATTATCAGTAGTGTGATACAGGTGTATGAGTGCAATGAAAGCCAGTGCGTGAATGTGGTGCATAAATCAAAAGACAAACTCAAATGTACAAAGAAGGATTGGGCATAGTGGCTCCCAGCAGAGCCCACCAGCACAGGTTTAAGACAGAAAGCCAAACTGGAGAGAGTGAGCAGCTTTTAGCCACAGGCTGAAGAGCGTCTCCTGATGAGGGGTGTGGCATGGTGCAGGTGAACACCTGCACAGAGAGGGCAGGCAAATAGCACAGCACCCTCTCCTGGACAATAAGGGCATGCCTGTAACGCTACGAAAATGTTTCGTTCTGGGATCAAATTGTTTATTAGCATATAACTCACTAATTTGTTTTAATTGAAAAAAAAAAAAATCCAATAAAATATTTAGTCAAACTTTGGGGCACTACTGGCGTACACAGTGCTGGTTTAAGGAACAAATTGGGCTCCTCTGTCTTATCTATTACATGAAGAAAGCTTGGTTCTTAGCTCAGCACAGTGGGGACAGTGTCTCCAATGTCCCTAAAGTATTCATTTGTAATAGTGTTTTTCCAGTTTTAATGGGCACTGGGCTGTTGAGGATGGAGGAAGCAGGAATAATGGCTGAGCTGCCAAATGCTCCAATTAGGGGCACAATTAAAGTGCAGATTTCCTTTTTAACAAAGTGAATATAGAACATATTCACATCCTACTAGAGTTATATTTCCAATCCAAAGGGGTTATTAGTAATGAGATGTTAAAATGCCATAATGTCAATGTGCGATGTTGGTGAAGAAAACTGGAGGCAGAGCATGCAGGCACATACAGACAACTATTCAGGCTAACATTTCAAGCTGTTCTTCATCATATAAAAAGACCCAGGACTGGACAGGGATGCTCATTGAAGTGGACAAGGGCATACACACACTTGCTAGTCTACCCCAGTGATGGCTAAAGAAATGTGAATTATTAACATTATGGTTCTTCAAGAAGCTTGTCAATATTTGTTTTGTTTTTTTTCCAAATAAAAGGAATTAAGAGTTAAACCATTTCTAGGAATAGACAGGAGTGCACAGCAAGCTAAAAGTATTGACAATCAATATCTTGCCTAACGTTTCCCCCTTTATTGTTTTGCAGGTGTCCGGGCAGGATTGCCGCTGTGCCGTTGGAAGTATTGTGACTGAAGGAGAGAACAAAACATCAGAGGATCTACTGCAGAAATACAAAACGTCTGGATTCAGCGTCTTCTCCTTTCCAGAAGTTACTCATGTGGTCACTGCGACTTTTCCCCATCGAACATGTCTCTCAACTGTCCTTGGGGTCAGAAGAGTCTACCCACAACTGTCACAATACATCAAGGTATGTGGTTTGAATTATTACAAATCAAAAATCATAACAAATATAACAAATATAACATAATATGACTGGATTTGCCATATCTTTGGGATTTCGCTCACAGTTAATTTTACACATGGGATATTTGTAGAGCTAGTTATGTTTTTGTGGCTCATAATGATTTGTTTGTATTAGTTTTGATCCACTCTTGTTGAAGCCTGGGAAAGGCTTTTTGTGCAGAGGTGTGCATACTTAAGTTTGGTATCTTCCTTATTTGTATTTTGAATCATAAGCTTAAATGACTGAGTATCATTTTCATATCTCAGGTATCATCATGACTCAAACTCTCTTTGTTCACGCTTGGATTTCAGTAGTTGTGTATTTCTCAACATAAGCTATAGGTCTCTGAATAGGGTTCTGCCATAGACTGTACATAATAACGACGTAGTCTCGCCTATCTCCGCTGTTGAAACTAATGTGCCATCACTTGTGCCTTCTATGGGGCTTTTTCGGGCAGCCCCTCCCACAGGAAAATGTGAAAAAATGCATTTGCACTTTCGTTAGCCGGCACCAGCCCCTTTCATTTAAAAAGTGCCTTCCTAATTCCACCGCGGCTAAACTAGAGTGGTCCAAAAAAATACTCCCCTCAGCATTGACACGCAGATGGAACGTAGCTTTGGGCCAAAAGACAACTTTTGGACCATAAAGCCGTTTTCGAGAGGAAAGAAGACGCCATACAAAAGCATTGGATAATTCTCTTCCTGGGTCCACCCCCACTGGGTAGGAGTGGTATTGCAAGTATGTCAGCGTATGTGCTCATGGACATTTTTGAGCCAGGACTTGCCACCACTGGAACCTGAGCATATTGTCTACCATGACACTGTATCCATCAATGTCACTTTTTTTTGTTTTCTTTTAGTCAGCCCTATTCAGTTCTACATTTTCTGTTGGGATGTTGGTGTTTCTCCAGCTTTGGACTTTTCCATCTCATGGCCACTAGTGTTTTTTTTGTTGTATTTTGCTTAAAAAACCTTTTGCTGCATGCTTTTGAGCAAAAAAAACCTATGCCTATTTTTGTGTCTGCCAATTATCAATAATATTCTCTGGTGAACGCGACACAAGCGTTGAGGAGAAGAGTGATACCTTGAGCACAAAGCAGGTGATGAGCAAATAATGATTGTTAAGAGTCTGTGTCCAGTGAGTCAAAGTGCTTTCCTTCTATGTGAGTGGTTGTTAATGCCGTTTTAAGCACAATCCTTCCTGACAAAAGCACATACATCAGTGGTGCAAAATTCCAAGTAGACGATAACATTTAATGACCTGACCTGATTGACACCATTGGCTGTAAGATAGCGAGTGATATCAATTGCTGCAGTCAGGCTAACCTTAGGAGATAATCATACTAACTTCAGGAGATAATCATACTAACTTCAGGAGATAATCATGCAAACATCATACAAAAGTCATATAAAATGTGATGTGACATTTTGATATGTTTTATGTCCAACTTTTCAATAAGGACTGTAGCTCACGATGGCGAATGAGCTTTGGTTCTTTGACACTCAGGGGCTTCTGGGAAAGTGAGTCAGTGTGATAAACGGTGACTAGATTTACTATATTTATGCAGCGCTCCAAAGCAGGTGTTGGCTCCACAAGTTTCCTCCTCAGAGCTGCAGGAGAGGTGGGCTTTTGGGGCTGTCTGCTGCCTCTGCCATCTGCCTGGACCTGCTTCATTCCTGGCTCTTCTCCACTGGCACTTGGCCCCAAAGAGGTCACTGTCTGAGCCATGGAACAGACCAGCAGGCTCCCCCACCACCCGGACACACATTCAAGTCACTGTGTTGGATTTGGTGTAAAAGCGTTGTGCCGCAGTGATTTTGAGATTTATGGTCGAGTGGAGGTACACCTGTTCAAATATTAATTAACACCGAAAGCTAATTAGCCAGTCAGATGGTGGAAACCGAGGGAGGAGGCGTCTAGTTGTATATGTATGTTACAAAGTAGTTTCAGGCGAGTAAGGAAAGGCATGGCAAGGCAAGGTTTATTTTCAAAATGTTTATGAAATAACAGCTAGTGAAAGATCCCCTCACAATTATTTTAGTATTATGAAAAAGTTGATACCACCGCCACTACTACTACTACTACTACTACTACTACTACTGCTGCTACTGCTTTTAACATATTTGTGTGTTGTGCAACCGGTTATATTTTTTTTAGTTTAAGGCTGAAATGATTCATATTCAAATGTTTTTGCTTTGCTTTTTAACTCTTTTGCATGTACAGTATATGTTATTGTGTCTGTATTGCACACAAAACTAATCACAACACATACTCCTACTGAAATTAACATTAGCATTTTATTTCACACTCTCACTTCTTTAAACTATGAATCATCTCTGATAAGCGTGCAAGGATGCTGGGTTTAAAGTAAAACAAGTTCATAAATGACTTAATTATTTGATGTAACCTCCGATAGTCTCACTGAAATTCCTAATTACCGCTCAAAATAGCAGCATGCTCTACATCCCTCACAAATATTCATCCTGCACCACTTTTTTTTTTTGGTAACGGAAACCAATGCACCCGGAATCGAACCCAGGACCTTCTTGCTGTGATCTAGAAATACTCACCACTGTGCCACCATGTCACACATTGCAAAAAACCAATTTCCAACGGTTCTGACATGACTTAACTTTTTCTCAATCTGCAGATAAAAATCAAATAATTTAATAGAGTAAATAATTGGTTATCAAAATAATCGTTTTTTTTACAGCCATCTGTTTGTCCATTTCAACATTTTTAGTTATGGAATTGTGGGGATGAGAGCAGAACTGTGCAGGGTAAAAATAAACTGTCCTCAGTAGAGAAAATGCTATATTTTTGATGTTTGTCCAATCTAAGTAAAAACTAATTGCAGATTTTTATCCATACCTGAATGTAATTGGACCATAATCTGACCAATTCAATCATAATGATATAAAAACTGTAAGCTAGTTTATTTTCTCAGTTTTGCACAAGAATTCAGCTTCTCGAGAGAATGCTGTTTTCGTTTGAAGCCACAAGAGGTTTGATACTGTAGCTGTGTTTACACTTTTAAGCAAACACATTGATTTTGCATTCACAGCTGTTTCCAGTATGCGTTCGCTCAGGGTGGATACCCATTGGTGTTCTTTAGTGTTTTATACAAAGGCGGTGGAGCTCTTCTGTTTTTGAACACAGCTGTAGTTTCTCAGATTTCAGAGCATGAGGGATGTGAGGATCCCCAGTGATGTCAAGCTCTGGCATTTGAGCGGAATCAGATTGCGGGAAAAAAGCTGTTCCTGCAGCTTCATTGAACAGTCTTTGTCCCGAATTTGAAGAGTATTAATCACTTCATCATACAAGATGTCTACTTTCATTGGGCTTATTAACAACAAGAAAAAATACAATATTTTAATAATTAAATTATACAGTATATCCCTATACTATATTTGACCAAAAGTGCAAAAAAAGATCTTGTAAAGTTGTGAAAAAGGAAATGCAGTACTTCTTTGGACCATAAGTGCAACATATAAACTGCACCAGCAATGTTTTAAAATAAAGCATTTTTTCTCCACTTATAATTTTTTCTCTACTTATGTAATATAGCGACAGCTAATGGAGCAAGACAATGTTTTGATTGATTGATTTGATTTATTTCAAGCTTATAAACAGGAATCCATTATAGAATTTACAGTAAATTGTGTGTGAATTTACATACATGTGTGTGTATGTGTGTGTGTGTGTATACACAAACACATACATACACACACACATACGTACGCACATACGTACATATACGCTTCCTTTTTCACATTTATTTTAACTAGACACATGATTTAATGACGGTGTTTAAATGCACATCTATTTTGACCATAAACATGCAAACATCATGAGTAATGTTTGCATGTTCTCTCCGTGTCTGTGTAGATTTTCTCCAGTTGTCTCCCCAACCACTAAAAACATGAACGAGTGGGTGCATGGATGTTGATGGCAGGACACTTTAATGCAATATGTGTTCGGCGTCTCACTTCTGTCATCACAGTGTGTGGTGTGATCTTGGTCTATGATTTGAGGGACAAATGAAAAAACATATGTACTTACCTATTTACTAAACAATTAAATGAAGGTTTGGGATGTCAAAACAATAATTGCTTACTATAATAACTATTCGATACATTTATAACACACACGCACGCGCGCCCTAAAAAAAAAAAGAATAATTAATGCACATTTTTTATTTTAGCACGGTATTATCCTCATGTTTTAGTTCCATCTGTGAGCCCCAGGCAATCATTAAAAAAACAACAAGAAAAAAACAGATTCAGTCTCCAATTTAATTTAATTAAATTTGAGAGAAGGTTTAAATCGGTAGCTCTGATATATGCAGGTAAAGAATCTATCATCAACAACACAAAAATCAAATTGGGTTTAGGTATATAATGATCCTTTAGCTCTATATGAAGCTGTGGAAGAGCTGCGCGCATGCATGGAATCTACAGACTGGGACCTTTTCAGAGCTGCCACAGACAGCTTGGATGAATATACGGACACTGTGACGTCATACATCCACTTCTGTGAGGATAGCATCATTCCAACAAGGACCAGGGTCATCTATAACAACGACAAACCCTGGTTCACTGCTAAACTCCGGCAGCTCAGGAAAGCAAAGGAGTCTGCTTTCAGGGAGGGGGACCGCAGCGGCTACAAAGCAGCTAAATATCAGTTCAGGAAAGAACTGAAAGCAGCCAAGTCCCGGCACAGAGAACGACTACAGGAGCAGTTTGGTAACAACGATACTGCTTCTGTCTGGAGGGGCCTACGGGAGATCACCAACTACAAACCCAAAGCCCCCCCCTGTGCTGATGACCACAAGCTAGCTGACGATCTGAACTTATTTTTCAGTCGCTTTGATGCTGCTGCCCCTGACACCTCTCCCTCCCCCACCCCCCACTACTCTAACGACCCACCCATCAGCCCTGCCCCCAGCCTAACAATAGCCGCTAAAGAGATTAAACAACTCTTCCTGAGGCTGCACCCCCGCAAAGCTCCTGGCCCGGACCACGTGTCTCCGGCCACTCTGAGACACTGCGCCAGTGAGCTTACTCCTGTGTTCACGGACATTTTCAACTCCTCTCTGCAGTCCTGCCATGTCCCGGCCTGCTTCAAATCCTCCATCATTGTCCCCGTCCCGAAGAAGCCCAGGATCACAGGACTCAATGACTACAGACCTGTAGCACTTACGTCTGTCGTCATGAAGTCATTTGAACGCCTGGTTCTCTCCCATCTCAAGTCCCTCACCTCCCCCCTCCTGGACCCCCTGCAGTTCGCCTACAGAGCCAACAGATCTGTAGACGACGCCATTAACCTGGCCCTCCACCACATCCTACAGCACCTGGACTCCCCGGGGACCTACGCCAGGGTCCTGTTCGTGGACTTCAGCTCTGCCTTCAACACAATCCTGCCATCCCTGCTCCAGGACAAGCTCTCCCAGCTCAACGTGCCCGATTCCACCTGCAGGTGGATCACTGACTTCCTGACGGACAGGAAGCAGCGAGTGCGTCTGGGGAAGAATGTCTCGGACTCTCGGATTATAAATACAGGAGCCCCACAGGGCTGTGTTCTTTCTCCCCTGCTCTTCTCCCTGTACACCAACCACTGCACCTCCAGCCACGACTCCGTGAAGCTGATCAAGTTCGCGGACGACACCACCCTCATTGGACTCATCTCCAACAACGATGAGTCCGCCTACAGGAGGGAGGTGGACCGGCTGGTGTCCTGGTGCAGTGGTAACAACCTGGAGCTGAACGCCCAGAAGACAGTGGAGATGATTGTGGACTTCAGGAAGAGCACTGTCCCCCCGCCCCCACCCTCCGTGATGGACTCCCCCATCACCTCTGTGGAGTCCTTCCGTTTCCTGGGCACCACCATCACCCAGGACCTCAAGTGGGAGCCGACCATCAGCTCCCTCATCAAGAAGGCCCAGCAGAGGATGTACTTCCTGCGGCAGCTCAGGAAAGCCAAGCTGCCTGCACAGATGTTGGTGCAGTTCTACACGGCCATCATCGAGTCCATCCTCACCTCCTCCATCACCGTGTGGTTCGCTGGAGCCACAGTCAGGGACAAACAGAGACTACAGCGCATTGTGCGCTCTGCAGAGGAAGTGATCGGCCGCAGCCTTCCATCGCTGCAGGACCTGTACGTCGCCCGAGCTCGAGGCCGGGCTGGTCGTATCACAGCCGACCCCTCTCACCCTGCACATGGACTATTCCAACCACTCCCCTCAGGCAGGAGGCTGCGGTCCATCAGGACTAGAACCTCCCGCCACAAGAACAGTTTCTTCCCCTCTGCTGTTGGACTCTTGAACACTTCTTAACCTGTCCCCCCGCCCTTTATAAAGTCACTTTACTGCCCATCATACGTCACTTTACTTCACTGTACTGCTGTCACCTTACATTGTGTGCACCATGTGCACTTGTATATTGTAAATAGTAACTGTAACTCTATTTTAAATTTAAATTTATTCTTTAGAAGTGTTTTTTATTCTTATTTTTATTATCTCTTTTTGACTGTTGCACTGAGCCAAAGCAATTTCCAAGTCTGTGACCTCCCGTTACTTACGTTGGCAATAAAAATGATTCTGATTCTGATTCTGATTCTGATTCTGATATATCCGACAAAATTGCGGCCTTTGCAATAGTATCATCATGCTGCTGAGTGAATCCAAATGTATCCAAGTGCATTTCCACAGACTGCTTCACATGCTAGACACCTGACAGACTGTCTCTGGTGGTGAGCCCTTTTCAGAGCTGCCTGTCGGTTCACACGCTTCTTTCTGTCAACGCTAAATGATTTTTGTCTGTCCATAAACTTTAAACTGCTGCCCTGTGGCTCATGCTGATATTTGCGTTGTCTGACCATCGATTGGCCCAATGTTTTCACCTCCCCTCCTCTGTTTTCAATGCTGTCCTGAATGCAAATGAGGAGGCATCATGGGATTTGACAAACCATAGAATTTGCACATCACACTGTGGTTTTGGACAATAATAAGTTTGACATTTGCATAGATTTAGGGGACAGATGGGACGTTTGTTTGCTTGAGGGCACAAAAATGGTGTCAATGTCAAAACTTCAGGCTGAATGTAAATGGTTTTTTATTTATTCGCTTTTCTTTGTTCCTAGTGGCTTGATTTTGGTTAAAATAACAACGTATTCTCCAAGCATATTATTAGGAAATTAGTGGATGCTTTTTGCTATTCAATGTTGGAACAAGTGATTAGATAAAAGGACAGCAGTGAGCAGATGCATGTCTTCGGGGGAGAATTTTTTTTGCTTGCGGCTGAGTCCAATCAGAAAGGTCATAAAAGGCCACACAGAGCCACTGAGATGAGATGGGATGAATTCAAAACTCTCCAATAATTCTTTCACCTCGCTCTCTGAATGAGAATGCGTTCACACTTCCTTATTTAGTGCTGTATTATAGATCTGCTTATTTCCAGTTTATAGCAATCTGGGGTTATACAGTACGTTACACTGAGACATTTTATGTTTTATGTTTAAACTTTACAACAGGATAATCATTGTATTTTTTTTAAGTTCAGATATTAAGTAGAGTAGATTGAAATGAGTTAAAACACGGGTTTTGTGTGGTATTAAATTAGGATACACAATAAATAAATGGATGCAAGTCAATGTTCTTAAAAACCAAACAACCTTAACACAACTTTTCCTTCTGCATATGAACACAACACGCATGGTTAAGTAGAAAAACGCTTCTTTGTCCATGGATTTGCTGCTAATATTTTTAATAATTATCTCAGTTTTGATACAACTGCACAAAAATCTTGTGAAGTTATGTGTCTTATACACTGCATGCATATGTGAATATTTTATGTGGTTGTGGAAGCTGCTGCATTCATGGCAGTCATCTGTCTGTCAACAATGGCAGTGTGACCCAGAAGAATATTTAGATGTAGGCAACTCAAAGAATATGTCCATAAATGTTTTTACAACAGTGGCTTTTCATTCAGAATGTCTATACTTACTGTATAATGCCCTAAAAGTGGTTATTTAAATTAACATTTTAAATTCCTCCCTATCTATATGCAACATGTATTTTAATGAGTTTTGCAAATTAGTCTGTAGGCAACAACAGACACTCAATATTAAATGTTTTTAGTCAACAGCACTCAGTCTCATATAATGAGACTGGAGGCCATATGCTGGTGTTTATGTGTCTGCTTAACTGTCATGTTTCATATGGATCCACGTCTTGTTAACGTCAAACGTCTGTCTGCTGCTCTGCTCACATCAATCACTCTGTATCTGACCCAGAGCCCCACTCACTCCGATAACTCAGATTTATCACATGTAACTCTAATGTAAAGATGCACTCTGTAGAAACTGGTGTGATGTATGTGTCACATACATCACACCAGCCTCAAAACATGTGTGTTTTGAGGCTCAAAAGTGTGAAAAGACACTTTTTTACAGTTTTTGCTTTATGAACTCTGTGAATAAGAGGCTAGATGTTGTCCCCTCAGAGCTCAGGCCACTGGGGCTGGTTTAGTACCACGCTCCCAAAGTCTTTGATCGATCTGACAAACGGTCAGCGAGTAATGAGGGGCACAGACAGGCACTCAGATGGATATGCATTATAGAGAAATGATACACACTAAAACAAAATCATTTTGTTTTAAAACAAAAAGATAAACATTTTTTGGAGATAAAACATATATATATCGCTATTGAGAGCGGGCTTATGGCTCCACACTCGTTAATCACTTACCTGGAGGAGGGTATACTCCCACTGGTTTCCATGGAAACGGAGTTCTTTTGGCTGCAATCATCCACAGTATGGTATGGCATCCTTTTTTTATTTTTTATTACATAGAACCATGAAACTTGCAACTCCAGAAAGATCACAGCTCAAAATGGGCCACAAATTGCTAAATATTTTAACTAAATATAACAGACAGAAACAGTGCTTTTTAGTAAATAGTAACTGTAACTCTATTTTAAATTTAAATTTATTCTTTAGAAGTGTTTTTTATTCTTTATTTTTATTCTTTATTTTTATTATCCCTTTCTGACTGTTGCACTGAGCCAAAGCAATTTCCAAGTCTGTGAACTCCTGTTACTTACGTGGCAATAAAAATGATTCTTCTGATTCTGATTATACTACATTGAATATGTATATGTAGTCTGTCAAGGTTGTAGGCAAGCTTCTTTAAAAGTAGCTATTCATTACAAATCTTCTACTTCACGGCTCCCCTCTGTGGAGCTCATCGTCAAAAGTAGGAACAGACTTTGATGTAGTCGCAGCTGGGACTCTCTGGGTGATGTTAATGTCACATCTCCATATGATTGATCAGATTTTTCTAACTTTTGGTTGGACTGTCACTCTGCATCAGGAGCAGGGGTTAGTGATTACACTTCTCAAACACAGAGGTATTTTTAGACTTGGGCCAAGAGTTGTGTGCCATTCTCTGTAACTTTTGATGAAAGGATTGTGAGGGCATGGTTCCCCTGTGATCATGATTCTTACACATGACTCATTATGTTGACAGACACCACTTCAACAAACCAGCATAAACTCAACTGTACTACCGGACTTAAAATCACTGCTCAAAACTAGGGAACATTGGCTACTTTCTTTGTATATAATATTGATTTTCACATCTTATCCCTTAGTATCTAACATTTTAATTCATTCTTAAGTACCACATACAACAAACTATTATTCTATTATCTTATCCAGCAAGAGCTGTGATTGGTCCAGGAAAAAGTTTGTCAGTTAAAAGTCCTCATTACAATGTGTCCAAGAGCAGGCAGAAATGCGCTTCAGCAGGACAACGCCAATATTTCTCTTTGCGCTGCTGATTTTAACATAAATTTGCAAGTTTAAAAACTTTAGTGATCACCAGTCTTTCACAAAGTCAGATTTTGCGCTGAGAGACAAGTAGATCTGTACACCAATGTGACGGAATCATTGCTTTCTCCCAAACATATGTATCGATGTAAATATGTACGTATAAGGTTGTCACACATTTTTGTATTTAGCACAAACTAATAACTGGTCATTGGTTTTTGTGAAGCGTTGCCACAACACATGAAAAATACACTGGAAAGATGCATTGTATTTCTTAAAAGTAAATCCCAAAGTAAAAAGAAAACAAAACAGGGCCCAGTAGTGAGCCTTGGGACACTCCGCTGGAAAGGGGGACTTTTTCTGAATAAAAACAATCATGGTTAACAGAGAACCATATGACCTGAATCAAAGTACTGGGCCTTTAATCTTTGATCTTCATCAACAGAGGCTGGAGTGGATTCATATTTCTGTGACACATTTTTGGTAGGGATGCACGATGCATCGGCTGAAAATCGGAATCGGCCAATGTTTGCCTTATTAACTACAATCGGCCATCTGTAAATAAAAATGACTTTTGCCAATGGTAGACCCATGCGTAGAGATTATTATTATTATAATACTGTACATTAACTAGGACGGCCATCTGCAGGTGGACACATTGCATTTTCATCACTGACACCAGACGGGTGCAGTTCCCAGGGCTCTCCAGTCATCCACAGACACACACAGTTGGAGAGCTTTGGAGAAGTATTTTGAGGCCTCTGCACTGGTACTTCTCATTTCAGTCTGGTCACTTTGAATTTACATGATCTCGCATACTCGCACTCTCTCTTGACGCCTAAAATATTCCGCCAATTTGCCCACTCCTTTGTCGAGATAGGCATGCAAATTAAAGGAATTTGTCCTGACGTTCTCTTGAGGGATTTTCTCAACAATAATCCAAGAGGCAATTTTGAACCATTCAAGTATGAGGCAGTAAACCTAACCGAGGTGAAACATTTCTGACCTTCAACAAAAAGTAAAATATTAAGATAAAGAATAGGCATAGACTTTATTCAGCTGACTGACTTTAAAACGGGGGTTTATTGGTCAGGCCTGAGCACCGACTTGGTGATTGAGTGACACAGAGCTGCCAGTCATTACACCTTAAACCTTTTTCAACTCTTTTCTTCTGTGAGCTTAGTGAAAAACTCTAAAAGGGAAGATACTGGTAAAGTGCAGGGATTAGACACAGGGCACTGGATTAAAATTCAGCCTGAAAAGCAAAGAACAAAAGATGGAATATGCAATATAGTACTGTGCATTTCTGGTATATTCATGTGATGAAATGTCTAAGATTTGTATGGAAAGTTTATGAAACAGATTATTATAATAATAACCCTCATATTGTGTGGGTCATCATCCCTCCAACATAAACCCAACCCGTTACATTTTGCCTGGAGCTTTATGACAAAGTGTAGCAACTAGATACAGTAATTCCCCCAATACGCAATTGAAAAATGTATTTTGCCTAGAGCAAATATCTTGTAAAGAATCTTTGTAAAAATTTATATATATTGCTTCTTATTGCATTTTATTCCACAAGAAATAGGAAGTGGATGCTAATATGTTAGCACCGGGGCTCTGGAAGTTGTGGGAAGAGTTTATGAGGAACCCATTGAGGTGAATTATAAAAATTATAAAAAAGGTGTAAATGTGAGGGAAAGTCAGAAACAACTCCAGACTGTTTCAAATGTTCTTTTTCAAGATAAATCTGATGCAGAGCCTTTAGGTAAAAGTCTTAGAGTCAGATTTCTGCTGTTCAGATTACAGTCATTAAGACACAGAGGAAGTGGTCAAAGGCTTTGTCAAGGGAATTACATGGTGTCTGTTGTTCTCCAATCAGTTAGAGCAAAAGGAAAAGCCACAATAGCCACTAGTTCTGTGGTTACAACGTTCATCGTTGACACTTTCTTTTTCTTTAAGAATCAGACATGCAACAAATCAGCAGCATTTCTATCCAATATTTTGCAGCTGAGTGAGTGTGCAATACTAAATATTTATATGTGTACTTGTGTATGTGTGTGTGTGTGTGTGTGTGTGGTAGTGCGATTGAAATTGAGCTATTTTTCTTTTTTCAACATTTGGAAACATTTCTTTTCAGTTTCTGCAACTGTTTCAATTCTATCAGTAATTACTGATAATCTGGACTCTGGACAAGTTATTTGAGCTTTGCAGACTGACCTTGAACATACAATGGGCTACTACATTTTTTTTTTTACAGATGAACATAAATATTTTTCCATCGGATTCAATAAAGTTGTTTTATTTTGTGTATAAAAAGTCACCTGTATTGGCAAGATACCCAGCCCCAACTACAATATTATACAAAGCAGGTCAATGTTTCTATTTTTCTGTCCTCCAAAACCTTTATCTGTTATTGCACCAGCCTTGTGCAAAGTATAGCTCATGATCTGGAGATAAATCCTCTGAGAAAGGCAGTTGTAGTATTCATACTCAATATAGTATAAATACAATCATGATTCCCTGTGAATATGATGGATATGAGAGATTATATATTTTAACATTATCTTCTAATAGTTGTTGGACAACAATTTGTTGAATCATACACAGAGTAAAACAGGCTGCAATGACTTAACTTTAATTGGTTTTAGTTCTTATCATTGGAGAGTCAGATTAAAGCGGTAAAACATGTAATTATATTCGGAGTAATTATTATGAAGATGTGTTGGTGAAATGTGTACAAAATGAAAGTTACTTCTTTACTAATTTTCCTGGATCCAGACACCTACAAAATGTGTTTTGTACACCTACATTTGTTTTTGTCCCATTTCTGGAAATGTTGTGATAATCCGGTTATTTTGCAAAGTTGCATGAGTTGTTTTGGTCAAGATTCCATGGAAACTGATAGCTTTGTAATAGAACATTGATGGTGCAGCGGTTAGCGCTTGTCCTTCACTTCATGGCTTCCTCTGGGTGCTCCGGTTTCCCCTACTCTAAAATCATGTACAATAGTTCAGGGTGAATGAGTGTGTGTTTGTGAGTGCAACTGCGGGATAACAGACACAAACCCGGGGCTACAATCCGGAGAGGTGTTGATTAACATGCGTGACCCAACCAAATAAACAACAAATAAGTAATACTGTCCATCATTATAAAACTGACATTATTTAATAATGAAGGGCATTCACCACTAAAAGGATTTGTTTTTGTTCAATTGTTATGATTGCACACGCTCTCGTGACTTTAATGTTCATTAGGTCACAGTTTACAAAGAATAAGCAGGTTTCTTTTTCCCTTGAGCCTCATTTAGCTCTCTAAGCCACATTAAGGATCTTCTTTTTAATAATGTATCCTTACCTCAAACCTCTTATTGGCTTTCTCTCTAGCACCTGACTATCCCACACCAACGAGAGTATTTGTTTTTGTGTGTATCTGCGTGTCCATCTTCTTTACTGACGAGATGACACGTTAGGCTCCACACACACACTGCTCTTGGCCCCTCCCATGCAGACTGGATAGATTTGGATTCCTCAAACATTTCTGCACACAGACAGTGATTCGGATCCCTGCCAAAGTTTAATCACGTGTTGATTGTGCTGCCACAGATGTTCCCTGAAAAAACTCCATATCCCCCATAAGTTTTGAGTTTGGTTACCAACTAACTAACTGACAATCAAATTATGGTGAACACAATAGCTCTCTACGCTAGTGGAAAGCGGAGGTAATAATCAGTATAGTCCTAGTGTGAACTAAGACGAAGAATTGTGCAGATTTGACAATGCATTGGTTGCTTTGTTACTGGTTTTCGGTTAAGCGCTTTTCCTTGTCACTATAGACACAAGTAAAGAGTGGCTATTATTAGACACACACACCGTGTATATTTGCAGATTATGTAGAAAGAAACAGAACAATGGCATGAATCAGTGTTGCCCTTTTCCTGCTGACAGCAGTCTTCACTGAGGCGTGATTGAAATGGTTTGCATCAATTTCAGCACTAACTTCAGAATCACACTTTTCACAGCACAGGAAAAAAAAAACATGTTATTCTCTTGTCTGTCCCCAAAGGCAGCAGGAAAGCACCATCACCATCATCTCTTCAAAATCCCTTTGTTGGAAACTGCAGTTGGTACAATGGCCCCTGGGATTTGAAGTCCACAGAATTTCAGACAATGGGGAACTAAACTTTCCAAGAAGACCCCGCTGTAGGGGGACCAATCACATTGCGAGTTGCCATGTGCTAATAACGAACTTGGGTGATGTTGAAAAGTCCGTTGTTTAGTGCAAGACATGAATCTCCTCAAATGTCACCTCAGTCTGTCCCCAGATCTCTCACTAAAGGTCAGTATTTGCACTTTGCAGTCTGACAATTTCAGCACTAAACTCTCTTCTGCTATTTTCCTGCCGTTCAATAATTGGGTACAAAATACAAAACGCGAAAATAGAGCTAACCAAAATCTCTTATATGCTGAAGCTGCAAGAGTGAAAAAGATTTGTTGGCTCATTGCAAGACTGCAGTGTGAAAATCTCCACTTTAATTTAGCTGGAGTAGCATCCTGTTACCGGATCGTATTCACATTTCCTCATAGAGACCATAAACGACGATTTGTGATTAAATAATATTCCGGTGCGGTCTCTGCATGTAATGATTGAAGAATTTAATAGAAGAAAAATGTAGGAAGTCTTAAACCTAGACACCAGCACCTGTGTGGAGGCTTTAAAGCTGCATAACTTAACTTTCAAACCACAAAGAATGTAACAATGTGATAAAATAGACTCTAATAGCCTATTATAAATATGTTGTACTGTGTAATCTGTGTTTTTATAATGATCTATGTAAATATGATGTAATTTTATGTCTTAGGGACCAGGCCGGCAAATTAGCTGTTAGCTATACGGCCTATGAACATGGCATCAGTTCCCTCTAACAACGCTTTTTGTTCTGTCCCTATCAAATAAACATATAATAAATAAATACATAAATAATAAACATGTATGCTCACTAAATCAGTTCTCTGCCCAAAGCGTCACATAAGCACTCACTAGGATCTTTCTTACAAGTATTGTTACAGATAAACGAGAAAGAACCCAAAAGCAGAACTGCAAAAATAATATCATTTAATAATAAATGCCACACAAAAAATATATCCATGAGTGAAAACCAGAGACAAAACATGGGAACAAAACAACAATCGACCGACAACAAGAGGACAAGAGAAGAGGGTCTAAATAACACATCAGGGCGGGGCAAACAATCAACAGGACGGACGTAAAGGAAGTAAAACTCACAAAAGCACAAATTATATCAAAATTAACCCAGATAAATTAACAGAAAGTCCACATAATAATCAAAATTAATAATAACGAGTGTTTTGACTTAATTTATATTTACAATTCTTCATTTATGTTAACAATTCTTCATATAGCAAAGGAAGGTTTCTCACCCATCATCTGTACTTGTTAGCAAGTTTTCCCGACGTTTCGTCCTCAATCCAAAGGACTTCTTCAGGGAATGAATTCTCAGACCGCACGTTGGAGATTTATAACCTATGGGTGGAAATAAAATCTCCAACGCGCGGTCTGAGAATTCATTCCCTGAAGAAGTCCTTTGGATTGAGGACGAAACGTCGGGAAAACTTGCTAAGAAGTACAGATGATGGGTGAGAAACCTTCCTTTGCTTTGACTAATCCCTGTACGACTGAGGGCTTACACAAACTAATTCTTCATATATGTTAACAATTCTTCATATGTTAACAATTCTTCATGTATGTTAACAATTCCCAGAGCCCATCTCAGAATAGTCCAAAAACCTTCTGTGCTTCTGCTTGTGAAACTGCAGAGGATGACTGAGTAACGCGCTGTAAATAAACGCTACTATTTCGGTGCTAGCGTGGCTCATTCATGACTTCCCCATTGAAATGTCATAGTCACATCAGAAGCTAAGTGTATATGTGTGTCTTCTGATGTTATTGTCGGGCTCTAAAAATAAAGTCTTTATTTATTTATCATTCTGAGCCACATGTATGTTTTTGCACGAGGGACGGGGAGATGTTGTTGCTCGAGCAAAACCTGGAAAGAGGAAGCACATCCTCTGCGTGTTTCTTTTCAAGCCTTCAAACAGATCCTCTGTGAGAATAGTCTGTGAAAGCTCAAGTACTTTAGAAACAGAAAAAAATAAATTAAAAAAATCTAAACAAGTTTTCACATGCAGGTATATTTGGCCTGGATCACATCTTTAGAAGGTAAGTAAGTAGTAAGTAAAAGTTATTTAGCGCCTTTCAGACCAGAGTCTCAGAACCGTTGACAATGTTTTGTTTTTTGGGGAATTTTGTCTCTCTCCACACAGAGCGACTGGAGCGGGGTTGCCATATATTGTTATTGTTATGTTTTTAGTGGTAGGGGAAACCGGAGCATACAGAGGAAAAAAAGAAAGGACCTTACTCAGCCAATCATCTCTTAGTATAAATGATAATATATTTTATAAACATATTGTTTTATAAACATATTGTTTTATAAACATATTGTTTTATAAACATATTGTTTTATAAACATATTGTGGGGCAACAGTGGCTCAGTTGGTAGAGCACTGACCTTTGGGCCTGAAGGTTGTGGGTTTGAGCCCACCACAAGACCTGCTTCACACCTTCCACTGATATTGCTTTGTCTTTGGGCAAGACACTTAACCCTACTTTGCCTGAAGCCCCCGCTGAAAGATCTCAGCTGCCACCTCCTTCCCAGAAATGGATTAAGGGGGAGAAAATGGATGGATGGATGTTTTATAAAGACAGCATGTTCTTCACAAAATGCATTCACTCTTCACGTCTGCATTCACAATTCACTCTTTCCGTCTGGACAAAACTAAATGTAAAAAAACAAACAAGTTAGGCACCCTAACTTTAAGGTTTTCCAGTTCATCTAATACATTTGTTGCTGCTGCAAACTTCAACAGACCAGAACTACAAATGTTAGATACATTTGTATGATTTATTTCTATGTTTTTATATCACTTCAGAATCTTTGAAAATATGTCCACAGAGAGGACATAACGGTAACCAATACATTCACGTTTTATTCGGTTGCCTTTGAGGGACATATCTTAGAGTCCCAGAGTTTACTGAAGGAAAATCTGGAGAAATTCCACAGAGTGACCTAGTGCTCTCTGTTGCCCCGCAGTCCCCCTGGGCCCTGACCTGCTGCGGGAGGACAGAGTGAAATCAAACAAAAATCAATAACTACTCTGTCCTCCTTTTGAGCCAATTTACGGATTCTTAAACCCCTTGGAGTTTGTCTCAGCACAAGCCGTCCATCTCATTATGTCACTGGTCTGTCCTGTACGCACTGTGCTGGAGGCTGGAGCAGCTTTTTGAGCAAACTAAAACTAGCGGTGCAGATCCTCTAATATCCTGAGACGTGAATGTTGTTTTGATGAGATGTGCAACCCTCCTGTGGACTCTGCTCCTGTCTTTTCACACTTGTTGGCTACACCATTTGATAAGGACATATTGTACGGTGATGTGACGTATCATACTTTCATCAAATAAAAGACAAATGATAGAATTATTATAGAGTCATTGTTTCGGGTGAGGAGAAACAGCCTTACCCCTTCAGTCTGTATAGTCACATTTTGAATTTATAATTGTTTTTTTTGTTGACGGCTATTGACCGAAGAAAGTAATGAACTGTAACAAAAAAGAAAAAAAAGTTAATGCCATTTCACAGTTTGTCACCATGGATCTATTATAATAACTGGATAGGGCATTACAGCTTGGAGCTGAAGGACCCATGTGCTCGGGGGATTCTTGCAGTACTGCAGACTAAACGGGACTAAATTCTCGTGGGCAACCCAGATAATTTCCCCATAGAACTCAATGTAAACTAAAACAGCTCGACCTCATTATACAAACCTGGGGATTTTAGTGTCCCTTGCCATCCTGAACTTTTTTCTTCTTAAATCCTTCGGTTTTCTTTAAATCCACACTTTCCTGCCACAAACTCTGCTCGTTTTGCACCCGCTCTAACTCCCGCTCTAGCTCCGCTTTGATCAGCAGCTCTGATTGGTCAGAGCTCGGCCGAGCCCCTCTGTGCACGTGCATGAAAGCCACACACGCGTATCTGGCGCAAAGCATCATGGGAGCTCATCCACTGCGCAGAACCGGGAGGACCAGACGATGCCCAAATATACAGTAGGCGAGTCCCGCTAATATGTTGGCGACCATGCTAACACATGCACCACTGAGCACAAACCATTCATTTGAATACGGCGCCATCTTGGATCGCCGGGGCTTGTTTGTCACCAGAAACAGAAAGAGGAAACAAAATTAATGAATTTTGTTTCTTGATTGAGTATTTATACCTATTAGGATACACTGTAAATATAAAATTAAATAAATGATTGCGGTAAAGAAAAAGTTTTCTTAAAGTACATTATTTTCAGATTTTTTTTGCCAATTTACACTTTTACTACTTTCCTTGAACTCCTTTAGAAGTGAACACTGAATCAGTCATGGGCAATATCTCATTTTAAGAACAGCGCACCGCTAGCAGAATTCTACTCATTGAATATTAATCATGGAATTCATTTGCATTTAAATTTCTTATTTTGTCCGTCTGACCGTCAACTTGGATTTGAAAAAGATCCTTTCACCTATACTGAATAGTTTAAAGTCGTAGTAATAACATATTTAATGAGGCCGCTGTATTTTTATACATATTTGCATCAACAATTAGCTGAGAGTTGTTTTGTTTAGTTTCTTCATGGTCTTAAAAATCACAACCTTATTTCTTCTCAGTATCAACATTGTCAAGTTTCAGAATTGTACAAGACAAGTTTTAGCAAAAAATTTAGCTTTTCTTCTAAACGAAACGAGAAGAAAAACCACAAAATAGGGAATATGATGCTGCCAACTAAAACAGGACAAGTTATGCCAATACAACTCTATGAAAAAGAAGATTGTTTATGATTTTGTTAAAAAAGGAAATGTCCAAATGTTTTCCCAGATCATAATTTGGTAGTGATTAGCTCCACCAACCTGCTATATAATTTGTATTTCTTAAAGTCCTTTATACTGGCCAACATCATGCAAAAGTTTTCTGGTGATATTGTCAACACTAGACCATGGTTGGCATGTACTGTCAAAGAAGATGTGGGTCTTTGTGACAGTTTTTGCTCTAAACTAAGACAAAAAGTGTGGCTTTTGACACATAGCATATTTACTTGGGACGATTTTCCTAATGCAGTGATGTCACATGAATGGAACCTTTTTCATTGTAAATAATTATATCTTTATCATTTTGTACAATAAATTACTATATTTTTAATCTTTAACATACGTATTGGATCACATATAATCATATCTGATTTATTTTGTATTCCTGACAGACGGAGAAAAAATAAACTTTGCATTAAAATGACACGGAGTTGAGTTTTTGTGACAATAGCTGCAGCAGGTGAGACACTGGAGCTCCTGTACAAAACCATTTGCTGCACTATTCTTTTGACAGATTTTGATTTTTACTGTGACCAGAGCCTCCTGGGCAAGTTTGAGGACTGGGAATGGTGTGACGGCCACTGCTTACAATTCATCCTGTTTTGCAAAAAAATAAATACAAAATTGTCACCTGCATATCATCAGCATATTCATAAAACTGTATTTAGTTCAAATTCGACACCCATTTTGAGTTATTCGGCATTGCACATAAAATATTCATCTCCAGTCCATGTGTGAGAGCTATTGTAGTGACAACATACTTTCACTTTTGATCATTTATTGATAGACCAACCTTCAACATCAACGGTAAAATTGTGTGTAATGTCCGTGTGCATTCAGCCACATCAATACTTGCAGTGGGCTTCGACGGACTCAAACTCTCTCCAATATGAGGCCAGCTTCATTGTCATTGATAGAAGATAGATCTGGTAATAATTGATGCAGTTGTATGAGACCATAGCGCTGAGGAAGCAGCCCGAGGAGCATCGCGGCTGTCGTAATTAGGCTGGGACAGATGGCAATAAACTTTGAAGATGAAGTTGTTTCCTGCGAATCTTTTTGTATATAGATTTTTTTTCTTTCTGGCGTGTCGCACAATCCTTATATGAGTGACAATTTTGTTCTCTTACTTTTTCATGAACGTCAGCCAACTTGCAATAGGATGTAGCAGCAAGCATCTGTCAGTCTGTGCCTGTAATATTGTGAGGAGTCTCTCAGCCAGAGGAGAGCCAGGCGGAATTTGGAGTAGGTTCAGAAATGATTTATATTTGAAAAAGCAGCTGAGGCTAAAAAGATTTAAGAAGGGTGTGTGTGAAAAGAGCTAAGGTGCACGGCCGGAATACAAAGGTTGTCCCTTTATTCATTCAATTAGCTCTGATGGAGGTAATTCATTAAAGGAGCTATACCCGTTTCTGCAAGGTTTGAATGTTTAGCACCGCCCCTCAACTCACTCAAAGGCTTCTCATTTCCCCTACACTCTCATTCCACGGAGCCATCTAGTTTTATTTGCAATCTGATGCATATGCAAACATTCGAATGAGTGGAACTTCTTGTACAACAATCACGGATGAAATGGTACAAAAGCAACGCGCTGCTAACACAATATAAAACTGAAACATTACCGCTAGTTTCGCGTCCGAATGTGGTCCGAGCATAGATAGTCCGAGGCGGTCCCGCAGGTCTCTCCAATAGACAAGTCTCTCCAATAGACAAGTCTCTCCAGAGGATACGATGTAAGCTAGCTATGTTCACCCGGGCTTGATTTCTTCTTTGATAATTCTTTCGCTTTAGTTCCCTCTTCTCTTCCTCAGTGTTGCATCGTTCGGGCTGTGTTGCTGTGTCTGCAGTTACAACCAGAGCAGGTGTTTATAGGCACTTTCTGTTCTTGTTTACCACTGCTGTAGAAGCGAGAGGACCTGATAGAAGAGTAGAGAGTGCCTCGTTCTGTGAGTGGAGGAGAGCGGGCGTCACGCTAAAGTCTCTACTCAGCACTTTTATACGCCCTGAATTCATACACAAACTGAAATAATGAGCTCAAATTTTCAATTAAATTACGGATTATAATACAACTTGTATGTAGTTTAAGCATTTTTATGAACTCATAAATAAATAAAAATCGGGTATAGCATCTTTAACTGCAGAGAAGCCAAGTCACAGATGTTTTTTTTATTCATTACATATTAGCACATTAAAGAAACTGCATTTGAATTTAAATCGTATTTCCGGATAGTTTTGTTTTCTGAAGTGTATCTGGGGCAGAGTTTAGTAGAGCATTGGCCTTTGAGCCTGAAGGTTGTAGGTTTGAGCCCACCGCGAGACCGACTCCACTGATGGCTGCTGGTGTTGTGTCCTTGGGCAAGATTCTTAACCCACTTTGCCTATAATGTTTGCTGCATCAAAATCTGTCAAAAGAATAGTGCAGCAAATGCTTTTGTACAGGAGCTCCAGAGTCTCACCTGCTGCAGCTAATGTGAATGAATGAACGAATTAAATGTTTTTATTTCGAGTTCAATATACATAACTGAGATTTACAATACACATTTATTTTAAATAACTAAGTATCAACTCGAAAAAGGAGTGATTTATAGTCTCTCTCTCTCTATCTATACATATATATCAAAAATACACATATATACACTATACATACAATGTCACAAAAATCAACTCCATTTCATTTTAATGCAAAGCTTATTTTTTCTCAGTTTGTCAATGATACAAAATAAATCAGATACGATTATTTGTGATCCAATATGTGCGCAAACATGTTAAAGGTTAAAAATATAGTAATTTATTGTTCATAATTATATAGATTTAATTATGAACAATTACAAAAGGTTCCATTCATGTGACATCACTGCATTAGGAAAATCATCAATCTGAAACTTCTCCACTGAGGGCGGATAAAGGACCTTCTTCTTCTAATGTTGTTATTTTATGGAATATTCTGCCTCATAAAAGGATGCCAACACTGAAGTGAACAACCATCAGACACATCTGAGAATCAAGGGTTTCAAAAACAAAGGACCATCAAACCTGGGACATTCAAAGTCTGAGGAAAGTTTTATTTTCTGGTCCTAATGGTTTCCAACATTACTGGTGTCGAGCAGATCCCACCTCAGATGGTTTCTATGCGCCCAGTGGAGGGAGCAGCGTAAAGATCAGTGTTTAGGTTCCATCTGCTCATCCCTTTGGTGATATCTATATTTCTTCTCATTGATACATGTTTTGCCAAGTATAATTATGCATTCTAGACCATGAGACCACAAAAACGTATTTTTATATTGTTTAATGGCCAAAAATAATGCATCATATTTATTTGTAATCTTTTTTTCAATAAATAACTTGCATGTTTTTTTGTTTTTGGCCTCTATCCCAAGTCTTCTTTAAGTTCTTGTTCTCCTTGTTCAGATCCAACTATGCTAGAATATGATTGTTTCCCGTTTTTTCAAGTGGACTTCATGTATTCATATTTGTATTAATTTTACCACCCAGTTTATGACTGCTCCAATTTCAAGTTGAGTCAAAGGCCATGATTATGCACAGGAGACCTTCCCTCATTACTTGACTCCTTCACTTACAAAGATGGTAACAATTCAACAGTGCTGTATATTGCACTTCAGTACTTGTCCATTTTACTAAGCTGTTAATACACCCGGATTTTACGCCTGTAGTTACTAATGTTGTAATAAATGTCACCGTCTCCAGTCCATCATATATGGAAAGTCAACTTAATGACACCAATCAGACCTAAATCTGACTAAACCTCGGGCACAATGTGATGATAATGGAGTAATAGAGAATATTGTGAAGTGTCTCGACATTTCGCATACGCAGAAGTGTGAAAGCCCGGAGTTAGGTAGTGCATGAGTGGAATATGAAAAGGCCTCGTATGAAAGGTTAATGAGGGAGAGGAGTGGTCTTTGTCATGTGACAGTGCCAGGTCTGAAGAGCCTCAAGGAGCCGTCAAAGTATCAGTGATATGTGGCGACAAAGTTCATAAAGAAGGCAAAAAACACAACAAAAACTATAGAATGCACGCAAATAATGAAAAAATGAATTGAGTGACACAGAGAAGAAGAAAATGGAACTTTGGAATGTGAATATGCAAGCTGCAGCGTTTTCCTGTCTTACTGTATGTGTTGGGAATTTTGCCTTTAATTTTTCACTCGGGTACAATGTAAAGATATACTTGCATTTCCTGCACTTAATAGATAAATACTCAACAGAAAATACGAAAGAAAGACATTTGTGCAATGCTAGGTTGCTTTGGCATTACAGCTGACTCAACTCCCTATCTGTGATCATGATAGCAGGTGTATACAAGTGAATACCACAATGGTCAGCGCTAGATCATATACGGAATCAGGACGAAACCGGAAGTATTAATCCTACTTTCCAATTAGTTTTAGACTAATAAGTCCTTAACTGGTGACTGGTTAAGTTTTAGGTGTCTGAGTAAGATGGTTAGGTTAGGGTTAAGGGTGGGTTGGGGTTATTTTATGGGAATGGCTAAGGTAGTTTGTTATACTTACTTCTGCTTCCGTCCCGATTCCGTATGATCTAGTGCTGACCATACCACAATAGCATGCTTCTAAAAAGGTTTCCAAAAGTTCATTACAATAGGAAAACGCATTTTTGGAAAGACCTGTAACATTCAAGCGAAGAAGTGATATAATCTAATGCAGGGAAATTAGCTCTACTATTTCAACATACCCAGAGCAGTTCCCGGAGGCCAGCAGATAACAATACTAGCAATTCGAAGTGGCGCTAACATCATAGGTGGATAGCAGCAGGGATGGGGGGTGCCAAAAGAACCACTGCACCTTACATCATGTCCCTGATATGAACTTAATGTTACACAAATCCTTTCTTTTCACAAATCTCCATGTGCTGCTGTTTGTCTGGCAGCGTGGCGTCAACTGTAGACTGTGCTATTATCATTTAGCGATATGATCAAGATGTATCCGAACCCAAAACAGGAACATTTTCAACTTTCAATGAAACTTTTAAACAAGTTACGTTGAAAGCAAAGAATACTTATAATATTGTATCTAACAATTATATGGAATTGTATTAAATAATTCTGGCAAAAAAGTGGCATAAACTTTTCCAAACTTTTTTACTACTGTTTTGTGATTTTGGTTTTCCACAGGATGTTTCTTTACGATAGTCCGGTGTTGTGACTTGCCCTTTAAACCCTCTGCAATTTTCTATTCCTGGAGAGTTCACACAAATCTACACACCATTTTTCTTATGATTGAAAAGGGCACTTTGAGATTATAAACGTGTCCGATCTTGTCCTGCTCATACTTGCAGAGATATTGTCAACAGGCTTCAATTATCACAGGGAAACATTCTCATTGCACCGTTGTAGATTTCATTTAGGGTTTAATTAGTTGTTAAATTGTCTATACAAAGAGGAATCAGCTGACTGCATAAAGTGTAATTGGAAAGCCCTGCTTATTATTGGTGACAGGCTACTCAATAATGAAAAAAGAAATGGCATAACAATATCTGAATTGTCTGTGTTTTCTACAGAATGTATGTTCCTCATAGATGGCTACTTTTACTGTATATGTCTGCATGACCTTGAACCAAATACAAATGATACTTTTAAAGTAATCTATATTCAGTTTTATAATGATAACATTATCATTACTGATTGTTTTGTCGACCCAATGTTATTTGCAGTTGGAATTGTCCCCCCTGGACTGCTACCTTAACGTGGTGGGGGAGTTTGAGTACTCAGATGATCCTGGGAGCTATGCTGTCTGGGGCTTCATGCCCCTGGTAGGGCCTCCCATGGCAGACAGGTCTCAGGTGACGAGTCAGACGAAGCGCAGTCCAAAAACCACCATGGATCGCACTATAATGAGAGCAGTGACGTCGCCCGGCATGGCGCAGCCGGGGCCCCACCCTGGAGCCAGGCCTGGGGTCGGGGCTCGTATGCGAGCGCCTGGTGACCGGGCCTTAGCCCACGGGGCCCGGCCGGGCTCAGCCCGAAGGGATGACGTGGGCAGTCCCTCCTGTGGGCCCACCACCTGCAGAGGGGTCCGTGGTGGCGCGGTGCTGAGAGGACTGGGCGGCAGTCGAAGGCGGAGACCTCGGCGACCCAGTCCGCACACACAACATCTGGCTCTTGGGACGTGGAACGTCACCTCACTGGGGGGGAAGGAGCCCGAGCTCGTGGGGGAAGTTGAGCGATACCGACTAGAGATAGTCGGCCTCACCTCCACACACAGCTTGGGCTCTGGAACCCAACTCCTTGAGAGGGGTTGGACGCTCCACTTTTCTGGAGTTTCCCGCGGGGAGAGGCGGCGAGCTGGGGTGGCCATTCTCATTGCCCCCCATCTCAGCGGCCATGTGTTGGAGTTCTCCCCGTTGAATGAGAGGGTCGCGTCCCTCCGCCTCCGGGTGGGGGACAAGTCTCTCATTGTTGTGACGGCCTACGGGCCTAACAGCAGTGCAGAGTACCCGGCCTTCTTGGAGTCCTTGGGAGGGGTACTGGACGGTGCACCGCCCGGGGACTCCGTTATTCTCCTGGGGGACTTCAACGCCCATGTGGGAGTCGCCAGTGACACTTGGAGAGGGGTGATCGGAAAGAACGGCCCCCCTGATCTGAACCCGAGCGGTGTTCAGTTGTTGGACTTCTGTGCCAGTCACAGTTTGTCCATCACGAACACCATGTTCGAGCACAAGGGTGTCCACCAGTGCACGTGGCACCAGGACACCCTAGGCCGGAGGTCGATGATCGACTTTGTTGTCGTATCATCTGACCTTCGACCGCGTGTCTCGGACACTCGGGTAAAGAGAGGGGCGGAGCTGTCACCCGATCATCACCTGGTCGTGAGTTGGATCCGCTGGCAGGGGAAGAAGCCGGTCAGACCTGGCAGACCCAAGCGTATAGTGAGGGTCTGCTGGGAACGTCTCGCTGAGCCCCCTGTCAGACGGACTTTCAACTCGCACCTCCGGGAGAGTTTCTCCCAGGTCCCGGCGGAGGAGGGGGGACATGGAGTCCGAGTGGACCATGTTCTCTGCCTCAATCGCCGATGCGGCGGCTCGTAGCTGTGGTCGCAAGGTCTCTGGTGCTGGTCCCGGCGGCAACCCCCGAACCCGGTGGTGGACACCGGCAGTAAGGGATGCTGTCAGGCTGAAGAAGGAGTCCTATCGAGCCATGATGGTTCGGGGGACTCCTGAGGCAGCTGTCCAGTACCGGCAGCTGTCCAGTACCGGCAGCTGTCCAGTACCGGCAGGCCAAGCGTGCCGCGGCCCGGGCTGTTGCAGAGGCAAAAACCCGGGACTGGGAGGACTTCGGAGAGTCCATGGAGCATGACTATCGGTCGGCCTCGAAGAGATTCTGGCAAACCATCCGGCGCCTCAGGAGGGGGAAGCAGTTCTTTGCCAACACCATGTACGGTGCGGGTGGAGAGCTGCTGACCTCGACTGGGGATATTGTCGGGCGGTGGAAGGAATACTTCGAGGTTCTCCTCAATCCCCCCGTCACGTCCTCTGTTACAGAGGCAGAGGCTGAGGATGTTGGGGCGGATACATCCATCTCCCTGGCTGAGGTCACCAAGGTGGTTGGTAGCCTCCATGGTGGCAAGGCTCCGGGTGTGGATGAGATCCGCCCTGATTATCTAAAGTCTCTGGATGTTGTAGGACTGTCTTGGCTGACACGTCTCTGCAACATCGCGTGGCGATCGGGGGCAGTGCCAATGGAGTGGCAGACCGGGGTGGTGGTCCCTCTCTACAAGAAGGGGGACCGGAGGGTGTGTTCCAATTATCGTGGGATCACACTCCTCAGCCTCCCCGGTAAGGTCTACTCCAGGGTACTGGAGAGGAGGTTACGGCCGATGGTCGAATCTCGGATCCAGGAGGAGCAGTGTGGTTTTCGTCCCGGTCACGGAACACTGGACCAGGTCTATACTCTCCATCGGATACTCGAGGGTTCATGGGAGTTCGCCCAACCTGTCCACATGTGTTTTGTGGATTTGGAGAAGGCGTTTGACTGTGTTCCCCGGGGTGTCCTTTGGGGGGTTCTCCGGGAGTACGGGGTCGGGGGTCCTCTGCTGAGGGCCATCCGATCCCTGTATGACCGGAGCCAGAGCTGTGTTCGCATTGCCGGCAGTAAGTCAGACCTGTTCCCGGTGAATGTTGGCCTCCGACAGGGCTGCCCTTTGTCACCGGTTCTGTTCACTGTATTTATGGACAGAATATCTAGGCGCAGCCAGGGGTCGGAGGGGGTCCGGTTCGGAGACCACAGGATTTCATCTCTGCTGTTTGCGGACGATGTTGTCCTGTTGGCTCCAACGAACCAGGACCTGCAACATGCACTGGGGCGGTTTGCAGCCGAGTGTGAAGCGGCTGGGATGAGAATCAGCACCTCCAAATCCGAGGCCATGGTGCTCGACCGGAAAAAGGTGCCTTGCCCTCTGCAGGTGGGTGGAGAGGTCCTTTCTCAAGTGGAGGAGTTCAAGTATCTCGGGGTCTTGTTCACGAGTGAGGGAAGAATGGAGCTTGAGATTGACAGGCGGATCGGTGCAGCGTGCGCAGTGATGCGGTCGCTGTATTGGACCGTTGTGGTAAAGAGGGAGCTGAGCCGAAAGGCAAAGCTCTCAATTTACCGGTCAATCTTCGTTCCCTCCCTCACCTATGGTCATGAACTTTGGGTAATGACCGAAAGAACGAGATCGCGGATACAAGCGGCCGAAATGAGCTTCCTCCGCAGAGTGGCTGGGCGCTCCCTTAGAGATAGGGTGAGGAGCTCAGTCACACGGGAGGAGCTCGGAGTAGAGCCGCTGCTTCTCCACGTCGAGAGGAACCAGTTGAGGTGGCTCGGGCATCTGTTCCGGATGCCTCCTGGACGCCTCCCTGGGGAGGACTTCCGGGCACGTCCCACCGGGAGGAGGCCCCGCGGAAGACCTAGGACACGCTGGAGGGACTACAGTATGTCTCTCAGCTGGCCTGGGAACGCCTTGGGGTCCCCCCGGACGAGCTGGAGGAAGTGTGTGTGGATAGGGAAGTCTGGGCGTCTCTGCTTAGACTGCTGCCCCCGCGACCCGACAACGGATAAAGCGGAAGAAAATGGATGGATGGATGGATGGAATTGTCCTCTATCAGTGAATTATAGATATATTTCGGTTTTCAGGTTTCAATTAACCATACAACCAATAACACACTTTTGAATGCACTGGAAAACGGCTGCAAGAAGCTCTGAAACAGTTGTTGTTTTGTGCTTTACAATTTTTATTTTTATAAGATGTTGCTGCAGTACAGTGTTCATGGATTTACACTGGTCTAGACCAGAGCAGTGAGGATTCATGGTCCGAACTAAGCGAAACAGGCGAAAATTAACCGGAGGAATGCTAACTTTTAGAAAAATGCCAATGAAGCATGTCGCTTTTTACTTTGGACTAGAGCAGAGAAAATGGTCCAAACCAAGCGGCTTCTCCACCTTTTGACCGTCCTGCTCCACCCAGAGGCTACTCCACCTCTGCTGCTGTGACCTGAAGGGCTGTTGCTGATTATTACTATACATTATAATACAATATAGCTTTTTAGAATTATTATTATTATAATTATTATTTTTGCTGCTACTGGATACTTGAATTTCTCCTACAGGGACCAATATAGTATCTATCTATCTATCTTTCTACACTAGGATGAGCTTATGAAAGGTATTCCACCCCACCCCCACACCCCACTCCACACCCCCCTCTTCATCACTTTTTCCTCTCTCAGTGCAGTTTTTGTGCCAAACTGTCAACAACTGTGAGAGCTTCAGTTTTGGCTGTGTCTTTTGGCAGCTTCATGCATTGGAAAGGTTATGGTCAGATTATGGTCAATGTGTGTAATCAAGTGTAAAATCCAATAATACTGATCTTATATATAGATACATTTGTGGTATTGAACTAATGAAAACAGATTTATACGAGTCTTGAAAAAAATCCATGTAAACCGGTTTTCAAGTTTGTCTTGAATGTATTTGTTTGTGGAGCCTTAAACCTGACGATGCACCATGCTGTTGTGCAGGAGAGGAGGTTGTGTGCGCACCCCTTCATAGAGGTCTACAGATCCACCCAGATCCAGTTCATCGCTCCTTTGGCCCGACAGGGAGACTTCTACGTCCCCGAGGTCCGACCGCTGCCCACACACGACGAGTCCCACAGTGAATCCGATGTTTCCGGTATGTTTTTTCTACACACAAAATTGCAGGTCAAGCACATTTTCATTCAAACATTTACAGCTAATCCTTTGTCGGTGGTTTTAGTATGTTGTTTAGTTTAGTAGAGCATTGGCCTTTGAGCCTGTCGTGGGTTCGATCCCACTGCGAGACCTTTTCCACAGACTCCCACTCATGTCTGCTACCTTTGTGTCCTTGGGCAAGACACTTTTCTCCACTTTGCCTATAAAGGGCACAGAAGTAATAGTACGCTGCCTTGTAGCTCCTGTCGTAACATAATGCCAAAAACTTATTTTTTCCAAGCTGACATGAAGCTAACACAAAAAAAGCACAGAACCAGACGCAGGACAAAAGTTTTTAAGAAAAGCATATTATGTCACCTTTAAGATAGATACAGATTTTTTATAAACATGGATCAAATGATCAAATACAAGTGATACATGTAGTGAATCAAGTGTTTTTATCTTAATTTTAGCACATTTTGACTGTTTAAAAACAAGATTTGGAATAAGCAAAAATGTCTTGCTATAAAAGAAAAATCTATAACTACACTATTGCACAAATGCATAGGGTAGTTGTTTATTTTCATAGGTCAGCCTCCTACGGAACGTGTCACAACAACATGCTCGGGCAATATTCACTTCAGCGTTCACCTTGGCCTCTCTGGTGGGACCCTCGGGAGGTGGACTTCTTCCATGGTTTGTTTATGAGCCCCACTGCAAAAGCAAACTGCGATTGACACGTTACGAGGTGTTAATGAAAACCACAGACACAACAGCTTGGGACATGGGACTGGACTGCAGCTCCACGGGGGGTTTGCACTCTACGACCAACGCCATATGAGCCTGCGTTTAACCACGATTACACTTGACTTCACTTTGTCCCAGTGTTTAGAAAAAATTTCCTTGAAAAACACTGGACCAGTTTGAGTGACTGTCTTGTTGATGTAACAATAAAATGGTGTGTTGGAAATAGAGATTCATATTGTAGCTGTGCCATTATCAATGTATGATGCTAAAGTCAGGGGTTTTTGTACTCAAGTCTTGCTTCTTCATCACACTAAAGTTGGAGATTTTTGACTTAATATGCTAAAGATAGAGATTTTATACTGCTTCTTCGATGCTAGAGTTTGAGATTTGATTTGATTTTAGTATGGAGTTATTATTAATTTGTCCTGTGGTCCTCATTCCTACTGTCTGTAACTTGTGATACAACACTGAATTTTCCCCACTGAGGGAAGAATAAAGGATCACTTCATCTTAATCTTAATCTTAATCTTAATAAGGATTGCTGAGTGGAGCAGGCCGATATGGGCAGTTGGTTCCTGTCAGACAATAGAAGACTGGATAAACTTTAAAATGTCTTTAAATTACCATCTTGTATGTTTTTGTGTAGTGTGTGGGAGGTTGTGCACATGTGTTTGTGTGTCTGTGTGTGTGTGTGTGTGTGTGTGTGTGTGTGTGTGTGTGTGTGTGTGTGTGTGTGTGTGTGTGTGTGTGTGTGTGTGTGTGTGTGTGTGTGTGTGTATACCTGTAGTCTGGCATTCAGTATAAAAGGTAGCATAAAACATAGCACTGAAAGAAGAAAAGGGTGATAGTTAATTAGTAACCTACAGTTGCGCAGCGATGGCTCTGAACTATTTTTAGGGCTAGCTTGATTTACAGCAGAGAAGCAAAACCAAAACCACTTTAAACAATTGCAACAAGCAGTGGAATGTATAAGTACAGTAAGTTAGCTACATATATACTGTTATATTATATCTAATAGGGACAACACACATTATTGAACAATCATATGTACTTTGTACAATTTACGATGGAAATACCCAGATATAATATACAGTATATTTTATTATTGTTTATCAAAATTGCATGACCAATGCAGTTGGTTACTATGGAAACACGAAATGCTAATACCCTGTCATATATTAGAAATATTTCTATTTTACAATTTTTCAGCACAAACATAGTGTTCCACTTCTATTTTCCATTTCTCACACATGAATGTTCCTTAAAGTGCATTTCTCAACTGTCCTGATGGTGGACCTGCTTTGCCAAAAGTGGGCATTGGAGTCAAGCATGTGAAAAAAGTATGTATCCACCAAAATTATCCATCTTTGAAGAATGTTGTGTTTTCAAGATAAGTACGCTAATTACATACAATCACAAAAAGCAGATATAGGACCGCTTCACCAAAGAGGGGACACCACCCCAGGGCAGCTGCACCTTTAAGTATATGATAAATAAAATATAGAAGTTAATACATTCAATTTATTTATTTATTTTTCAAATTAAATAACACACAAGAGTAACTGTATTTGTATATGTTTTTTAGAAAGTACACTTTGAGCTGACCAAGTGTGAAAACAGAATAACCCCTTTCATATTGTGTTTTATTGATTTATTTATTTAATAACAACAGTGGTGAGGTGTCAGTCAAAAGCAGCTTCAATTATGTTTTTATCTCAAACGTCCAAACACTCCCCAGTGTCCTAGCATATTGAAGGAAGCCCCGTATTTGTGACAGTTGCAGCGTGTTGTGGGTCGCAGTGCAGCGTAGCCTTGACTGTGGCTCTGTCTGTGTGAATGATAATGTGACAGGTATCAGCGTCAGACGTGGGGGGGTACCGGGTACACGGGGCCGCTGTGGTCCGCTGCTTTGCTCCAGTCACAACTCTATACCGTAAATAACCATCCACCCAAAAATATAAGATTTCATTTCAGTCACGCCTTACCCAGTCTCGCTCAAAGTGTTATTCACTATGTCAAACAGAAGGGAAAAATCTTCTGGTGCTAGAAGCGAGAATTAAACCAGGGGCATATTTATAATTTGTATTTATTAATTTATTTCGAACCTGCACAATACTATATAACAGACAAATACAGTGCCTTGTGAAAATATTCGGCCCCCTTGAACCTTTCAACATTTTGCCACATTTCAGGCTTCAAACATAAAGATATAAAATTTTAATTTTTTGTCATGAATCAACAACAAGTGGGACACAATCGTGAAGTGGAACGAAATTTATTGGATAATTTAAACTTAAAAAAAAATAAAAAACTGAAAAGTGGGGCGTGCAATATTATTCGGCCCCTTTACTTTCAGTGCAGCAAACTCAGTCCAGAAGTTCGGTGAGGATCTTTGAATGATCCAATGTTGTCCTAAATGACTGATGATGATAAATAGAATGCCCCTGTGTGTAATCAAGTCTCCGTATAAATGCATCTGCTCTTTGATAGTCTCAGGGTTCTGTTTAAAGCACAGAGAGAACCATGAAGACAAAGGAACACACCAGGCAGGTCCGAGATACTGTTGTGGAGAAGTTTAAAGCCTGATTTGGATACAAAAAGATTTCCCAAGCTTTAAACATCTCAAGGAGCAATTATATTGAAATGGAAGGAGTATCAGACCACTGCAAATCTACCAAGACCCGGCCGTCCCTCCAAACTTTCATCTCAAACAAGGAGAAGACTGATCAAAGATGCAGCAACGAGGCCCATGATCACTCTGGATGAACTGCAGATAACTACAGCTGAGGTGGGAGAGTCTGTCCATAGGACAACAATCAGTCGTGCACTGCACAAATCTGGCCTTTATGGAAGAGTGGCCATTTCTCAAAGATATCCAATAAAAGTCTCTTAAATTTTGCCACAAGCCACCTGGGAGACACACCAAACATGTGGAAGAAGGTGCTCTGGTCAGATAAAACCAAAATTGAACTTTTTAGCCACAACGCAAAACGATATGTTTGGCATAAAAGCAACACAGCTCATCACCCTGAACACACCATCCCCACCTCAGCTGTAGTTATCTGCAGTTCCTCCAGAGTGATCATGGGCCTCTTGGCTGCATCTCTGATCAGTCTTCTCCTTGTTTGAGATGAAAGTTTGGAGGGACGGCCGGGTCTTGGTAGATTTGCAGTGGTCTGATACTCCTTCCATTTCAATATAATTGCTTGCACAGTGCTCCTTGAGATGTTTAAAGCTTGGGAAATCTTTTTGTATCGAAATCCGGCTTTAAACTTCTCCACAACAGTATCTCGGACCTGCCTGGTGTGTTCCTTTGTCTTCATGGTTCTCTCTGCGCTTTAAACAGAACCCTGAGACTATCAAAGAGCAGGTGCATTTATACAGAGACTTGTTTACACACAGGTGCATTCTATTTATCATCATCAGTCATTTAGGACAACATTGGATCATTCAAAGATCCTCACTGAACTTCTGGAGTGAGTTTGCTGCACTGAAAGTAAAGGGGCCGAATAATATTGCACGCCCCACTTTTCAGTTTTTTATTTGTTAAAAAACTTTAAATTATCCAACAAATTTCATTCCATTTCACGATTATGTCCCACTTGTTGTTGATTCATGACAAAAAATTAAAATTTTATATCTATATGTTTGAAGCCTGAAATGTGGCGAAATGTTGAAAGGTTCAAGGGGGCCGAATACTTTCGCAAGGCACTGTAAACTTGTACCTGGTTTAAAATTAATAATAGAATGATTATATATATATGGACGCTCAAAGAGGCTTCACATAGACTTTAAAACAGCTCTGCTTGTTTCAAGTCTCTCCATGGCCTCGCACCAAAATATATTAATGACATGTTAGTCCCATACGAACCAAGCCGGACTCTGAGGAGCACAGGGACTGGACTCCTGTTAGTGCCCAGAGTCCGAACTAAACATGGGGAGGCTGCTTTTCAGATTCATGCTGCTAAAATCTGGAACAGTCCTCCTGAAGATGTGAGACAGGCCTCCTCTCTGACAATGTTTAAAACCAGGTTAAAAACGGTGCTGTTTAGCTGTGCATACAACTGAGGGATTTTATATTTTTATCTTTCTTTTTAATGTACTGTGATTATTTATGATTTTAATGCTTTCTTATTTTGTTCAGCACTTTGAGTTGCCTTGTGTATGAATTGTGCTATATAAATAAACTTGCCTTGCCTTGCCATGTCATTATTCTTTCACTCCATACACAGCTGCCCTGGAGCACACTGAAAGAAGCGAGGCAACCAGTATGTACCATCGGCTCCTCCGACCACCACCAACCATTTACACACACTCCAGACTCAATTTAGGCAATGTGGGTGAAGTGTCTTGCCTAAGGACACAACAGCAGTTTGGCACTTTACAGCCGCAACCGCCACTCTGAGGCATCTGGTGTTCCTAGAGGTTGTTGAGGAAGTGTCTTGCCAACGACACAACAACACCGGACATCAGTGGGAGTCGGTGAAGAAAGCCCTCGTGGTGGGCTCGAACCCACGACCTTCAGGCTCAAAGGCCAATTATCTATCAACTGAGCTACTGGTGCCCTAAGATTACACTTCACATTCTAAAACATGAAAAAAGCAAATAGAGAAATTATTGTTTAAAGACACTTAAGATAAAAATAAAACACATATTCAACACATAATAAAACCTGTAAAATGTAAGTATAGTGATCTTATTTGACAGTGCAGTTCTCCAGAAGACCTCTTATAGTCGTCTTTTAATGAATGTATCCCTCCCTGTGTTTAGAGTCAGAGTTCAGGAAACGCTATTTGTAATTACAGCGTCCTCTTCAGTCCCATCTCCGTCTGTCTGTCACTGAAAAGCCTGCAGCTGCCACCACACATTACACAAGGCTCTGTTTAAACCCCACACCGCATCATTTCACTCCAGTAGTCATGTACGTTGATTACCTGACACAATCTGTGGCTGTAACACTGATGAAATGATGAAATATGCATCCATCCTTATCTTTCCAACTTTGGCGACACATCTCAGTTTTTAATTTAGCCGTCCTCTAAAAAGAGACGGAGCGGGTGCGGCGGTGTTTGAGGCATTTGGTCCCCCGTTCCTTAGATAATGTATTGTTCGTGGTAATTGGAGAAGTATTCATTCAGTGCTTATTTTTTAGTAAAGGATTAGTTTTATCTATATAAGATAAAACTATCTAAGATAAAACTACTCACAGAAAAAATTGTCAATCCTGGAAATGTTTGTCTTTATTTTATTTTGTAATTTATATATTATTTATTTATTTTATTTTATTTATTGTATTTATTTTATTGATTTTATTGATTTTATTGATTTTATTGATTTTATTTATTATATTTATTTTATTTATTTTATTTTATCGATTGTATTTATTATTTTTATTGTATTTATTTTGTTTATTGAGTTGGGACAATGCTCATTCATCAACATCAACATTGATGCTTAAGCGGTAATGTAAATACGCTGGACTTAGCATAACGGCTAAATTTCAGCCGTAGTCCCAAGGCAGGTTTCTAGGTAACACATAGACACGAGAGACTTTAAAACTAATTAAAAAAGAGAACACAGACAGACAAAATCAAAAGCAGCAGTGATTTCGCCATAATAGCTTTTAACAAACATTCCCTGCATCAATAGATTTCTTTGTCTCTGGTATGAAATCTTTGTCCTTCATTTGTGTCTCCTCTGCTTGAGTTCATTACGACTGGCTTTAACTATGGAGATATTGATTTTCTGTGCACAGTATTTGACAACTCGGCCTGACAAAAGCAAAAAGGTCAATAGATTTGAAATTCATCCTGAAAACAACACACAGAACTACAAAAACACAGCGGAGTCAAGTGCTTGAAACTTGGTCCCATCCAATTAACTGAGCTCAAGACCTTTGGATGCAGATTGGAGCAGGTTTTAATTAGCGATATTTCTGAGATTTAGTTACACTCTCAAGGTGTTGATGCTGCGTGGACTTTGGTTCATTATTATTCTGCCCAAAGTCAGAAGAGCGGAAAACGCAAATCACTTTCTTCTTTCATGTTCATAACAAAAATCCTTTTAATAAGCATCATGGGCAAAGTGCATTGGTGAAGAGGTTTGGGTTAGTTTGATTATCAAGCTCAATGCGTCATTAACTTCACACTGGCAAATGTAAGAAAAACCAAAATTGATATTCAAATTTTGTGTATTGCCCAAACTGTATATACAGTATGTATTTATACTTTATATACATGTACAAGGCAGTTTGGCTTATACATGTTTTTAAGGTTATGGCTTTCTCTTCTGCATCCAATGAGTCCTGGAGTGGAACAATTCTCACTTATAATTTGCAGTTCAAGCTATTTAATTGTTGGCCGGCTAATCAAGGCAGGAGTGTGTTTTTTTTTTTAGTTGGAACACATCTAATCTTGCAAATGATGGAATTGCCTAGTTTTAAATGTGTAGTGGGTGAGGATTTGAATGCTGTGAAGGATCCTGCTCTTGATACGCTACAGAGGCACTCCACTGCTTGGCCAATGAGACAGGAGCCATTTATTTATGGTGTATGATGAATCCAGGTCCTCGAGATTATACACATCGATTGGCCTGACATAAATCTTTCTCCAGATGTTATATTTATTTCAATAGGCTGCTTTCAGGACATTTTAAGAGTTTCTCGTTGAAGTCCCACCATGACATGCTAGGTTAAAAACTATAAGATTATGTATTCACTATTTTTCCTCCTTGGTGCTTCAATATTACTTTAATATCTAATGATAATTTCAAAGCTCAATCATTTTTTTACGGGTCTAACACATTTGTGATCATTAATAAATTACTTTGTATCAAATTGTATCCTGTATTCCTCTCATTCCCGCCCTCTTCCTCTTGCTTGCAGGTGCAGAGTCTAACAGTGAGTGCAGTCTGGGCAGCGGTGTGTCCTTGTCTGACAGCAGAGAGTCCTCAGTCCACTCCGAAGCACAGAGGAGCTCCTGCGACAGACTGAGCAGAACCACCAGATCCAGATCCAGGTCCAGGTCCAGTGTCCTCCATCTTGCACAGGAGCAGAGCCAGGATTCCCGCTCTGAGGAGGACCCTGCCCAGAAGAACCAAGAGCTGTCCCCTCCGGAGCTGTGGGGCCTGGTGGGAGAGGAGGAGTAGAAACTAAACATGTACTTACAAATGTACTTACCTCAAAGGGCTGTCGATGCGTCCAAAGAAAGGGAACACGTTGTTTATGTTAGTTTTCAATAATAAGCCTGTTAAAACTGAAACGTGCACTATGTAACATTGTGGTCGAGGGTACATCATACATCCGAAAACTAGCGTAGCAGCAAAGTAACAACAACCAACTCTACAACATGAGTAGAATATGACAGTGGCTCATATGGTTGATAATTGCTAAAATGATTAATTGTTGATGCATTTTTTTATTGTTGAAATGAGAAAAAAAACCTGTTAAATTTCAGTTGTAGTAGTTTTATGAATTCCCAGGGATAACACAATGCAGTACTTGTATCGGTATTCGGTAAGTACTCAAATTAATGTACACATGGTTTTGGAAAAAGTAGTACCGGTGCATCCCAATCTAATATATTCAATTATATGATACCCTTGTAACACCTACTCTTTTATGCCCTTATAAATATCATTTGTTTGTTAAAAAAATTGAAGTAAAAGGGATTTTAATGTTATAGCTGAAAGGCATTGAAAATTACATTGAATACGTACAATGTCTGCCTCTACAAAGATACAAAAAGGGGAGAATTTGTATTATATGTTAGTTATAGTTATTTGAAATCGTTTGGTTCTTGCTCCTAACTAAACGGCAATCATCAAAATAGGGCTTTTTACAGGCTTGATTATCTTTGCCACCATACCTCAAGTATTTCTGTTTTACAAGTGCCTGCCGAACAAAACAATATGCAATTCAATGCAAATGTATTCCCTGGTTACATTCTTATGGTCTTCAGTAATAGATGTCTCTTTAAATGTCCTCCAGTCAGAAAATATGTTATCTCTCTGACTGGATATTGCCAGACTAGAAGCAAATGTCTTTTAGTATTGATTTTAATTGTCATAGTGTTGTGATTCTTCAGTGCGTGCTTTTACAGGATAGAGTATTGCAAATATGCCCAAGTAGTTCCATTGTATAATAAACTTTATTTCCGTCCACTGGGTTTCTTTACACCTTACAAAAACAAATGTAGTTGGATATGGTGATAAGTTTCCTATTGATTTTAGATGATGCAGAGGCCATTGTGGATTAATTAGATAGAATAGTGAGTTAAGTATTATTATCTTGTTTAGCCTCTAGACCTGGGTTATGTAAGTTCTTTTTTTGGGGTTTGTAAGATAATTACTATTCTCAAACGTCTATGCCACTGGACCAAACTAAACTGTCAAGACCAATGAGCGTCTATGGAGCATCTTTTAGACTTGAACAATACCGCGCTGTCACATCTACCTATTGTGCACGTCTGTCCTCTGCACAATATTTACTTGAATCACTGATTGTACACAGTGGACCTCTAGCTTTTGTGTGCTGTAATTTGAAAAGATGTTTGATGTGCCGTTTCCTAAGGCTTGAATGTATTTCGCTGGCTCTGATTCATAAAGACCAGTTTTTACTTCACAATTTGTCCCTGCTTGTTTATTACAGGGTCCAGCGATAATAGTGCTATCTCAAGCCCGTCTTCGTGATGTTGAAAAGTAAAAAATGAAAAGCTTGAATAATTATGGCCCTCCTGTATTCAGCTCGCTGCCTCTTTTCTACAACATCATGATTCGTCTGAGGCCGGCATGACAGCTCCACTGACCATTAATATTCATTTGACAAGGTTTACACCACATCTGCAATCACAGCCACATCTCGCAGATCCATCCCCTCTGCTTTATTTTGCCTTTTGGTTGTTTGTTTGGCTAATCTTTTGTTTTATCTGTCATCTATTGTGGTGTTTTGTCTGAATAATATCAGCGTGCAAATATTCAGATGCATTGTTAAATTGGAGATTTTTGTGATCTACAACCTTTTAATTAAAAATTTTACTGTGACCTTTTTTGCATTGTGGAAATGGCAATTATTTTAACATACATTCAATACAGCAACAGAAAAGGAAATTATTTCTGTTTTCTATATATTTAGTTGACAGCAGGGACATTGCACAGTAAATGTATTGTACGGACCGGACACAGCTTTTAGCTCATTTTGAGCCCTAGTCCCTGGGCAGTGGCAAGGTGACAGCAGATAGATAGATGGATATATAGATACTTTATTGATCCCCTGTAGGAGAAATTCATGTGTCCAGCAGCAGAAGATTCATCCAGTCTGACAGCTGAAGGAACAAAGGATCTCTTGAAACGTTCCGTTCGGCAGCGTAGTGATAGGAGCCTGTTGCTTCAATTACTCCTCTGAGCGGCCATAGTGTCATGCAGAGGGTGTCTGGAGTTGAATGCCCTGCATTAGAGCCCTCATCCTTCTCTCCAGCACAGCTCCCACAGAGTCCACACTTCTCCCCGTCACAGAGACACATTTCCTGATCAGCCTGTCAAGCCAGTTCCTGTCTCTTGAGGTCAAACTGCCGCCCCAACACGTGACCCCAAAGAACACGGCACTAGCTACAACAGACTGGTAACGTATGTAAAAGATATGTGCAGTGAGTAATATGTAAAATATATGTACAGTGAGTAAAATATGTAAAAAAAGATTTACAGTGACCAAAGAAATGTTAAACAGAATAGCTTAATTAGCATCTAAATAACAGATCTAACCACATGAAGAGACAATACATACAACACAATCATTTATATCCCTATCCACACATACTTCCTCCTGCTCATCCAAGCAAGCTGAGAGACAGAGTTGCCCCAATGTGCCCAGAACACATCCCCAGGGAGGCGTCCGATACAAATGCCCAAGCTTGTGGATTGGGAAGTCAGGATGCCTCTGCCTAGACTGCTGCCCTTGCAACACAGCAACGGATGAAGTAGAAGAAAAGGATGGACGGACAGTTATCAACAATCTGCTCAATGACTGCATACCTGATTTCCTTTGAGCCATGTACTTAGACTGTGTAAGCTCCACTCACGCTCATGGCAGAGAGGAAGAATTGCTTTGCCCAAAAATCAGGTCCGTCCAAATGAGATGGTATGTTTGTGTATGCACAGAACACGGTACATTATCAAGTCTGACACCAATGACAGATGAAGCTTTTGATGCATCTGTAATTGTTGTAATGTTGCGTTTGGTTGAAGAAAGTGTGTGCAACGTGTTTCCTTATGGTTCATTTTATTGAAGATGAATTCAGAAGGGCCCACATGTGCTGTACTTGCCCTGTACAATGCCTGTATTCTTAAAAAGTGATCCGGAAGAGTGAAACCTGTACAAACAACACCGTATTCTTTGTAGATGTGTCTCTCAAAGGTCTGCACTTCTTTTATTAATGACTCATATTTCTTAGTATTTAGACAATATAGACTCTTCCACTGCAGTTTTGTTGAGGTTGGAAACGTAAAGTCACGGTCAAGATATAGTCATCAAAGTGATCAACTTAAACTTTTAGATGATTTTAGTTTTCTCCGTTTCATTAACCTATCCAAAGATGGTCTAAGAATGGTCCACGCCTAGAGCTTAATTTATATATTCCTGAGTTTATGAGGTGAATTTCCACTCATATTTGCTAATTATTTTGTTTTTCTATTCCATTCAATCCTTGGTATTCTTGGTCTATTTCAATCATGAATCCTCAGGCCTCCAAGCACACCTCTCAGCTGACATTTTAGATCAATATTCACAATTACATGTTCAGATATGATTAAAAAAAACATAGATTACATCAGGGTCTCTTTCAAAGATGATTTTAAATTATTTGCAAAACCAAAAGCACGACCGCTCAAAGACCTAAAAATAGCAGAATAAACACGTTCAAATCAATATCCCAAACCTCAAAGGACCAGTTCACACTCCACCACTTCCTTCTGCATGAGCTGCTGTGGTTTAGGGAAGTTAAACTTTGGCAAAGTTCCATTTGGCACCATTTAACTCCAGTCCCATCTTTTTAAATAACCACAGTTCATTAATTTACTCCATTCTCCTGAGTTTGCGGAACAAGGACGATCTATACAGTTTGCTTTGTTTATGTTTTTAATCTAAATGCTGATTACTCCTGAATAGGTCGTTGGGTCCCGGTGGATAACTTGTAAATGAGATAAACGAGCTTCAAACATAAAGAAGCCGAGATTTCTGAAAGAGAAAAAACGTTAAGAACATTTTGAACAATTGTATGATATGTCCAAAAAGCTCATCATCACAGCTTTATTGTCCTCTACCATGCATCAGAACTGACCATAGATAATGCAGTTCATGTAGCGGAGAAACATCTGCATTCTGAAAAAATTCACAGCAGAGATGAGGTAAAACTTATGCATTAATGCCTCTGTAGAGCAGGCCAAACTCAAGCCCCGGGCCAAAGACAATATTTAGTGGCCCCTGAAAGGATTTTTGATTTTCATTACTTCGGCATGTTGTGCTTCATTTTAAAGCTTTCCCAGGAAGATGACAATACAAAGCTGCTCTAAAAATGTAACTAAATATAAGTTGAGTTTGGCCAAAGATATATGTTTTATAGTTAATTATCAGTCCTCTCCTACATCTCTTATTTATACTTGACACAGAATAATAAACAATAATATTCAAACCTATATAAAATCTTGTTGTATTTTGACAATAATATAGTGTCAAGAAAGGAAATCAAAAGGTCCATACTGGCATGGGAATCAAACTTGCAACTTTCATGCTGCAAACAGATGCACGACATATGTATTTATGTCATTATCATACGTTGACCCGATTCTTCACATTTCAGTCAATCACATTTGATTTATAGGGGGGAGACAGTAGCTCAGTTGGTAGAGCAATGGCCTTTGGGCCTGAAGGTCGTGGGTTCAAGCCCACCATAAGACCTACTTCACAACTCCCACTGATGACTGCTGTTGTTGTGTCCTTGGGCAAGACACTTAACCCCACTTTGCCTGATCAGATCAGCCTGAAAGATCTCAGCTCCTGTGGACTCACCACCTGCAGGAGGATCAGTGAGGGGCTGGTGCTCTGTGTACTGGGTGCAGCTCTGACTGCCACCCCCCTGACCCAGAAATGGATTAAGGGGAAGAAGATGGATGGACATTTGATTTATAGAGCCCTTTACAACACTCAAGGCGACCAAAGTGCTTTACAATAAAATCACATAAAATCCATCAAAACATTCATGAGAAATAAAAAAAAAATGTCCTGTTGTTTTGCTTTGAAGTAGTAGTGCTGAACATGTCTATCTGTGAAGAATTAATTTCCAATGGTAAGTAAGTAAGTAAGTAAGTAAGTTTTTATTTATATACCGCCTTTTCACTGCAGATCTGAGTCTCAAAGCGGTTTACAATTGTTAATTTTTGGGCATTTGTCTCTCACTCCACACAGAGATGGGAGCGGGGTCGCCAGTACAGGAGGCGCATGCTAGAACTATTGGACATATTTTTAGTGGTAGGGGAAACCGGAGTACCCGGAGGAAACCTACGCAGACACGGGGAGAACATGCAAACTCCACTCAGAAAGCCCCTGGTCCGACCGGGATTCGAACCCAGGATCTTCTTGCTGAGAGGCGAGAGTGCTATCCACTCAGCCACCGTGCCGCCCAATGGTGAAAGCAATAGCATCTTCAGAGACCCACAGGAAAAGCCAAACCGGTAATAAAGTTACACAGTGCACCATCTGGATATCAAACGATGAGATGATACAGATCAAACATGCATGAACCGTTCCACAATATTGAATTATGTCATTTCTTGAGTAGAATTTCTTGTTGCTGATCTAATTCCGCCAATAGCCCTGGATCTGCAGGTATTGGCCCCTGTAATCTTGCCCCGACATTAATTGGCATGTTCCCATCTAAACTGTGTACGCCACCCCCACACCGAGCTTGAACTCTGCATCGTAAACTACTATTCCCTTTGCAGCGGGGAAATCAGTCCCTTTGTTGCTGTAGGAATTATGCAACACCCATAGTGGCTCGTCAGTTTAATTGCCACTGAAGTTTAGGAGAAAGTTTTCAGAGATGAAGCCTGTAGTAATGTGTTTTGCACATTGGAGACATTTGGAGAGAAGTGGCTCCCCGACAGGCTAGCAGCACACTCCACTTAGATCTAATTTAAAGGGTTTGTTTTATGGCCCACAGATACAGGAGCAGAGCAGACGAGAGTGGAGCAAGGCTTTTGACAAATTCACAACAGAGAGTTCACTAATTATGCAACAATTACATGGCTGCTGATGTAATATAGGCCCTGCTTTGTTTGTACTGGAAGTGAAATGCTTGCATTTGGAGACTACAGTCTAATGAGAGCTAGTTAGTTTATGATATATTTATCATAACAATTATAGAGAACAGTTATAGATCAGAATATTGAAGATGCTGATAATTACGTCAAGTTTCTTTGTTGAGTCACAAATCTGTTGAAATTGTTTGAGCAGTTTGTAAAAAGTTGAACAAAATGTAAGGCAGAAATGAGCGCGCAAAAGTAAATACAAATATGTTTACTATGTTTATTAATACGCTGGATAATCTATTATGAAAATGTATATAAACAAGTATTTTCATCAATCCATTTTCTGCAGCTTTATCAATTGCTGGGTTACGGGGGCAGTTGACAAAGCAGAGACTTCCCTCTCTGCGTCTACTTCCTCCAGCTCATCCAGGGGGATCCCGAGGCGTTCCCAGACCATGTTCCTACGAATTCTACAAATGTCAATTGGCAAGTAGACGATGCACGTCTACTCACCAAGTATAGCTATTTTCAAGTATAGCTTCTCATTTTAATGAGCCTGGCAATATAGTCCAGCATGAGATTACCAAGGCTGGCATTGCATAAGAAAGACGGAAAAGGAATTAGAGGTCATGATATCGCACTGTGGGGAAATTCCAGGGTTGTATCACAGGTTACAGACAGGAACGAGGAGCGCACAAAACAAGATAAGTGAATGTCTCTTATGACATTAGTCATCCTGTTTCCCCATGGACCAATGGCTCCGTTGCATCTCTTATTATTACATTTCCTGTGTTCTGATTGTTTGAATTTATTGAATAATACTACTACTACTCTATGCTTGAAAAATAAAATATTTATCTTGCCACGTTACTGCCAAGTGTAAAATGGGGTTAGATTAATATATAAGTACAAAAATCACACAGAGCAGGACTTTGCTGCTGAAGCTGACAGAACATTCTGGCAGATAAGTACATTTTTTATTCTACAAAACACGGAAGACTTGTGGAATTCATCAACTGTAGGTATGTCTGGACCACCAGCTGAATCTGCAACTGTTCTATGAAGACACATAAAGGAAAACACGGGTGAACTGGAAGGGTAAACTTTGAGAGTGCATCATGTTCTATGAACCAGTTTACCTCTGTCACCTCTGGTGTTTTGAATGCTCGGGACACCATCATTCCTTTGAAGGTTAAAATAGTGAAAAATAAGCAGACTAAACTTGGTCAGGGCACAGAAGAGAAAGTGCCGAGGGGCCGGGTGTGAGTGGCGTAAGTCCAACCTCCAGGCTGATCACAACTGTCCTATCACATCTATGCAGACAACACTCAGATCTATGTCTCACTGACTGCAGGAGAACATGGACCAGAGGTCTCGCTCCTCTACTGTATCCAACAGATCAGTGAGTGGATGCAGAACAACTTCCTTCAGCTGAACACTGACAAAAGCAAGTTTTTCTTTGGTCTCCAGAAACAAAGAGAGAGCATCATCTGTCACCTCCAGTCTCTTTCCTTAAAACCTTCAAACCTTCACCTTCTGAAGAGCACATCAGGGACAAGACTTCTGCTTTTGCCCAGAGTCAGAACTAAACAGGGGGAGGCTGCATTTCAGATTCATGCAGCTAAAATCTGGAACAATCTTCTTGAAAATGTGAGACAGGCCTCTTCTCTGACAATATTCAAATCCAGGTTAAAAGCAGTTCTGTTTAGCTGTGCATATATGAGGGATTTCCTTTTTTTTCTTTTTAATGTACTGTGATTATTTATGCCTTTTTTAATGCCTTGTGTGATTGTTTCTATTTTGTTTTGTTCAGCACTTTTGAGTTGTGTATAGCATTGTGCTATACAAATAAACTTCCCTAGCTTACCATGAATGAGGTGTGTCTTGTGTGCGGCACTGCTGAAGTCACGCACTCGGCCACGCACCTGCTCTGCAAAACGCAGGAAGGAAACACACCCCTGCAGAACAAAAACAGATGCAAGCTCTCCCAGTGACAACATGTTGGTGGACTCCAAAGTACCTACATTTTGGTCTAAAGTTATATCGAGCTGGTGTGGGCTTTTTGTGGAAGGTGTGTTTCTCTCCATCCTAATATACCCAATAGAATGTTGCACAGCATGTGAATAAAACAACCACAATAATCTGATAACAAGTGAAGTTATCGATTGGATCTGCGGAGAGGTGACCCTGTCAGTGATTATATAATATATTTTTACTGTGGATCATCAATGCATAGTCAGAAGTTACGCAATGCAACTTTAAACATTTACCAAACTTTCTCTTTGTGTGTGGACCTTGCCAATTAGATTAGAAAACACACAACTTGATCGCTGTAGTTTTAATGAGACGGCGGTAATGGGAGACAAATCCTTGGCTTGAAACGTAGCACGCATGCCATTTCATTGTGAGTTAGAAAATACACGTATAGTGGGAATAATGTCTCCAATTATAATGAGCGTGTATTAGAACGACTCAAATCTGCACAAAGGAATCCGGTGCTCCGCGGGAAATGTCAAAAAAAGAGGAGGTGTGCGGGAGAGGTGTTTGCAGACGCCTTTATTATTGCTTTCATTATTTCCAACTCCCATCATGAGGAGCGAAGAGGCGACACCACCGCTCTGCTTTTCATTACACTGAGAGAGAGAAAGGCACCGCGCACACGTGATCACCCAATACTCCATGTAGACATTCTTTGAACTTTATTTCACTCAAAGGCATCCTCACTAAACAGAGAACACCACACACATCTCATAATCGCTCGTTCCGCTCTCTCCATCTCCACACATCCACCACGCTGTGCAGGTCCGTCATTGGGGGATCTCCTTTTTACGCATCGCGGGATTTGCATATTTGGGTGAATCCAGGGGCATTAGAAGTTTTGTTTGTGCGAGACTTGACTTCAGAACCAAGGACAGATCACCGAGAGGCTGTAGTAAATATGCCCGAAGTGTGCAACATCTGGACACGGCTCGCAACGTGAAGATTCTCCCCCTCACAAAGGCGCGCATCTGGTGCACACAGGACGCGAGGACAACACGACTGAAGAGAGGGGATCAGGTGAGCTTTTCCACACCGTTTGACAGTATTATCAATAAAACAGTACATTTGTGTCACGAATCAAAGGTGGGATTCATTATACGGCTCCCATTGTCTCCAAGGAACAGCACTGGCTTACATTTACGCACGGCAAGTTCATTTACATTGCATTGAATTGTGCCAATGCACCTTCTCAATTAATTCAATTCAATTCAATGCATTCTTGGATAGCCCTAAATCACAACAATAGTTATCTCAGAAGAAAAACCGATAAGTCTAAACACAGATCAGAGAATCAAACAGTTAAAACACAAAAAAATATAGAACACATATAGGTATTGATTCATGGGGGAGTTGACCAATGTCCATGAATGTTGATAAATGTCTATAAATGTTGTAGAAGGTTGTGTCCTGGATCATCATCACAGTCCTTTTTGCTCGACCCATTAACAGTCTCACAGACCCTCCTGCATCAGCAAGGAAAAACTCTAAAACCCAGTGGGAGAAAAGTATTACGCATTGTTTATAATGTGGTCGTTTTCTCTTCAAAGTGACCATTAGTCTATTGTCACTATTGTTAAAAGCATCTTCTGATCTCTCATCGGGCAATTGGGTTGGCTGAATTTAGGAAAATACTATGATTTATAATGTTTTAATAACTAGTCTTTTATTCATTCATTCATTATCATTGCTATTGTTATTATTATTGGCACAATTTGTGGTGATAATCAATGTTCCGTAGTGATTTATGACTGAGCAATCTCAACATTTGGATGCGTAACACTGACATGAATTTGTATATTATCTTATTAGCAGCCACATATTTTTGTCTACTTTATGTATAACCGTTTAAAGACATGTATGGTTCCAATCAATCAATCAGCCCAAAAACTTCAAAACTGTTGCCAAGTTAAACTATTTTTTGTTATGTACATACTCAAAACTTATATGTGCAGGTATATTAATTCAATTCAATTAAGAATATAAAAACACTTCTGCTTGTGTGAGAGATAAGTGCCAAAATAGAATTGCACATGTGAAATATTTGCACGCTACGTTGTGTCTCGCAGCAATTTCTGTTTTTTTTCCCCGCACTCGATATAGACATTTTTTCTTATCTACAAAACTACTGTTGCAATATTATCCATGTGTCCATATGTTTTCCACCATGTAGTTCAATCCCTTAAAAGTGTGAGAATAACTAAAAAAACGATATTGTCTCAGTGAGATATTGAGTCAGTTTTTCCAATGTGGTTTTACTGCAAATGGCAAATAAATGAATCTGAATCTGAATCATGAGGTGAAGATCATAGAGCCACTGGAAACCGCTCTCTTGGGGCTTGGAGTTGGCTGCAGAAAACAGACTAATTGACTTGTTCAATTTCAGTGCTTCTGTCCAACACACGTCAATGTTCTGTTGTTGGTGTTGTTGTAATGCCAGCACTGACGATACTATAAACGTGACATCCTATTTGTTAATCAGTGAGTTCTTTTAACGCTCGGACTCCCAGAATTCTGAAACTACCAGAACTCCCATTAAAATAAATGTCATTCTGGAAAAATCCCCCCAAAACAGTTTTAGTTTAGTTTTTTTTATTTTTTCGGGTTATTTTTAATTTTTAATAAATGCTAAAACTGCTGAATACAAGTGAAATACAGCAAACAAAATACTAACTGTTGTAGGTGTGTGTTGCTATGGTAACTAGCTCTTGCTCCAAGCTGAGATTTCTCTGAGCCAGTCCAGGACCAGTCTAGGATCGAGATTTCACATTTCAACATTTCAACATTTTTACATAGATATAAACAACACATAGATATAGTAAAGGTCATAACATACATAACATCTTAAATATTTATTTTTCTATAGCACCTTTCACAGACCATGCAGAGTCACAATGCGCTTTACAATTGTTGTGGGCATTTGTGCATGTTTTTAGTGGTATAGGAATCTGGATCAGAACCAGGGAGAACATGCAAACTCCACACAGAAATGTCTGGAGGTGGAATCGAACCTAGGACCTTCTTGTTGTGATAACCGCTGCACCACCATGTCATGACATAATGCAGAGTAATTACACTTCCATAATGAAAACCCGTCAAATTGACTGCTGTAGGAGTTCTCGTGTTAATATTGTAGCTGTATGTTTTGATTTCACACAAGACATTCTCTCCCCATTTTCTGGTTTCAGATTTTGTTGTTTGCTCTAAACGGGATTTGATTCATCGGCCTGTTCTGTGAGGCGCAGATGGACGGATTAGCTGCCCCAGAGTCAAAACCAATATGACAACATGTAAATATTGGCTGTCAGAAAGTAATTAAGTCATTTCCAAGTTTATCTTAACGCCATTCAACACCATATCTATTGCAAAGTCGCACAATCGGACTCAGAACTGATTTTATTTTTATTTTTGGGTCGACTGAATTTTTTGCTTTCCACTCACAGCGTAAAAGCTTTGTCAAGAGTCTGTTCGGCAACCTCTACCGCCCTGTAACCTTGTGCCGTTCTTATTTTCTCCCATATTGCCTGTGTTACATCATTTAGCGCGCTTGGTACAACACCAGTCATTGTCGCTACAGGCCACTCTGCTGTTAGTCATCCCGTTACACACTATGGACCTATTTAGAATCAGACAAACTGCTTTGTTACTTGTGATGCACAGTCAGCTTCTAAGGAGTTTTTAAACACATATTAAAGTGCTAATCTATATTTGGTGGTTTCAATAATTTTGCATTTATGAGAAAATGTACACCTATAGTTAAAATTACACTAGAGTTCACAAGCAACAGCACACAGACTAACCCTAACCCAGTTTTTAAATCGTGGTAAATAAGTGTGTATTTCTTTATCTGGGTTTTCAAAAGCTTAGAATTACTTCATAATAAATCATTTAGCCTCATGAGCCGCATTTACTCGTTTGAACTAAACTCTGAACTGAATCTGAACTCGACTACAATGAAATCCAGTCATCGCACATCAGTGGTGTCTGTCGGCTGTATCCAAATTCATTAAAATAACTCCTTCCTTATCTCTCCGTACAATTTTCAATTTGACATCTTGGTTGATCCAGGTCTGAGCAAATGAAAGTTAACACATTTTAAACACTTATTTTACACTTATACTTTATTGCTTGATATTATTATTGTTATTTATGTTTGGAACTAGGAATAAATGACAATGGGGTTTTGTTTCTGTCCTCTACTGTTGATTAAGAATCCAAATTTTAGAACGTACTGTACCCATCTTTTTCAAAATTTTCAATAGCCTTGTTTGTTTTCCATTTGTTAAATACTATTGGATAATCTAGACTATTGGTCCTCCCAATTGTCAATCATTCTGGTGATACATGCTCGTCAGACAAGACCAGAGAGTTTCGTTCGAAAAGTGAAGAGGGTGGTTCTTTCCTAAGATTTTTGTATTTATATAAAATGTTCTGCGGGTTATACACAGTTTAGTATATTGTTACCACCAACAAACAAATTCTAAATACATTAGTAATGCAGTGGTTTATATAGCACTTTTCAGGACACTAAAAGACGCTTCACATGTCATTATTCTTTCACTCCATACATGGTGGTGATGAACTACTACTCTAGCCACAGCTGCCCTGGGGCATCCAGTATGTGCCATCGGTCCCTCCGAGCACCACCAACTATTCATAAAACACACCAGACTCATTCTTTGCAATGTGGGTGAAGTGTCCTGCCTAAGGACACAATAACAGTTTGGCACTTTACAGCCGCCCCACTGTGGCACCTGGTGATCCCAGAGGTCTCCCATCACAGTACTAGCCAGGCCCTGCCCTGCACAGCTTCATAGGTCTGATGGGATCTGGCTCCCACATGCGAATTTAGATGAAGTAGCAGACCCCCATTAGAATTTCTTACACATTGCACCTTGAAGTATATTATGCTGAAATTGGCTGTACAATTATTTTCTGTAAAACTTGAGGCTTTTAAGTGTGAATGGGATGAAGTAATACCGCTTCTTTATGAGTTAATCCTGGTCGAGATCCTCCCTGAGCATCAGCGTAATGGCTCTAAGAAAAGCATGATGTCTTTTTTCTGTTTGAACTGAGATTTCAGAGGGAATATTGTACCACAGAGCAAAGTGGCTTCATGGAACGACAGTGAGTGGCAACATTAAGATACTTCTAATGATGTGATCAAAGGCCAGTAGACGAGGCTCTGGAGCTATTCGCAAATCCTCCTATTCTGAACATGCACAAGAGGATGTTATTGGGCTAATATCTGTACATTCCCCAATTCTATTAAGAGGAGAGTTAGAAATAGGTAGGTTTGCATTTTTCATATTCTAATTTTGAGCTATCTAGTATAATCAAATGTGTAAAGCAAATTTAAAAACGTTTGTGCCTCACAAATACAGCCTCACAGTTTTGAAGACAAAATACATGAACAAGTTATCTGCTCAAACAATGTTAAAAGTCAATGATTAAAAGTCTTAAGTAAAGTTTGGAAGTACTCTCAAGATCGTGCAGCTCTAATGTGGAGTGGGAGACAGAGAATTCTCTTTATCCCTCTGCTCTTGAGGCGAGAGCGAGGCTGCTCCAGCAGCAGCTGATCTTCAGACCTCAGAGCCCTGGAAGGCCAAGGTTTATGGATCAGATCAGGACAGTGGAGCAGTGCTAATAAAACATTTACAAACAATCATCAAAACCTTAAAAATCTTTTATAAAATTATTTAGGAGCCAATGAAAAGCAGCCAGTGGTGTATATAAGCAAAGAAAGGCATGTTTTTTGTATAGCACAATTCATACACAAGGAAACTCAAAATGCTGAACAAAACAGGATAAAGACACAAGGCATTAAAATCATAAATAATCACAGTACATTAAAATGAGTGAAGATAAAATCCCACTGTCGCATGGAAAGCTAAAAAGAACAAATTTAACCTAGATATAAACATTGCCAGAGAAGAAGGCTGACTCACATTTCAGGAAGACTGTTTTAGATTTTAGCTGCATAAATTGTGAATCTGACTCCCGACGTTTAGTTCTGAGCAGTATAAGTCTGCTGCAGAGAGAAACATAGCTAATGTCTAAAAACATTTGTATTTCATATATACGTATAGGTCTCATTCAGTTGCATCCATCAGTATATTTTTTGTTCTTATAGACAGTATACATTATAATTCAGGTATGACCTGCTTGTCTAATATAACGATGCATGTTGACACCAAGTCCAATGACAAGTTCTTTCCTGTGGAACCCCTGCCCGGTTGCAGACTCTGTGCAACATTTTTGAGGCTCCTGTCTAATTGGCCGTGTTTTATGGCATCATTAATTTGGACGGTGACCCAGTCTTAGCACCGGAGAGCCCGCATCTGTTGCATCGACAGAGCAGTCCTCACCGGTCCCTTCATCACCATCACTTTCTCACCTCAGAGCTAATAATAGACAAACACCACCATCCTGAATGCATGAACCACTTTATAGAGAGTTTACACCATTAACATTCACATTAATGGCCTATTCCAAAGAGAAAATGTTCTGTTATTACTATGAATCTCACACAAACTGGCATATACCTGACATATTCTTTGTTATTATAAAATGAAGCTATTGTAATAAATTCAATCCAGATGTGTTGATTTGATGTTGAACTTTGTGCATTTTTTCATGTGGATTGGTTCAGTAATTACAAATATTAACCTCTAAACATGGGCGACAATTTTGCAATGTTACAGTTAAATATAGTTTTTAATATAGATTTCTGAGCTGCTCTCCAGCTTACACTGACATGACTAATTTTACAGATCTATCAAATGTTTCCTGGTCAGAACATGGTCTTTTTAAGTGCAGTGCACTGACCAACTTGAGCATCAATATATGGAGATGGGGCCATGGATCCATTATAATATAATAGTGCCGGATGGGGCCCTGGGCGCTGTAATACGGCGACCTCTGCTCCTGACAGAGGCTCCAGCAGCAATGAAAGATCATCAAATGCAGAGGACACATTTCCCTACGGGGACCACCGTATGTGCAGCTAACCTATATCAAGAGAGAGGTATTATTGTTATTGGAAAGGTGCTATTGCCGATATTATTTTAATACATTTTTCAAACCTACATAGTATGGATGCACCGATGCATCGGCTGAACATCGGTATCGGCCGATGTTTGTCTTGTGCCATTGAACATTGTCCATCCATCCATCCATTTTCTTCCGCTTCATCCGTTGCCGGGTCGCGGGGGCAGCAGTCTAAGCAGAGACGCCCAGACTTCCCTATCCACACACACCTCCTCCAGCTCGTCCGGGGGGACTCCAAGGCGTTCCCAGGCCAGCTGAGAGACATAGTCCCTCCAGCGTGTCCTGGGTCTTCCCCGGGGCCTCCTCCCAGTGGGACATGCCCGGAACACCTCCCCAGGGAGGCGTCCAGGAGGCATCCAGAACAGATGCCCGAGCCACCTCAACTGGTTCCTCTCGACGTGGAGTAGCAGCGGTTCTACTCCGAGCTCCTCCCGTGTGACTGAGCTCCTCACCCTATCTCTAAGGGAGCGCCCAGCCACTCTGCGGAGGAAGCTCATTTCGACCGCTTGTATCCGCGATCTTGTTCTTTCGGTCATTACCCAAAGCTCATGACCATAGGTGAGGGAGGGAACGAAGATTGACCGGTAAATTGAGAGCTTTGCCTTTCGGCTCAGCTCCCTCTTTACCACAACGCTCCGATACAGCGACCGCATCACTGCGCACGCTGCACCGATCCGCCTGTCAATCTCACGCTCCATCCTTCCCTCACTCGTGAACAAGACCCCGAGATACTTGAACTCCTCCACTTGAGGAAGGACCTCTCCACCCACCCGGAGAGGGCAAGGCACCTTTTTCCGGTCGAGCACCATGGCCTCAGATTTGGAGGTGCTGATTCTCATCCCAGCCGCTTCACACTCGGCTGCAAATGTCTTGTGCCATTGAACATTGTTAAACATTGATATCATATCGGCCCACAATTTCACAATCGGTGCAACCGTACTAGTTAGGCCAAGCTTTTGGTATATTTATTATTTGTATATCTATACTAATAATGTTCATAGTTTTCATTGGGTTTGAAAGGTACATAATATTATATGATATACTACATCCCACGGAGACAGTCGTACAGTGGCTCTGTCTTGGCTTATAATAGTTCACATCTCTTTAGTATTATTCATATTACATTGTCTCGAGCTGAATAGACTGTAATAAGTCTCCCACTGTTTGTTAATGAAAGAACTGTGGGTCATATCTTAAATCATGCTCAAGGCTTTTCTAATATTTCTTTATAATCTATATGTAAATATGTCAAATATGACTTATTTAAGATGGGCGACAGTAGCTCAGTTGGTAGAGCATTGGCCTGAAGGTCGTGGGTTCAATTCCCACCTCTACACCTTCTCCACCGACTCCCACTGATGACTGCTGTCGTTGTGTCCTTGGGCAAGACACTTAACCCTACTTTGCCCAAAAAGCCCCCACTGTAAGATCAAGGCCGCTCAGAGAGCAGCCGTCCTCCTGTGGACTCACCACCTGCAGAAGATCAGTGAGGGGCTGGTGCTATGAGACTTGGGTGGCATCTCTGATTGCCACCCCCCTGACCCAGAAATGGATTAAAGGGTAGAAAATGGATGGATGGATGGATGGATGACTTATTTAAGTCATACTTTATTAGAGAACCAAGGAAGTGCAGCCTTTAACAGGTTACAAACCAGGCTAATATAGCCTGGTTTGTAACATTGCCTTTGTGATATGTTTCCCCCTTCATTAATTTCTCCTATGGGGATCAATGAAGTATTTATTTATCTATCTATCTATCTATCTATCTATCTATCTATCTATCTATCTATCTATCTATCTATCTATCTATCTATCTATCTATCTATCTATCTATCTATCTATCTATCTATCTATCTATCTATCTATCTATCTATCTATCTATCTATCATCTATCTATCTATCTATCTATCTATTTATCTATCTATCATTATATATACTGCCATTTTGAATCTCATGTTGCCCTCTATTCAGTGCTCACTAGTTACATTTTAACTAATAATAATTGGCAAGGCAGGGTTATTTGTATAGCACAGTTCATTCCTACTGTTCTGTAACTTGTGATGCAACACTGAAATTTCCCCGCTGTGGGATGAATAAAGGATCTCTTAATCTTAATCACAGTACATTAAAAAGGAAAGATATAATCCCACAGTTTTATGCACAGCTATTTTAACCTCGATTTGTCATAGAAGAAGCCTGTTTCACATTTTCAGGAAGACTACAAGTTGGGGCAACATTATAGTATTATAGTTTAGTACTAATTAGATATATTATAGTGATTATTACCTTTGATTAGCCGAGTAATCTATTAAGTTTTTCACTTTCCAAAAAACAAGCTTAAACTATATTTGTAAATTTATGTTTTAGTATAAAAGCATTTGATAGTAAATTGATAGTTAAAACAAATAATAATTTAAATGTTACTTTTAATCTAAAATGTGAAGCGTTCCAGTACAATGCAGGCGCAGCTTCATAAATGCTCTGTGTGATGGTTTCACAAGGTATCTGTCATCAAAGACTGAAATTACCATAATTCTTTCAGCCTCGTTCTACAGTCTTGAGATTCCTTCATCGTGAAATACAAACAAAATTGTGCATAAATATCATCGACACAGCAGCCTGCAGCGGACTCACCCAGCCGAGCAGCGTGTTGTCGGACTCTGGGCCGTTGAACTGATGCGTCTCCTCCACAAACTCATACTTTTTACTTACTCCTGGTTTCTATGGCAACCGCTCCCATTCACGGATATTGTCTGTGTGTGTCATATCTGCTCAATGTTACACTTTATCTGAGAAGTACATTACATATCAGGTCAATGAAACTGAACGCACAGGGATGGAGTTAGACATGACCACTTTATAAAGATGTATTGTCCACACCTTTAGCAGTGAACAAAAACAAGACCGAGAAGTGTAAATGAGAAATCTTAATGGTTCAAACTGGCTGACCTGGGACCAAAACAACACACACATTTCTTAAGTTAGTAATGTCTTTTACTTTAAGAGTTTTGTTATGGTTTAAATCTGAATGAAACTTGTCAGGTCTGATGCAGGTTTAATGCCAGATTGGCTGAGCATTGTTGTTTACAATTTTACATTGTTGATTCGGGAATAAAACTTACCATACTTGCAATGTTTCTGACGTGTGAATATCTGTAAATATAGAACAATATAGGGGTGGGTGATATGGACAAAAGTAAATATCTCAATTTTTTTTCCCAACTCCTGATAACGATATTTACTTATATACTTATACTTTAAAATCAATCATTTTTACACAATATTATCTGTAATGTTTTGCTCCCAAGGATAGAGACAGTGTAGATCTAAATAGAAGCTTCACACTTCTTTGCAAAACATGCACAAACATGATAACATATATTAACATTAAAAATCAAATTCAAGTAACACAGAAAGAACACATCCAAAAAGGCTTGCTCAATATTTACTGAAATGTACAAATAAAGCCGTGATTGGCTTTTCAGGTACACATTAGAACAAATGGGCATCTGTGTTTCTCTAATTGTAATATGTATGTAAAAAGAAAAAGGACGATAATACAAAAAAGCATATCTTCAAATTGACTTTCATGATATTATTGTCTACGATATATTTTGCCCACCCCCAGAACAGTATGCAGTTTTTTTTCTTTTCAAAGTTGCCTGTGCTGTGTATAGGACTTGCCCTTACGCACCTGTCACAAAGTGAAATGCACAACGTTTACGCTTTTGGCATTTATTGTTTTGCAAAAATAAGCAAATGCTGTTAAAATATAATTATTAAAACATACTGAATGTCATAGATGTTAAAAAAATAGTAGCTTGATGTTATCTGACCCAAAAACAGGTCTGTTAACTTTGTTTTAGGAAATAATAGTTCTCTCATTTTTTGATGTACCTTGACAGATGGCAGTTGCAATCAAGGTTGGATAAAAGATCTGGATAAATATGTAATAACAGAAATAATCTGTGTATTGATTGCATTTACCACATATTTTTGCCAAAACTCGAGAAAGCCTTTTGTAAATTTGTATGGTCACCTTAGACGCTCTTTTGTATGCACACATGCCACCATATAAATCTGTCTCCAGTGTTTTTCCCAGCATCAATCCAAATGCCATTATGTGTCTCAACATATCAGCAGATCACATTACACAGTTAGATTTTGTCTCACTAACTTTATTTTATCTTCTGTCACTCAGGCTCTGTGAGAACATGCCCGACCTCCTCACTCCGGCTTTCTGAACCACTCGCATCCCTCTATGACGATCCCATCTTTGCAAACCAGGATGTCCAGCATGTTCAACCATCTCAATGCACTTCCAAAAGCCTCTTACTGGCCTCTCCACGTGATCCTTCTTGAGCTGCTCTTACCAGGCGTCTTGCCCAGCCTCTCCCGGTTCCCCGTCGCGGGCAAACGTGATATTGTCCTCGAAGGCGACCTGGTCATCGGTGGACTTTTCCCAGTGCACGAGAAAGGCAACGGCACACAAGATTGCGGGAAAATCAATGAGGAGAGAGGGATACAGAGACTTGAGGCCATGTTATTGGCGCTAGACGAAATCAACGCCAACGACCGTATCCTGCCTGGGGTCCGGCTGGGGGCTCACATCCTGGACACCTGCTCCAAGGACACGTACGCGCTGGAGCAGAGTCTGGATTTTGTGAGAGCGTCTCTGACCAAAGTGCACGATCCAGGATTCGTGTGTGCAGATGGGTCCAGGCCTCTGCAGAGTGAAGTGCCACTGGCCATCTCCGGAGTCATCGGGGGCTCCTACAGTGATGTGTCCATTCAGGTAATACAAATTAAGATTAAGATGAACAGATCCTTTGTACGTCCCACAGTGGAGAAATTTCAGTGTTGCATCACAAGTTATAGAACAGTAGGAATGAGGAGCACACAGCACAAGATAAGTGAACAATAGCTATACTAATTAAAATAAAACAAAATCTCTATAGCATCAAAGGACAAGAATAAAATCTCTATCTTGAACATAATAGTCATAAAGAGTTTAAAGTTTTACATTTATTAAAATAAGAGGCAAGTTTAAAGTACTGTGTATTCTAGTGCAAGCAATATGTAGTCATACAGTATGTTAGCATCTGTACAGTATGTTGCTAACATGCTTTATTCGTCCCTCAGTTTGAAAAATTCAGTAATGCATCACCATTTACAGAACAGTAGGAATGAGTACCAAATAAAAAAAAAAATCTCTAACTCTAGCATGAAGAAGAAACATAAAAATAAAAAAATATCTCTGTTTTTAGCAGAATTAGTACAAAAAACTCTACCATACTTTACCATAATAAAGAAGTCTTAAAATCTCTACCTTTGGCATAGTAAGAAGCAAGTATATTTGGTGAATCTGATGTATAATTGTCACTATGTCAGTAATATTGTGGTTTGTCATGAAAACACAGTTTGAGTATGTGTACAAAGTACGAGTCAAAACCAGATTTCTTGCTTAGTTCAACTTAACACTCGGACTCTGGGATGTGTTCTGAAACAATGAGAACTCCCAGAGCAGTCTTTAAGGCTGCTTCTTTTCAAAACAATAGAATTTTGAGAAAATCTCCTAAAGAATATTTTGTCCTTTCCCAGATTCATTAAAACAACATAATTTCCAAGGGGTTTACCTTCACAAAGCCTACTTACTCTAAAAGGGTAATGTTAACTTATTATTATTATTATTATTATTTTTTTTTTAATTTGTATCTTTTTTATTGCAGACAAACACATATACAGAAAAAAAAAATAGAAACAAAGAAAAGGACTAGTTCAGATACATTGTAGACAGAGATTACAAACAATATGTAGTTGGAGATACAGGGGGCCAAAGAAGAAACCCAGAAGGGCACATAGGAGGGGGGGGGGGGGGGGGGGACATGAAGTGGGAGATGGGGGGGAGGGGTTAATAAAAAAGGCAATACAAACAAACAGTATACAGTCATAGATATACCGAAAGTAAACACAGAAACAGCATAGAGTATTTACATGAACAAATTTACAAAATATTTACAGATTGTTTATCATCATCATAATGACACCATGATATTTCTATACTGTCTATGGTCTATACCCACACATACACACACACACCCATAAACACACACACCCCACACACACACACACACACACACACACACACATACACCCCACAGATAAGATAAGATATAAAGTCTGTCCACCTGAGTTTCACCAAGCTAAGCGGAACCCAGCCAACATCAATAATGTTGGCTGGTAATGTTAACTTCTGACAACGTGTTTCTATTAGGGTTTAATATTTTTCCCAAATCCCGGGCAAAGATGCATTTCCCGGGAATCCCGGAAATAGCTGTTTTTGTAGTTGTTGTTTTTAGCCCAAGTAATGTATGATCACTCAATATGTATAATATTAAACGTAAATCCATCAAAAGCTGCCGTTTTGTTGATGGGCTTTCTTCAGGAACTTTACTGTGCTGAGATTCTAAATGTCTGCGCAGTCCACTTGTCGACCCCCCAGAACACCTGGCAATCCGGTCACACAACATGCACTTTGCTTTTTCATTTTCAGGTCATTTAAAATGCTCCCATACAAAGTTGGCAGTAGATATCCTGCAGTAGATACTGCTGCGTAGGCTACTGAATGCAGCGTTACCGTAAGACAACAATAGACACGCACTCCAATAGGAGCGCGCTGGAATTTTTTTAAACTTTCATTTCCCGTTTCCCATCATAACATTTCCCGTGAATCGGGAAATAGTTTTGATCAGAACCCTAGTTGCCATGGTAACTAGCACTCACTCTTCTCTGGTGGAAACTTCTCTCATTTCAAAAGATAATTTCATAAATAACAATGAGATAGAGATAAAATACATGAGTAAACAGGACAAATCACAAAGTTATTAAGACCAAGAATGCACATGATTTAATATTAATAATTCATTGAATTTCATGGCACCTTTCAAGACACTAGACAATAGATTATAAACATCGCACACTATATAAAACATACAGAATAGAATACATTTAAAGAACTGCAAAGAAGAAGCCAATTTAAAAAGGGTAGGTTTTTAGATGTGATTGGAAAAGTGAGGTGAGTAATTACACTTCCAAAACGAAAAGCCCTGGGAGTTCTAGTGGTATTTTGATTTAAAGAGAAGCATGTACAAACCAGATCCTATCGAGCCACAACAAGCAGATGTGTTTAAGAGCACAGTGAAATGTATGTTTATGGACTCATAGACGACTCACTCATTCTGTTTTCAAAGAATATACAGTCCCTCTACATATGTTGAAAGCAGATAACATGACGCAAAGAGATGGGCTGCATAGATTAAATGACGTGGGTCCCCTTCACACCACACACGTCTTTTGTAGCAGAAAGGCTCACACTATAAATCATATATTCAGTAATTGTCTTACAATCATGGCAGACAGCAAATATATTCCATCCATCATATTTTGCTGTGCAGAAAATATAATCCATCCATCAATTGTTGAATGTTCAAGAATGATTACTGTATGATTAGGTTTACTGAGCGATTAACGATTAACTTTCCATCCAATAAGGCCAATCACAAAAACATTATCAGATTGTAAGGAAATAGATTACTTAAGTAAATACTGTAATCAAACTCCCGCTAAATTTGGATTCACATAATGGACCAACAACATAAATAGTGGGGACAAGGCTATGATCTGAACATGGACAACTTTTATATTTATGTAAGTTGTAGCTCATTATATCACAATAATAAAAAATATCACAAAAAATGAGCACATAATTAACACAGAGCTAAAACAAAATGTTGTTCCTGCTTCTCATTTTCAGTTTTAGTTGTCATAGTCATCTGTCTGCAGGTTCAAGTGCACTTTTCACTATGTTAGCCTAAACACCTCTCAGATTTAACCAAAGTTAATAAGATATCTGTATTACATCTTTACTGTAAGGAAAAGGCAAATTATAAAAACTTTGTGAAGCCAAGAATTTCCCCTGTTTCCAAGTAGCACAATCTTTTACCTTAAAAGCAGAAGTTTTTGACAATCTTGACAATCCATCCATAGTGGCAGGGCATAGGGACGTACTGTACTTTCTTATCAAAGAGTCAAGCCTTAAATAGAGGACAAAATGACATAAATTTGAGAAAAATATAGATCAACATCAACCATTTCCTCCGAGTACCTATAACCTTATCTTTCTTCCGTTACAAAAATAGTGACTGACATGTCTCCACTGCTTCACACCTGAAGTGAGATTCTGTCAGGAAGCCAACAGCGAGATATTTGTGAAGTGTTTGAATGTGTTTTCTGACTTAAGTACAAATGTGCTGGAAATCCACACACACACACACACACACACTGATAGGAGGTATGTCTGTGTAAGACTTCGCATCTGCACAAACAGTTCTGACCTTTTGCACCTTCAAGAGGCAGAGAATTATGTGAGCTTTGTTAATTAATTCCCAATGCCCTTGCACTATATAATTATCCGCAATGCACTGTGGGAATCATTAAGTTATTAGCGTTGAGATTGACTATGGAAAATTGATGTTGTTGGAGAGAATGTGAGCAGAATGTATTCCATCAATATTTTTGTTTTTTACACGGACGGTGGAGAATGCAGCTTAATGTGTTCCTATGTTACCACTGAACATTCAATTCTATTCAATGTATAACCCAAAATCACAACAGTAGTAGTATCTCAGAGGACTTTACACAACTCTTGAAATCACAGATCAGAGAATCTTGGTTCGAGCCCACCATGAGACCTACTTTACAACTCCCACTGATGTCTACTGTCGTTGTGTCCTTGGGCAAGTTACAACACTTAACCCAACTTTGGCTGAAGGCCCCACTGAAAGATCAAGGCTCCTGTGGTCTCACCACCTGCAGGAGGATCAGTGAGGGGCTGGTGCTCTGTGTACAGCGCCTCACTCCCCCCCGACCCAGAAATGGATTAAGGGGAAGAAAATGGACGGATGGATAGACCAGAGAATCAAACAGGAAGAGAAAAGAAAACACATTGGCCATTTATCCAAAAGGGGAAGATAACCAATGTTCATAAGTGTTGATAAATGTTGTTGAATGTTGGGTATCCTAGATTGATTGATTAAGACTGTTGCATAATTTTACATCAGGTAAACACTAAAGTCAAGGGTGCAGTGTGGAATAGTACCGGTAGCTTGCAAAGATTTCTGTTAAATCTCAGCTTCTCTCAGCCCCCAAAAAATGGGAAGAACCCCTGATATTTTTTCCCACAGATAACTACAAGGCTTTGGAAGGATCCTCTCTCGGATGCTAATAAGCGCTGGAGTTTCTGAACTTGTCGAAGCAAGTAGTCGAAGCGCATGTGAGAATTTGGTATAGCCTTACACAGTGGAGCCATGTTGTGTTCTCATCCGTCCAGATTGGCTAAAGAGCAACAGCTCTCAGAACAAGTGCGAACATCTCTGCTTTTGAATGAACCACACAGCCTATTTTCTTTCCGGCCTTTGAGTGGTTTGGATGAATGCATGCTTCAAGTGCCACTCTCCTCCACTGTCTTTGTGCTATAATGAAGCTGCCGTGAGAGCTACAGAATCCTATGGTCAGTGATTTACACAGACCCCCATTTAAAAAAGAGAGGAGAGACTTTGTGCAGAGCCTAATGAGAGGATGTGCCCGTTCCCATTTCCACTCAGAGGTATTCAGATGAGTCAAGAGAGATGAAGGGAGTAAGGGGTGTTGGAGGGAGATATTGAATGACATGATTATGTATTATTACATGTTACAAGACCTGAATGATTTTGGCAAACTTCTGGATTGCAATTTTTCGGACAAACATTGCGATTAGAGGTTCAATGTTTTAAAGTGAACGTTTGAGGAAGAGAGAGACAAACACCATAATCCCCCTCACTGCATCCTGATTGACAAAAAAAATGAATTCAAATCCCTGCCAATGGTTTAACTATTCTCCTCAAGCAAATCATATTGGTCATGGTTTTTCCAAGCGGAGAGGGACCATTTAAAGTACATGAATTTAAAATAACACCTGAAAAAATGTTAATTATTTTTTTGTACAGGAGAGACCAAAAGTTTGGACACACCTTGGACACAAGAGGTTTTTATTTTCATGATTATGAAAATTGTAGATTCACACTGAAGGCATCAAAACTATGAATTCACTGTGGAATTATGTATATTCTAAAAAAAGTATGAAACTGATGAAGCTGAAAATATGTCTTATATTTTAGGTTCTTCAAAGTAGCTCTTTTTGCTCTGATTACTGCCTCGCACACTCTTGGCATTCTCTTGATGAGCTTTAAGAGGTAGTGACCTGATATGGTCTTCCTACAGTCTTGAAGGAGTTAGATGCTTAGCACTTGTTGGCCCTTTTGCCTTCACTCTGTGGTCCAGCTCACCCCAAAACCATCTGGATTGGGTTCAGGTCCGGTGACTGTGGAGGCCGGGTCATGTGGCCCAGCACCATCACTCTCCTCATTGGTCAAATAGCCCTTGGACAGCCTGGTGTGAATCGACAGTCAATAGTCATGAAGAGAAAGGAAACTGTGTGTCCAAACTTTTGGTCTGTACTATTATTGTTGCTGCAGACAACATGTTTAACAGATACTGCATATTCAAAACATGCATCAATATTGGTAAAGAACAGGCTTTGTGTTGGAAAATCACATCAATCACATCAAACTGTTTCTAGAAACATGTACAATTACTAGTTTTGTTGAGTACATGAATGAATGAATACAAAAAAGTTGCCTTTCATAATCTAAATAACCAGTCGAGTATTCAAAATAGCAATTGGTATAATGTGAAAATGGTTGTTTACAGCCCTGGCAGGTAGAGAGAGAAATAAAGGGGAAACAACATTTGTGGGGAAAGCATTTCTCAGCTGCCTCATGGGAAAACAATGATAGTTTTCCAACTCATTATTTTTGTCAGTTTTTTGTTTTTTACCAGAATCAAACCAACATAGATTGTGGTATAAAAGGTACTGCTTTCTCTCATCTGAGGAGAGAAAGCAGTGCTTTGACAAAATGTAAAAGCCCAAAAGGAAAAGCCAATTAATTTCCCCCAAAAAATATGAAGATAAATATTTGTTATCCAGAGGATCCAGATGGATTTCACTAAAAAGCTGGAGGATCTAACCTATTGATTTCTTGAATAATACATTTTGTTTGTCCCAAAATAAAGAGTAAGTTTTGTGAAGAACACAAACAGTTAAATGCATCTTATTAGAAGGGAAGGCAAGGCAAGTTTATTTGTATAGCACAGTTTACACATAAGGCAACTCAAAGTGCTTAACAAAAAAAATCTTTTGGAAAGAGCTCTGTGAGTCACTATCTGCAGCTTTGGGCTGAGAGCTGATTGGCTGCATGAGGGTGGTCCCTGTCGTCAAACATTCATGCAGTGAAAACTGGTGATAGAACCAAACTGTTTTAGGGACATGGATTAAAAAATAATGTGTCTTGTCCATCTCGTACCTTTAAACCACTGGAGGACGGAGGAAATGCACCAGTTTAATACAACAACATAAAGTAGACTTCACCACATACTGATGTGGAAACATACCTACTGTATGTGCCCATCTCCTCCACCACTCAAACGGCTCAGGAGCTCTCATGTTTTAAATCTCCATAACGTGTTTTTTATTACGTCTGACCAATATCGCTTCTACAGAAACATTATGTCCTTGCAGAAGCAGCTCCGATCTTACCCAGTGCTGATGTGTGATGGAACATCTGGTATCGTTGCAGAGGAGACATCAGTGACTCTTCCAAGAGAGGACTTTTGTCATGGGGGTCATTATTTCCATTTTAAAGTAGCCAAATTTATGTTAACATTTGTTCTTTTTTTGTCTTTTTTCAACTATAATTTAAAACTATGTTGTTGCTAACTATCTTGCGTCTGTGAGAGAAGATAAAGTATCGAAATAAATATTATTTCTTTGTAACACCCAAATAATCACAATATGCATTTTTTTTTTTTTTTACTGTATTACGTGGTTGTGGTTAACACACAATCAAGTAATCATACCATTAGAAAACAAAACTAAATTAAGTTTTCGGTATTTTACATTTGGAAACCTTGCAGATAACAGTGAAGCAATTTTCCGCCTGGTCTTTAGTGTTTTTCTACGACAAAATGATTTCCAGTAAAAAAGTAACAGTGTTGCTTATGTCCTATACGTTTTAAAAATCACACTACTACAATTATCAATAAATCCATATCATAATCACTGCTCGAGGTCTAGTTCAGTACTTCCTTTGAGTTTCATGCTGTTTTCTAATTATGACTGTCACTAATATGCACCTGTCTGAAATTAAACTGCCCAGTACCATAAATATGAAAGTATAACTCAATGGTTCTCTGTTTCATAAATACAGTCATTACAAACTAAATTGCATTCTTTCCCATCATGAGTCAGACCAGCCCACTCTATTCACAGCTAAGCAGCCACAAGCAGTCAAGAAACAATGCATCTATTTAATTGCTCTGCACCACGCTATGCAATATATCCAACTTCTATTCCAAATCCACACTTTTACAAGCCTTCATTTCCCACTGCTCCTTTTCCCATCCCATCCCCAACCCGTTTAGACCGAGAAATTCTGCGACCAGCGATAAATGAACCAAGCAGGCTGATATGACAGTGTTCCCAATAGTGATAGGAGCGTGACTATCCTTAAACATTTAATATCGCCCAGAAAAGGCCCACGCTATCCCTACAAGACCATTGTACAAACAGAAAGCGCAGTAGTGAGGGCTCGGTAATAACCAGGACTTTCACTGTTCCCATCCGATATTGATGTTTTCATATTTTAGGTTTGCCGTAGTTATTAAGTCACATAAAAGCAGTTTGAAGATGAGAAGGTCTCTATCGTGTTTTCACAATGAATGGATGAAATAGAAAGACAAAAAAACGACTTCAAAACGCTCTTGTTGATTTCCCTGCTCCAATCCTTTGTCTTCAAATTGTTATTTTTGAACTCCAGGTTTTTGCACCTCGGTATCGCACAGTAGCTCGAGCTAATTAGCGCCTCACAATGTCATTCGTGGAGAGAAACGTGCTTTTGATTGCGAGGTGTGTTCAAGAGAGACCTCTGCTGTGAATATTATTACGAGCTCATTGATCAGAAGCTGGGGTCACATTTTTTTGGGGGAATTTTTCCTCTGTTCTGTCTTGAGGATAGAAGAAAGAGTCTTTGTGCCAAACGTTTGTGTGAGGAAAGTCTATCATTAAAGCCGGAAATAGTTTGCAATCTTGTGTGAAATATAAAACAGGCTAGAAGCAAAAGTCATCAACACCTCTGCAATAACGAAGGGCAGATCTTGCAATGTGCCCTGAGCTCTCTGAAAACGAGTGGTTTAAGTATATAGTTTAATGTTTGCAATTTTTCATCAGTTTTTTTTTTATATTTATAGGAAATCTTTCACCTCTATAAACAACAAATATAATATAACAGGATTTTGATATTGTCTGTTACTATAGAGATTTCTATTGTCTGTTTTTTTGCCTGCGTCGATCAGGACCATAAGTCTGTTATAAATATCTATCTATCTATCTATCTATCGATCTATCTATCTATCTATCGTTCTATCTATCTATCTATCTATCTATCGTTCTATCTATCTATTTATAGCAGTACTACCTTCATTTTAAGTTTTAAGTTAAATCTTACTTTTGTCTTCTGGATTTGACCTCTCCTTCAATGCCATTAGGTTAGGGCCTCTGTCAGGAACATTGGTCCCTGTCGGGGTTGATTCTCAGATCTGGATTTGACCTATTGTGCATCATTTTAATGTAGTGGTAGGGGAAACTGGAGAATCCGGAGTAAAAGTGCACCGACACGGGGGAGAACATGAAAACTCCAGAAAGGCTATGTTCTGACCGGGATTCAAACCCAGTACTTTCTTGCCTGGAGAGTGCTTTTGTAAAGTGGTGGAAAACTTGAAAGCACATAATTATTTTGTTCTTGGACTAAAAAGAGAAATTTATAGACATTCTACATTTTTAAAACCAATGTAATGTCTCGCACTGGAGTAAAAACACATATTGAAGATAAGAGTTCATTTATGCGTCCCACAGTGGGGAAATTTCAATGTTGCAGCGCACATACAGGACAGTAGTAAGAACACACAGGGAGCACACGCAATATACAAAATAAGTAGTAGCTATGTTTCTTAACTAGCTTAACTTGCTGTAAATGCTTCAATACCAGTCAAAATATATATATGTAGAAGTGCGGAGTTATATACTATACACATAGGGCAGGATAATAAGTAGACAAAGTAAAGTGACATTGTTCAGTGAACATTCTGAAGTTGCAGTACTGGCATATTTACTGTAAACTGGAATAAAAAAATCCTCAAATCCAAAGACTGATCTAATGTGGGAGGAAAATTAGAAGCGAAGTGACTGACCTCTACAGAGAACACAACACTGTTATGTCTTTTCAATTGTGGACCCCAAAGCAGAGTTGAAACAGGCTGACGAAGAACAAACATTTATTTACAGTCCAAAACAAAAGTAGAAAGAACAAACTGTAGGCAGGCTGAGGTGACAGAGGCGCTGGCTGGAGACTTGGATGTGCAGCAACCAAGGATCTGGGAAAAAATTGTATGAGTAAAAAAAGCGAAATAATCACAGGAACAGGCGCACGAGGACACTACCGTGTGTGACGGAATTATCTGGCACTGAAGAGCAGTCCAAACTGGGCTAAAGAAGCCAGGTGTAAATTGGCTGCAGAGGTGTCTGCTGCACCGTCCAGCCACACCCCCATCACCACAAGCTCTGCATAAAAACAAAAAAGGGAGGGGGGAAGAAACAGAGCAACACAACCCTCACAGTACCCCCCCCTCAACGGACGCCACCCGGCGGACCACCGGGCTTCGAAGGGAAGCGAACATAAAAGTCCCGGAGGAGACCCCGGTCCAAAATGAGAGAGCGGGAAACCCAGGAACGGTCCTCCGGACCATATCCCTCCCAGTCAACCAAATACTGGAACCCACGACCGCGCCGCCGAACATCCAACAAGCGGCAGACAGTGAAGGCAGCATGACCATCGACGAGCCGGGCGGGCGGCGGGGGCTCGGCCGGAGGGCTAAGTGGACTAGACAGAAACGGCTTCAATAGAGAAACGTGAAAAGCAGGATGCACATTTACGGAAGGAGGCAGCTTGAGCCGGACAACCACCGGATTAATGACCTTGTCTATCTCGTACGGTCCAATAAACCTGGGGGACAACTTCCGAGAATCGGTTTGCAGGGGAAGGTCCCGAGTAGACAGCCAAACCTTCTGACCCGGTTTGTATTCAGGAGCAGGTGAACGCCGACGGTCAGCAAGTTGACGGTTACGTGCCGCAGTCCGTGAAAGGGCTGCACGAACCCCGTGCCAGACACGTCGGGCTCGCTGAAGATGTAGTTGGATGGAAGGTACTGCAACTTGAGTCTCCTGGCTCGGGAAAAGAGGAGGTTGAAAGCCGTTAGCAGCCATAAACGGGGACATACCGGTTGCAGATGACACCAGGGTGTTGTGGGAGTACTCAATCCAGGGGAGATGAGAAGACCAGGAAACTGGGTGGCGAGCAGTAACACAGCGAAGGGCAGCCTCCAAGTCCTGGTTGGCCCGCTCAGTCTGGCCGTTGGTCTGCGGATGATACCCCGACGATAAGCTGGAGGAGCACCCCACAGCATGACAGAAGGCCTTCCAAACCTGAGAAGTAAACTGCGGCCCTCTATCAGACACAATATCTTGTCGTATGCCATGGAGTCTGAAAACATGTTCAATGAGTAATTTAGAGGTCTCAAAGGCGGAAGGTAACTTCGGCAGAGAAACAAAATGCACAGACTTGGAGAATCGGTCTACAATCGTCAAAATTACTGATTTTCCCTCAGAAGGAGGAAGACCAGTCACAAAATCAACAGAGATGTGAGACCACGGACGGTGCGGAATAGGAAGTGGACGGAGCAACCCAGCAGGTGCTTGGTGAGAAGACTTGCTGCGGGCACAGACTGAGCAGGCAGCAACAAACTCTCTGGTGTCTGCAGACATAGATGGCCACCAAAAATGTTGTTGAACTAACTTGAGAGTCCGGTGAAATCCAGGATGGCAAGCGACCTTGGAGGAATGACCCCATTGAAGAACCTCCGACCTGGCAGAACGAGGCACAAAAACGCGATCCGGAGGACAACCCTCAGGGGATGGTTCATTAACAGAGGCCTCCCAAACGATCCTCTCCACATCCCAGAAAGCTGCACCAATAATGCAGGTGGAAGGGAGGATTGTCTCACTCTGTGAGTCTTCGACAGGTGGGGCAAACTGCCGAGACAGGGCGTCAAGCTTTATATTCCTGGAGCCAGGACGGTAAGTAAGCACAAAGTTAAATCGACCCAGGAATAGCGCCCAGCGCGCCTGTCTGGAATTCAATCTGCGGGCAGAACGGAGGTAAGACAAGTTCTTGTGGTCTGTCCATACCACAAATGGCTGTGTGGTCCCCTCCAACCAGTGCCTCCACTCCTTTAAAGACCTTATGACGGGTTTTTAAAAAAAAAATAGTGGATATCAAAATTGCATGACAATGTCAATTTGAAAGAGATTCCGGCAAAAAAAATCCTATATTTTATAAAAAGAACGTGTTTTTCATGAATTTAGGTTGTCTATGCTCTAACCTGTGTGTGACGTCACAGCGGGTAACGCCCATGCATTGAAAACCATGGATCTATGCCACAGGGACTGCCTTTTCTCTCTTCTCTCCACTGATGCCCAACACAATACTGCCCTCTACAGGTGACAATTGCTCATTACACATAAATTGCCGTTTTGAGTGTGAAAAAATGTCCGAGGTGGGATTTGAACCCAAGTATCTGGATTGGCAGTCCATCGACACAACCACTGGACTATCTCAGTGACAACAAAAAGATACATTCTAGTAGTTATTTTAGACTCGCTGTACACGGCCTTGTCATCTTGAATATCCGCGAAAAAAGAACGAATACCAAATTGTAAACAACTTACAGCATTGAAACGTACCCACTCTGACGTCACCAAGGGCTGTGAAGTTTTTTCGTTTCTAAGGGCGTTGCTATGGGGTTATTTCGATTTGGGGGGATCAGACAAAAAAAACAACAACTGATTTTGAAACCTTTAGTAGTTCTCTTCTAATATGCAGTAATTTGTCAGAATTCCCCTGCCCCAGAAGCTGCAGACAGGCCGCAACACAGCCCTTCGTTCTGCAGGTCCTTTTAGTTCAACAAGAGACAAAAACCAATGTTAAAACAGTAAATAGAAATGACAGATACCAAACCTGATTTCAAAAGGTTATATTGAAGATTTGCAAGCAATATTACAATATTAACGGTCTGCGAACACAAGTCTCGCTTCGCGTCCAAGATAAGGAGTGGCCTCGGGGACGTCTCACTGCTCTCCTGTCGGACGAAAAAAGAGGCCCCCGTGACTGCTCCTGTACATCTTTATACTTTACATCCAAGGTCACTTGACATCACAACTGTATGGACCCTATGACTCCTTCTGGCCCGCTGCCAAAGCCTGCACCTGCTCTGATAAAACACTTGTTTTCTTCCATTCTCACACAGACTAACCTTGAACTAACTGCTCTTTGAGATTTACACAAACAAGTGCTAATTTGGCAACAGAAACAATACTAAACTGATTTTAATTTTAACTGGTCCAGGAGTTCAATATTCCAACAAATATAAAATGGTATTAAAACTGTATTTCTAAATAAATCAAACCCGTCATAAGGTCTTTAAAGCCTCGATAACGGCTAGTAGCTCGCGGTTACCGACATCATAGTTCCGTTCCGCAGGAGACAGTCGACGAGAGTAGAATGCGCAGGGATGTAGCTTCTGGTCAGGGAGTGAGCGCTGAGAAAGGACTGCGCCTATCCCAGAGTCTGAAGCATCCACTTCCACAATATATTGGGCTGAAGGATCTGGATGAGACAAGATAGGAGCAGAACAAAATAGCTCCTTGAGCTTATTAAAAGAACACTCTGCCTCAACTGACCATTCAAAAGGCACTTTAACAGAAGTCAATCTCGTAAGCGGGCAAGCAACTCTACTATAGTCCCGAATAAAACGTCTGTAGAAATTTGCGAACCCCAGGAACCTCTGAAGTTGCTTCCGGTTGAGAGGCGTGGGCCACTCTGCCACGGCCTTGACCTTATCTGGGTCAGTTCTAATCTGCCCCTGCTCAACGATAAAACCCAGGAAACTAACAGAAGTCAAATGAAAATCACATTTCTCAGCTTTTACATAGAGTCTGTTCTCTAACAAACGTTGGAGTACAAGTCTTACATGTTGGACATGTTCCTGAATGGAACGAGAAAAAATCAAAATATCATCAAGATAAACAAACACAAATCTGTTTAACATATCCCGCAATACATCATTAATAAGAGCCTGGAACACTGCTGGAGCATTAGTCAAACCAAATGGCATTACCAGGTATTCAAAATGTCCCAGTGGTGTATTAAATGCTGTCTTCCACTCGTCCCCTTCTTTAATGCGAACTAAGTGATAAGCATTGCGGAGGTCGAGTTTGGTAAAAACTGTAGCATCATGAAGGTGACTAAAGGCGGAGTCCATGAGTGGCAGGGGATATGTGTTCTTAACAGTGATATCATTCAGTCCCCTAAAATCAATACAAGGGCGCAGGAAACCATCTTTCTTACCAACAAAAAAAAAACCCTGCACCAACTGGTGAAGAAGATGGGCGTATAAGACCTGTAGCGAGAGAGTCTGAGATATAGGTCTCCATGGCCTCCCTCTCTGGCTTAGACAGATTGTAAAGTTTACTGGTAGGTAATGGGGCCCCAGGTATCAAATCTATGCTACAGTCATATGGCCTATGCGGGGGTAATGAAAGTGCTTGATCCTTTGAGAAAACCTCAGGAAGATCATGATATTCAACAGGTATCAGAGATAGATCAACAGGCGTAGGACATGTGCGTAGTCCTGATTTAATTGTTGGCTTAGCGGAATGCAGACAGTGACTGTGACAAAAGAGGCTCCAATTAATAATACTTTGCTTAGGCCAGTCAATGTGTGGGTTGTGGAGTTTAAGCCAAGGAAGACCTAAAACAAGCGGTGAAGAGGGAGAACTGACAACAAAAAATGAAATAGTCTCATGATGGTTACCCGAAAGTAGCAAGGACACTGGGACAGTTCGGTGAGTGATACAAGTCAGTATGTTCCCATCGACTGCATAAACGCTCCTGGGTTCGGGTAGTTCCTCGCAGAAAATGTCACACTGGGAAGCAAAACTGCTGTCGATAAAGTTATCGTCTGCTCCAGAGTCCACTAGGGCAGTAAGAGGGAATGAGTCTTTAGTACAGGACAGCGTACCTTTCAGCTGGACGCGTCCGGTAGAGGGATCTGTAAAGGAGTGGCTCACCCGCAACCCTCCGCTGACCGATGAGCCTATTCTTTTGGCAGAGCAGAACAATTGGCCACATTATGGCCTCCCTGACCGCAGTAGATACAGAGTCGGAAACGAAGACGTCGCTGGCGTTCCTCGAGGGTTAACCGTATCCTCCCCAGCTGCATGGGTTCCTCAGAGCTGGAATTGTGTTGTCCCGTAGTTGTAGCACTGGCAGAGTGCCCCAGGTGTGCAGGTGCAGTCTGACGAGGTGGTTGAGAAAAGGTGGCAGGGAACATGGCAGGGAATGGGCCTCTCCTAGCTGTTCTTTCCCTGCGTCTCTCTGCTAGACGATTGTCTAAACGAATGGCTAGGGTACTTAATTCCTCAAGGGAAGAAGTCTCGTCACGAGCCGCTAATTGGTCTTTAAGTTCTTCACTCAAACCCCGGAAAAACACACCCTGCAAAGCTCTCTCATCCCACCCGGTCTCTGCAGCTAAAATACGAAAATCAATGGAATAGCTAGAGACTGAACCTGTGCCCTGGCGAAGTGAAAGAAGACGGTTACTGGCTTCTTTCCCTTTGAGGGGATGATCGAAAACTTTACGCATCTCAGTAGAAAATGCATCCAGAGAGTTACAAACAATTGATCCACTATTGACTAGAGCAACAGCCCAGGCAGACGCCTTTTCAGAGAGCAGACTCATAATAAAAGCAACTTTAGCTTTATCGGTCGAGTACGTTAAGGGTTGTTGATCAAACACAAGAAAACACTGATGTATAAACTGGCTACATAACCCTATTTCACCTGAATACCTAGCAGGAGTAGGAATGAAGGGCTCACGGGGCTGGGCTGTGGGGACTTGTACTGGACCTGGAGCTGGAGCTGGAGCTGGAGCCGGATCCGACACAGGTGGAGTAGTAGAATCCAAGTGAGAGGAGATCTGGTCCAAGCGGGTGGTTATTTGGTCCAAACGAGCACCAAACTGGGAAAAACTTAAGTCAACCTTCTTGAATGCAGCCATGAATTCTTTCAATGACTCTAGGTGGCAGCGTTTTGCATCGGATGCCTTGTTCCGGCTGGAGGCCAGTCAACCAATCAGACGTCACTGTGTGGTACCACTGCTACGAGAACTACGCTCACGTCTTTCTACAGTTTAGCCTTTGCTTTATGGACTTTTACGTCGAGATATTGTGTCAAAACAGAAGCTTTCTGTGATTTAAAAGAATGTCAACACTAAAAAAAGGTTCTAATCGACGTGTGTAAAAAGAGTTGGGTCTAAATATTCTATCTACGGTGGCTCTGGAGGCTCATATCACTACTCTACAAAATGTGTCTGAAAAAAACGGCCAGATAATTGTGTTATGTCTTTTCAATTGTGGACCCCAAAGCAGAGTTGAAACAGGCTGACGAAGAACAAAAATTTATTTACAGTCCAAAACAAAAGTAGAAAGAACAAACTGTAGGCAGGCTGAGGTGACAGAGGCGCTGGCTGGAGACTTGGAGGTGCAGCAACCAAGGATCTGGGAAAAAATTGTATGAGTAAAAAAAGCGAAATAATCACAGGAACAGGCGCACGAGGACACTACCGTGTGTGACGGAATTATCTGGCACTGAAGAGCAGTCCAAACTGGGCTAAAGAAGCCAGGTGTAAATTGGCTGCAGGTGTGTCTGCTGCACCGTCCAGCCACACCCCCATCACCACAAGCTCTGCATAAAAACAAAAAAGGGAGGGGGGAAGAAACAGAGCAACACAACCCTCACAAACACAGAACAGAACTCCTAAGAAAAGCAAAATCTTAGTTTGTCACTTCGCGTTACTTTCAATGTCAATAAAAGAAAATCTGATTTTTTTTAAAACAGTTTAGTGTAGTAATTTAGATATACTCAGAGCTGATTGTTTTTTTTTCTTCAGAAACAGCAGTTAGAATGATAAGAAACAAATTCATATATTATATAGATATTACATCAGTATAAACCTGGCATTACTATTCTGTTGTTTAACCATTTTGCCACTTTATCATTTCTTTCACAGTTGTCTTCTTTTGCTTTAGCATTCGTTTTCATCTCTAATTGTACAAACACACAAGACCTACAGTATTTTGCCAAATTCGCTATATCCAGTGGTTCCTATTAAATTCTTCAAAGAAAATAGAATGGTTTGTTCCATTTCTGATTATATTTGCCTGAGAGGTGAACTGTTGATTACCTGTGTGGGCAGCATGATGGATATATTTTACCAAGCTTGAAGGTGCGTTGAAATGTATTGCGCGACTAATTTTCACTTCATACATATGCATATTGCTGCACACTCAATTAATGTCCACGAATGCGCAGTGCTCCTATAAACGTCTCATTCCTCTTAGCCTATAGCACGCTTTAGCCTTGATGCCGCCGTCTTTGTGGGCGCTAACATCAAAGCTCACATTGTTACATGCAATATGCAAACGTGTCATACATCGCCACCAGCGGAACCGTTATTGTGTGTTGGACATTAACTGCATTGATGCTAAATTGGGCTTAATAATAACCGTGAATAACTGTTGCATAAAGTTGCGCAACAACAATCAAACGAATGTTATTGACAGCTGCTTTGAACTCACTGGTTACAAGAAATGATCCAAACACTATCGGCAACAAATTATGTTTAACGATACTTTTTCTGTGTTTTATATCTAAAGCTCGAAAGAAATAATCAATTAACCCTTTAATAGTTTCCTCAAGCATTTGGTGGATCACCTTTTGAGTCACTATATCTACTTGAAGCTTGGAACTGAAGTCTTCCTCATTGGAGAATCTCTCTCACTTGCAGTATGAGCGGAAAATTTCCTAAAACAGGAAATGTTTCGATCATACTGCATCTCAACCATTTGGTAAAGGCATATAAATAAAAAACTAGGGGTTAAAAAAAAAAGTACTTATATATATTTTTTCTATGAGTGCTCCTATATGGTAGAGAATCAGAAAAAAATACATTGCTTTCTTCAAGGAGTGAACATTAAAGGATAAAGATATTTAATTCAAAACATGTACAACATGGTGAGGATGAGGATGGTGCTGATTGGAAGTGTGACAATTTCTGTAGAATGTTCATATTGATTTTATTGGATGTAAAACAGATTAAGTAAGATTTTTACTAAAATGTGCAGGTTAAAAGGCATTTTTGCCCGTTCATTTTAATGTTACACATGACACTTTATCCATTTATCTTGAAATAAAGTGTATTTTTACACTTAATTTATGCCGTAAATATTAGAAAAATATTATTGTAGGTATATTTTTGACCAATGGATAATCACTGCGTCGTCATATCCTGAGATAATCGTTATTGTGAGATTTGTATAGCACATCATATCGTATTGTGAGGTTCCCAGCCATAGTTTTGATTGGGGCCTTTGATGTGCCAGTGTGTTTGGCGTCTCTCTTCCATCATCATCGTGTGTGGAGTGAATGGAAATATCTAAACTCTGAACATTGTGACCTTGGTCTGTAAAAATGCATTTTATAAATATAGATTGCTTTCTTACAAAAATATCTATGAAGAGGTATCTCAGAATAGCTGTCTTCGTACGGTTTATATCTATCTGTAAACTAATGAATTAACAAGCCATATTCATTTACATTCTAAATCCATTATTTTTTTGTTCATATATTCCAGTCTGATGGGTGGATGTGTCTTCTAAATAGGTCACAGTGAAAAATCGCCAGTGTGTCCTTGCTTTGCAGCCCGTCAGGCTCACCTTTGTGGCCTTGCTTCTCTAATCCATGGCGCATCTAACTCCACCATTTCCTCCCATTTGTCCACTTTGCCCTTGAAGGTCCATGTGCGCCTGCTCTCCGGGATCTGACATGTTACATGGAATTTCAGACAGCTCACCTCAGAGAAAGCGCTATGTCTTCATGACCCATGCTCTGGCCATATGTGTGCGGCGAGCGTGTCACAGTGCACAGATATGATAAACAAAAGGACAGCAGAATACATTCGGAAAATGTACAGCACTATATTTTCTGCTCGTATAATCATTTGGCATGCAAGTGAAGCTCTTTGGTTTTGTCTCTGAATTTACTAAGTTGAGCCCGTCATAAAGAGGTTGTAATATAGAACTAAAAGCTAAAAGAAAGTGAACAATTAGTAATATTACCGTACTTAGTGTCTGTTTGATCGCCATGTGGTCTACATTGTTCTACATTTCCTGTTGAGAGATGTTTCTATGTAAGGTGGAATTGACCCTTACCCTTAAACTGCATATTTTTGGTTACTTATTTTGAAATTACTGGACTGTACTAAAGTGTACTTTTCCGTCTTTGTCAGCACTTAGTTTATATGTCTTTCAAAACAAGAGATGTGATTTTAGTCTGCTGCAAGGTTTGGAATCCATATGATTAATATGAAAAACATTATATGTGCTTTGTGGAGCCAATCTCAAATGTAAAGGTTCTAAATATGCGTATTATAACCCCCTCCCTCCTCTGAACTGACTTTCTATATGAGCTTTCTATAAAGTGACCCCCAGTTCCGCAAATCTGAGATCCTGGTTAAAAAAGGTTAATAGATAGAAAGTAAATGACTTTGATGTGAATTTAAACCATGTTACAACCGCCACTGGTGACATTGTGGGCGACAGTAGATCAGTTGGTAGAGCAGTGGCCTTTGAGCCTGGAGGTCGTGAGTTCGTTTCCCACCATGGGACCTACTCCAACTTCTCCCACTGATGTCTACTGTCGTTGTGTCCTTGGGCAAGACACTTAACCCCAAGTTGCCTGAAGCCCCCGCTGAAAGAACAAGGCTGTTTCACCACTGACAGAGCAGCCATCTTCCTGTGGACTCACCCCCTGCAGAGGATCAGCGAGGGACTGGTGCTATGAGCATTGGGTGGCAGCTCTCATTGCCACGCCCCTGACCCAGAAATGAACAATAAAGGGCTTGAAAATGAAAAAAAAAAAAAAAAACCGCCACTGCATTGTATTCTTGTTGTCCTATGTTCTTTGGAGTCTTCTCTGTATTATGTAACTACAGTATAGATGTGCAGGAGTCCCACATGTTGCCCTGAGTGAGGAGGCATTCCCAATGGAGATGCAATGGATCAAAGGGACACTGCAGCTGCATAGTACATCACCACAAACCCCCCTTTAGTAATGAGACTCATAAATAATGTAAGAAAATACAAGTGTAGTGGATAATACCTATGATTTAAGGGAGATAAACTAGGAATAATGCCATTGTTCTGGTGTAAAGCTCGCACCACGAATGATACATGTTCAATGATCATTCAAAAGACGGTTTATTATTCTGTTTTCTGTAACTATAATAGGAGACACTACTTGTATGGTGTGGGAAAACAGAGCTAAAGTTAAGGTTGCTGTTGAGTGGGAGTAGGAAATTGGGAATGAATCATAGACTAGAACAGGCCTAATGGGCTGACAGCCAAATCAAGTAATGGATACACTGCAGCTCAATAAAGAAAATCATAAAGACAACAGTGAACAGCAAACAAGATTTAACAGAAACTATATATGACATAAACCGCACATTTGTATAGAAGAGATTGTATGGAAAGTCTCAGGAAAATCTATGAAAACTGCTTCAGGTGCAGAGAGCAGAAAGTTAGATCAATAATCTTAGAGTAACCCACATTTTAAGTTTAGGAGGGTCAAAACTGTGTCCTTTATCAAGACACTTCACCCCCATTGCCCTGTGTGTGTGTCTAGTGTGTGCATGAATGATCGGTGGTGGTCGGCCAACTCGATATAGCATTTAAGAGTTCCTTTATTCGTCCCACAGTGGGTACATTTCAGTGTTTTAGAACAGTAGGAAAGAGGAGCACACGGCACAAGTTAGGTGAACAAAAGCTCTATACTAATAACAATAAAAACACAATCTCTAAGTCTAGCATCAATAAAAGTATAAAATCTCTATCTTGGCAAAAAGTATTAAGTATTCTAGTGCAAGCAAAGTGTAGTTATATGTTTACATCTGTACATGTCCGCAGCAGTATGTTTACATCTGTACATGTTAGCAGCAGTATGTTTACATCTGTACATGTTAGCAGCAGTATGTTTACATCTGTACATGTTAGCAGCAGTATGTTTACATCTGTACATGTTAGCAGCAGTATGTTTACATCTGTACATGTTAGCAGCAGTATGTTTACATCTGTACATGTTAGCAGCAGTATGTTTACATCTGTATATGTTAGCAGCAGTATGTTTACATCTGTAAATGTTAGCAGCAGTATGTTTACATCTGTACATGTTAGCAGCAGTATGTTTACATCAGTACATGTTAGCAGCAGTATGTTTACATCTGTACATTAGCAGCAGTATGTTTACATCTGTACATGTTAGCAGCAGTATGTTTACATCTGTACATGTTAGCAGCAGTATGTTTACATCTGTACATGTTAGCAGCAGTATGTTTACATCTGTACATGTTAGCAGCAGTATGTTTACATCTGTACATTAGCAGCAGTATGTTTACATCTGTACATGTTAGCAGCAGTATGTTTATATCTGTACATTAGCAGCAGTATGTTTATATCTGTACATGTTAGCAGCAGTATGTTTACATCTGTACATTAGGAGCAGTATGTTTATATCTGTACATGTTAGCAGCAGTATGTTTACATCTGTATATGTTAGCAGCAGTATGTTTACATCTGTACATGTTAGCAGCAGTATGTTTACATCTGTATATGTTAGCAGCAGTATGTTTACATCTGTACATGTTAGCAGCAGTATGTTTACATCTGTACATGTTAGCAGCAGTATGTTTACATCTGTACATGTTAGCAGCAGTATGTTTACATCTGTACATGTTAGCAGCAGTATGTTTACATCTGTACATTAGCAGCAGTATGTTTACATCTGTACATGTTAGCAGCAGTATGTTTATATCTGTACATTAGCAGCAGTATGTTTATATCTGTACATGTTAGCAGCAGTATGTTTACATCTGTACATGTTAGTATGTTTACATCTGTACATGTTAGCAGCAGTATGTTTACATCTGTACATGTCAGCAGCAGTATGTTTACATCTGTACATGTTAGCAGCAGTATGTTTGCATCTGTACATTAGCAGCAGTATGTTTGCATCTGTACATTAGCAGCAGTATGTTTACATCTGTACATTAGCAGCAGTATGTTTACATCTGTACATAGCAGCAGTATGTTTACATCTGTACATAGCAGCAGTATGTTTGCATCTGTACATGTTAGCAGCAGTATGTTTACATCTGTACATTAGCAGCAGTATGTTTACATCTGTACACAGCAGCAGTATGTTTACATCTGTACATGTTAGCAGCAGTATGTTTACATCTGTACATGTTAGCAGCAGTATGTTTACATCTGTACATGTTAGCAGCAGTATGTTTACATCTGTACATGTTAGCAGCAGTATGTTTACATCTGTACATGTTAGCAGCAGTATGGAGCATGAGGTTCTGAGACACAGGGACTCAGTAAAGTGACAGTGACATGTGGTCATTGCAAATTCTGATATAAGTTAAGAATATTGCAAAGATGCATGACACATGGGATCAAGTTGGCAGTGTTCATTAGTACTTATTGTTTGTTGTACAGTCTGACAGCAGCAGGAAGGAAAGACCTGTGGAACCTCTCCTTCACGCATGGAAGGATGAAGTCTCTCACTGAAGCTGCTCTCCAGAGTAGACAGAGTGTCCTGCAGGGGATGACAGTCATGGTCCAGCGTAGATGTTAGTTTGTCCAGGACCCTCCTGTTCCCCACTTGCTGCACTGGTTTAAGATTACATCACAAAAAGTGTCTTATTTCATCTTACTTAACTTTAACGAAACAATCCGAGCAGCTGCATTGCATCAGCCACCATTAGTTTTCATTGTGTGGGGAGGGATTGAGAGATGTGCCGGTGTCTGTCTGGAACTATAAAACAGGGAACCTCCTCATTATGATGCTCCGTGTTGCCCCAGAGGTCCCCAAACACTGTGCAATACCTGCTGCATTCAAACAAGCACCATCACAGCTTGAAGCACGAGATTACTAAGCATTAAGATTCCAGGTCTAGCCACCAACGCTGCAACAATAGGTTTGACTTTGGACAGATGTTCCATAAATACTCACACAGATTTGTATTGATCTATCATTTTAGATGATTTGTGTCCAGGAATGGCTTGTTTTATTACTATAGGATTTTCAGTTTACATTTTATGATAAAATCTGCAATGTGTACCATCTGATTAACCCTCTAGGCTGTATTGTATCGATCAGGTTGTCGACATTAATTTGCATGTCTGGGCTTACAGTTGGGGCAGTAATGATTTGCACTATTATTGCACTTCTACTATTTCCCTGTGACTTCTGTTTGTGGGTTCATGTCCTAGTGATTTGTATTTCTGTCATTAAAAAAAGAAAAGATTTTTTTTTTAATGAAAATTCTAAAATCCACGATTGCCACTGCCATATGATGTCATGATATGCAAATTAGATGGGTACATTGATTCCCTACAAAAACTTTGGGTAATGCTTAATATTTCTCTAATTTACAGAAAGCCTTTATCTCTTGTCACATTTTAGTTATAGCCTGTTTCCCCTCAGTGGGGTCATTGCACACATTACAGGATAGTAGGAATAAGCACGTTCAAAATATACATAATCAACTCTAGCCTCTCAATTTCAACATTTAATCTTACATAGTTTGAGCTGAGCCAAATTATATCTGTTACTGCACTTGGGAGACAGTAGCATGTATACTTCCCTAGAGTTAAGTACACTTCAGAAGTACAGCATCAGGCTTCACAGAATGAGATAAGATACAGTTTATTGATCTCACAAAGGAGAAATTTGCACGTCACATTTGAATCTATCAAAATGTACATTAGCGCTATAAAATATGAACAGAATCAAGTGATACACAAACACAGACACCCACACACACACACACACACACACACACACACACATGTACACTCTCATTCACAAAATTGTACAAAACTAATATTTAGGATTGATTTCATTATTGATTCATTATTATTGGTGTTAATATTGCTCACTGAACATTATGTGCGCAGTCACCAGTCCACAGATCTGGCTTGTACTGTCAGCAGATGGAGATGGTTCAGTTTAGTGTCGTGCTGGAAAACATTTGTTTAGCATCTGCCAGAAAAGTTATTCAGTCAAATGTGAATAGCAGCAGTTATGGCCACGGGCTCTTGTCAAAAGGTCATAAAGTTAACTCCTCAAATAAAACTTAATAATGTGATTTTCTTTGCCAGTGTAAAACCAGAAAAATTTTGAGGCATTATTCTACTCTACAGCATGGCCTTTTGGTCCCTCTTCTGCCAATCAATACGTTTCATTTTTTATACAGGCAGAACATATACTCTATTTTTTTGTTGCTTTAATTAGTGTTGTCCCTCCCTGAAATGTTGTTTTTTGTAAATTAGGTTGTTTTTGTTGTTGTTTGTGAGATGGATTGCAGTTCTATACCCCATACATTATTTCCTTCCCTTTTATGTGGCAAAAATAATGATCCCAGTAATTGATCTTATTCAGTCACACTTTAACTTTGTAGTTGCTTAGCCATGTTTTTGTCTGCACACATTTTGTATCGTATTTACTGCACACTCGTCCTGAGGAGTTTAAAGCAGAGGTCTCTCCTGCTCCCCTCTTCAGGCGATTTAGTTAAAAGGGGTTAAACTCTGGTCATACCACAATTAATATCACTGATTCAGAGTAAAACCCTACAGATGTCAGCTGCTTCATAATGTATGTTGACAAGCGGTCTCCATCTGTAGGACTGTCAAATCAGCATGAATGAACAGTACACATTCATGTTGCTTTTTACAGCCATCTCCAAGTGAATGTAAGGCTGACTAATTGCTAGCATCGTAGTCATTGTTCTTAAGCCGCACGCCAACGCCATGCTGCTGGAGAGTCAGAGGATCTTGTGAAACCCACGGCCTGACCAGCCCTGCGCAGAAGGCAGCCAGAAGTTCATCATTGCCCTATGGCCTCAAAGCCACATTGTTTATTGTTTGTTTGGATCCCCATTAGCTGTCACCAAATTGATATCTACTTTTCCTTGGGTTTAGTTTAAAAATACTTCCAATATCCATATAAGAAAATGTTAAGACAACACTTACACACACTGCTCTTCAGAGGGTGAAACTCTTATAATCTATGTACTGTATGTAATTCAATTTGTGTGAAACAATATATGATATAGACTCACATGCAAAGCTTTTCAGTCCATCAAAATAATTTCAAATGTCTTTTTTCAACATTATAACAAATGAAGGCTTGTTATGTATTTTAACTTTTGTTCACCTATAGTGCATACATAATTGTGTGTGTTGCATTATTTGTATGAAAAGCACTTTATAAATAAAATGCGATTGATTGATTGATATACATACATATCATAGGCATACTAAACTCTAAATATGAAAATACACATATTCACATGTACCCAGACCCAAGCGTCCATCAGAAAATGTCTCTTCACATGAAGCTTATGCAGCCGCACAGACTTAGCACAGAGACTTGATGCTTCATCCAGTGTGAACGGCTCTTTTGGCAGTTATTCTGATTAATGAGGAGTGAAAACAACAGCACCATTTCCAAATTATACTTACATTAAATCTACCCAACTATTGAGTAAGGAACATGACATAATGTTATGACCTGTTTACATGAGTGGGAACTGGTGCCGGGTTCCACTTGAAGAAAACAAAACGTCTTATGTTGGATTATTACTTTACATTTGCATATAAATAATACGAATTTTCTGCTTTTTTATTTGTAAAAGCTACTTTCTCTATACAAACCTTTTTGGAATGAATCTGACAACCATCTGCATTTAAAAAAACAGGGTGACTGGGAAGCTTCCATAGGGACTGTTTTGTGTGGGAGAGCTGCAGGCATGAACTGAAGCTGAGAAGAGGTGATCGTTAAAACTCTGATCACTAATCAGCCCCTCCAGAGAAACTCTTGTGACACTGTCATGTATGAAGGAAAAACATTTCTGGGGCTCCACTTAATTAGTTTGAATTATAGCAAAATATGATTTTGAGCTCAAAATTATTGTGCACCTCACTGTCTGCGCCAAATAAAAACGAATTACTTTATTAAAGCAAGTTGGTCTTCAGATTCATGTGCCATGTGTGTCATGTGACGTTTTGGCTGCAGGATCATAAAAAATGTATTATTAGCAACAACAACCCTACTGATAGAGCTAATGTATTGTCGAATGTTGGGCTGCTTTGATTCTGATGGAAGGAAAAGTTAATGTTAGAAAGTATTAAAGTTATGAATTTTATTTGCTAATGTGCAAACTTTCTACTATAAAATGTCATATATTGTTGTAATTTATGAAATTTTTCCCCACTTCATCTAATTAAATGAATTCAAAATGCACTGAAATGTTTGTAACAAATGTTTGTATTTGTGTAGGTGGCCAACCTGCTGCGGCTCTTCCAGATCCCTCAGATCAGCTATGCTTCCACCAGCGCCAAACTCAGCGATAAGTCTCGGTACGACTACTTTGCCCGTACCGTTCCACCAGACTTCTACCAGGCCAAGGCCATGGCTGAGATCCTGCGCTATTTCAACTGGACGTACGTGTCCACGGTGGCATCGGAGGGCGACTATGGTGAGACCGGAATCGATGCATTTCACCAGGAAGCTCGGGCCAAGCAGATCTGCATCGCCACATCCGCCAAAGTGAGCCGCTCCATGAACCGCCAAGGTTATGAGAACGTGATCCGCACGCTGCAGCAAAAGTCCAACGCTAAGGTAGTCATCCTGTTCACACGCAGCGAGGACGCCCGCGAGCTGTTAGCGGCTGCTGCCCAAATGAACGTGAGCTTCTCTTGGGTTGCCAGTGACGGCTGGGGGGCCCAGGAGAGTGTGGTGCGAGGCAGTGAGGCTGCGGCAGACGGAGCTTTCACCTTAGAGCTGGCCTCTTATCAGATCCGAGAGTTCACAGACTACTTTACCAAACTAAACCCTTACACCAACGCCAGAAACCCCTGGTTCCGAGAGTTCTGGGAGAACCACTTCAGCTGCAGCCTGCAGCAGCCGGGATGCAGCGAGCACAGCCTCAGAGATGGGACGTTTGAGCAGGAGTCCAAAATCATGTTTGTGGTGAATGCAGTATACGCCATGGCCTACGCTCTGCACAACATGCGACAGGCCGTGTGCTCCAACACCTCCAAAGTCTGTGAGGCCATGAAGCCAGGCAACGGCAGGAGGTTCTACAAGGAGTTCATCCTCAAGACCAAGTTTGAGGGTCAGTGAAGTACCAACTCATACATACATAGATTAACAAATAATATCAGAAAGAAAACTAACTACTTTTGAATTATTGGAATGTGTGTTTTTCAGTGCTTATAATTAATCATGTTTTCTGTTTTCAGCTCCTTTCAGACCTCCAGACACTGACAGCATGGTTCGCTTCGACTCTATGGGCGACAGCATCAGCCGCTACAACATCTTTCACTACCACAAGGAGGAGGGCAAATTCACATATAGGAAAGTGGGCTACTGGGACCAGATCCTTACCCTGAACACTGCACTTGTGCCTTGGCGTGGATTTGGACCCCCTACATCCCAGTGCAGTGACCCATGCAGGAAGAACGAAATCAAGAGCATGCAACCAGGAGATGTCTGCTGCTGGATCTGCATACCCTGTCAGCCATACCAATATCTTCAAGACGAGTACACCTGCGCCGACTGCAGCTTTGGACAATGGCCTTTGGGAAATCTAACTGGCTGCTATGACCTGCCAGAGGAGTACATCCACTGGGAGGATGCGTGGGCTATCGGGCCAGTGACCATCTCCTGTCTGGGTATTCTCTGCACTCTTTCAGTCATAGGGGTCTTCTTTAAAAACAACGACACCCCAGTAGTCAAAGCTAGCGGGCGCGAATTGTCCTATATCCTACTTCTTGGCGTTTTGATGTGCTACAGCATGACTTTTATCTACATTGCCAAACCCTCCACCACGGTCTGCACCTTGCGTCGTCTGGGTTTGGGCACCTCTTTTGCCGTGTGCTACTCTGCTCTACTCACCAAAACCAACCGAATCGCCCGCATCTTCAGTGGGGTGAAAGACGGAGCTCAGAGGCCTAGATTCATAAGTCCAGGATCCCAAGTGGCGATTTGCGGGGTGCTAATTTCTTGCCAGTTGCTAGTTGCAGTTCTCTGGCTCTTGGTGGAGGTGCCCGGGGTGAGAAAGGAGGTAGGCCCAGAACGAAGGAACGTGGTCACGCTGAAGTGCAACAGCAGGGACTCGAGCATGCTAATGTCACTCACCTACAACTGCGTCCTGATTATCCTCTGCACCGTCTACGCATTCAAGACCAGGAAGTGTCCAGAGAACTTCAACGAGGCCAAGTTCATCGGCTTCACCATGTACACCACCTGTATTATCTGGCTCGCCTTCCAGCCCATCTTCTTTGTGACCGCCAGTGACTACAGGGTAAGTCCAGTCAACAACCACCTATTTACACTAGTGCTATTGCTACACTAGTATTTACCCATGTGAGGCCTGAACCACACATGGCTTAGGGTTAGAGCCACAAGTTTGAATTGTTTGATTTTCAACGTTTTGTTATTTATTTAAATGTTTTTATTTAACCAATTTTTATCACTTTTGTAAAGTTGTCCAAGAGAACTATTGTTGTGATTTAGTGCTAGAAAAAAAAAATGTATCCCTTAAAATGAACAAAATGAACCCTTTAGGCTCTCTTTTTGTGTCAAAAATGTTATGTGAAACAGACAAAAGGTGAAGCCCTGATACATTATAAGTGACAGAGGACTACTCAAATCAATTGCAGAAATAAACAAAGATATACTGTATGTAAGAAAAATATGGAAACGATTGTGAAGGTAGGTGACTGTAGAGAAAGTGTCCAGGATTCAGGATATCATGGAGTAATTCTGTTACTTTGATACCTATTGTGTGCCTGTAGTGTAAATCAATGTATTATATAAAACAAATTTTTAAAACATCTTTAAAATTCTGTTTGATCAACATTCCGGGATTTAAAACAGCAAACAATTGCAACAGAGAGAATAACTAATGACACAACGCTGGTTTAATATTCATAGATTTCTGTCATAGTTTGACGCCATTTGCAGAATTTAATTATATATTTTTCTATTGTCTTGTGTTACTCCAAAGCCTTCGCTATACTCAACAATAGAACCAACATTACATAAGTGTGTGTAAGTGAGTGCAAGTGTGTGTGATATATTTGTATTTTTCAACATACTTATTCATGATAATTAACACTCGGACTCGCAGAAATCTGAAACAACTAGAAATCCACAGAGCAGTCATTTTGACGGCTTACATTGAAATGAATAATTCTGAGGGGGGAAAACTACTTTTTTTATCTTTAATCCCTGCTAAAACAGGTTAATATAACGGAAACACAACAATTACTGTACAGCAATTTAAAAGTACACCTGGATTAACCACCTCATGAATATGCACGCCTCCTGGCTGTGTGGATAAAAGAAACCATCATTTACATTTCATTTTCTTGTGAAAACATATAGCTAGAGGAATTCATCCTTAATCCATACAGTGCTGTGTCAGACAAATAAGAGCAAACAAATGCCACACCGCTGACAAGCATGTAAATGATGAGAGCGGAGCCTTGGGCGGCGAGCGACTGTGGCGCTGGTGTAATGAGGACGTTTGAACTACTGCTACAACACGCAACACAACATCTTATACAAACTATGTCCATAGACTGAGGAATTCACCTCACAACAAGACAAATGACCCTTTAAGGAAACATGTGGACGGTAAAGCTTGTCAATGAAATAGACGAAAACACATATTTATAATTTTTGCTTACTCAAAGAATGGGAGTAGGATTTTCCACTAAACTATAAGGATTTATTGCCATCAAATGTACACAGGTAAATAATGGTAATTTTAAGGCACAATAACATATATTATCAAAGCTCTAAATATATATGTACATAAAACAGGGACTTTCGCCTGATGGTGGTATTTACAAGTCAACTGAACGCTTGTTTTGTTACTGTCTGATTACATACGCCAAAATAGATTCAGACACGTTTTATGCAAATCATCCCCAAAATGTTGTAGACAAGCGGACCTCTCTAAATAGTGCTATTATATGCATGGATGGTCCAATTTCACGTAAGTAAGTGAGGTTATTTATATATTTTCTCCAACCCGCGTGCCAAGACAAGGGCGTCTCTCCCAAAGTTGGCGACGATAAGTTTGTGTAAGCCCTCAGTCGTACAGGGATTAGTCAAAGCAAAGGAAGGTTTCTCACCCATCATCTGTACTTCTTAGCAAGTTTTCCCTTCTTAGCAAGTTTTCTCCCAGCTTGGGAAAACTTGCTAAGAAGTACAGATGATAGGTGAGAAACCTTCCTTTGTTATTTATATAGTTCATTTTACAGACCAATATCACCCAAAGCGCTTTACAATTATTCAGAATTAAGATATTGTTCCAATCACGCTACACAGTCATGACGGAAGCGAGTTGCCGAGCACACTGGAGCATCAAAGCCTCCAACCAACACCATCCATTCACTCACTCACCATCCAGGCCTATGGTGCATGTTTTTAGTGGTAGGGGAAACCGGAGCATCCAGAGGAAACCTATAGACACGGGGAGAACATGCAAACTCTACTCAGAAAGGCCCTGATCCGACTGGGGTTCGAAACCAGGACCTTCTTGCGGAGAATCAATAGTGCTCTCCACTCAGTCACCGTGCCGCGGTGCAAGGCTAGTATTAGATCTTTGCTCCAAATCCAGATGATTTCATTATTTTCCCCAAGATATTTAGGTTTACATTTACTCTTTACTTTCTAATGCTGGCCTAGAATGTCTCCTTATGTTTAAAGTTTCAATAACACAGTGCAGCTGTGTATTTACTTGTAGAAGTAATAATCGTACATAACATCTTGAACCACCATTGGTTATGTGTAAAGCATTGATATCAGGCCAGAACAAGCTGATACATCTCTAGTGGGTTAAAGACTGAATTGCAGGTCATAAAAGTAAAAGTCTATAGTAAAGTTGGAACAATGAAAGCTTAGAGCAATTCATAACTCCCAAATGAAATGTATTTTTGGCAGTCTTCCTCTCGGTTCCAACAGCACAAATGGGAGTGGCCAAGCTAAACACATACCACCCACAAGTTCATCCACTGTTGTTTTTTCCACTTGTTTGTTTTGAAAGTCTGTAAAGTTCAAACAACCAGTATCTTCTCATGTAACTGTTGTGTTGTTCCAAAGCTACATTTCACTTCACGCCGTGTCTCTGCAAATAGAAGTTCCTGGACTGCGGGGGTGACCGGTGGGCTGGGGAGTGGAAGATGACCCCACCAGTCAGCTCGCATTAGCCACTGAATTATGACTAACTAAAAAGACCGACCAGCTGCGATCTACCACATGACGGCTTTTGCTCATTTGGCATGCACACGTAAAAGCACATTAGAATTACTAACAGACTTAATAGGAAATGGAGATGAGATGTGGGGAATTAAGCACGAGGAAGGAGCAGGAGAGAAGCACTGGCACGGCTGCAGGATATATATGCTGTAGCTTAGCATGTGTGCAGTAACAGTATGTGACAGGCTAACCCTACCTTCACATTCTTTCTCATGCAAAACAAGCCACGAATGCCAATACATGATGTGGACCATAGTAAAAATAAAAGTTTAGCGGTCAATCTTCGTTCCTTCCCTCACCTATGATCATGAGCTTTGGGCAATGACCGAAAGAACGAGATTGCAGATACGAGCGGTAGAAATGAGGAGCTCAATCACACATGAGGAGCTTGGAGTAGATGCTTATCCACATTGAAAGGATTCAGATGAGATGGCTCGGGCATCTGTTTTGGATGCCTCCATTTTCCATCTGGGTCTTCCCATCGTGTCCCGGGGAAGACCCAGGACACGTTGGAGGGACATGTCTCTCAGCTGGCCTGGGATCACCTTGCCCAGGATGAGCTGGAGGAGGAAGTGTGTGTGAGTAGGGCTGGCTGGGCGTCTCTGCTCAGACAGCTGCCTTCACAACCTGGCAATGGATAAAGTGGAAGAAAATTGATGGATGGATGGATATAATGTAATGTGCAGTTGTGGTTGAAAATGTTTGCCATATTTTCGAGATTAATGATTACACAACTGTTTTCATTCATTCCTTAGTGGTTGTGTGAAGCCCAAAACATGTTTTTTTTAAATGTTCATATGATCATTGAGACAATCTGGGGAGATCTCCAAATGGAAGTTCATGCAAGTGGTCCAGGAATTTGCAGAAATTGGAAGCTTTTACCAAGAGGAAAAGGCAAACTAACCTCACCCAAATCTACCACAAAATACTCTCATGGATGTGAAGGGGAAAGACAATATTGAGGACCAGGGTATGGAAACTTCTGACCAGGGTTAGAGAATTAGTCTCTGTTGCATGTTTATTTGACAATACATGGCTTCACACAACCACTAACAATCATTCATAATCTCTGGAATCTGGGCAAAGCTGGAGGATTTTACTTGTTGTGCGTGTTTTTAGTGGTAAGGGAGAACCCAAAGGAAACCTAAGCAGACATGGGGAGAACATGCAAACTCCTCTCAGAAAGAGTCTTTTCTGAATGTATGTGACTGTGTGTATCATGATCATGATCATAGTCCAATTTCTACTATATTATTTTACAGTGAGTGCAGACTTATGCAAGTGATTGTGACCACAGTATAATTTCTGTTCACATCAAAATCCAACCTGTGTCAAATTGTAGGTGACATTATTTAAATTGTGTTGTAGGTCTGCACTATGGCCAAGTGACAATTTGTTACCAGTGCTTTTAATGTGGCAACTGTACTTAGCACACTTTACAGCTGCAAACGCTCCACTGTGGAACCTGGTGTTCAGAGAGATCTCCCATCACAGTACTAACCAGGTCTTGCCCTGCTTTGCTTTAGAGGTCCGACAAAATCTGACTTACACAGATGACACCACAAAGAAAAAAAAGAAAAATAAAAAATAGAATAAAAAATTTTTTTTGGGCCATTCCGAGTTGAGGTTGAACTGGAACTCAATTGAATATGTCTCTATAGGACAAACATTTCTTTATACTTGCTTCATAATATGGAACATTATCACCATGGCTTTCAGACAGGATAATACTCTATCTATTCTGTGAGAAGTATTCCACTTATCTGGGAGGCTATAGATGCTCAGAGTGGATGGGACTCACACCAAGAAACTGACTGGTTTAGTGGATGGAGTTTTTTAAGCGTTGTTGAGAAGAGAGACGGTTAATGTGAGAGGTAGTTTTGAAATGTGTGTACTAATATTTAGTTTTGGAACTTGACTTTGTGAGGAATTAAGCAGCAGCGTTCATTTGGATGGATCAAAAGACCTGCAGTTGACAAAATATTTAATCCTCCAAAGGGAACTTGTATATTAGGTGTGCACTGTATGCATTTATGCACAGCACTGACAGCACGTATAGAACTCCCAACTGAGATGAAAAGCCAAAACGTTTAACTTTCAAGGCAGTAAAAAAAAGAAACACAGGCCATTTGGGAGCAATAGCAGCCCGTCTGTAGCTCGGATCATAAAAGAACATTCTGGTAATAAGAATGCCCGAATCCTTTTTTTTCACAAACAAAGAAAAGTAAATATTTTTGTTAATTGAACTGGTAAATTAGGCTTTGGATTTAGTTTTGCTTAATTTTATCTTTATCGTTCACACTGGCCCTGGTCGGAATAAAGTATCAGCCAAGTCCTCCGATTGCTAAATATTATGCATGTAGTTAGCAAGAGGATTTTACTGAAGGATTTTATTGCCAATCGAATGATTGACTGGATTATTTGTTAAGAAGGTGAATTTTTTTTTTTTTTTAATGCTGCATCTAAAATATTCTCAATCATGGTAAATGTACTTTACTTTCAGTGTTTGTGTATTTTCTGTTCTTAACTGCTCGTGTGGCCCCACCTGTATGTTAAAGGTAGATTGCGTCAGGCTAAGGCTAAGCAGAGCAGGGCCTGTTAGCTGTGAAGTGCCAAACTGTCATTCTGTCCTTAGGCAAGACACTTTACCCACATTGTCTAGTATGAGTCTGGTGTGTGCCTAAATGTTTGGTGATGATTAGAGGGGCCAATGGCACATACTCCCTCGCTTCTGTCAGTGTGCCCCAGGGCGGCTGTGGCTACAGTAGTAGTTTAGGGTCATTGTTAGCACTATATAAAACCGATGCATTCAATAATTAAAAGATTATCTCTTACATACAAGGTATAACTGTATCTAGAATGGTCAAGGATTAACCGTCAACAGCTGGTGATTCTGTTAACAAACTGATTAGTTGTGATAATGCATTTACCATAAATATCACAGCCCTTTCCTTCATGACAAAACGCTGCCCCTCTTTATTCTAAACTGCAGTGGATTCAAATAAAACTGAAACGACTGCCATTATTTAAATCCCTTGCCTAAAATAATCACAAATAATCTAAAATAATTTAACAATAAATGTAAGTGCATTTTGCTTGGACAATGCATGTTCATGACCACACCTCTCGGCTAAACTCCAGAGGGATGTGAATGAAGAAAACTCAATTTGAATGCTCAAGTGTTCACTATTATTACTCTTTCTCCAGGTGCAGACCACGACCATGTGCATCTCGGTGAGCCTGAGCGGCTCGGTGGTGCTGGGCTGCCTCTTTGCTCCTAAACTCCACATTATCCTCTTCCAGCCGCAGAAAAACGTGGTCACCCATCGAGTGACGACCAACCGCTTCAGTGGCACCGCCTCTGCCCCCAGCTCTGGCTACTCCAAAGGTCAGCGTCCACCTTCACACACGTGTTGTGCGAGCACACAAGTGGTCCACCTCAAATCACGCAATATCAAAAACATCTCCCCGCTCTCAACTCTCCTCACTGCTGCAGAGACGAGACTGAAGGACGTTATAGGATTACATTTCCCCTCCTGACCTATTGAAGCTGGTGTTTTCTCAGGGCCCAGGCTCTACATGTTGTCGTGAGAGGGGAATATGTGAATAGAGCTGGGCTTTCTGTGGAAGCTCAACTGTGCTTGAACACCTCTCTGTCAGATACGTTGATGATGCGAGGTCTGATTGATTTTTGGCAGCAGCGATGTGTTTTAGAACTATTAACACATAAACAGTAAAATGCTTAAAATGCTCATCTGTGACTTTGTTCATGCACAGAAACTAGCAAGCCACAAAATATGTCATGGACAGTGACATAAAAAAATCTTCCATCCAGCGAACAGCCTGATTCTAATAAGAAAGAGACCTGTGAGTCACTATTGGATGCTTTGGGCTGAGAGCTGATTGGCTGAGTGACATTGGAGACAGTAAACATTTGTCATTCAGCCAACTTCAGCTCTGTTATAGATCATTGTAAAGCTCAGAACAGCCCGATGCCAGTCAAGACAGTTTTTCAGTCGGACGTGACGTCGGCCCCTGGACTTGTCTGGTGAACTAAAGCGGCCCACTTACTAAATTATTTGACACCCCTGATGTAGATGCATGATAAATAATGTTGTGGTTTGAAATTTAGATACCCCACATTTAATTAGTTCCAGTAATTGTATTCTGAATATGAATTCCCGGTACATGTTTACCTTGAACAGCGTGCACAGGGCTTGGCATGTGTCCTCCGAGGCATGTGACTTTTTTGATATGTAAGTATTAAGTAAGCAAGTAGTCTTTATGGATATAGTGCCTTTCAGAGTCCAGAATCACAAAGCACTTTACACTGTTGTTTTGCAAACTTCCAAAATATACTGATTTTAATACCTATGTATGGTCTTGTTCCGTCTCCCAGGTTCTGCCTCCAACTACGTCCCTGCAGTGTGTAATGGTCGAGAGGTGGTGGACTCTACGACTTCCTCATTGTAGAAGAAAATCCACCCACTTCCAACTGTCCGAACGCACAATGGATCGACAGAAATACTGCCCTGAGCTGTAACGATATTCCACTGCAAGCTGTCTGTATCAGTATAGAGCCTTTTTGTATAGATTTAATATGCTGTGATTTTGGTTTACAAATAGATGTAAAATGCACTGTGCCTTGTTAAGAGAAGTTGTGTTATATTTTCAATAGATGGTTGTGTGAAGCAATAGTGTTATTTAATAAACTTCTTAATCTTGTAATAGTGTTGTAACTATATGTTTTGTCATAAGTGATAATGCTATGAATAATTATGGTTATAGTCTCTAACTGTACTTGTGAAAAGGTATTAAACTAGTTATATATATATATATATATATATGGCTCACTCCGTGCTAAACTGTATAATGGGTCCATTTAATTCAAGCAACAGTAAAATAAATGTATGAACCAAAAATGTTTGTACCTAAACTTTTAATACTATGTAGCTTATAAACATAGTACGTATAATCTCAAATGGGCAGCTAAAAGCATTTCAAGAAAAATGGTTGTCTTTCAAAGAAAGAAAAAAAAAGGTATTGAACTTTGGGCACATGTTTCATTTAGGCTTTGTGAACGGTGTCATTGACAGGACAAGGAAGACTTTTTAATGGTTGGGGATATAGATATAATCCATCTAATTACAGATTTAAATTTTACAAAAAAAAAATTCAATAACGACAGACAAACTGGGCGCTGTAGACTTAACATGTCCATTTTTGTTACGTCCATAACAGCTGTCTTTGAGCGTGTTAATAGTTCGGGCGTGAAAAAATTAGTGTTTAAATAGTGTCTCCTTCATTGGACAAACAAGCTGTGAACATTCAGCAGTAGCGACCGCAGACATTTCGGGGCTTTCTTTTCATTGACCCAAATGTAACACATTGGTACAGATTTTTGCGGAGTGAGCCATGTATCTATGTATAATTTATATATATATATATATAATATATATAAAAATACACGTACTTTAGGGTGTGCTTTGTCCATTTTTCTTTGTAACTTATGTAAATAACATGTTTTGATATTAAAATATTTAAGAAACCAGTGATGGTGAGTATTCATTGCAGCCGTTCAAAAGTCCAATTGTGTCCTTAGGCAAGACACTTCCCCCACATTGCCCAGTTAAAACGGTTGGTGATCGTTGATGTGGAGAGAAAAAGGAGAAACTTTCATCAAATGTAAAGCTTCTTTGTGACCGTCTGTGAAAAGCACCAAATAAATCTACATTACATTCACTCGCATTCAGTGAATTTACTGAATACTGATAAAGCTACAGACCACCTGGATAATCTCTAAGACAATGGAAACGCTGAACTTCTCTTTTGTCCATGTTCTATATGAGTAAATGTGTATGAATCACATGGCAAAATGTATTAAACCTGTGGAGGAGAAATCACCACAAGACAGTCAATAACTTCCATAGTTTATATTCAATGATGAATAAAATAAAAATAAATCTACAAAAAGAAAAATGTTCACGCCTCAGCCTCATTGGCATCTTCAGCAGCCGGCTGTTTTCTCTTCAGCGGGATAATATATATACCATTCTTTGCTTCTTTTAGTCTCCACCATCTGCCCAGTCTGCAAAACACAGTACATTTGATTTCAACCAGTCCACACCTTCAAAACTCAGCCAACAACATCTGCAACTGAGAATTAACATTGTTTTGTATGTTTGCTTAAACAAAACATTTACACATTTTAAAATCGGGTGATTCGTTTGACATACTGTGGAACATTTATGCTAAATCGTCTCCATAGCAACCAGAACAGGGTAGAACCAGAAATGCAAGACCACTCAGCGGATTTGTTGATTTATCAAATTGGCTTCAATTGAAAAACTAAAGAATGATTGGATGATAAATCCTTCCAAAAAACTTCCAATAGTCTGTCCCTTATGCCCTAATAGATCCATGCTTATGCCCCACACTGGCAGAAACTACAGATGCACAGAAATACACTGCCCTCTAGTGGATGGACACTGGTTTAATCTGTGCCCAGTTGCCATGGAAATGTGAGGGTAATGGTACCTGTGTTCCTGTCCCACTCCTGCGACCAGGAAGTGACCTGAGCTAGAAAACTTCAGACTGTTCACAAAACCAGGCTGTGAAAGAGACACAAGTTTAGCTACACACAGAAATCTCCCTTTTGAAATACATTAAGAACCCATTTGTGTATTGCTGGGTAATCAAACGAAAATTACATTAAGATGTGAGGCCATAAAGCCATAAACAATCAGATCAGATGTAATCACTGGTGGTGACAACAGAATAACTAGATGGTGGAGGAATAATTATTTGCCAAGAACAGTTGTCAAAATAAATACTCCACAATGTTACATGTTCATGAGATCCATATATTCAGGCACATCGTACATGAGGCCAATTTAAAAAGGACTGAGAAAACAGGATTGAAAATGTGCGACTGCCCCAGAGCTTGTGCCCTGTCGTGTAACTCCATGATTCCACAGCACTCGTTTGCTTGTTCTCCATTCTGCAGGTGGATTGTTTATTGACCCAAGAGGCGCTCACTGCTCTATGGAAGTGATTACATTCATTAAAAAATGTGTACTTAAATACAGATACTGTTTTCACAATAACCTTTATGTTGTATACTTTTCATTTTATATTCTATTATACATTGCAGTCATTTCTTGTTCAGTATATGTGCTTTAGGTAAGCAGTGCAAATGACCCCTTTACCTCCAAAAGTCAATACACAAGTTATTGTTTTCTAACCACTGTTGTATTTAGATGTAAGGAGAGTGGTATAAGGTGCACATTAAGAGTGCATTACCACGGTGACAGAGAACAGCAGCTCCAGGCCTCTGTAGTATTGGGAACACTTCCAGAGCTGCACCTCAGAGTTGTGTGAGCCTAAAGACAGAAGACAGTGTTATTTCAGTGTGATCAGAGTTTACTACAGCGCTGGTGGGGACGCTCACAGCTGCAGGCACCTGAGGCGACGGTGTCCGAGTTCTGCAGCGCAGCCACAGATGTGACCCACAGGGGGCGCTCCAGACCCGGGTCACCATGACTACCATGGGCCTGTTTCACCGTGGCCACAGGCTTCTTCTTGTTCACACTCCAAAGACACACAGAGCTGCAGTGACCAAGAGGAGAATTTGTATTATTACTCATCCAATAACAAGTATAACTTTAATGGTGGTAACAAAAAATATGACTTTGTTTTAAAACTTACCCATCGTCAGCTCCGGTAATCATGTGCTCCTCATTTATGAGTTGGACACAGTCAATCGAACCACTAAGAAATTAAACACATATTTAAAAGGAGCAGTATGAAAACATCTGGCCAAAACTGGTAATGCAATCACAGTCAATATTCTGTAGTCCTCTCCCACTCTCTCCGACTCAGGTTGCCAGATATGCACCGAATCCAGCAGCAAACACAAGGACTTATTTCATTAAGTTATGTTTCTCCATAAGGTTCACATTGCTATGATAGCCGTGCTAATGTTGGGGATGTATTTCTTCAGCGTATCAGTGCTGATTTTTTTTTTTTAGACCTATAGGTGTAAAAGTCCCACATCAAAAAGAGACTCACACTAATTATAATTAGGATAAATCTGGTCTCACCAATTTTTTTTTTTTTTTACAATTACATTTTCTTAATTATAAAAAGATTATAGATTATTTATGTTTAATGGTGAAATTGTCATTATTATAAAGTAATTGGCAGAGTGCACTTCCCTGATCTGAAAAGGGTCTGCTAGTCAGTGTTCTCAGGGGATTTGACCCAACTCTGAAGAGCCACAGAATATTCAGTTATTTGACAATATATTAACACCAAAGGGCCAAATGAAAGATTAGGCCCTTAGCTTTAATCTACAAAAAACATTTTGTTGTGACCTTTTACCGTTCAATCTATCATAGAATATAGTATACTGTATCTAGTTTCACCCAAAACACTTCGACACATCCAAATTCAGACCCGGGCCACTGCAGGGAAAGAAAGCGCTTTGACATAAACACTAGACCACCTTTCTACACAACGTATGATCAGACCCAAATGCAGTGACGTGCAGTCAGGGGAGGCAGGGGAGGCAGAACCTCACCTGCCATCATCATTGGAAACAAATAATTATTTAAGTTGTAATATATAATTGGTTTCCACTATCCTGTGCTTTTAATATATATTTGGCACTGTTCCGACCAGTTTTGATCATTTCTGCAGTCAAAATCGCTGAAATCCTATTTTTCCTATTCAAAGACAGAAGGTGAGGCAGCGCTCCTGCGTGCCTCCCCCCAGATCGCTCGCTCACAGTGTGTGTGTATGTGCGAGTGCACTCAGCTCGTGCTGTTGATATATCGCTGTTTGTTTCAAATATCCTGCTTTGATAACATTTGTTAAACTTCTCATAGTGTTTAGTAATGTATTGCACGTATGTGTGTACTATTTTCATATAGTTTAAGTCTTTTGATTGGAGAAGAATACACAAGGAAAAAGCCTTCCTTGAGGCAGGCGGTGTCTGTGCCTCACCACTAGGGGCGATAGTGAGCATAAAGTTCATATCCAAGTTGCTAACAAACAATCAGCCCAAAATGCTATTTCTTTTACTGGAAAATGGATGATTGGATTGTAGATTTTTTTCTCAACTGGACTTTTAATCAAAGCAAGAAATATTATAGACTGAGAGACCACCACTGGACTTACAAGGTTAGTCCGGGGTGACAAATTTGTTAATCTTTGTGTTTAATGTTGAACATTGACCAGATAGCTGCATTATACTGCTTCTCCGAAAAACCCTGATTCAAACACTGCTCAAGTTCTGCAACTCTTTCTCCTCCCGTCTCTTTCTGTGCTCACGGCTCTCTCTCTCTGCTTTCGTCTATGTCTGTCTCTCTCTGCTCGCGTCTGTCTCTCTCTCTCTCTCTGCTCGCGTCTCTGTCTCTCTCTGCTCGCGTCTCTCTCTCTCTCTCTCTGCTCGCGTCTCTCTCTCTCTCTCTGCTCGCGTCTCTCTCTCTCTCTCTGCTCGCGTCTCTCTCTCTCTCTCTGCTCGCGTCTCTCTCTCTCTCTGCTCGCGTCTCTGTCTCTCTCTCTGCTCGCGTCTCTGTCTCTCTCTCTGCTCGCGTCTCTGTCTCTCTCTCTGCTCGCGTCTCTGTCTCTCTCTCTCTCTGCTCGCGTCTCTGTCTCTCTCTCTCTCTGCTCGCGTCTCTGTCTCTCTCTCTCTCTCTCTCTGCTCGCGTCTCTCCCCTCTGCTCGCGTCTCTCTCTCTCTGCTCGCGTCTCTCTCTGCTCGCGTCTCTCTCTCTCTGCTCGCGTCTCTCTCTCTCTGTTCGCGTCTCTCTCTCTCTGTTCGCGTCTCTCTCTCTCTGTTCGCGTCTCTCTCTCTCTGCTCGCGTCTGTCTCTCTCTCTCTGCTCGCGTCTCTGTCTCTCTCTGCTCGCGTCTCTGTGTCTCTCTCTGCTCGCGTCTCTGTCTCTCTCTGCTCGCGTCTCTGTCTCTCTCTCTCTGCTCGCGTCTCTGTCTCTCTGCTCGCGTCTCTGTCTCTCTCTGCTCGCGTCTGTCTCTCTCTCTCTCTGCTCGCGTCTCTCTCTCTCTCTCTCTGCTCGCGTCTCTCTCTCTGCTCGCGTCTCTCTCTCTCTGCTCGCGTCTCTCTCTCTCTGCTCGCGTCTCTCTCTCTCTGCTCGCGTCTCTCTCTCTCTGCTCGCGTCTCTGTCTCTCTGCTCGCGTCTGTCTCTCTCTCTGCTCGCGTCTGTCTCTCTCTCTCTGCTCGCGTCTGTCTCTCTCTCTGCTCGCGTCTCTGTCTCTCTCTCTGCTCGCGTCTCTGTCTCTCTCTCTCTCTGCTCGCGTCTCTGTCTCTCTCTCTCTCTGCTCGCGTCTCTGTCTCTCTCTCTGCTCGCGTCTGTCTCTCTCTCTCTCTCTGCTCGCGTCTCTCTCTCTGCTCGCGTCTCTCTCTCTGCTCGCGTCTCTCTCTCTGCTCGCGTCTCTCTCTCTGCTCGCGTCTCTCTCTCTGCTCGCGTCTCTCTCTCTGCTCGCGTCTCTCTCTCTGCTCGCGTCTCTCTCTCTGCTCGCGTCTCTCTCTCTGCTCGCGTCTCTCTCTCTCTGCTCGCGTCTCTCTCTCTCTGCTCGCGTCTCTCTCTGCTCGCGTCTCTCTCTGCTCGCGTCTCTCTCTCTCTGCTCGCGTCTCTCTCTCTGCTCGCGTCTCTCTCTCTGCTCGCGTCTCTCTCTCTCTGCTCGCGTCTCTCTCTCTCTGCTCGCGTCTCTCTCTCTGTTTCGCGTCTCTCTCTGCTCGTCTCTCTCTCTCTGCTCGCGTCTGTCTCTCTCTCTCTGCTCGCGTCTCTGTCTCTCTCTCTCTGCTCGCGTCTCTGTCTCTCTCTCTCTGCTCGCGTCTCTGTCTCTCTCTCTCTGCTCGCGTCTCTGTCTCTCTCTCTCTGCTCGCGTCTCTGTCTCTCTCTCTCTCTCTCTCTGCTCGCGTCTCTGTCTCTCTCTCTCTCTCTGCTCGCGTCTCTCTCTCTCTGCTCGCGTCTCTGTCTCTCTGCTCGCGTCTGTCTCTCTCTGCTCGCGTCTCTGTCTCTCTCTCTGCTCGCGTCTCTGTCTCTCTCTCTGCTCGCGTCTCTCTCTCTCTCTCTGCTCGCGTCTCTCTCTCTCTGCTCGCGTCTCTGTCTCTCTCTGCTCGCGTCTGTCTCTCTCTCTCTCTCTGCTCGCGTCTCTCTCTCTCTCTCTGCTCGCGTCTCTCTCTCTCTCTCTGCTCGCGTCTCTCTCTCTCTCTCTGCTCGCGTCTCTCTCTCTCTCTGCTCGCGTCTCTCTCTCTCTCTCTGCTCGCGTCTCTCTCTCTCTGCTCGCGTCTCTCTCTCTCTGCTCTCACGTCTCTCTCTCTCTCTCTGCTCGCGTCTCTGTCTCTCTGCTCGCGTCTGTCTCTCTCTGCTCGCGTCTCTGTCTCTGCTCGCGTCTCTGTCTCTGCTCGCGTCTCTGTCTCTCTCTCTGCTCGCGTCTGTCTCTCTCTCTCTCTGCTCGCGTCTCTGTCTCTCTCTCTCTGCTCGCGTCTCTGTCTCTCTCTCTGCTCGCGTCTCTGTCTCTCTCTCTCTCTGCTCGCGTCTGTCTCTCTCTCTGCTCTCGTCTCTCTCTCTGCTCGCGTCTCTCTCTCTGCTCGCGTCTCTCTCTCTGCTCGCGTCTCTCTCTCTGCTCGCGTCTCTCTCTCTGCTCGCGTCTCTCTCTCTGCTCGCGTCTCTCTCTCTGCTCGCGTCTCTCTCTCTGCTCGCGTCTCTCTCTCTGCTCGCGTCTCTCTCTCTGCTCGCGTCTCTCTCTCTGCTCGCGTCTCTCTCTCTGCTCGCGTCTCTCTCTCTGCTCGCGTCTCTCTCTCTGCTCGCGTCTCTCTCTCTGCTCGCGTCTCTCTCTCTGCTCGCGTCTCTCTCTCTGCTCGCGTCTCTCTCTCTGCTCGCGTCTCTCTCTCTCTGCTCGCGTCTCTCTCTCTCTGCTCGCGTCTCTGTCTCTCTGCTCGCGTCTGTCTCTCTCTGCTCGCGTCTCTGTCTCTGCTCGCGTCTCTGTCTCTGCTCGCGTCTCTGTCTCTCTCTCTGCTCGCGTCTCTGTCTCTCTCTCTCTCTCTGCTCGCGTCTCTGTCTCTCTCTCTCTCTGCTCGCGTCTCTGTCTCTCTCTCTCTCTCTCTCTGCTCGCGTCTGTCTCTCTCTCTCTCTGCTCGCGTCTCTCTCTCTGCTCGCGTCTCTCTCTCTGCTCGCGTCTCTCTCTCTGCTCGCGTCTCTCTCTCTGCTCGCGTCTCTCTCTCTCTGCTCGCGTCTCTCTCTCTGCTCGCGTCTCTCTCTCTGCTCGCGTCTCTCTCTCTGCTCGCGTCTCTCTCTGCTCGCGTCTCTCTCTCTGCTCGCGTCTCTCTCTCTGCTCGCGTCTCTCTCTCTCTCTGCTCGCGTCTCTCTCTCTGCTCGCGTCTCTCTCTCTGCTCGCGTCTCTCTCTCTCTGCTCGTCTCTCTCTGTTCGCGTCTCTCTCTCTGCTCGTCTCTCTCTGCTCGCGTCTGTCTCTCTCTCTCTGCTCGCGTCTGTCTCTCTCTCTCTGCTCGCGTCTGTCTCTCTCTCTCTGCTCGCGTCTGTCTCTCTCTCTCTGCTCGCGTCTCTGTCTCTCTCTCTCTGCTCGCGTCTCTCTCTGCTCGCGTCTCTGTCTCTCTCTCTCTCTGCTCGCGTCTCTGTCTCTCTCCCTCTCTCTGCTCGCGTCTCTGTCTCTCTCTCTGCTCGCGTCTCTGTCTCTCTCTCTGCTCGCGTCTCTGTCTCTCTCTCTGCTCGCGTCTCTGTCTCTCTCTCTGCTCGCGTCTCTGTCTCTCTCTCTGCTCGCGTCTCTGTCTCTCTCTCTCTGCTCGCGTCTCTCTCTGCTCGCGTCTGTCTCTCCCTCTCTCTGCTCGCGTCTCTCTCCCTCTCTCTGCTCGCGTCTCTGTCTCTCTCTCTGCTCGCGTCTCTGTCTCTCTCTCTGCTCGCGTCTCTGTCTCTCTCTCTGCTCGCGTCTCTGTCTCTCTCTCTGCTCGCGTCTCTGTCTCTCTCTCTGCTCGCGTCTCTGTCTCTCTCTCTGCTCGCGTCTCTGTCTCTCTCTCTGCTCGCGTCTCTGTCTCTCTCTCTGCTCGCGTCTCTGTCTCTCTCTCTGCTCGCGTCTCTGTCTCTCTCTCTGCTCGCGTCTCTGTCTCTCTCTCTGCTCGCGTCTCTGTCTCTCTCTCTGCTCGCGTCTCTGTCTCTCTCTCTCTCTGCTCGCGTCTCTCTCTCTCTCTCTCTCTCTGCTCGCGTCTCTCTCTCTCTCTCTCTCTCTGCTCGCGTCTCTCTCTCTCTCTCTGCTCGCGTCTCTCTGCTCGCGTCTCTCTCTCTGCTCGCGTCTCTCTCTCTGCTCGCGTCTCTGTCTCTCTCTCTGCTCGCGTCTCTGTCTCTCTCTCTGCTCGCGTCTCTGTCTCTCTCTCTGCTCGCGTCTCTGTCTCTCTCTCTGCTCGCGTCTCTGTCTCTCTCTCTGCTCGCGTCTCTGTCTCTCTCTCTCTGCTCGCGTCTCTCTCTGCTCGCGTCTGTCTCTCCCTCTCTCTGCTCGCGTCTCTCTCCCTCTCTCTGCTCGCGTCTCTGTCTCTCTCTCTGCTCGCGTCTCTGTCTCTCTCTCTGCTCGCGTCTCTGTCTCTCTCTCTGCTCGCGTCTCTGTCTCTCTCTCTGCTCGCGTCTCTGTCTCTCTCTCTGCTCGCGTCTCTGTCTCTCTCTGCTCGCGTCTCTGTCTCTCTCTCTGCTCGCGTCTCTGTCTCTCTCTCTGCTCGCGTCTCTGTCTCTCTCTCTGCTCGCGTCTCTGTCTCTCTCTCTGCTCGCGTCTCTGTCTCTCTCTCTGCTCGCGTCTCTGTCTCTCTCTCTGCTCGCGTCTCTGTCTCTCTCTCTCTGCTCGCGTCTCTGTCTCTCTCTCTGCTCGCGTCTCTGTCTCTCTCTCTGCTCGCGTCTCTCTCTCTCTCTCTCTCTCTGCTCGCGTCTCTCTCTCTCTCTCTCTCTCTGCTCGCGTCTCTCTCTCTCTCTCTGCTCGCGTCTCTCTCTCTGCTCGCGTCTCTCTCTCTGCTCGCGTCTCTCTCTCTGCTCGCGTCTCTCTCTCTGCTCGCGTCTCTGTCTCTCTCTCTCTCTGCTCGCGTCTCTGTCTCTCTCTCTCTCTGCTCGCGTCTCTGTCTCTCTCTCTCTCTGCTCGCGTCTCTGTCTCTCTCTCTCTCTGCTCGCGTCTCTGTCTCTCTCTCTCTCTGCTCGCGTCTCTGTCTCTCTCTCTCTCTGCTCGCGTCTCTGTCTCTCTCTCTCTCTGCTCGCGTCTCTGTCTCTCTCTCTCTCTGCTCGCGTCTCTGTCTCTCTCTCTCTCTGCTCGCGTCTCTGTCTCTCTCTCTCTCTGCTCGCGTCTCTGTCTCTCTCTCTCTCTGCTCGCGTCTCTGTCTCTCTCTCTCTCTGCTCGCGCGTCTGTCTCTCTCTCTCTCTGCTCGCGCGTCTGTCTCTCTCTCTCTCTGCTCGCGCGTCTGTCTCTCTCTCTCTCTGCTCGCGCGTCTGTCTCTCTTTCTCTCTGCTCGCGCGTCTGTCTCTCTCTCTCTCTCTCTCTCTCTGCTCGCGCGTCTGTCTCTCTCTCTCTCTCTCTCTCTCTGCTCGCGTCTCTGTCTCTCTCTCTCTCTCTGCTCGCGTCTCTGTCTCTCTCTCTCTCTCTCTCTGCTCGCGTCTCTCTCTCTGCTCGCGTCTCTCTCTCTGCTCGCGTCTCTCTCTCTGCTGCGTCTCTCTCTCTGCTCGCTCTCTCTCTCTGCTCGCGTCTCTCTCTCTGCTCGCGTCTCTCTCTCTGCTCGCGTCTCTCTCTCTGCTCGCGTCTCTCTCTCTGCTCGCGTCTCTCTCTCTGCTCGCGTCTCTCTCTCTGCTCGCGTCTCTCTCTCTGCTCGCGTCTCTCTCTCTGCTCGCGTCTCTCTCTCTGCTCGCGTCTCTCTCTCTGCTCGCGTCTCTCTCTCTGCTCGCGTCTCTCTCTCTGCTCGCGTCTCTCTCTCTGCTCGCGTCTCTCTCTCTGCTCGCGTCTCTCTCTCTGCTCGCGTCTCTCTCTCTGCTCGCGTCTCTCTCTCTGCTCGCGTCTCTCTCTCTGCTCGCGTCTCTCTCTCTGCTCGCGTCTCTCTCTCTGCTCGCGTCTCTCTCTCTGCTCGCGTCTCTCTCTCTGCTCGCGTCTCTCTCTCTGCTCGCGTCTCTCTCTCTGCTCGCGTCTCTCTCTCTGCTCGCGTCTCTCTCTCTGCTCGCGTCTCTCTCTCTCTGCTCGCGTCTCTCTCTCTGCTCGCGTCTCTCTCTCTGCTCGCGTCTCTCTCTCTGCTCGCGTCTCTCTCTCTGCTCGCGTCTCTCTCTCTGCTCGCGTCTCTCTCTCTGCTCGCGTCTCTCTCTCTGCTCGCGTCTCTCTCTCTGCTCGCGTCTCTCTCTCTGCTCGCTCTCTCTCTCTCGCTCGCGTCTCTCTCTCTGCTCGCGTCTCTCTCTCTGCTCGCGTCTCTCTCTCTGCTCGCGTCTCTCTCTCTGCTCGCGTCTCTCTCTCTGCTCGCTCGTCTCTCTCTCTCTCTGCTCGCGTCTCTCTCTCTCTGCTCGCGTCTCTCTCTCTCTTGCTCGCGTCTCTCTCTCTCTGCTCGCGTCTCTCTCTCTGCTCGCTCTCTCTCTCTGCTCGCGTCTCTGTCTCTCTCTGCTCGCGTCTCTCTCTCTCTCTGCTCGCGTCTCTCTGTCTCTCTCTCTGCTCGTCTCTCTCTCTCTCTGCTCGCTCGCGTCTCTCTCTCTGCTCGCGTCTCTGTCTCTCTCTCTGCTCGCGTCTCTCTCTCTGCTCGCGTCTCTCTCTCTGCTCGCGTCTCTCTCTCTCTCTCTGCTCGCGTCTCTCTCTCTCTCGCGTCTCTCTCTCTGCTCGCGTCCTGTCTCTCTCTCTGCTCGCTCTGTCTCTCTCTCTCTGCTCGCGTCTCTGTCTCTCCGTCTCTCTCTCTGCTCGCGTCTCTTCTCTCTCTCTCTCGCTCGGTCTCTTCTCTCTCTGCTCGCGTCTCTCTCTCTCTCTCTCTGCTCGCGTCTCTGTCTCTCTCGCTCTCTCTCTCTGCTCGCGTCTCTGTCTCTCTCTCTGCTCGCGTCTCTGTCTCTCTCTCTGCTCGCGTCTCTGTCTCTCTCTCTGCTCGCGTCTCTCTCTCTCTCTGCTCGCGTCTTGTCTCTCTCTGCTCCTGCTCCTCTGTCTCTCTCTCTGCTCGCGTCTCTGTCTCTCTCTCTGCTCGCGTCTCTGTCTCTCTCTCTGCTCGCGTCTCTGTCTCTCTCTCTGCTCGCGTCTCTGTCTCTCTCTCTGCTCGCGTCTCTGTCTCTCTCTCTCTGCTCGCGTCTCTGTCTCTCTCTGCTCGCGTCTCTGTCTCTCTCTCTGCTCGCGTCTCTGTCTCTCTCTGCTCGCGTCTCTGTCTCTCTCTCTGCTCGCGTCTCTGTCTCTCTCTCTGCTCGCGTCTCTGTCTCTCTCTCTGCTCGCGTCTCTGTCTCTCTCTCTGCTCGCGTCTCTGTCTCTCTCTCTGCTCGCGTCTCTCTCTCTCTCGCTCGTCTTGTCTCTCTCTCTCTGCTGCTCGCTCTCTCTCTCTCTCTCTCTCTCTCTCTCTGCCTCTCTTCTCTCTCTCTCTCTCTCTTGCTCGCGTCTCTCTCTCTCTCTCTCTCTGCTCGCGTCTCTCTCTCTCTCTCGCGTCTCTCTCTCTGCTCGCGTCTCTCCTCTCTCTCTCTCTCTGCTCGCGTCTCTGTCTCTCTCTCTCTCTGCTCGCGTCTCTGTCTCTCTCTCTCTCTGCTCGCGTCTCTGTCTCTCTCTCTCTCTGCTCGCGTCTCTGTCTCTCTCTCTCTCTGCTCGCGTCTCTGTCTCTCTCTCTCTCTGCTCGCGTCTCTGTCTCTCTCTCTCTCTGCTCGCGTCTCTGTCTCTCTCTCTCTCTGCTCGCGTCTCTGTCTCTCTCTCTCTCTGCTCGCGTCTCTGTCTCTCTCTCTCTCTGCTCGCGTCTCTGTCTCTCTCTCTCTCTGCTCGCGTCTCTGTCTCTCTCTCTCTCTGCTCGCGTCTCTGTCTCTCTCTCTCTCTGCTCGCGCGTCTGTCTCTCTCTCTCTCTGCTCGCGCGTCTGTCTCTCTCTCTCTCTGCTCGCGCGTCTGTCTCTCTCTCTCTCTGCTCGCGCGTCTGTCTCTCTTTCTCTCTGCTCGCGCGTCTGTCTCTCTCTCTCTCTCTCTCTCTCTGCTCGCGCGTCTGTCTCTCTCTCTCTCTCTCTCTCTCTGCTCGCGTCTCTGTCTCTCTCTCTCTCTCTGCTCTCTTCTCTCTCGCGTCTCTGTCTCTCTCTCTCTCTCTCTGCTCGCGTCTCTCTCTCTGCTCGCGTCTCTCTCTCTCTGCTCGCGTCTCTCTCTCTGCTCGCGTCTCTCTCTCTGCTCGCGTCTCTCTCTCTGCTCGCGTCTCTCTCTCTGCTCGCGTCTCTCTCTCTGCTCGCGTCTCTCTCTCTGCTCGCGTCTCTCTCTCTGCTCGCGTCTCTCTCTCTCTGCTCGCGTCTCTCTCTCTGCTCGCGTCTCTCTCTCTGCTCGCGTCTCTCTCTCTGCTCGCGTCTCTCTCTCTGCTCGCGTCTCTCTCTCTGCTCGCGTCTCTCTCTCTGCTCGCGTCTCTCTCTCTGCTCGCGTCTCTCTCTCTGCTCGCGTCTCTCTCTCTGCTCGCGTCTCTCTCTCTGCTCGCGTCTCTCTCTCTGCTCGCGTCTCTCTCTCTGCTCGCGTCTCTCTCTCTGCTCGCGTCTCTCTCTCTGCTCGCGTCTCTCTCTCTGCTCGCGTCTCTCTCTCTGCTCGCGTCTCTCTCTCTGCTCGCGTCTCTCTCTCTGCTCGCGTCTCTCTCTCTGCTCGCGTCTCTCTCTCTGCTCGCGCTCTCCTCTCTCTCTCTCTGCTCGCGTCTCTCTCTCTGCTCGCGTCTCTCTCTCTGCTCGCGTCTCTCTCTCTGCTCGCGTCTCTCTCTCTGCTCGCGTCTCTCTCTCTCTGCTCGCGTCTCTCTCTCTCTGCTCGCGTCTCTCTCTCTGCTCGCGTCTCTCTCTCTGCTCGCGTCTCTCTCTCTCGCTCGCGTCTCTCTCTCTGCTCGCGTCTCTCTCTCTGCTCGCGTCTCTCTCTCTGCTCGCGTCTCTCTCTCTGCTCGCGTCTCTCTCTCTGCTCGCGTCTCTCTCTCTGCTCGCGTCTCTCTCTCTGCTCGCGTCTCTCTCTCTGCTCGCGTCTCTCTCTCTGCTCGCGTCTCTCTCTCTGCTCGCGTCTCTCTCTCTGCTCGCGTCTCTCTCTCTGCTCGCGTCTCTCTCTCTGCTCGCGTCTCTCTCTCTGCTCGCGTCTCTCTCTCTGCTCGCGTCTCTCTCTCTGCTCGCGTCTCTCTCTCTGCTCGCGTCTCTCTCTCTGCTCGCGTCTCTCTCTCTGCTCGCGTCTCTCTCTCTGCTCGCTCGCTCGCTCTCTCTCTCTGCTCGCGTCTCTCTCTCTGCTCGCGTCTCTCTCTCTGCTCGCGTCTCTCTCTGCTCGCGTCTCTCTCTGCTCGCGTCTCTCTCTGCTCGCGTCTCTCTCTCTGCTCTCGTCTCTCTCTCTCGCTCGCGTCTCTCTCTCTGCTCGCGTCTCTCTCTCTCTGCTCGCGTCTCTCTCTCTGCTCGCGTCTCTCTCTCTGCTCGCGTCTCTCTCTCTGCTCGCGTCTCTCTCTCTGCTCGCGTCTCTCTCTCTGCTCGCGTCTCTCTCTCTGCTCGCGTCTCTCTGCTCGCGTCTCTCTCTCTGCTCGCGTCTCTCTCTCTGCTCGCGTCTCTCTCTCTGCTCGCGTCTCTCTCTCTGCTCGCGTCTCTCTCTCTGCTCGTCGTCTCTCTCTCTGCTCGCGTCTCTCTCTCTCTCTCTCGCGTCTCTCTCTCTCTCTCTGCTCGCGTCTCTCTCTCTCTCTCTGCTCGCGTCTCTCTCTCTCTCTCTGCTCGCGTCTCTCTCTCTCTCTGCTCGCGTCTTCTCTCTCTCTCTGCTCGCGTCTCTGTCTCTCTCTCTCTGCTCGCGTCTCTGTCTCTCTCTGCTCGCGTCTCTGTCTCTCTCTGCTCGCGTCTCTGTCTCTCTCTCTGCTCGCGTCTCTCGCACCTGTGCTGATGTTGTTTGATGCGGAGCAGAGTCAGCAGATAGATTTGTTGTGAGATTATTAAAAGAAGCTGGTTTTCTTATCTTTACTGTATATAAAGTTTGTGGGTGTTATTGCATTGGTGATTAAATGCTATTTTATTTTAATAAAGATGGTAAATCTGACTTTTAAACTCAGTGCCTCCCTAATCACAATCCTCACTGCACGTCACTGCCCAAATGTCAATGAACGTATCAAGTTTTGCATCAGACATTTCTTTTATCCGCCTTCAAGTGTCTTAATGATCTGAGAATCATAATGAGACCGTTTTTAGTTCTGCGAACACATGTTACTTCACCAGTGAGATTAGCAACCCAGATCACAAATCGAAATGAAAGCAATAAGATTTACGGGCTGTAAAAATAGTTTTGAAATTCAAATATCTCGGCTGAACCACTGTTATCAGTTAAAGAAGTATTTTAAAAGAGCATGGTTTATGAATGCCTTGTGACAGATTAGGTAATTTAATGATGACTTTAATGAAAATCTTACATATGGCTACTTTAAATCCTATAGATCCAATCAAAGTGATTTGTTCATCACATTTCTACTTTCTGGACAATAGTCACATATAGTTACATGATGCTCTTCTGAAAAGAGCATATGGGAAATAAAGACGCATACACACCGGACATAACTTGTGTACAAACCTTAGATGACACATTTCTTAATGAAGGTCTACTTTCCAGTGTAATTCTATCTATAGCGTGGGGTGTTCACACACTGACACATATTCAGTCACTCACTTGTGTCCGTGAAACACGAGCTGTGATTCCTCCGCGATCTTCCACACGCGCACGCTGCCATCACGACCCCCCACTGTCACACAGCGCTCACGACTCAAGCTGTCCAGCCCCGTGATGCTGTCCTGGTGTCCGAATCTGAAACCACAGCCCATTTACACAACGCCACACATCTGACAACAAAATAAACAAGTCATGAGATTCTCACAGCGTTTCAACGTAGGCATTTTCATCCACATTCCAGACTTTCACAGATCGATCGTGAGACGCACTGTACAGATCGTGAGTTCCTTTTCTGAAAGAAAGCCCCTAGAAGAGAGACAAATAAGTAACATTCAGTCCATGACACTATACAAGTTTTATCCTGACTGACTTTTAAACATTAATAAATACATACTAAAATGTGGAATAGAAATGTGCTTTATATAACAATGCATCAGGATTTTTAGGAATGTAATGAGGTTCACATGATTTAAAAGCCAAGCATCCACTGTGGCTTTCCTTCACTTGTACAAGCTGAGGCGCATTCACAATACAATTGTAATATGAATCAGAATACTTGGTTAGCGTGAATGCACAAACAAATCAAATTAGGATTTCTGTGAACAGCCTCTACAGGTCAGGGGCGCCACTTTTTTCTCTTCATTTGGTTTGCAAAAAGTCATGAATCCAAGCAGTGCCAGCTCTGAGAATGATGCGTAAAACAACTTTGGCACCAGACTGGGCCCAGTTGTGAAAACGTCCTTAAATAAATAGTTCATAGTCCCCATCTTTGTTATGCCCTTTATACTTACAGACACTGGCCCTTTATGCCCCGTAAACTTGTAGAGATGTTTACACGTGTCAGCTTCCCAAATCATGATTAGTTTATTCATATCACCAGTAGCCTGAAAGAAATGTGAAAGTGAAAATCCAAACATTCTTAATAAAGAGATTATTTAGGTGCTCACCAAGTACTTTCCATCAGACGATATGGTCAAACACAGGATACAGGCAGAGTGTCCCACATGCTGATCTCCTTTTCTCACACCTTTAATTGTATGTAGCCTCTTTCCACTTTGAACATCCCCTTAAATGTGAAAACATAATCAGAAATAATATATAGTTACCGTTTAACAACTGTCTAGTAACAGTAACATGACAACTTCAGGTAAAAATCATCCATACTTATGACTGTCTTTTCTTAATGCTAAAGCTGGCTACACAAATCTTTGCCTCCTGAGATTGTGACAAAAACCACTGAGGATAATCTGATACCATTTTCTGTCTCACAGTCACAATTCACAAATGGAAGGGCTGCATCTGATTCAGGAAAAACACCTCCTACCTAAAGTAGCAATAACAATTATCTTAAAAGGTTGTACATTTCCTTCAATCAAACCTGGACAAACATTGGGGACAATTTTACAGGACAAGGAAAGTGGCATCAAAGCGACTCGGATGTTGGTGATGAATAGTGGTAGTTTCAGCAGTAAAATAAGGGAACTGAAGTGTGCGCAGCGTTAACAGCGGCTCTAATCCACGGATGATTTCATTCAGACACAAAGACTATAGCAAGTGAACTTTGGGACCATTTACGCGGTGATCTGCAAAGTCAGACTTCTAAACCTGTTGGACATATACCTTTCTTAATGTTTGAGGCGCTAAGAGGCGAGAAGCTGCTTCAGGTGAGTGTTCATGTATAGTCGGCTGTGGTTTAAGTTTTCAGTAATGTATGTTGTTTCAGACACAGATATGGGGCGCTATGAAGTGATTATATGCCTGTTGTGCACAGTACATTGCATATACGCCCCAGATAATTTGTAAGTCAACTCTGTTCTGTATATTTTGTCGTGTAATACATTAAAATGTAGGTCACATAACTTGAAAATAAATATTCTAGAATCTAGATTAACAGTATGTCTGAGTGTACATGGTCTTGCAGAGGGGTTGGTCTCTAATGTGACAAAATCCACGAAACATCACAAACAAGAATCATTTGGGTCATGCCTCGCTGAACTTGTGGAGGGCTTAAGTAAGGCTTAACATTGTAGTTGTAGTCTGAATAAGAGAAGTATACATACATTTAATAATTGAACAGTCTTTGGAGGCAGAGAAGATGTATTTTTCATCAGACGAGATGACGAGACAAGTGACAGGAAGTTTGTGACCTCTTAAAACACGAATTTCTGAGGGATCAGGCGGCAGTAACTACAAAAGAGATATCATTTATTTGATCTAACACACTTTGCATTTATATAAATATACTTACGTCTTTGGCAATAAGTCGTTGGAGTTTTCCTTTCTGTTCAAGCTGAAATTGACCACAAGAATAATCAAGTTATCTTTATTTGCGATTATATTTATTGAACGCAATCACTTACAACTTCTTCTTGAAGTCTTCCTGCAATCAAATCTGTCTCAAATGACTCATCGTCCGCTTTTTTCTCCTCTGAAATGACATTACACTTAAGTTTAGGATATTTACGTAAACAGAATCAAATAATAGTAGTTAATTTGTAACACTTGCCTTCCTCTTGCAACTGTTCAAGATACTTCTTAGCCAACCTGAGCTTCTTTTCTTGAGGCGTTTCATCATATTCAAACTCTTCTCTTGCCTTTTTCTTATTTGAAACGACAGCACTAGGGGAAAAATATGACTTTAAAGACTCTAACATGAGATACATAAAAGGTTAAAGAAGCAAGAGCTACCCTTCTGTTTCTGAATCGCTGGATATTTCCTCGTTGTGTTTATTGGGTTTCTTGGCCTTGGGATTAACTTTAGTGTTTCCGTCATTCTGCAATACAAATGTCTTTGATCAGTGATAAAAAATAGCATTGACATACACATATACTCAGATATACAATGTTCCCACTGCAGCAGTCGGGTGAGTTAGCAGTCTGGGCTAACAATCACTTACCTTCCGTTTTACTGCTGTGTTTTTGTTCTTTCTGGCAAACTTTTGGTTGTCTTTTCCTTTTATAAAAAACGTCGATGCCATGGTGCAAAGACCTTGGCATCAGATTAATGTAAAAGAAAGCTGTAAATTAAACGACTTCTAAGTTCTAACCATCAACATTCAACTCTCGGTGTCTGGATCAAACCACATGGAAGCACAGCGCACGCCGACCGAACTAGGAAGTCAGAAAAGCCTTTTCTGAGCGCTGATTGGCCTGTTGTCCATAAGTTCCGCCTTTATCAAAATGAAGTGATATGATTGGATAGATTTTTATTTTGGTCGTGCAGGAAATTGTACTGTAGCAAAATACTTCCCTCGGGGAAGCCGTGTATGCAAGAGTGTTCCGTGCCCGATTGTAAACACTTTAAAACCCGATACCGAGGAGCGTGTGAAGGTGCAAAGCGTGTCACACTCATGATAAATACGGAAACGACATTTCCAACATTATTATACATTGTGACATTGCGCAAGTTTCACAAATAAGCGTTTACTAAACGGGACACATCCACTGTAGTACTGCAGTAGTAGTACTACTTCCTCTACTACGCAGTATTTCCATTTACTGCGCAGTCTTTGTCCTTAGAGACTGACACTGCTGTATATTCCCGGGGTCGAGACACAGGCGCAGGTGAGCTCCTCCTCAGATGATCCAGGCTGTAAACCCGCTCATCCACACTATGGTCCACAGAGGATGGCTCTCAGGCGCGGGGCATTGTGAGGCTGGTAGGAGAGGGTAGGAGGGGCAGACGGGGGTGTGGATGCGACGTGTAAACTAACTTATAGCTTTTATTTCGTGTGATTATTCTAACAGTGCAGTCTTTGCTTACACACTTGTTTGTCAGCTAACATTTTTTTATTCCTCAGGCTCAATGCCACCCAAGAGAGATGCGGGGGGCCCCTCCACCTCTCCCCCAGTGAAGATGATAAAGATCGGGCCAGACGGTCAGGAGTGTGACGAGAGCCGGTACAGGCTCACAGAGGAGGGCTCGTACTCCCCCTATGTCAACAATGAGGTGACAACAAATAACAAAACCCATGCACATTATTAAACTCCTGTACAGTAATTGTACTATTTTCTTTTGGGGTTTTTTTAACAGGAGAACGAGCAGATTTTTGATGAGGACAATATTGCCAGTACCGGACTCAGAACAGACACCATCAGTCTGCTGCTGAAGATAGAGCAGCTCCAGGCACAGCTGAAGTATGAGCGCCGGTGTCGGATTCTGGCAGAGAGAGAGCTACGGGAGCTCAAAGGTATACTTTACTTTACTGCCATGGTTCATTAAGAAAAAAATATTACATATGACTTTATTGAGCTCCTTATTTTCAGCAAACAGTTAATTTTCTTACACACTTGTTTTTGTTCTAAAATATATCACATATTATTCCAAATTGAGGGAGGTCTGCACAACTATTATTTTCTTCAATTTTATTCACAAATGATTTTATATGAATACAATGTCACAGCCCTACAACCAGATGCTACTGAGGGTCGCAGCGTGCACTGAGAGGGGTGAGTTGAAAGGCAAAGCTCTTGATTTACTGGTCAATCCATGTTGCACCCTCCTGTCATAAGCTTTGGGTAATGACCAAAAGGAGGAGATCACTGATACAAGTGGTCAAAATGAGTGTCCTCCACAGAGTGGCTGGGTGCTCACTTAGAGATAGGATGAAGAGCTCTATCATACAGGAGGATCTCGGAGTAGAGCCGCTCCAAAACAGATGCATGAGCAAACTTAATTGACATGGAGAACAATGTCAGTTGAGTTTGCTCGTGCATCTGTTTTGGATGCCTCAAGGACGCTTCCTCCTGGGCAGGACCCACCGGCACAGGGCCACGGCGAAGACTCAGGACATGTTGGAGGGCCTCTGTCTCTCAGCTGCCCAGTGAACGCCTTAGGATTCCCTTGGAGGAGCTAGAGAAAGTGTTTGTGTGGATTGGGAAGTCTGGGCGTCCTTGAGTTCCAAAGTCACTGTTAATTATTGATTGTTAAGTAAATATAGGGGCGACAGTAGCTCAGTTGGTAGAGCATTGGCCAGAAGGTCGTGGGTTCAATTCCCACCTCTGCACCTTCTCCACCGACTCCCACTGATGACTGCTGTCGTTGTGTCCTTGGGCAAGACACTTAACCCCACTTTGCCCAAAGCCCCCCCACTGAGAGATCAAGGCTATGCTCACACTCAGAGAGCAGCCGTCCTCCTGTGGACTCACCACCTGCAGAGGGTCAGTGAGGGGCTGGTGCTATGAGACTTGGGTGGCATCTCTGTCTGCCACCCCCCTGACCCAGAAATGGATTAAAGGGTAGAAAATGGATGGATGGAAGTAAATATAGTAATGATTATGATAGGCCTACCTTGACGCCTCTATCTTTCATTTAATTTTGACTTTTACAGAGATGAACACCTTGATGATGCAGATGCGGCACACGGCCCATGAGCTGAGAGTCACTTTGGACCACGTTCTACAGACAAACGAGCCCAGCGCTCAGGACGAGTCCATGTCGTACATGTCAGAGCCAGACTCCGACACAAGGGCCTCTCACATGCAGCCAGAGGTGCACAGTGTGGCCCCTGTGCACACTGTGCCCACGGTGCAGAATATTCAGGAGGTGAGGCTCCAAATTCTGCCACATCACACAAGCATAAGAGAGATTTCAGATGTCTTTTTTCCAAATCTTATTTGTGACTGCTTCCTATGTTCCCTTCTTCTACTAATATTAGTATTCTATAAAAAACGTTGTATTATTATTATATTTCAGAAATGATTGCTATAGCAGTAGCACACCTTATGTTACAAAAGTTTTGGGGACAATATTCATAATTTAGGCAGTAGACGGTTAAATGATAACATGCTTGAAACATGGCGGTCCTAATAATGAAACAGTTTGGTGTCTAAATTTACACTGAACACGGCTCGGCAAAAAGACTAGGTCGAAAAGTGAGTTGAAAGCAGAGTCATAATGACACAGCAGCACGGGACGACCCAAAGCCCCAGGGCTCAGGTGTAGCGTTAGGATGCCAGGTTTGAGAACATCACCATTTGTTCTTTGAAGCAGTTACTTTTGTGAATACACTGCCACCTATTATGTCTAGGATAATTGTAAACTTAATTAAATCCAGTAAATAATTTTATTTTTATGTTTTTTACAGGATGATGAGAATTATCTGTATCTGGCAGAGAATATCCGAGTGCCCAAAAACCTGTACGAGCGAATAGCCGAGATCGAGGACTATAAGAAGTACACAGGCGCTCTCCTCATGATGCTTTTTGACAGAGACACTTTAGCCACACACTCTCTTCAGGGACGCAGGGGGACGCTCAGTGGAGCAGATGACTCTCAAAAACCACAGCTACCACCAGACATCCTGAGAAATACTATTGGTAAGTGTTTTAGCTCTAAACTTACAGTGCATTCACAAAATGACCTCACTTTTATACATTTTACAATGCTACAGCCTTCTGTATCAAACTTTTTTGGATGACTATTTCATGTCATCCTTCTCACACCCTATAATGACAGGGTGAGAACATTTTTTTTATGAATCTTTGCCATTTACTTCAGAATAAAACACATAGATATTAGAGCCACCTGTGGTAGATTTAAGATCCCATCACTGAGAGTGGTTGTCAGCGCAGCCTATACACTGCCTAAAGAACTGTCATTAGGCAGTGTTTAGGCCTCATGTCTCAGCTTTCATGTGACAGAATTATATTGGAGCAGCGTTGGGGGTGAAGTAAAGTGGAAGTTTCAGCATTACACTCTGGGAGAACCTTACAGGAGGACACCCATCAGTGCAGCACTTCAGCAATCGGTTTCATATAGCGCTTTTTTGGACACTCAAAGACGCTTTACATATAATTATTCATTCACTCTAAGCATGGTGGTGATTAACTACTACTGTAGCCACAGCTGCCCTGGGGCACACTGACGAGGCGAGGCAAACAGTATGTGCCATCGGCCCCTTCGACCACCACCAACCATTCACACACACACCAGACTCATTCTAGGCAATCGGGGTGAAGTGTCTTGCCTATTGTGAGTGGAGTGATGGGAAAAAATGAGAATTTGATACATATAAAGGCTATAGGATTGTAGAAAGTGAGGGAGGTTGAATAGTTTCTGAATGCCCTGATTAAACCTCATTACTACATTGTTCTGTGCTAACATCTTTTCTCTTAACTCTTTTCAGAACACATTTCTAGTAAGTTTGGCGTCGACCACGGCCTTATTAAAACTGCCATTAGGACAAAGTTGAATAATGAAGACAAACTGTTTAAGAAAAGGCATGGTTTGGGCAAATCTGAAAATAAAATAACTCCTGTGTATTGTCCAGAAATATTGAACAAATCTGAACGAAAGATTGAACCTGTCTATTTCCCAATTCTGCATGACAACGGGGGGGATCTACAGCAGTAACTTGAAACTCAAACAAAGCGTTTTTTCCACTTCTGTACAACTGTTATAATGTATTGTTCTGCACATTTAGCATAACTACACTTTATTTACTGTATTTATAGACTTTGAAATCATATTCAGAAGTATTTGGCACTTGTATCGTCCACTGTGTGCATTAACCTGTGACCAAACTAAGCTGTGTGGCAGCACCTTGAAATGTAGTTCAACTAAGTGTTCTTAATACGGTTTACTTCTTCAAGCTCGTAAATGTCTCTATCAGGTTGTGACTGTTGTCTTGGTGACTATATACAGTGAATAGCAATAGTCATATAGAGGCCTTAGTAATAGAAGGAAAATAAAAAGGGCACAGATCGTGTCCAGTCTTTATGACAAAGTGTGCATTACAAAAGTGAGACTGTGATATTACATATTTAATATGTTTCTATGTGATGCTACAATAATCTCTGTTAATCAACACCTATCACTGTGCGGATGTATTTTGTTACATATGGGTCAATAAAAGTTCATATGTAAGTCTGTCCCATGTGCCTTACTTTGAAATATTGATTGGTCAATATTCAGCTGGCTCCGTTTACTCCAGCAGAGGTTTGTTGTAGATTCAGCACACGCTGATCCACGAACACGCTTCTATTTTCTTTCATTCATTTATCAACATTTCATCAAATTATGAAATTCTGTTTGAAATCATTAAATATTTTATATCAAAATTGTTTTATAAAGTGTTTTTATGTTTACCATGAAGTGTTTCCATAAAAGTGTTCTGTTATATTGTGTGTTGGCCTGAGTTCAGTGAGTTCAATCAAAAGCCTTGGTTTCTGTGCAATAGTATTCTTTTCAGAAAGGGAGTATCTCCTTCTTATCTCACCGGAGAGGGGGCGAGACCCAAACCAGACTAGACCAGACTGAGGCCCTCCGGATTTACCAATCAAGGATCAACGTCTTCAGGGGCACTTCCTATTCTTCTTCACATTTTGAGTCAATCGGAGCAGGGAGAGTCAGGGATAGGAGCGCAACAAGTCTTGTATTATTTTATCATTTGAATGTTATCGTATGATAGATCCTGTCTTATCTGCGCAATCTGAGTACTTTTATTTTCGGTCTTTTTCTCTGCTGTAATGAGTGCAACAATGGCATTTAAATATCCCCACTGTGAGACGAGTAAAGGAATATAATAACTTATATTAACACCAAAGTGGATTTGAAGCCCCTGCTGTGTCTGGAGGGTGTTTTATGTGAAGAAAGAGGACAGACTGATGGGATGGCTTGGCTCCACCCCTGGTCTGCCCCTCTGATCCTCAGTGGACAGTGCGGTGTCCGCTCTCCACGCAGCGCCTCTGACATCAAAGCTGCTCTCCAGAGACAACCGTCCATCAAAGAATAATGTTGTTTTCTGACTGTTACAGAAATATGGACTGTATTGTTAGTAAGAGTGTGTTTTTGTTAATTTAGCTTGATTCCAGGTTACTCAGATGAATTCAAAACAGGATTTGTATACATTTTGAGAATCACAAAGAAGAGCATATCATTAAGCAGGTAAAGTTTCCTTTTGTTTTTATTAATCTTATTTTTACGTTCATTTTCATGCCATAGTATCCATGTGGTATCCTACACATTGTTTTGACCCTTGAAAATTCATTGCAAAAAGAATTATACAAGAAACGTCAGAAATATTTAGTATTGAGACAATTACAAGCAGGAAAAATACAGCATATGGGTTGAGTATAGTATATTTTAAATCATAAATCTAACTCAAACCAATATGTGTTTTCTTGTATTATATTTCTGGAACTTGAAACAATACAGTTTATACATGGTTTAGCTTTGCTTTAATTAGCTTTAATTCAATAATGTTTTTTGCTGTCAGTCATCCATGGACACTGAGCAGCACAATCCTTACATAATATGGCTGCACTGCACAAAGTCATGAAAAATAAGTCAAAAATTGCCAAAATCTGGCCAAATGTATCTAACTTTGAGCAGATCTTGACTGCCTTGAAACAATATTTACCAATGGGACAGGCAAAATGTATCTTGTTTTAAAAAGACACAAGAAATGTCTCCCTTGGAAAGAGAAAATAAAGCAACAGTTCTTGAAATTACACTAAATGGCTTTGTCCCGTTGGCCAATCTTGTTTTAACACAGTCAGAATATACTCAAATAAAGACAAAAACCCGTCGATTCAAGCATTATTTTCAGCGTATGTTATATTTTATTGTTATATAATGTTTTGCAGCGTGTACATGGAGCGTAGGTTGAATCAAACATGCCAGCGGTGCTCAGCAGGAGATTATGGCTCTGCATCATTTATTCATTGGCAGGAAAAGCACACATGGATTTAGAACACCAGCCGGAATCCCGCCACCATCAGGCTTTGTTCTCAAACAGCAGAAATAAATGGTTCTGGAACAGTTCTGACCAGTTTCATCATGTCTTGTTTACAACTTGTGTTATATTTGCATGACAGAAGTGCAAAGTCTATGAAACATCGCTCATAATGATATATTATTGACCAATTTGTTTGTACCTGAAAGCTGTAGTACCTAACTGTTTTGTGTTTGTCCCAGCAGAAAAAAACCTTGGACAAATAAAATGTTGTGAACAAATGGGATCACAACATGCTGTGAGATGATTGGCTGAGTGAGGGTGGCTCTCTCTTCTTCACTAATCTAATTTTTATTTTTTATTTTTTTGGTAAAATATATAGACTCATTTGACCACATTCAACATAGCACCTATGCACCCCTGCATTGCATACACATTCACATACATATACAGAAACTCCGCAAACCAAGGCAGAACTGAAACAATAAAAATCGCAACCCGAATATTTTTTTTTTCTTTTTTTTTACTCTCCCCCTCCACCCCAACCCCTCCCACCTTAACACCTACTGTATTTGTAAACCATATATATTAGATTTCGAATATAATTTTGTTTTATTTCTTTCTTTTATGTTTTCATTCTTATAATTGTATTAAAATGTAATAAAAGAAAAAAAAAGAAAAAGCAGATCTAAAGATACTCATATAAATTCTGTGATAGAAGTGATAGCATCAAACTGCTTTGAGAGTGAGACCCTAAACATGTTTTTTTGTTTTGTTTTAAGCATTATAAACTCCAGCTTTAGCCTAATTTTTTTCATTTATCCTTCTTTAAATATATTTTCCATTTCTTAGTTTTTCTGTCGTCTGTCTACTTGAAGCCCATAGCTGAATTTATGGAGCAGTGACATTGAACACATACTAATCGTGCAGCTGGACTGACACAAACCCGCTCAGTATCTTTCATCTCTCAAAAGACACAAAAAGAGCCAGAAAGAAGACAGTGGAGAAGATTTATTCTTTTATAAAGGACTTTCAAAAGTTTCTCACCAACGTAGAATCTATACATTTAATTAAAAGCCTGTGTTGATTCAATTCAATTCAATCAGAATAAAATTCATTTCTGGAGGTTGTTGAGCATTCCCATTTCATATTCAACTCATAAATGGATGCAACAACTAATCTAGATTTGATCCAATAACAATTGTCCAAACAGATTATTGTCTTGTGATCTTTTTGGATGACTATAAGGCCTCAGTCATGTATTTTTGTTTTTTGTCACATCTTTAGATGAGTTTTTAAAAGACAGAAAAGTAAAAACGAGAGAACCAAATCTGGTCTGATTGTTCACTACATTTTAGACTAAAAACCAACAGGAATCTTTTTGTTGGGACAAACACAATGTATTTAAGTTAACTACTTCACATTTAAATTAATATTGGCACAATATTTTAAAACATATTATTTGCAACAGAGACTCATTCAGGAGAACAAATAAATATCCAGGACTATTTAACAATGAATGAACTATTTGCCTGAAGCCCCCACTGAAAGATCTCAGCTCCTGCGGACTCACCACCTGCAGGAGGATCAGTGAGGGGCTTGTGCTCTGTGACTGGGTGCAGCTCTGACTGCCACCCCCCCGACCCAGAAATGGATGAAGGGGAAGAAAATGGATGGATGGATGGATGGATATTTAACGATATACACAATGTTTCAGAGCTACTTTGGCAGTGTTTTCATTAAGTATATATATATATATATGCCTGAACTATATATATATATTTTTTTTTTCCAGCCCAATGGAGACATCAGAAGTACACCTGTCCAAACTAACACCATGAACGATGGAGGAGAACCGGTCGTTTGCGGTCCCTGAGTACAATGGCAGTCTGGTTCTTTGGATGCCTCTGCCCTCCCTCCCCAGCAGGCTCCTCAGCACTTCCCCCACCTCCCACACCTCCTGCAAAAGCCTGATTGGTTTAGTCTTCATGGTGATCTTGAACGTCCTGGCGCTGGTGGCCAACACTGCGGTCCTGGTGGCGGTGGTCAAAGCTCCTCATCTCCGGAAGTTTGCGTTTGTGAGTCATCTCTGCGGCGTGGACCTGCTGTGTGCGGTGCTGCTGATGCCTCTGGGGATCCTGGTCAGCTCGCCTCTATTCACTGGGGTGCTCTTCACTGTTGTGGAGTGTCAGGTAATGATAAAGGCATAATACAGTTTTAAGCAATAACTTCATGACAAAACACTTTCTTGATTTGAGTTTACGTCAAAGCCATATTTTGTCTTAATAGTTTCATGCTGCGTTCGGTGGATTTTTATCCCATTCAAATGATATCACATTATGTTTTGACTTAATCGCGACTCAATTATACCCATGGATAGCACCTTCGAATATATATTAACTTAGATTTCATGGGTTCTCTCCAAACTTGACACAGTTAATGATTGACATTAGAATGTTGTTTAAGTAATCATTTCTTTGAATCAAATATGTGGCTGAAATACATTGTATACTGAAATTGTTGTATTGTAATTCACCTTTGAATCCAGCCAGTGTGGACAAAAGGGGTTTTGCATGTCAATTAATTTTGCCAAGAGGAAGCATGGGCCTTGTTTTGTTTGGACATTTCTCCTTGGAAATAGCAACCAAAAAAAAGAATGCCTGAACTATGTCTGTTTGTGTGTGTGATTTTGTCCATAAATATCATTGAATACTGTATCAAGGGGCCTGGATCATCACCATTGTTCTTGGACTCTCCTACATCATCCCATTTGTTTATTCTATTTCTTGTCTCCCCTTCAGGTGTACATTTTCCTCAACGTGACCCTCGTCGCGGCCTCCGTCTTCACCATCACCGTGATCAGCGTGGAGAGATACTACTACATCGTGCACCCTATGCGATACGAGGTGAAGATGACCGTCCGCCTGACATCGGCCATCACAGCACTGGTATGGACGGTCTCTCTGGCGCTGGGACTGTCCACTCTGTTCGGCTGGCCCTCCTCCAGCGGACTCGACACAATCCAGCCCCGTCTCTGCGCCCTACACTGGGGCCACAGTCACCACAGACAAGTCTTCTCTGTCCTCTTCGGCATCATGTGTTTTCTGGTACCAGCGCTGGTCATTTTCACTGTCTATTGTAATGTCTATAAAGTGGCAAGAGTCGCTGCCCGCCAACATGGACCTTTGCCTTCTTGGACACAGAACAAGCAGCGGTCTGACTCCATCAACAGCCAGACCACTATAATCACAACACGCACAGCTCCTCTAAGACTCGCCCGGGACAAGCCTTTAGTTGGGGGAAAAGCAGCCCTCACTCTCATAGTCATTGTGGGGCAGTTTCTGGTGTGCTGGCTGCCTTATTTTGCGTTTCACTTCCATATCGGTGTCAACGCATCTTCACAAATCCCGGATGACTTAGACAGGGTCGTCACCTGGTTGGCGTATTCCTCCTTTCCCATCAATCCCTTTTTCTACGGGCTTCTGAACAGGCAGATCCGAGAGGAGCTGTGCAAACTGAGGCGCTGTTACTCAGGGCACCCCACAGATATGGTGTCCAGTCACGAGGGCTCTGGTCAAGAGAACTTTCTGCAGTTTTTGCACCGCACGAGCTGCACGGTGGACACCAGGGCCAGCTTCACCGCCTCCAGCCCCAGGAACACTCTGGACCTGACAGCTCAGAGCGGAGTGAGGATTCCAGGGCAGATACCAGAGGAGTTCACTTAGAGTCAGAAGGGCATACCTCGACTCCAGTTTGTGACGCAAAAAATGTCATGGATTAGAAATAACCAATTGCTTTTTAAACTAGGCTGCTTTACATACCAATAGATTGATATTTATATAAATTATTGAAATGTTTTTTTTTATTATTGAGGATTACCTTGTACCACCCTCTTCACTTATAGAGTTTATGTTTATGTTATTACAACCTCCAACACAACACCAATCCCTAAATACAGACATTAACAGACATTCAATTGCATTACACTCAACACTTCAATGACGGACATTAGGCAGAGTACAGACAACCAGAGAATCAGCCATCTGCATCACAGACACAGAATATGGCCCTGAGAGTAAGTAAGTAAGTGACGTTTTTTTCACAGCCCAGGATCACAAAGCGCTTTGCAATTAAAGACATACAGAGAATTAACAATTCGTATCTTCTTTTGTATACGAAAGAAGATACGTATACAAGTCAGTTCTAAAAAACCCAAATACAGAAGCGACACACACAAGATAAGAGACCAAACCCGAGCCAGGTCCCACTTGACTCAAATAATATTATAGACAAAGTAACGTGAAGATGTTCATACCAGTTTCCTGTCATTTTTACCCCTTTAATAGTTTCCTCACTCCACTGGTTTCCACTATATTTGGTGGATCACCTTTTGATTCAATATATATACAGTGCTTAAGCATGCTTGGAACTGAAACTTACTCTTTAGGGCATTTCATTTGGTTTTTGGCACTTTTACTATCAAACTGCATCTCAACCATTTGGTAAAGGCCTATAATATTAAAGTCTTTAAAAAATTAAGTCAAAATGAATCATTTGTGTTATTAGTGAGAGAGAAAATCCATAAAAGAAAGAAAAATACATTGTTTTCTTCAAGGAGTGGGTGTTAAAAGGTTAAAGGTCGTTTTGCCTTCATGATGATGACTTGTTTAATGGTTGTCTGGTGTACCTGCAGGTTTGAAATAAACAAACAAACATAATGGAAAAGGTAAAGTGTACATTCTGTCTGTTTAAACCCAGTGCACGTGATTATATAAGAAGCAAAGAACATTTCATAACAGCTCAATGGGCCGCGCTATTACCTGTTACATATATGTACAGGAGATTATCACGCACATTTATGACCGGCAGCATGTGAAGAAGAAGGGAAACATTAAACAACACACGCAATACATTTTATAAAATAAACCATATCGTATGTATAACACATCAAAGCAGCTCTGCCTTTTTGTTATTGTGAATTTGCAGCTCTCCTTACAGAAAACATGACTAATTAAGTTGGAGAGTGTCCTTTATTCTGTCAAGACAAACACACTTCTTCTTTTCCGCATCCCTTCCACATCAAACAGCCCCTTTGTCTTTTCGAAATGGATAGTTGTTATTCTTTGTTGGTCTAGGGCTAATAGTAAATGTCCCCCTCCGCCAGAGCTGGCTGCAAACAGTTCAATGAGATGAATCAAAGGAAGAACAGAGCCGTGGGTGCAGAGGACAACAGAGACTTTTCCGAGAACAAGTGCACTACAGAGTGGACTGGACTGAATTATTTAACATAACTAGAGATGGTTCGGCTGAAGTAGCATTCAGCCTCAGTTGGTGAATTTAGTGTGAAGAATAATGTAACCTTAATAAATGTGAGCGTTTTGTGCCATGTCCTGATCACATCTGGACTGACAGGTGCAGAGTGAGACACATGACCCATATAAGCCTCGCAATTGATGTGAAAACAGATGTCCCAATCCAACCGTGTTGCTGGAGTCAAGGTTAGGACAAAATATTTGTTATATATATATATTTAATATATGTAAGTATAAAAGGTTACATATCTACCATCTATGAGTGCGTCTATCTCTGTCTGGTCTGTGTGTGTGTGTGTTTTATATACTTGTGCTAGTTATTCGTGATCATATAATGTGTGCAATTTGGATGATCAGTAATTATCTCGGACGACATTACAAAATCATCAAATTTGCCAACACAGATCAGAGAATCAAGGGACAGATGATGTTGCTCAAGTTCATAAATGTTGTTGAATGTCGAGTGTCCTGGATCATCACCTCTGTCCTTAGACCCTCCTACATTGGCAAGGAAAAACTCTAAAAACCTAGTCGTAGAAAATTGAGAAACCGTGGGGATTCGCTCCCACAAACAGACGGGCTGTAGATCCAGGACTCAGGCTGATGAGTCAAGAGTCCAGGATCAATGCCAAAGTTGTTTCCACAGACAACAGGTTTGGGTTAGGGGTTGAGTATAGGGTTAGAATTTAGCTTTGGGGTTGTGAGCCCGGATCAACTTTGACATTGACGCTGGACTCTTCATTGCTTGGTCATATCAGATCCTGTGTTGAGGAAAGTGGACTTTCACAGATGATATGGGGGTGTTTTCACTCTGAGGTTTCCTAACTTTTCAGGTCAGAATCCCCAAAAACATTTGATGTGTAGTTTTACTTGGATTTGTGGGATTTAAAAGGCATTTGCCCCTTTATAGTTTATATCAAGAGCTATAAACAAACGCCTAATGCTACAGCAGCAATCAGATAAAAGAATGAATCTTGTTTGAAGAGATCACAAGATGAAGCCTGGAAGTTTTTTGTGACTCATTTCCAAACATATTATTTTGAGGTCCTTTTATGTTCACACCCTCATGAACCCCCACTAAGAGCAACACATGCTGCACTAATGCACCTTAATGTCTTCATCATCATGACACTTCAGGAATGAGCCTCACCTGGTGGAAAGATTGGTGTAAAGTTGGAAAAGTAAAAGATTGAGTTAATTATTTATTCTCTAAAAGCAGAATAGGCTCCTCACTATCTCCATGACATCATGCTCTGCAGTGGACACAAGCTCAGGCCATATGTTCAGGTGAGAGCCATTAGCATACCTCTGTCTCTGCAGCCACAGACAGATCCTGTGTGTCTGATGTCTGTAGTGTAGCTACTGAGGTTATGTAATACTGAAGCCTGTATCATTTGACATAAAAATGTGTTTAGAATAAAAGGTCTACTACAGTTTCAATCTTGGAAAGAACAATACATTTCACACGTTTAAATGTCAAAATTGATCAATACAAAATACCTCATCAAAATGGTCAAAGTTAAGCCATGCTGAGATCTTTTTTTTTTTCAGTCAGGAAACATGTTACAGAGATAAATATGGAGATGAAGCTGCTGTTTCCCAGTGAGTGTCACATGCAGGCTGGTGTTCACAGGCTAGAGCTACTGTCTGCTGCATAATTTGATTTAGCCCCTCATTCCACAAACACAATATTCCTTTTAATCTATTTGTTTACTCTTAAGAGAAATGCAAGTCAATGGCAGAGTTATTTTCTGCCATATACAGGTGTCATACATTTCCAAACAGGCGGTTATACTCATAAAAGTTCTGCAAATGAGTCCAAAGGTTGAGAGCGTGAAGTGTTTTGTTCAAAAGGAAAAGGACATTGCATACAGAGGCAGGACGGATGAGCAGCTTCAGGAGAAAGGTCTTCAGTGCGGGGATTTCTGTTTCATATTTCAAATAGTGAACTGACTATTTGATAATAATAATAATAATAAAATAACTATACCAACACATGTATAACAGTTTAATTGGCTCTATACTTTAACTGGCTTTTTGCGTCTGTTATTTTGCTGCTGCAGCGGTAGTGCATCTGCTGAAGTAGAAACATGCATGATATCAAAATGGAGTTTCCAACCAACTTTTAAATTGATGGATTTGGAGTGAGACTAACAAGGGTTGATATTCAATCTCTATATATTCACTTGGTTACATGAAATAAGAGCAAGCAATATATTTTTACATACATTATTGTTATGTCTGTCCAAAAAAGATAAAAGCACAATACAGTTTTTTTTTTTCAAAAAAGATATTGTAGTGCAATTACAACATAGTGACACCCCGTTTTAAGAAATGTATAACCGACTCACATGAGTATACAGCAGTAATTATTTGTTCATCTTTAATATTTCATATAATCTTAAAGGTTTTTGATGTCCTGTGTGATTTTAATGTTTATTATGTATGTGATGATTTATGCCTTATGTGATGTCGGCTGTGAAGCAATGTGTGGAAGCTTTTGTAGGAAAAGCGCTCTAAAAAGGCGATATAATTTTTTTAAAGTTATATTAGAAAAACAGCTGCCTCCCCTACTTACTGTACAGACATATAAATATGGAGGGACATATATACACACACACACACACACACACACATATAAATAAGGAGGAGGCATGCCCGAGCTGTATTTATAAACACCCCTCCCACCGCTTGGCTCCGGGGAAATGATCTCCAGTATAGACAGCCCATCTGCAAATACCAACTGGGGCAGTGTAACACTCCCAAAATACACCCCAGATCCACACACACGCACAGGCTCTGAGCAGACTCTGAGGAGCAGACCTTTGGCTCTTGCGTGTTCTTCACATGTGGCGATGGAGAACCTGAGGAAAGGGGAGGAATCCGAGGAGGTGGAGATTGACCTGGACTCGAGTGAAGACTGTGACAGCGGAGAAGATCCCGAGGTCTTGTGGAAGAAGGCGCCCCCTGCGTTCCAAGAGGAGGACAGCATCCACACGTCAGCGCTGGTGGAGATCAGTGACACAAAACCATTGATAAACTCTAGAGACCCAAGAGGCATCAACGACGCCCTCAAGGTATCCACACAACACTTCAATAGTAGTAGTAATAATAATATTAATAAAGATAATGATGATAATAATAATAATAATAATAATAATAAGATATGTTGTGAAGAGGTTTTGCATTCCATACTGAGGGAAACATTCATTTGATTTTATTCAGTTGAGATGCAAAAAAAGGAGGATTTAATAACTGATTCCCAAGACCACGACCAAGCAAGTTCTCTCATTTGTTTTTATTATGTTGCGATTTAAGGCCTGGCTACCCACGACAGATGATGCCCCAACTAACACCAAAACATGTCTTCTGCATCCAACAAAAAACATAAGGCATCAATCAATATGGCAAAACAAAAGGGAGTGTGTGGTTCTCAGGTGAACTTTGAGGATGTGATCGCTGAGCCGGCGGCCGTGCGCAGTGGGGACCGCGTGTGGCTTTGGAGTCACGCCCTGTTTGAAGTGTCCCGGGTCTGGATCTACCGGGCGGCGTCCGTGCTGCTGGCCGTCCCCCTGTCAATCATCACTGGGCTGATGTTTGCACTGCTCAGCTGCTTACACATCTGGTGAGCACACACAGACAAGTACAAGAAAAATAGACATTCATATTTTAATTCAGTTAAAATGGATACAGACTTTTGTACATACACTGTAAAGAATTTCCTTGTAAAAAATCGGTAAAAAGCTGGCAAATATGATTCCAGGGATTTAGCGTTTTCTCAACATGGCATTACCGTTTGACGGTTAAAGAATCACATTATGTCTTTGTGATTTCAGGATTTTATTGTATGTTCCTGTTATTCACATACAACAAAAACAGCACTATAATGTTAATTTTATATTATTACACCATATGACTGTTTCTATTTCTAATTAGTTTCATTGAACAATTTACTACAGTTTGATTTTGTTATCTTCAGTTTATACAAGAAAATAGTTGAAATCTATACTTCTTTAACATGCTTAACGCAAAAGCATAATTTTAAGAAAATCAGGAGTCTACACCTCTTACACACTGTAAGAAATGAAATGTTGACTTCACTTAACTTTTTTATGGCAACCGGTTCCACGAAACTGTGTTGTTTAAATTGGAAATGCAAATCACAATTAATTTGAACACCAGATGTTAGATAAAGTATACTCAACATTCTCACTTTACAGTAACATGACAGTGTTAGATTGTATAAGCCCAACAACATTATGTTGGATTTACTAATCTCACATTGGTTCAACCAAACACTGTTAAGTTTGATCAACTTAACAGAAATTAATTATATTTATGTAGTGGGCTTGTGTTGATTCAACAAAACTAAAGTAGTAATGGCTACATTGTTAAGTTAAATAAATACAACATAAAGTGCTTATTTATATTCAAGCTTTTATTTAAACAGGTAATTTCTCTCCACCCATTTAACACATGTACCAACTCAAACATTTTAAATAAAAAATATACAATTAATTAAAAATGTAAAGTGCATAAATGATCCCATATTTAAATCAAAGTAACTTTTCATGAAACACTTTAATGTAAATACACATTGCAGAGCACTAGGAACTGCCTATTAAATGTCTTAAATAATAACAGTGGTTGTGTGTAGTTAATGTTTTCACTCTGAAAATTGGCTAAAGACTGCCAACAGAATTGCTAAACCCCAACAGCTACCCACCAAATGTATGTAGACCAACTAAACATTTGCTTTTAACTTTTACATTTGGGACTAAACTTTGAAATTAACAGCTACTTCCAAATTCTCGTCTGGAGTAAGAAGCAATGCAAAAACATGCAGTGAGTAAGTGAGCATCGGTCCGTTTGAGTCTGTTCGTCTGTGTCTCCATCCGTCTATCTGCGTCCCTGTCCCTCTTTCAGTCTGTCTCCATCAGTCTGTGTCTCTGTCTGTCCGTCTCCATCAGTCTGTGTCCCTGGCCCTCTGTCTCCACTCTGTGTACCTGTCCGTCTGTGTGTCTAGGTCCATCCATCTGTGTATTACTTTTTTCAAAAGAGTACATTTAAGCTAGTCTCAAGAGCACAGCACAACACACATAGTACAGGATGTATATCGAAGAGTCTTTTCAGCCTACAAAGTCCATTTCTTCTCTGTTGCATGTACGGTGTGATATCCACTGATGAAACATAGTCCAAACACATTTTGAAACAGTTAAGTCTTGATTAGATATGTTCGTGCAGTTTGTTTTTCAGAATTTGAACTTTGTTGGAGAGCTTTCTTCTGTCCACTTCCATTAATACCTTTGGAATAAATTCAAAAGTACATCCGAGTCCCTTTCGAGAGTTCATGTCCAGACCAGGGTTCCCGTTAGCCGGCTGTAGCCGGCTTTTGGCCGGTAAAATATGTCTTTGGCCGAGAAAAAAAAGTGCCGTCGGCCACGTCGGTTGATTGAAAAAAAAAAAAATTAAGTTACAATAAAAATTATAATTATCATTATTATCACTATGCAATAAATAAATCACTTAAATCAGACAACAAATCAATAAATGTGGTCGTTTTAAAGGCTTGTGGTTTAAAAGGTGGTCGTGAATGCCTAGGATTAGCACACCCCATGACGTCGTTAACGCCCTCTGGTTCGCGGCGCGAGATTTGAAACCTACGCTAACAATGTCGAAGCAATCCTCTCTCGCTCATTTCTTCAAGAAAACATCTACTACTCAATCTACAAGTGACTATACACCAACGGAAGAATCAGGACCTCCCGAAAAGCGCCATGCATCTGGTGCAAATGAAAATGATGTCGGAGGAGCAAAAAAAGCTCGAAGATACTACAAGCCCGAGTGGCAGGATCGGTTCAAATGGTTAAGGCGAGAGCTAATGGATGGGACTGACAAAATGTTTTGCATCATTTGTGAGAAGTCCGGTAAATATAACGGTTTCACCAAAGGATCAATTAACTATAAAGCCTCTACACTGTTAGAGCACAGCCAAAGCTCAGAGCACCTGTCCGCTGTGCATTTATCGCAACAACAAAGCGCTATGAAACAGCATTGTGATAAAGCGCTCCAATCAAGCAGAAACGCCTTGACTTCACAGATGAAGGTTGTTTTTTACATGGCTAAAAACGATATACCCTGTCATCAGTTTTGTGGACTGTTGGAATTGATGCAAAGTGTTGATGCTCCTGACTTTAAAAGTAACATTTTATACAAACACGACGAGTCTGTAAATGACATGGAAAAGGGTTTAGAAAAAACTATAATTAATGAAGTAAACGAAAAAATAAAGAAAAGTGACTTTGTTGGCTTGATAATAGATGAAACGGTAAACATCACAGTCAATAAAAAACTCATAATGTATATAAAACTCGAAAACAATGGGAAAGTGGAAACGTGCTTCCTAGGGAATTACAATATCCATTCAGGAACAGCTCTGTGTATTTTTGATGAAGTGAAGGCTGCACTAAAAGAAAGAGGCATAGTTATGGGCCGCGTCACAAGCCTGGGGTCGGATGGAGCCAGCGTAATGATGGGAACGCACTCTGGAGTCGGGGCACTTTTGAAAAAAGAAAGCCCGTACAGTCTCCAAGTCCACTGCATTGCACACCGAGTGGCACTGGCTGCCACCGACGCGTCCAAAGCGGTGAAGACGATTGCGGACTATAAGCGCACCATCAACAGCGTGTATACCTTTTATAAACACTCTGCAACCAGAACAAATCGTTTGCGACAACTCTCTGCCACTCTCGATGAAGGAGATATGACCAGCCTGAAACAGCAGTGTGCAGTGAGATGGCTGTCACTGGGGAAAGCGGTTGAGGCCATCAGACACAACTGGCCAGCGCTCGTGATGGAGCTACACGAAGAGGCTGCAAAAGGCAACCCTCAAGCCCGTGGCATTCTCAATCAAATACAGACGTATGGATTTATTGCACTTACCTATGCCCTCTCAGACATCCTCCCGGTGATGAACAAATTAAATCTGTGTTTCCAAAAGGAAGACGTAAACTTGGCAAGCATCGCTCCCATGGTAAAGGCCTCCGTGTCCGCTTTGGATCAGCTCAAAGACAACGCAGGCCCAGAAGAACGCAACTTAAAAAGAGACTTCGATGTAACAAAAAGCGAGTTTAAATGTGTTAAAATTACACAGGCTTCGGAGAAAAATGTGCGGGCTTTTGACAGCTCCCGACAGCAATACATCGAACACCTCATCGAGTCGCTGAAAAGGCGTTTCCCGACTGATGATCTAAGCCTCCTGAACTGCTTCGACATGGTCTTCAATCCAAGCAGATATCCAGAAAAAGATGGTAAAACTAGCCGATCAATATTGAAAATTATTATTATTAATTATTAAATTATTAATTATTATGGCACCATCTGTGAGGCTAACGTTGTTTTGTTTTTTTGCAGCTAATCTGCAGCAGTACGCTGAGAGTGCAGTAATGCCAATAACAAAGCACTACGGCGCACCAAAAATGACTCCTGCTGGGCAGGTGCAACCGCTCATATGTGCCCAAGACGCAGAAAAAGATGCTCTCCCTCTAATGATGGCATTACGCGGCTATGGGGGGTTGTCGTTTCATACCGGATGCAAAGTGGTAATAAATGACTTAAAAGAAATGTTTCCCGACTGGGCAAAACTTGGACAAATAGCCCTGACCATACCCGTGTCCAGTGTACCAGCAGAACGGGGGTTTTCACTCCAAAACCGAATCAAAACGTCTCTGAGAAGTCGCCTGTCAGAGGAAAAAGTTACTCGGATCATGCGGATTGCCAGCTGTGGCGGCAAGGGGCTGGATACATTTGACTTTAAAGAAGCAGCTAAACATTTTAATGCGATTAAAGTGCGCCGCAAATAATGTGGCTTAGGCTTTAGCCTATGTGTCAAATAAGAGTGGGAGGACATGAAGCACATCTTTAAAAACCTTAAAAATTCATAGGCCAGTTATTTTTGCTTTGAGATAAGTTATAAGCCTATTGTATTAATTCTATTTTCTCGTTCACTTGTTCAATTTGAGTGGCCTGTAGCAGCTACAGTCTAATATCTGTGATATAGCCTATGAACTGTATGTCTTTTCATGTTGGTTACATGATGCCACTGGTTTATGGAATGAGTTAAGAGTGGACTATGCTTATTTTAATATTACAGAACGTGTTTGGCTACTCTCCGAATCAAATAGGCTGCTGCATCTATAAATAAACATTAACATATTGCTGTTTGATTTATTTGTTGGTGTTCCTTTTCAATTGACCTCAAGTTAATTACTTGCTTTCCTGTATTGTTCAGCCCATCTCTTCCTGCTATATAATCAATTACACCGTAGGTTTTAAGGTTATACAATTTGCTATCGTTTGCCATATCACGCTCACTACAGATAGGAAACACTTGGAAAAAGAAAACAGACAAATATATTTTTTATTTTGCCCCGTGGAATGATCAGTGTGTCTTATAATGTCCAGCGCTATCAGGGTAAGGCAGCTACGAGCTCAACCGCGTGCAGATAAGTGTCCCCAGGCGAGAGCTTCGACAAAAAGCCGCTCGACACGTTACTGTGTTTTTGTCTGCATTGTACTGACGAGTTGCGTGTGCTTTCATTAGCCTTTGGAAACTTTTTACTGATACGCTCAGTTCATAAGACCTTGTGCGGATTTGTTAAGGCTACAACATGGGCCGTCTACAGTTTTCATTTGCGTAAAAGGACGCAATGTGTGCCCCTCATTATCGTATTTGTGGCATGCAGGGCAGCGCTACGAGCTTTAGATGACATGTATCTGCTTTTCTGCAGCAGAGAAGCATTTACGTGGCTGTAAAGTGAGCAACTGGTTGTGCACATGCACCTATCACGCGCAACGTGTGCTCAATGGCAACGTGCCATTCTTGCGCACAACCATTCACAAAGAGCAAACTAAACACCAATGGGAGAATATTGTAAGCATTAAGAATCTTTCATCCCAGTCCAGCACTTTAGGAAACACTAATTTTCGGATTTGGTCTTATTGCGCCGCAGCTCTCTTATCTATCGGCATTTGCATGCTTGTGTTCTGGCGGCACTTTAAAACAAGGGTTGCCTCAAAATAGCAAGGTATAATATACAGAGCAGACAGGCACCGCATGTTTCATGTTGTATAATCTGGCCATACAATAGCCTTATACAGGCTAATTAAATTATGTCCGGTTGCTTACCCAAATGGCCGATATTTTCAGACCTTGTCGGCCAAAGTGACCGCCAAAAAAAAAGTCTAGCGGAACCTCTGGTCCAGACAGTAGATTAATCCAAGAAGGAGCGCCCATCCAGTTGGAATGTGTTTTAGGTCTTGAAGAACTGCAATGCCATCGATGATTATTCCAAAGTCCTCCAATGAGTCTGATGCATCGGCATGTTGATGTTCCACGATGTAGACACCCAGCACTACTTTCTCAAACTCCTTCTCTGCTCCAACATCGGCATCCTTAAAAGAAAAGAATGGCAGATAGAAAGCTTCAATTTACAATTTAATATTTTCCCATATTGAAATCAAACCCTATAAATCAAGCACAAGGTGTGAGATGGTGACATTTTAATCAAAAATAACGCACACTGCTACAGTAGTTGCATGCTACAACCATTGTACATACGCTCTGACTACCATGCCAAAAAGCATCGCTCTTTTGCACAGCAGTCAACTGCTAAATCTTGTGCAACGGTGAGTGGGTTAAAGTGCGACTAAACACCTGTGCCCAGCCTGACTCCGACCACATGAACATTTGAAAATTCTCTGTAAAAAGGGCATTGCCCGCAGGACCAGGGGACAGGAAGGGGGCTTAGATTTGGGCGTGGTCTGGGCTGTGATTGACTGCTTGCTTGTCAGCTGTCAATTCTGGATTAAAGCAAAAGTTCCATACCAGAAATTCTCATTCCATCCTTGTTTACACACTAAAGATTATCGTTTAGCTAGACCAGGACCAGGACATAAAGAGCACTATAAAAGAAACATTCATGCAGTTTATGAGTTTAAAAAAAGTTGTTTTGGTGTTTAGTTTTCCTTTAAAAGTTAGACTAGCAATTGTGTTTCATTATCATTTAAGGTAAATTATCCATAATAAAGTAGATATTTATCTTTATGTGAATTTTGGTCTTAGCATTATTGGCTCTATGCACATAGTATTCATACTTTAAAATGTTCACTAAGTATGAGTAATAAGTATGAATGTTAAAATATCAATAGTACTTCATCCCTACAAGCCTGTTTAGTGAATTCTCACTCATAAGGGGTCTTTATTAGAACATTTGTCACCATTGTTTATATCGATTATACAATGTATAGGCATTGGAGGCTGGGCAAGGTAGGCCTATGAGTTGCGCTGTTGCATTTTTCTTCAGTGTCTACATTACAAATCAGTTTGTTTTGTTGGTGGTGACAAATCTGGCCTGTTTATATAACTATTGCTATAGCCCATTGCTCCCTCTGGAAAATGAGCAGGAGACAAGTCCAACTGAGTGCGTTGTTCTGGGCTGTCCCCAGGTCTTTACCATCTAATTTCTGCATTACTGCGCATACTGAAATTTTTTTCTTTGTGGCAGAGGTTTATTATTGTTTTTACTGTACTCTTATCATTACATCTAGTTCTGCATACAGCAAATAAAAAAAATTCAACCTCTCTACCTAAAAGTTAATTTTACACAGCCCAGGTTTTAGTTTAACAAATTGGTTTGAAATAGCCATGCAACTTTCTTCATCTATTTAGACTTGGAGATATTTGCGTGACAACATGATTTGAATGTATTTATAGATATCAGCAATGTCAAAGGTGTGCTGAAATAAGTGATAACTCACCATGTAGGTCTTAACCAGGTCTTCGGGGTCTTCATTCAAGTACACGCACAAAGCCTTTAGGATGCAGAGTAGTCTTGTTTCAATGTTGGGTTTCTGTGAAAGACCAATTAAGTGTTCTCGTTATACAGTAATATTTGTGTTACATTTTCAAAAAATATATTGAGAAAAGTCAGAATGTTGGGTTAAAGCTGCACTAACCGACTTTGGGATTTTGAAGCCGCGGACTCACTGGCCTCGCTCTTTCTGCTCCCCTCCCCTCACTCACGAAGCTATCGCCCCCCAAACACATTTACTGTTGTCGACGGAGCTAGCATCTCCCAATATGGATAATACATGGACATGGATTTGCACTTGGACGGCGTGACCATAGAACGATAGAACCGGGAAGCGCAGAGGAACGAGACTTTCTTCTGGATGGCTGTGTAAGCAGTAACCGGTGACGAGGACGAAGTCTCAGATTAGCTCCGCCGCTTGTTGTGCCAACTCAGCTGCCTGTGCTAACGGACCTGTAGATTTCTCACGAAAGTGGGGACCCGAAACACATTCTCTTCCTTGCTTCATCAAAACTCGATCTAAAATATGTCACGCCAGCACAAAATCTGCGCTACTTTTTCTTCAAAAGGACGTATATCCCAATGCACTACATGGACATGGATAGCATTTTCGTAATGAATACAAAAATAAAGTAAGTTAGTGCAGCTTTAATAATGCTCAGATTTTTCATGAGAATATGTTCTGTTATGTTTGTATAGAAAGTAAAACTTATTTGACTATCCAGTAAGGTTTCAATGTAAAACACACCTCTTCTAGGGCCACCATAATCTGTTATTTTGCGTCCTGCTGCTCCTCCTTTCTTCTTGAACACCTTCATTAGTTTGTTGGAGTATTGATCCACAGTATGTGCATGGAGACGAGTGTCTTTATCCATAATGATAATGCTTCAATTTGTAGTGTTTAAGCAACAGATACCTCGTAGATAACAGTCTCAGGGCACTCCTTGCACCTCCACATTGAAAACCTGCAAAACAGAGACTGACATTAGAAATAGTTTCAGATTCATTAACTACATTTTTATTTAAAGTAGTAGTCCCTCTACAATTCACCTACACCATACTAATCATGTTTTTGTAGTAACTGCATTAAAGTCTTTCATTTGAATACAAAAAGGTATGCAAATTGAAGACAAACCAAAATAACAAGACCCTTTAATGGAAAATGAGCATGTCCCAATCACCATGGTTTGCCTCAGATCCTGATAAGATATTTAAACTTAAAATGTTTTTAATAATTTGTATTGTAAATTCTAAAAAGTATGGAACCTTTATGTTGCTCGCGTCGTCAAGTAGAATTAAATGAATACTGAAGTTACCACATCAAACACACCCAATTTAAATAATTCTTTAAACACAGGCAAAACCAATTACGATAACAAAAATATACAACCAATACATGTTTTGTTATATTTGTAGAGAAATCGGAAGCGAAAGTCTGTCCACTTAAATAGTCCGGGTGAAAAATGGACCGTTCCGGGTTACCGTGCACGCACTGACACTGATAATCATGTAACACGGAACGGCACGCCTATCCGTAACACACAGCTCTTCACACCTTAGTTTATAACCTTGGCATAGCCATCATTTCGAGTGAAAACGTAACAATACTGCGCATACGCCTTGTACTGATTGAATGCTAGCCAATTCAATATATTCAACAATATTTAAATAACAGCTAAACAGAATCCATGTCGAATATGAAAGTTCTGATCAATAATCATAACTATGACATGAACGTTACTTCTAACAACAGTTGAGGCGAGAAATACGACCCTTAAGGTCATTTTGGTGATTTATTTAGCGGCATAATGATAGGTTGGACTAGCGGGGAGCTCCGCATGTGGCAGAAGCTAGCGTTAGCTGTTAGCAGCTATCAGCTGCTGTGTTTGCAGCGCCATTATGGTGAAAGCATGGTCGGCAAGTCACTGTTCGACGCAACTGGAAAAAAGAGAAACTAACACTGTTTACCTTGAATGCCCAAGCTCAAATTATAATGTTGTGTTTAGTTAAGTAAATCATACATTACCATGGAAAACCTCCGATAGTCTAGCAATGACTATGTTCCAAAATTAACGACAAAAGACACAACCACTATTGAAAATTACACCATACCGTTTCATGCTGTATAGTCAAAGAAGCGTCTTACTTACCAAAATGACGAGAATTTTCGACCACTCGAAGTTGTGTCTTTTCAAATGGCTCTCACTCTGTTCGCGGTCAGTGGCAAGCTCTCGGTTGCAAGGGTTGCCAGATGCGGCAAGATTTTCCTGCCCAAAACCCGCGAGAATCCCAACAAAAAACCACCCAAAATGATATTTTTGCGATAAAAAGTTATGGAATCAACTTAGAATATCAGGATACTGTTTATGGCCGTTTTATCCATTAATTAACTACAAGATACATGGAACAAAAGTATGCGAGGAACCGCCCATCTGGCAACCTTGACAACTACGCATGTCTGCGTCATTGCGTCACAGCGTCATTGCGTACATGTTTTGTTTACGTGAAAGAGTTAGGTTGGTTTTAAACATATGTACTGTTTAGCTCTGAAATCTGTTGCTTTTGTGTTATACCAATGCAATATTGTTATGTTTTCTGTAGAAACATAAGAAACACATTAATTTCACTTCAACCATTTCACATAAAGTGCACAACATCACTCTTTCACTTCTTAGAGTGCACTCATGGTCGCTTACAAGCAAAAAAATTCCCAGCATTCCAAAAATCCAACAAGTTGATGTTAAATTACGGTAATCACATTGTGATTTTATGGTATTGTAACGTTTTTTTGTAATCACATTATAATTGTGGTAATAAAACGCCACTGGATGTTTTTTAACCAATTTATACTTAAATTTGCATGTTTGAATTGTTTTTCAAAATAACATTTGTTTAATGTTGAAATTTCATTGTAATTTTACAGACATTTGTTACATTGTAGATGTGTAAATAAATCGCAATGATTACGGTTAAAAAGTCCAGTGATTACGGTAAAAGAAGTCGAGAAATTATGATAAAAAAGTCCAGTGATTACGGTTTAAAATTTCTGCAATTACGGTTAAAAAGTCTGGCAAATACGGTAAAGCAGTCCAGCAATTCTGGTTTTGCCCTGAATGAAATCACACACTTTGCATATTGTTATACATTGCTACAAAATGTTATTATTATAGAATATTATTTAGAATTTAGAATTTTAGAACTAAATATATGAATAAATTCACTTATTTAATTGTATACTATACTACTATAATGCACACATAATAACTTTATACTTTATAACTTTCCGGATCCTTTATTTGACTCCATCCATGAGAATGTGCTTTGATCTTTTGAGCGATATAAAGATGAATGGTTCCTTCTTCCCACAGCGGAGAAATTTCAGTGTTGCATTACAAGTTACAGAACAGTATAGGAATGAGGAGCACACAACACAACGCAAGTAAATATTAAGTCCAGCACAACTCTATTCTCAAAAAATAAAGTCAAATCTCTATTTTTACTACATCCAACACTTTGTGCATCTCTAAAAACAAAATTAAAGCAGTTCAAATGATAAATAAGAACATTCCAATTGTGTGACCGGGCTGTGTGTGTCTGTGTGTGTGTGTGTGTGTGTGTTGCCAGGATGGTGGGCCCGTGTCTCCAGTGTGTCCTCGTCGGCACTCGATGGCTGCAGAGTTTGTGGAGCATCGTGATGGACGTCATAGTTCAGCCTCTCTTTACGAGCGCGAGCCGGTGCTGCGGAGGCTTCAGTGTTCACCTGGCCAAAGAATGACCCTGAAGATATGGGACGAGGGACCTTCGTAGAATTTGATATACAAAAGAAAAACGCACATTTATAGAAAACTATGTAAAAATGCAGTATGTTGTAGTTCCTTATCTCATTGCCTTAAAACCTATTGTTGCATAAATATTAAAGTTGTGGAACATAACTTTAAAATTAAGTCATCGTCGTTCTCAAAACAGTTTGGTGCTATCTCTAGTTTTTGCATGTATTTTTAGCATGTGATTTGATATGTTTTATAATCACATGAAGACAGCATGTTGTGATATTTTGACACATACTGGTGGCCTCGCTTCTATCAGTGTGCCCCAGGGCAGCTGTGGCTACAGAAGTGGTTTATCACAACCGTGTATGGAGTAAAAGGATAATGACATATGAAGCATCTCTGAGTGTCCAAAAAGCGCGATATAAAACTGATTTATTATAGAAATGTTTTTTTTTATAATACTTTTTTCTGTTGGGACAAACAATGTGAAGTATTAAGGAGCAAAAAAAGTTAGGTACCCCAGCTTTAAGTAATCTTTATCCAGTAGCTCCTTTTATTCCATGTGATAACAACAAATCAATTATATATACTGTATATTTCTGTTTTGATTAAGCGTATACATGAAGCACAGACAACCATCATTTAAAGTTAAATCGGAAAAGCGAAAAATGAATTTGACCTCCACGTTACATTTTGCTGCACCATTATTTGATATGTGTGCGAGGCCACTGCCCCGGTGCAGAATTCAGCGCCTGGATTTGAATATCTCCACAAATAGGGCCCTGTCTATTTGTTGTGGAGCTGGCACTTTCATTGAGCTGTGTGAAATGCAACATGAGCCTGCTTCCTGCTTTAGAAAATACTTGTCACAGATGTACTAAAGAATGGCCAATGGGCGTGGGACTTTTTTATTATTTAGTCTCTGTGTGGTGCTCTCAGATGGGATAACGCTGCGCAACTGAAGAGCAAAAAAGTTGTCTATTGCTGCTGGTGTTTTGTCTCTGGTCCAAACTTGAATTATTCCATGGAAATTGAAATGGACATCTCTGATTTGAACCACAATGAAGAGCAGAAGATCAGGAGGGACAGTCGCACCAAAGAGATAGACCTCATCAACCGGGATCCCAACCAAATCAACCGGGACGTAGTCAAGGTATTCTTCTCGTGGGGATGAAAATCTAGAATAACTTTTTTAATGTCTGTGTTACATACAATACAATTTACAACTCATGGCAACTAAACATAATTTAGCATATGTGTTTACCTTTTGTTATATTTGTCAAATTATTATCATATTAAGAGCAATAACTTAAATATCTTAACTAATGTCTGTGTTCTTCTATACCAGAATCAGAATCAGAATCTTTTTTATTTCCATGTGAGTAACAGGAAGTCACAAACTAGGAAATTGCTTTGGCTCTCAGTGCAAACAAGTTAAAGCAGAACCAAATCAACTGAAACAAAAAAATAGAATCATAAATCAAATTATTATCATTATTATATAGAAATACATGGAAATAATTACACCAGCAGGTTTGTTTAATTTAGTAAAGGTTAATTATAAAGTTGTTGGGTCCAAAAAAAACTAAATTATGAAGTATTTACAGTACTAGAGGGTCCTAAGATGCAGATTGGCAGCCTTGCTTCCACCAGTCTGCCCCATGACAGCTGTGTCTGCATTTATAGTTTAGCACTACCATGTACTGAGGGAATGAACAAAAATACTTTATACGAAATTTGCAAGCATTTTTATTATTGCCATTGCTTAAGAACATGACAATGCACCTAGATGTTTCCAATAAGTCACAATATATTATTATCGTTTTTGAATAGCTGTCTAAAATCTGTCTAAAATCTGTCTAAAATCTGTCTGAACTCTTTGACCTCATGTGTTTGTTTCTGTAGGTGGAGTTTGAGGACGTGATTGCAGAGCCTCATGGCACTCACAGTTTGGATGGCGTGTGGAAGGCGAGCTACACCACGTTCACAGTGTCCAAATACTGGTGCTACCGACTGCTGACCGCCGTCCTGGGCCTCCCTCTGTCGCTGCTGTGGGGGCTGCTCTTCGCCATCCTGTCCTTCTGCCACATCTGGGTAGTGGTCCCCTGCACCAGAAGCTGCCTCATTGAGTTCCAGTGTTTGGGCCAGATCTACTCTCTGGTCGTGCATACGTTTTGTGACCCGCTTTTTGAGGGGTTCGGAAAGATATTCAGCAGAGTCAAAGTGGGATTACATAAAGAGGTGTAAAGATTGTGTTATGGTGGACATTTCTGGAATAGACAAAACAGTGTCAAATGTCAGTGATTTATGTTGAGTTTGTAATAACCAAGTCATATAATCAAACTTTGAAGCAGCATTTGGTTTGGTTGCCGAATGAGAACTTTATTTATTGTAATTCTGCAAATAATTCACATCTAAATACAGTTGACACATCACAAGATCAAAGAAATATGTATGCCACTATTATTTTGTTTGTTATGGAAATTATATCAGTTGAAATACTTTAAGGCCAATACTTTAAAATCTCAGCAATGACACTATAGAGAAATATTGTTATAATCAAAATTCAGAACATTATTCATGGGAATGTTTTGTGAAGATTAGCATAGGGTGTAACAGTTACAAACAATGTCCAGTAGAGGGAGCCCCTATCTCGTCTCTTTACCATGTTTTTACATTTACCACTGTAAATTACCCTTTTTTCTTACAGAGTATGGATGTGAGCTTATATGAACTCAATTCAGAATATTTCTGTGCTTGTTTATTTAGAATTTACTTACTTACATTCTTACTATTACATTCGCACCACGTTTATAGTCACACACCCAAGACTGATATACTCTGCTATGTCGGTGAACTTCAAGAGAATAAATGTTGAAAGTATGTACATGTAAAGAATCTAACAAATCTGCACCAAAAAAAACTACAAGTCGCGCAGATCAATGACATAGAAAGAGTTTTCTTTGATAAGAGTTCAGAGGAGGAGTCAGTCACTGCGTGTGCCCCCTTGTGCTGGAGGTGGGCGTCAGGCTGCGCTGGCTGCACGCGCTCTTGATGGCGTGCGTGGACGTGCACGTGGTCACAGGCCGGTAACGAGCACAGCAGCAGAAGAGGCACTGCGCCCCCTGGTGGAAAAGGTGCCCCGCGAAGAACATGTAGATCCAGGGGTTGCAGCAGCTGTTCAGACTGGCCAACAACATGGAGATGATGAACGCCATTTCTGAGACAGGACACAAAACACATGCAACAGTTTTACACTCAGCAAGTTCCTTATCAGAGAGAATTATAATGAAGAACTTGTTTCAACCACAAAGGAATATCAACATTTAGTCATTCACATTTATGGAGATTGTAGTGTTCGGGATGATTTTTTAACAGTGATAGAATGAATTAAAATCTAACTTGTTTCTATCTTACACTTAACTCTTCTCTTTTGCATAATATTTTATATACATCCGTTTGGCCATTAGCTCGCCCATAAAATACATATTTCTTCACACATTACAATAATTTATCTATAGACGCATCATCCAATTAGCTCTCAGTCCAAAGCGTCACAAGGTTCTACTCTTTCTATAGTTTGTCAAATTCAACCTGGAAAAAGCCAAACTTATAATGAAAAGTTAAAGTTGCTTTAAATAATGTAGCAGGCTACAGAAAAATATAATAACATGTTATGGCAGTAGAAGTTCAAGGCGGATTATTCATCAAAGCTTGGGTCCCTAATCTCTCCTTTTGGACAATTGAAAGAGGTTGTGTAATGTTATTGCTCCAGGCAGATGTTATTTCCATGGAGAATTGCAATAAAAATTCTGTGAGATGTTTTAGATCGTACAGAATCTTCTCACATTTGGCAAATCAACCATGACATTTGTGTTCACCTTCAAAAGTTGTCTGTGCAGCTCATATTTAAACCATTGCTTAAATTATGTTTGACTGAAAGTAATTCAGCAGTTTTGAATTTGTAGAGAAAGAAGCTTTTTTTGTCTTCTTGAGTGCATGTTGTGCATTATCAAATATTAAGTCATATTTTCTCTTGTGACTAATGACATTAACTCACAAATGCTGTTGTTACATAACATTGAATCATATGGCTGATTTGATGGATATCTTCATTTTCTAAAGCCTGTCACAGGAAAGATTAAGCTCCATGTTCTATTGAATATTTCCACTCATTCCTCTTTGGCACATCTGGAAAGTGAAAGATCCACATTCAACATCTGACAAGGAGAGATTCACTGCATATTGTGAATGGAAATGCACATTATGCATTCTCACAAATGTAAAATATGAGCATTAGTCATGGCTCTGATGTTTCACCACAGAAGTATCTGAGCTGGAGAGTTTAAACAACACACACACATGCAGTAGAGGTGACACATACACAACTTGAATGTGGCTCGTTATTTAGATTTAGGTTTAGATTCGCTTTCTTGTATGGGGCTCTATGACTTATACTGGACTAAAAATAAGAAGCCCACATAAATGCAAATTGGATGTTGCAGACCAGATACTTCTCCCACATGAATGTTGGTGTGTACATGACTAATGGCGCAAATTGACAGCCAGGGCAGCTGTGACTATGACAGTCCATCATCACCACCATGTGTCGTAAAGAAAAAATGCACTGCCTATCAAGTGCTAGGGCTGTATTTGGATTCAATCAATCACATGCACTCTTATTGGTTTCATAATGCCATTACAGTGTGTTATGGTGAAGTATTGCTGAGTGCTATAGAGTCATTTCAACTGAGAATATACAGACAAATTAATGTTGGTATTAATTGACCTTCTCTGGGCGCAGCCGGATCCCAGGCAGACCACATCTGGACTGAGAAGAACGGGGTCCAGCACACGATGTAGGCAAGCACCACCACGAACGTCATTTTTACAGTGCGGATCTTCGCTTTGGAGATGAGCCTGACGCTGCTCACACGGGACAGGTGGTGCGCAGACGCCTGGGCTCTGGGGGCGCGTGCCAAAAAGTGTTCCCTTTTGGTTTTCATGTTAAAATTTTGCCAGATCTTTAAGCAGATGAGCCCATAGCAGACAGTCAGAACAGTCACGGGCAGAATGTAAATGCTGATAGTCATCCAGGTGATATAGGCTTTGGCCCCCCACGCATGCACAAAGTCTCCCCAACAGTCGTACACGCCTTTACCCACGTCCCGCAAAGAGAAAATGTACATCTGAGGAACACTGAAAACCAGACTCAGTAACCAGGAGGCAGCCACGCACAGCCGGTCCTTTCTTTTACGCACGGAGCGCAGCGGCTTGCATATGGCCAGGCACCTGTCCACGGACATCAGCACGAGCATGTAGGTGGACGCGAACATTCCCACGACTTGGAGGTACTTGACCAAGCGGCACAGCAAATCGGGGCCATAGAAGCGGAAGGTGATGTCCCAGATGAGCTGCGGAAGGACCTGGAACACGGCAACAACCAAGTCCGCGATGCTCAAGTGCTTAATGAAGTAGTACATCCGAGACTGGCGGTGTTTGGATGTGCGTATCACCCACAGGACGCACAGGTTCCCGGTGAGAGCCAGCAGCAAAATCAGGACTAAAACAGTGACTTCAACTTTGGCCACGTATTCGTTGCGCTTGAGAGGGTTCACAGTGATGTTTCCCAAGTGAGTGTCGTTTTTGAGGCTCAAATTTGCCCATGACACGTTCCCTTCCTGCTCGCGTAAAAGCTCCTCCATCGTGCGTAAAAGCACCACTCGGGCTCCGTGCGGAATCACATCATAATGAATTACTAACATATAGGAGTCCACCATTCACTTGGATTATTCAAAGCCGTTAAAAGGTTTTCTAAATAATATTTCAAGGAACTTATACAGTGTTCAAAGCTGAGAGCAGACCAGTTCTGCCTGCCCCCCGTTTAGTCTCTGCTTCTCTGAGCGCCTCTGCCAGTAACCCTTTACACTCACTCTCCCCCCATCGGCCCCCATCTCATACTTACATGTTCCTCATTATGGGGTTTATTTCATTCATTTCATTTTTTTTGCACCACAAAGGCCATTCCATTCCATGTACCTATGCTGTAAAGTGTAAAGAGAAGAAAAAGTATATTTGGTTTGACAGATCCCCTTTTTTCTCCCAAAATAGGGAAAACAATGTTATCTGAATTAAATCCTTAAACAGAGATGCTCACCAGCACTGGGCCTTCAAAACAAGTCAGAAATCATTTACAGTGCAACCCAGAAATATACATATGCTTTAGCAACCACAGGGAAGTCAGTCCTGAGTGTGTGTAATATTTGACTGTCAATACATGAGCACATTTGAACAAACTATCTCACAATAAACATAAAGTCCATAAACTCAGAACACAAAATACTCTCATTCAAACCGATGGAAATTCCCCAAAAAGTTTGTTTTCCACCGGTTTCAGTTTAATTAAAAGTAAGTCATTCATATATATTTTCGGTTAATATTTTAACCATTTCACTGCCAGTGGTTTTCTGAATTTCTGTGGCTATAACTAAAATGTTACAAGAGATATAGGCTTTCTGTAAATTAGAGAAATTTAAAGCATGACCCAAAGTTTTTGTAGGGATTCAATGTACCCATCTAATTTGCATATTACGACATCATAAGTCAGTGGCAATCATGGATTTTAGAATTTTCATCAAATGTTTTTTTTTTTTTTTTTTTAAATGACAAACATCACTAGAACATGAACACACAAACTGAAGTCACAGGGAAATAGGAAAAAAGTTCAAATCATTACTGCCCAAACTGTAAGCCCCGACGTGCAAATAATTGTTGACAAACTGTTTGATATCCGCCATTTTAAACAGTCCCACATCTTGTCGACTCAAGTCAACCGTAGCCTGGCCTTAGCCGTCCGTAACGCCGGTCAAATTGAAATTTGTACGATGGTATGGTAAGACCAGGCTACAACCATGGCACCTATAGGGTTAAATCAGTGCTAAACTTGCAAAAACTGAAAAAAGGTTTAATGCTATCTCATGACATGTCTCTTGACAGTGTGTGGCTATGAACTAGCAATTTGCTCAAAAGCTGTAACAGGCTCAGAAACAGAATCCATCCAGGACCAGTACCTTGGAGAAAATTACTAAATTGCCAATTGATTACCAAGCGACCAAATAATATTTGAATCTTAAATGAATGGAGCTAAAGGTAGAACTCCTCAAATTTAAAATTAAAAGATAATTTCCTTAAATATTGAAATAGAATGAACTTCCTATTGAAACAGAAAAAGTCATGAAGACCACAATAATACAATTGACAATTGGGTGTTCTAGTGTTAACCTCCTCAGTAAGATTTGTTTGTGCCAAAAAGCAGAATGTCAAGCTTGTGGAGCCTCATCACAATACATTAGTCCAGTTTTGTCTAGCCTTGTGTTGTTATTGAGTTTAACCTCTTGACCCCCTTGATGTACGAGCAAGTTTCTGACAAGAATAGGACTTTCATGTCTTGAGAAGTTTCTGTGAAGCAGGGGCCTCCAGTTGTTGGCCAAGCAGCATAAATATACAAAACATGGAACGATGGAACAGGAACAGCTAACAGAACATGGGCTGATATGGATAAAACCACCAAATCCTCCGGAAGCATATCCATTACATTGTAAAGAGGTCGTGGCTATTCTGTGTGTACTTTAGTGTTGGCTCAAACTGCTCTGTGATTTCTGCTTGTTAACATCATTTCCCACGTTGTACATGCCTAACACTGCTATATAGTGCGTTTTAAAATTCATTATTCAGAAGCACATGCTCAGGCAGTGCCACCAGACACAGCAGGGGTCCGACAAACTGACACAACATCACGGTCTACTACTTTTCTTAGAAAGAATTATGCATGAGGCACATTTTGTACACATTAGCATCTTGGACTGACAAACTAACTTGCAGAAATTCTAAGTGTGAATTCATCTGTGAATTGGGTGGCCTTCTCAGCAAGAAGATCCTGGGTTCGAATCCCGGTCGGATGAGGACCTTTCTGAGTGGAGTTTGAATGTTCTCCCTGCGTCTACGTAGGTTTCCTCCGGGGGCTCTGGTGAATGAATGGTGTTGGTTGGGGCTTTGATCGGCCAGTGTCTATGGCGTCTTGCTTCCGTCATCACCGTGTGTGGAGAGAATGGAAACATTTCGGAGCTCTGAACATTGTAAAGTGCTTTGGGTGACATTGTTCTGTAAAAATGCGCTATAAATACACAATACATACATGTGAGGTCAGCCATATGCTAGGGAATAATCTCCATCATAAAAAAACCTCACTATAGTACATTACCATATTCATCCTGTGTATGCAACATTGAGGACATTTACCATCAAGAAAAAATGCTAATTGATTGGCAATTAAAATTTTTCGGAAACCCATAGATAACCTTCCCTCTTACATGCATAATGTATGAATTCTACAAACTCTTGAGCGGAAAAAGCAAATACCTCCCTCGACATTCATTATATTAATTACTTTACATAACCAAGGGAAACTTTCACCCCATAGTATACCAAGGCAGAACACAGAAATGAATAGATCTATTGCTCAAGACTTAACAGTGATTCTGCTTTTCCTTCGGGGGTTCAAGTTTTGCAGAGTGACATTCTAAGGGCAGAATGTCTCATGAGGACAGGACGGTAAATTGGTTTGATGACGCAATTCCTAACTCTGAACACTCTCCCTTTGTGGCCTTTCCGCATTAATAATATCAAGGAGATTTTCCCTTTGACAATCAAAATGAGAGAAAGAAGACTGCCTTCATCAAACACAAAGGAAGTCTCTTATCTCTAGTCTACGGTGTCGCCTGAAAATAAAAATGTATTGTTGGACTTTGACACCAGTTGACACCAGTAGGCACCAGTTATTATTGTCGCAGCAGCATCATCCTAACAAGGCTTCCATTGTCATCGCTGCAGTACATGTTTTGGAGTAATAAAAGAGAGCAGGGGGTAGCACCTCAAAACGCAATAGAAATAAACCATTTCAGCATCAGATGTAAACACACTGTACCTGTTGCGGTCCTCATTATCGCAGCTCTCTTTGAACTGTATATTTTTCACCACAGGAGTCAAAGACATCAGCGGTACTCCCCCCGAGGGCCAGTGCTGCATCATTGTTGTTCTATGCGTTTAATGGACCCCCCGTGATATCACCGTGGCTGAATCATACGTAAGTGTTACTTCTCAAAGACATCACTTTACAATATTTCTCAATTATCTACACAGAAAAGCATTCACCACATCTGTAGGAAGTTTGGACCATACAGCTCAATGCACAGCGCAGGTCGATCCCCTAATGCTCTTCGCCTCCACCCAATGGCAAAACACAAAACACTAATGGCTTATTTGGCTGTCATCCCTCATTTATTTTGGCATAAAAAACATGTTTATTAAATAAGGTCACAAACATCCGAGAGGTAAGGTGTTTGCAATGATATGTGTGTCTTTGGGGTGTCATTTAATCACGCTGCTGCACCATGGAGATTTGCCGTCTACTTTACTTTTTGAGCAAAAGGACAGGATCCCAGACACAACACTGATTCGTCTGCATGATGCAATATAGCACCCACGCTTCACTGTTTTTGTGCCTTTGGACAATACACTCCATCTGCCTTCCTTGGGTATGGGAGTGAGTGACTGAAGATGTTGAAGAGTCTCTGGGAGAGGGCACCATAAATATGGAGTCCTTTAAAAGAGGACTGAAACATTTCCCTGTTAAGCAGACCTATTTAATGAGCTTTTAATCCCTTCATGTTTGATATTTTATGTACTTTTAATGTTTTTTTGTGTGTGTGTTTGTTGTATTGTATTTTAAACTGTAGCACTTTGAGGTTTCCTAGAAATGTAAGGTGCAATATGAATAAAATCTATTTCAAGTGGACACGTATGCACATGTATGAACAATAATCCTGCTCCCAATGGACCAATGGTTTGTATGTTACTATTGCATTTCCTGTGTTTGAGGCAAACATCCGTACTACGGGCTTTTGTCTCTGGTGTGCCCTGACTCTTCTCAGGGTGTATCTTTTTTTTTGGAGGTTCACCTGTGAGCCCTTTCACATTCTCTACACAGGTAAGTATAAAGAAACATTAAACAAAAACCAAATGTGATAATCAGGAATGAACACAATCATCAATTGGAGGTAAGGTAAAAGTGGTAATAAAAAAGGGACAAAGCAACCCATTTTGTCACAGATATGCTTTTGCCAAACTCTGTAATGCCCTAAAGATGACTATCTTATGATTTAGGGATATACACAAATCAATTTATTTCAGTAGAATTGAATCATCGCTGCCACTTTTCAGGTCAGTTAGCCTTGAAGCAGATAGCAACAACAGAGGTTACCACTTTCTGAGTGTATTAAGAAAAAAAAGATATACTGTACATAGAGTAGATTTTTTCAAAAACAACTTAAAACAAAGGTTAAAAATCTCCAACTCGCGGCTGAGCTTTCTCTCCCTTGAAAAAGTTCTTTGGATGAAGAACGAAACATCAGGAATACCTGCAACTGAAGCACAGATCATGTTCTTTGTTTTGAATATTCCCTGTAAGACTGAGAGTTTACACAAACTTAATTTGGTGCTTTTCGACTTTTTAATATACAGTATAATGATTCATACAGAATCTGGGGCAGAGCAGGTGAAGTAAGTATATTGCTAAAAGATAAACTACTAAAATATAGTACTTTTGTGGGAATCAAACTACCATTGGATCAGGACTTAGCATTCGCCTTATATGCCAAAACGGGTTGACATTATGAGGACACGGTCAAGGGAGGAATTTTATGAATTTCCGTCAATATTCTCACATCACATAAATAGGATTTCACCATAAGCTGTTTATTCAAAACAAGAAATACCTGAACTATATAGTCTCAATCATGAAGTGCATAACCACAAACGGCTGCAGTAAATCACATTAGCACAGCAGAACTGATAGTCCACGACACACTGATACATCCACAAATATTTAGTTTCAGGTTGAGCACACATCCTGAGCTGAAACAGATGAGCTCCTCTTTTTGGCCTTTTCATATGGTAGCCGGAGCACTTCTCTCTCAACTTCTTCTATTTCTGGATGTCATGCCCTGGAACCTAGGTCCGGTGTTGTGACAGTGCGGTGATGCGAGCGCACAGGTATCCCGCAGAGGTGCCTAACAAAGGAGTGTGTTGCTTCAGCTGCCCAGTGGATGGTCCAGGTCTAAAAACAGCAGTCTGTGGCTCTAACCTGAAGCACATTTGGAGGAGTAGAGAGGTCAACAATCAGCGCACCAACCCAATCATATCAGAGTGACTGAGAGAGTGTGCGCTGCCGTGAACACTGCCAAGGAATACAAACCACCGTCCACCACACACTTCTCACCTCCGCCACGTTTGAGTCCACAAAGTATTTAGGTAAGGGCAGAGTTCAAGTGGGGTCCTGTTTGGATCCGATATTAGTCTTGATCATCAACATTCTCGACCATAATCTGTTCTTTCTACAATACTTAATCTACTTAATCCCAATTATTTCACTGATTGAGTGTGAAATAATTGTGTTCTTAAATAGCATTGGGCCATCCAACTTTTCTTTTTTCTTTTTTTTTTTTTTTACAAAGGCTGCTTAAGAGAACGTTCATTCGTCCCACAGTGGGAAAATTTCAATGTTGCAGCGCACATACATGTACAGGACAGTAGTATGGAGCACACAGGGAGCAATATGATATAAGTTGCAGCAATGTTTCTCAGCTAGCTGTAAATGCTTCAATATCAATATATGGATGTATCTATCTACCTATCTGTAGAGCAAAGTTATATACATACTGTATGTGGCAGGATTACATGTAGATGAAGTGACATTCAGCGGACATTTCAAAGTTTCAGTATTGCACATAATTACAGATTAGAGATGCATGACATGTACAGGTTCAGCAGTACTCATTTTCAATTATGTATTAGATACAAGGAGAACATGCAAACTCCAAACAGAAAGGCCCTGTTTGGAGCTGAGTTGGTTCTGGATCATTGACAGAGAGGTTGTGGTTCAGCCAGGTTACAGTGCCAACTATAAATCTTCCTTTCAGCAGTGTTGGCTAAGATTCTATCATTTTATTAAAAAATATATATTTCTAGTGACTGAGATGAAAATGTCATATATTTATATTTGTGTTATTTTTTTGTCTATAACAGTGGCTTCCAAAGTGGGAGCTGGGAACAGGGGACTGCAAGATGATTCGCGAAATTGTTGCAATATTGTTGAGACAAGCTTTATTTTCAATGGTAAAGGTGCAATTTGTTTATCTGCATTTGACCCATCCTGCAATTTTTAGGACATTTAGGACGCTTCAAAATATTACTAACGCAGGTTTGTTTCAAATTTTTCCACTGGTTTGAGATGCAAAATGTTTATTTTTGTCACACAAGTTGCATTTAACTCTAGTAATCTTACTTTTGTTGTCAAATAGACTTGCTGATAATAGTCTCTCCATACTCTTGGCTGCAGTGATTGAAAATTTAGGAACATGCAGAGGAAGACTTCTACAAACAAGTTTTCATTAATGTACATCTCACGGCCACACACATTCTGTCAAAGCCTTGAAGTCTTGGTACAACTGTGTTTTTAAGATGAGATAGGAACACCTTTTTTCATCCCACCGTGGACGGTAGTAATCTGATTTATGAAAACAGCTTTTTTGCTTTGATAGTCCACACAAATAACATGAATCTTGTGTCAAGATCCTGCACTTATTCTTGTAGCCTTGTAGCTAAAATTAGTTTAGTATTTTCACCATTCTTCTGCTGTAAATTCATTTTTCTGTGATTTATTTTAGAATCCCTGAAGAACCGGTTTGATGTTTTATCAGAAGTGCTATCAGTGTAATATTTAGAGCTGCAGTTTCTGAGTGAGAATGCATGTGGAGTCAATCTGAGTTTAAAGCCCTGGAAAAAGGCCAAGAGCCATGTATCTGCAGTGGCCCATGTAGCTTGTGCCCCACAAGCTACATGTGATGAAATGTGACTTCTGGACCTGATCCCTGGTCTTATTCTGAGCTGAATGAGATCTGATTTGAGTTATTTGGTTAAATGATGTATATACTTTGGTCCTCATGGATTTGACTGTTTAATACTGTTAGAATAATAGTATAATAATAACTGGTAATTATTATATAAAAGTATACAAAATCATTTAGTTTCTCAAATTTCACTCATACATTTAGTCCAGGTGATGTGGAGGAGTCTTAAGCAGCCCGGGATTCAGAGATTTCTGCAGCAGAGTTGGCCTGCGGCTGGTCTGGCTCCTGACTGCCAAGATGATGTCATCAATCCCAAAGTCAAAGTGAAGAGATTGTATTTAGTCCTTTGCATTTGACTTGCCACAAGAAAAGCCTCATGCCTTTTTTGGGATCCCAAAGAAGGAATGACTAAACATTGGACAGGATACACCCACATATTGCCATAGATGTGCCAGATCCTAGATACATTACTATGTGGAATATTCTTCTTTTTGTCAATTATAAACTTTATAATTGTATAAGAATATGATGTTTAAACTCTAGACAGCAACACAAGCACTGTATGCATTTAGAATTTAAATGCTAAATGTTTGGTTTCCATTTTTTTATCTCCAAAGTCAGGCATCTTGGAACAGGTCAGTAGCATTTCATGTACTGACAGAACATAATATAATATATCTTGCACAAAATAAACTGTCTTTTCACTTTTTTAACATGTTTGCACATTTCCTGTCTTTTGCACATCCTGAGTGATCTGATTCATGCAAAATGTGACAGGTGAATTTCTCTATTGTGATAAAGTTAATCTTATTGTAATATCCGTCCATCCATTTTCTTCCGCTTCATCCGTTGCCGGGTTGGGGGGGGCAGCAGTCCAAGCAGAGATGCCCAGACTTCCCTATCCACACACGCTTCCTCCAGCTCATCCAGGCGGACCCCAAGGCGTTCCCAGGCCAGCTGAGAGAGTCCCTCCAGCGTGTCCTGAGTCTTCCCCGAGGCCAGGGAGGCGTCTAAGAGGCATCCTGAACAGACGCCCGAGCCACCTCAACTGGTTCCTCTCGATGTGAAGGAGCAGCGGCTCTACTCCGAGCTCCTCCCGTGTGACTGAGCTCCTCACCTTATCTCTAAGGGAATGCCCAGCCATTCTGTGGAGGAAGCTCATTTTGACCGCTTGTATCCGCGATCCCGATCTGATTTGCATTTGTATAGCTCACAGCATTTCCATTTACATGTTAAAGCCTCGTATGGAATTAGAAGGAAGGGCCAACAAATTACCGTGAACAACCGTACCCCTGAAGAAGTTCCACAACAATCTACAAGGCCGCATAGAGACGGAAACACTTTTCATGCAGTGGTCCTTTCGGTCATTACCCAAAGCTCATGACCATAGGTGACTATAGGTTCGTTGGAGCCAACAGGACAACAACGTCTGCAAACAGCAGAGATGGAATCCTGTGGACTCCGACCCTTGGCTGCGCCTGGAAATTCTGTCCATAAACACAGTGAACAGAACTGGTGACAAAGGGCAGCCTTGGCGGAGGCCAACATGCACTGGGAACAGGTCTGACTTACTGCCGGCGATGCGAACGCATCGTAATATAAGACATGTAATACACACACATAGAACAAGCATGTCCAAACTCAAGCCCAAACTCAGAATAAATAAGGAAGTATCTTGAATCTTGAATCCTGTATTTTAAATCCAGGTCGTCGGCCCCAGGTCAAGTCTGATGAACTAAAGTGGCCCTCTTACTAAAAAGATTGGACACCCCTGATATAAGACATTGAAGATGTCCTCTTTTATACATGTACATTTACAGCTTGACACATCGGGACAGTCAATCCACGTGTTTGTAAATCCGTCTTTAGCTTTAGGTAAAGTGTATTTTATATTGATGCTTATATATAGGGGAATCCTGCATCAGTTCGTACTGAGAGTGGAGCATGAGGTCTCCGACATTGAGTGTGTGTGACTGCTGTAGTTTGTAGGGGTCATCAGCGTGGACAGAGACACATGTTAGTATTAGATAGCAATATGGCCTACGTGCAGGACTGTACAAGGACTCTACAAGGACTCCATGTTATGACTATGATGTGACTGTCTCTTTGTGACACGTATGTCTTTCCATGTGTGACGTGACAATGACTATATAAACTGTGTACTGCCTTTATTCTGTCTGAGAGAAAGAAACAAAGTAAACCAGTGGAACTTGAGAGAAACTTAAATAAACTTCCAGAGTTTGGCACGCCACGATCCGTCTCTGTCTGCTAAATCCTGACAGATTTGGTGGAGAATGCGCGGCTCAGTGTGTGCCATTCTCTGGATTGTTTTGAGGGAGTTTGCTTTGTTTCTTTTCCTCTGCGTGAGAGACCGGCATGCTGCGCCTGGGAGCGGAGATTCCAGCAGGCTGGAAGAGCTGTTCCTGGATGCTTCTTGTCGCTTCTGTCACTTTTGTTTTTTAAATTGAATATTCCGACGCGGAAAAGAGTTGGCAGACCTCTCGGACAGTCCTTGGAACCGGTTTGACAAGAATAAGGTAAGCAGACACCTTTTTAAATGTAAAGTCTGCATAATTGGATACTAGCTAAATTTTGGTCTGTTTTTGAGGTCTGTCGAACTCTCTAAATTGTGTTCAAATAAGTGAGGATCCATAAAGTGTTGGCCATAAAAGTGTAGGATCCAAAAAGTGTTGGCCATAAAGTGTATAGGATCCATAAGTGAAAAGGCCATAAAGTGTATAGGATCCATAAGTGAAAAGGCCATAAAGTGTATAGGATCCATAAAGTGAAAAGGCCATAAAGTGTATAGGATCCATAAGTGAAAAGGCCTAAGTGAAACCATGGTGTAAACATAAAAGCAATAAAAAGGGAAACGTGTAAAGGAGGCCTTTTGTCACAAAACGTTTTGTAATTAACCAATTCCAAGCTTGATAAATGACAAAAGTAAAGAAGCAACAATATTTCAGTGATCACGGTTTAAATTACATACAGAAAAAGGGAGTTTTTGCTTTTTGGCGTGAACAGAGTTCACCGGAGAATGCAGAGTTTTATCTAAAGTTGAGCTATGAGAGCTTTCGTGAGTTATTTACATTTTTTGGCGAGTTTTATCTACAGTTAAGCTATGAGAGGGTTGTATCCAACAGTTGTTTTTGTTTTTTAGAAAGAGATTTTGAGTTTAAACTAGTTTGCTACCTCAATAAAATAGAAGCGTAAGGGAAATTAAAGAGTAAGAGTGCCTTTTGTTACAAGTGTGGAAAGTGATCACTTCTAGACTTGGATGACAAAAGTATAAAGAACAACATCAGTTATATTTGCTTAAAAAAGTAATCTTGAAAGTTCTTCTTCTTTCTGTTTTTGCATTTTTGCTAAAACACTACTTTCTGCCTGTGTGTGCGTCACACTATCTTGCTGCCGTTGTCAGGGGAAACGGCCCCCTCCTTTGCTACTCTGGCTCTGAATCAGAGCAAAGCTACTGCTTTAGGATTTCTGGCTTTTCATAGTTGTTATTCCGTTAAATTTGCGAAATTTGCCATTTGAACATTGTGTTATGACACAATTAAACGTTTTAAACACCATTAGTGAATAAGTTTTGAATATTATATGTTTTTTGAAACCCAAAGATTAGTGCTAAAGCTGTGCAATTCTTTTTAGACCTAACATATTTCTAGATTCCATTCTTTTGAATCTGCTACTTATTTCTTAACTGTTTGTGAGTTGTGTTTGTTTTTATGTTTTTAGTTTAGTTACAAAAGCCGTTTTTCAAACATTTAAATTAGAATCTGTGTTAAAAGTGATTATTGATTATAGACTTCGTCTAAAAAGAAAGAGGGAATTAGGATTAGCTGTAAAAGTATTATTAAGTTGAACTGTACCCAATTCACCCAATTCACATTCAAGTGGTGACGTTTTTGTTTTGACTACACGCCTGACCTTGTTGCTCCTGCTGATGCCACAGCAGAGGAGCCTGGCTCTAAAATGTGCTCCAATTCATATTGACTTAATTTGAAAAATGCTGCAATTATTTTAAATTAGTAGAATAGATGCTGAGATAAATAAGTTTAAAAGGGAAAGTCCATAAAGTGAAACCCAAGAATGCATAGATAATTAAACACAGTACAAAAGTACATAATACATATTTTAAAGTTTGAAGATTTTTGAGATTTGAGTCTTGTTTTTTATTAAGAGAGTTTCTGGTTTTAAAATGTCATCAATAGTAAGATAATAAGTAATCTTTATTTACATAGCGCTTGGAAAGCCAAGAGCGCTCCAAAATTGTTTTGACTTTAGAGAGAAAAACAATCTCATTCACAATCTTTGTTGTTTTTAATTTGACTACAAGATTGTGTTCCAGAACCAAGGGCACACACTGTACAGGGCCACTGGACAGCAGGACTGGACACTGAGGGATCAGAACAGTGGCCCAGAGTAGACACCATCCAACCAGCCGCAGATCGTAAAGGCGACATAGCTACCTCCGTGTGCCCCTCCCCCACTACAGACCGATGGTCGTAAGTGGCAGTGAGACCGGGGCCACAAAGTGGGGTTTTCTGTAGGCAGTGGTGGGTGAGTTGTTTTGCAATCTGGAAGTGTGCCCACTTTGCTTGTTTACATCACCACAGTGTGACCTTTGAGACCTACAGGTGGTTCGAGGAGTCTGGAGACACAACCCCAAAATTCACACCCTACACACACACACACATACACTCATACACTCACACATTCACATTTACATATAGATACATGAAAAAGCAGAACATGAGAAAAAAGCATTTTAAAAGTTTACTCCAATGTAAACATATTTTTAATTGTCTATCACTTGAATCTTTATTTGAATCAGTATTTTTTGAGACCAGAAATGTTCATTTGAATTCTATATTGTCATGGACTTAATTGACCTCTGTCCTGACACTTTTGATTTGTTGATTTTGTAATGTGTGAAGTAGATACATTGATTAGAATTAGATATGATCAAAATACAAATTAGAGAAGTAAATTGCGCTTGCTTTTGTCTGAGGGACATTAGCAACAGCATGAATAGAAATTGTGTTAAAGTAGAATCAAAGTGACTTAACCATAGAAAGTAACTATTGCATAACAAGCTGTGTACAGGAACTGAGACACTGCACCATTGACCAGAAGTGCATCGCAAATGACCTGATGTGCAACCCAAGTGAAAAGACTGTATCTGGAGATCTGATGTGCATCTGGAGAGACCAAAACCATGGCTTGGACCCTACTGATGTCCAAGATGACATCTCTCGAAATATGACCTGACCTGATGACGACTGAGACTCACCCTCAGGGGACCCTGAGGACCTGAGGACCCTGAGAAACTGAGGACCTGAGAGAGAAAAACTGGGGAGTGATGTTTATATTTTTGAAATCATACATTGATGAGTGCTAAATGAGAGAGATACTCATGATTCTTTCTTTTGTTTTTGTTTGTCCCTAGCTTCTGGACATCTGATGATCTATTGGACACAGCCATTTGCAGAACAAGAACCAGCCAATGAAAACGTCTATTGCCGATGCTATTGCTACAACCAGAACCTGAGACCAAATGCAATATACATGTTAAGTATTCAGACATCTGACAGACAAAAACTTTGACTTTTTTGTCTGGGAGACTGAGCAACTGTTAAAATGTTTTAAAATGATAAAGTATGATTATTGTAGTGTTTTAGTAGATGTTAAATTGTAGTAAAAAAGTAGAATTGTCCTTCCTTTGTTGTTCATAAACACATTTCCACATAAGAGTTAAAATAGTACCCTACAATGTTATCCTTTTGATAGAGCAGCTATAATATTAGAATCAGAATAATGTTACAGCCATTGAAAGTGACAGAAGTCACAGATTAGAAATATGCCTTTGCTCAAGCTGCAGCTGAGCTTTGGAGCCACAATAGTGTGGAAATAGAATTAGATAAATGCATCAACCATAGATGCTTTCAAAAATAGAGATTATTTGTAGCCAGTGGTAATATTTGAATGGTTATTAGTATTAGATAGCAATATGGCCTACGTGCAGGACTCTACAAGGACTCTACAAGGACTCCATGTTATGACTATGATGTGACTGTCTCTTTGTGACACGTATGTCTTTCGATGTGTGACGTGACAATGACTATATAAACTGTGTACTGCCTTTATTCTGTCTGAGGAAAAGAAACAGAGTAAACCAGTGGAACTTGAGAGCAACTTAAATAAACTTCCAGAGTTTGGCACACCACGATCCGTCTCTGTCTGCTTAAATCCTAACAGATTTGGTGGAGAATGCGCGGCTCGGTTTGTGCCATTCTCTGGATTGTTTTGAGGGAGTTTTGCTCTGTTTCTTTTCCTCTGCGTGAGAGACCGGCATGCTGTGTCTGGGAGCGGAGATTCCAGCAGGCTGGAAGAGCTGTTCCTGGATGCTTCTTGTCGCTTCTGTCACTTTTGTTTTTTAAATTGAAGATTCCGACGCGGAAAAGAGTTGGCAGACCTCTCGGACAGTCCTTGGAACCGGTTTGACAAGAATAAGGTAAGCAGACACCTTTTTAATATGTAAAGTCTGCATAATTGGATATTAGCTAAATTTTGGTCTGTTTTTTGGGGTCTGTCAAACTCTCTAAATTGTATTTTGAGAAAGTCTCGGGGTTAAAGTCCCTTTGAGCCTCGGGGTTAAAGTCCCTTTGAGAAAGTCTCGGGGTTAAAGTCCCTTTGAGCCTCGGGGTTAAAGTCCCTTTGAGAAAGTCTCGGGGTTAAAGTCCCTTTGAGAAGAAGCTTCAGGGTTAGAGTCCCTTAGTAAAACCATGGTATAAAAGTAAAAGCAATTTTTAAAAAGGGAAACGTGTTAAGGAGGCCTTTGTTACAAAAGCTTTGAAATTGACGAATTTCAGGCTGATAAATGACAAAAGTACATAAGCAACAATATTTCAGTGATCACGGTTTAAATTACATACAGAAAAAGGGAGTTTTTGTTTTTTGGAGTGAACAGAGTTCACCGGAGAATGCAGAGTTTTATCTAAAGTTGAGCTATGAGAGCTTTCGTGAGTTATTTACATTTTTTGCCGAGTTTTATCTACAGTTGAGCTATGAGAGGGCTGTATCCAACAGTTGTTTTTGTTTTTTTAGAAAGAGATTTTGAGTTTAAACTAGTTTGCTACCTCGATAAAATAGAAGCGTAAACGTTAAAGACAAGAGTGCCTTTTGTTACTAGTGTGGAAAGTGATCACTTCTAGATTTGGATGACAAAAGTATAAAGAACAACATCAGTTATATTCGCTTAACAAAGTAATCTTGAAAGTTATTCTTCTGTATCTTTTTGCCTGTGTGTGCACATCTCTATCTGCTGCCGTTGTCAGGGAAACGGCCCCCTCCTTCGCTGCTCTGGCTGTGAATCTGAAGCAAAGCTACTGCTTTAGGACTTTTGGCTTTTCATAGTTGTTATTCCGTTAAATTTGCTAAATTTGCCATTTGAACATTGTGTTAGACACAGTTAAACGTTTTTAAACACCATTAGGGAATAGAAGTTTTGAATTAGTATGTTTTTGAAACCCAAAGATTAGTACAAAAAGCTTTGCTTTTCTTTTTAAATCTGCTGCTTATTTTGTGAGTCCATTATTGTATCTCTGATATATTTCATAGCTGTTTGTGAGAATTTTTTCATGTATTTTTTATTTTAGTTACAAAAGCCGTTTTTCAAACATTTAAATTAGAATCTGTTAAAAGTGATTAATGATTGTAGACTTCGTCTAAAAAAGAAAGAGGGAATTAGGCTGTAAAAGTATTATATTATTAAGTTAAACTACCCAATTCACATGCAAGTGGTGACTTTTGTTTTTGTTTTGACTACACGCCTGACCTTGTTGCTCCTGCTGATGCCACAGCAGAGGAGACTGGTCTAAAATGTGCTCCAATTCATACTGACTTCATTTGAAAAATGCTGCAATTATTTTAAATTAGTAAAATATATGCTGAGATAAATGCATAGATAATTAAACACAGTACAAAAGTACATAATACATATTTTAAAGTTTGAAGGTTTAAGAGATTTGAGTCTTGTTTTTTATTAAGAGAGTTTCTGGTCTTAAAAATGTCATCATTAGTAAGATAATAAGTAATCTTTTATTTACATAGCGCTTGGGAAAACCCAGAGCGCTCAAATTGTTTTGACTTCAGAGAGAAAAACAATCTCATTCACAATCTCTGTTGTTTTTAATTTGACTATAAGGTTGTTTTCCAGAACCAAGAGCACACACTGTACAGGGTCACTGGACTGCTGGAGTGGACACTGGACAGCAAAGCCCACCCAGCCACAGGTCACAGATCAAAGAGCAAAGGGAAATGCCACCTCCTTGCCCCTCCCCACGCCACTCCAGAGATGAGTGGGTGTGAGAGAGACCGGGGTAGAGAGAGGTTTCTGGAGGCAGTGATGGGTGGAGCGTCAGGTAGAGACCTGAATGAGAGTTGAGAGTGTGTCCAGTTGGTTTGCATCACCACAGTGTGACCTTTGAGACCTACAGATGGTTCGTGGAGTCTGGAGAGACAACCCCAAAATTCATATACACACACACACACACATACACACATACACTCACACATTCACATTTACATATAGATACATGAAAAAGCAGAACATGAGAAAAAAGCATTTTAAAAGTTTACTCCAATGTAAACACATATTTTTAATTGTCTATCCCTTGAATCAGTATTTTTTGAGACCAGAAATGTTCATTTGAATTCTATATTGTCATGGACATAATTGACCTCTGTCCTGACACTTTTGATTTGTTGATTTTGTACTGTGTGAAGTAATTACATTGATGAGAATTAGATCTGATAAAAACACAAATTAGAGAAGTAAACTGCGCTTGCTTTTTGTCTGAGGGACATTAGCAACAGCATGAATAGAAATTGTGTTACAGTAGAATCAAAATGACTTTGAGACCATAGAGAGTAACTATTGCATAACAAGCTGTGTACAGGAACTGTGACACTGCACCATTGACCAGAAGTGCATCGCAAATGACCTGATGTGCTTCAAGTGAAAAGACTGTATCTGGAGATCTGATGTCCAACTGGAGAGACCAGAACCATGGCTTGGACCCTACTGATGTCCAAGATGACCTGACCTGATGACGACTGAGACTCACCCTCAGGGGACCCTGAGGACCTGAGGATCTGAGGACCTGAGAGAGAAAAACTGGGGAGTGATGTTTATATTTTTGAAATCATACATTGATGAGTGCTAAATGAGAGAGATACTCATGATTCTTTCTTTTGTTTTTGTTTGTCCCTAGCTTCTGGACATCTGATGATCTATTGGACACAGCCATTTGCAGAACAAGAACCAGCCAATGAAAACGTCTATTGCCGATGCTATTGCTACAACCAGAACCTGTGACCAAATGCAATATAAATGTTAAGTATTCAGACAACTGACAGACAAAAACTTTGACTTTTTTAGTCTGGGAGAGTGAGCAACTGTTAAAATGTTTTAAAATGATAAAGTATAAGTATTGTAGCGTTTTAGTAGATGTTAAATAGTAGTAAAAAAGTAGAATTGTCCTTCCTTTGTTTTTCATAAACATATTTCCACGTAAGAGTTAAAATAGTACCCTACAATGTTATCCTTTTGATAGATCAGCTATAATATTAGAATCAGAGTATTTTAGAGATATTGAAAGTGACAGAAGTCACAAATTAGGAATATGCCTTTGCTCAAGCTGCAACCGAGCTTTAGAGCCACAATAGTGTAGAAATAGAGACATCAACCATAGATGCTTTCAAAAATAGAGATTATTTCTAGCCAGTGCTAATATCAAATGGTAAAGGGACCATTTCACAAACATTTACTTCAGAAGTAAATCAAGTTAATTACAGTTTATGTACAGTTTTATTAGATACTTGCCAAATTCACTTGTGTTCACACATGAGTGAATGTTGACTATGCAAAAGGTTCATGAGTGTAGCCTAGATTAATGTAGCTTAGATCAATGAGATAGATTACAACCAACAGAGATTTAAAAGCATTTTGATGTATTTGTGTATAGCACAAAAACAGTATAGTAGATATTTAGATATTGAGAAGTTTCCAGCACAAACACCATTGTAGAATAATAACTGACCCCAACCCCAAACCTGCTAAAATAGATTAGCTCTTGTAAGGATAGTTCCAATTTGATTAATGATGTACATTCATCCCAAACTGCCTGACAATAATATCTTTAGATAATAAAAAGTAATATATCACTGACCACTATAGAAGTGTAAATGTTGACCGTTTGCCTTACTGTGTTCACAGTTTTATTCCTGAGAATGAGAGTAGACATGGAGCAAAATCCCACTGATAATATGCCACTAATAATGAGAGTGTAATACCACAGAGAGATTTATTAGATTAAAATGTATGTTTAAGAATATGGCTCAATAGAAGCAAATATGCAAACATATTTGTAAATAGAGAGTAAAGTACACAGTGTAAGATTGAAAAGTGATAATAATAAGTGAAGTGTAAACAATTAGCATTAGAATAAAAGTATAGAGTAATAAAAGTTAAATTAGCTTCTAATTTGAGACTCAGCTCGTTTTTGTCTGTGTTTTGACTGAATCTGCTGAGTTCTTGGGTGTCCAATAGTGTTTGCTTGTTTTTATTTTTGATTTGTTTTTGTTTGTTTATTTTTTCCCAGGATAGAGGATAAAATCCACTGATATTGATTTGATGATTATGAGTTTAATGCATACATTTTCTTTGTTTTTTAATAATTTTGTAAAGTTTTTTTTTTTTAGAATTTTTTTCTTTTTCCACTTTATTGATTGATCGATTTGAGTGATCACATGTGATTATGTGATCAAAGGGTAGGGTATTAGTATTAGATAGCAATATGGCCTACGTGCAGGACTCTACAAGGACTCCATGTTATGACTATGATGTGACTGTCTCTTTGTGACACGTATGTCTTTCGATGTGTGACGTGACAATGACTATATAAACTGTGTACTGCCTTTATTCTGTCTGAGGAAAAGAAACAGAGTAAACCAGTGGAACTTGAGAGCAACTTAAATAAACTTCCAGAGTTTGGCACACCACGATCCGTCTCTGTCTGCTTAAATCCTAACATGGTGAAGGGACCATTTCACAAACCTTTACTTCAAAAGTAAATAAAGTTCATTACAGTTTTATGTACAGTTTTATTAGACACTGCCAAATTCACTTGTGTTCACACATGAGTGAATGTTGACAATGCAAAAAGTTCATGAGTGTAGCCTAGACTAATGCCTAGATTAATGAGATAGATTACAACCAACAGAGATTCAAAAGCATTTAAAAGCATTTTGATGCATTTGGGTATAGCACAAAAACACAATAGTAGATATTTTTGAGAAGTTAAAAGTTGTTGATTTGCCACCACAGATTAGAGAATCAAACACCATTGTGGAATTACTGACCCCAACCCCAAACCTGCTAAAATAGATTAGCTCTTGTAAGGATAATACTAATTTGATTAAAGATGTACATTCATCCCAAACTGCCTGATAATAATATCTTTAGATAATAAAAAGTAATAAATCACTGACCACTATAGAAGTGTAAATGTTGACCATTTGTCTTTCTGTGTTCACAGTTTTATTCCTGAGAATGTAGAATAGACATTGAGCAAAATCCAACTGATAATAAGCCACTGATAATGAAAGTAAACCACAGAGAGATTAAAATGTATGTTTAAGAATATGGCTCAATAGAAGCAAATATGCAAACATATTTGTAAATAGATCAGAATAGTTTTAAACTATAGTGAATCATGAAAGTAAAGTACACAGTCTAAGATTGAAAAGTGAAAAAAATACAGTGAAATAAGTGAAGTGTAAACAATCAGCATTAGAATAAAAGTATAGAGTAATAAAAGTGAAATTAGCTTCTAATGTGAGACTCAGCTCGTTTTTGTCTGTGTTTTTACTGAATCTGCTCAGTTCTTGTGTGTCCAATAGTGTTTGTTTGTTTTTATTTTTGATTTGTTTTTTGTTTGTTTATTTTTTCCCAGGATAGAGGATACAATCCACTGATTGGATGATTATGAGTTTAATGCATACATTTTCTTTGTTTTTAATAATTTTTAAAAGTTTTTTTTAGATTTTTTTTTTTCTTTTTCCACTTTATTGATTGATCAAATTGAGTGATCACATGTGATTATGTGATCAAAGGGGAGGGTGTTAGTATTAGATAGCAATATGGCCCACGTGCAGGACTGTACAAGGACTCTACAAGGACTCCATGTTATGACTATGATGTGACTGTCTCTTTGTGACACGTATGTCTTTCCATGTGTGACGTGACAATGACTATATAAACTGTGTACTGCCTTTATTCTGTCTGAGAGAAAGAAACAAAGTAAACCAGTGGAACTTGAGAGAAACTTAAATAAACTTCCAGAGTTTGGCACGCCACGATCCGTCTCTGTCTGCTAAATCCTGACACACATACACCTATGATAATACCAGCAAGTGTTTTCTGTGAGTAGTCAGTAAACAATGTTTATTTATAGATCGCATTTTACAGACCAAGTGCTTTACAAATGTATGAGTTCAGACATTTTTCCATTCTCTCCACACGATGATGACGGAAGAGAGACCTCAACACTAGAGGACATCAAAGCCTCCAATCATTCACTCCTTCAGACCTATCCTATTTGTTTTTACACGGGGAGAACATGCAAACCAGCTCACTATTACCATACTCCAGCGCAGATTCAACACTTCAACACAAGTCTCTTCTACTCTGTACTTTTAACATGCTTTAGTAAATCCCATATAACTGCTATGTAGTAGTAAATACACATTTAGTTTTCCAAGGCCTTCCAGATTGCTTCTCAAATGTCAGGAAATCAATTATGTAGTTGGAACATGTGATTTTCAACTCAATTTACATTTCATGTTTTAACAAATTCACATGAAGACACACATTTGACCAGAGCTACTGTAGGAACTTTCCGTGTTTTCCAATCAGGGAGCATGAAATGAAAACAAGATGGCCGACAGCTTTTGAATTCTTGTTAAATCCTCAGCCTCTGAAAGAGAGCCCTGTTAAATTGAAGCTGAAGATCCATAACAGAATATAAAGTAGCAAATTACCTCAAAACGTTAGATCTAAGATATATTTGAAAATAGAAAAAGTATGCGCAAATCCCACGATCCAAATGAAACGCTGGTTTGCCCAACAAATTATGCCACCTTAAATGGTCATAGTAGCCAAAGATTACCTTCCTATTTTCAGATGGCAAACTTTGTAATGATTGCTAATACATTGTGTGAGGTACAGTACATACCAAGAACTCCCTCAATTTGGTCACAAGCTTGTTGCATAATGTTGTTAAGGGAAACAACTCCCATAACAACTTCTAATAAGTAGAAATTTACCCCCCAAAAAAAATACATCTCCCTTGGGTTGAAAAGCCCTGGCGCACTAGAGTAGAAGTCGCCACATCCAATTATAGGTCTGACTGGATTTTAGTTTTAATTTTCTGCCTGTTAGTTATCAGTGGATCACACATTACACACAGGAAATTAGCCAGTTCTGTGTTTATAGAAACCACTGGAGCAGCAAGTGGATCTGGAGAGAGGATTTGAACTTTTCACTTGTTGCATATTCCTCTGACCAAAGAAAATGATTTTTTTTTGTTGGAAAAGTGATGGCCTCTTTCATCGCAGATCTATCGCACCACGTTCAAACTTGAGTGCAGCCTTTTGTATTTACAGGGAAACTTGTTTAATTTGGCCTCTATATGCCCAGAGTGTGTGGAGTGCCTAGTCTTGAATGAACTCTGGCTCCAAAGACTTGATCTATATCTGCTCTGTCTGCAAGTGTATGTTGTCTTGGAGACACGGATCTCCCTTCACGTCTAAGGCTTACTGATCCTCCTCTTGTTTTTGCTCCTGAAGAATATGATCGATGGACAGAGGATGTGGAGAGTTATCAATCAATCAAAATGTCAGGAAATGGTTTATCTTTACAAGTGTGTGATGCTTGCTTCACATATGTCTTGTCATGTCATTTTCAACCCCTTTATTAGTCCATTTCTGGGTTGCAGGCAAGCCCCGGCGATCCAAGATGGCGCCCTATTCAAATGAATGGTTGTGCTCAGTGGCGCTTTGTGACAGCATGGGTGCCGAAAAGATTAGCGGAAGTCGCCTGGAACTCGCAAAGATCTATGGGAAACTCGCCTGTATTTGGGCATCGTCTGGTCCTCCCGGTTCTGCGCAGTGGATGATCTCCCATAATGCGTTGCGCCAAACACGCGTGTGTGGGTCTCACACCGGGTCTCACGCACGTGCACAGAGGGGCTCGGCCGCGCTCTGACCAATCAGAGCAGTTCATCAGAGTGGGACTTAGAGCGAGAGCCAGACGAGCAGAGTTTGTGGCGCTGAAGTGTGGATTTAAAGAAATCCAGTTATCCATGGTTGCAGGGGGTGGCAATCAAAGCTGCCATCCAATTCTCAAAGCACCAGTCCCTCGCTGATCCACGGGAAGATGGCTGCTCCATCAACGAAGACACGGCCTTGATGTTTCAGCGGGGGCTTCAGGCAAAGTGGGGTTAAGTGTCTTCCTCATGGATACAACGGCAGCAGACTTCAGTGAGAGCAGATGACATGGGTCGTGGGGGGATCGAACCCACAACCATTAGGTTAAGAGACCAATGCTGAACCTGATAGTGGCCTAGAGAGTTTGAATAATAAAGTAAAGTAAAGACATTTGAACTCGAAATAATTAAATATTCCATAAATAATCACTCAACTCAACTCTACATTCAATTTTTGACTTTTAGGTTGCATTCAATCTAAAAACAGCTTTCCACAAACATGTTTATCAATGTGGCGGCACGGAGGAGCAGTGGTTAGCCCTTGTGATTCACAGCAAGAAGGTACAGGGATCAATTCCACCTCCTGCCCTGTCTGCGTGTAGTTTGCATGTTCTCCCCGTGTCTGTGTGTGCTCCTGGTACTCCGATCCACTGGTCCACTCCCCCTGTTGCTCCTACCACTAATAACATATACAAAAGGTCTGAATGTAATGATGAGTAAATGGAAGGATCTGGTGGAGCCTTCGATGTGCCAGGTGTTCTGCGTCCTCTGTCATCACCGTGAATGGAGCGATTGGAAAAATATTATTACACCAAAATTGTAAAGTGCTTTATGTGACCTTGGGCCATTATGATTTGGTATATTAATACAGATGACTCATTTACTTATTAACCTATAGGCAAAGCCTAAAGGTTAATAAGTTAATAAAAAAGCCTGTATCTTAATATCTAAAAATCCAAATGATAAATCATGCTTTTCTTTGTCAAAACAATCTGTTTGCCCTCTTGCTTATGTGGAATTGTTGCCAAGTTGAAATATTTCCTTTATTCACGCGTTAATGGCCCTGTTAACTGACGCGGCCAAGATAAACATCCAAGCAAATAGCTTCAAATATTACATATTTCTCCAAAATGAAGAATAATATTTTCGGCTCTCACAAGTGAACAGAGCCAAAAATCATGGCCTTTGTTTTTGCTGTAAAGGCTTGATAACAGACCGTAAAAACACTGTGTTGTTCTACCGTGGAAAACACGACCACAGGGATGAGGATTTGTGATGACGATCAGAATATTGATAAAAATAACTTTCTATTTCACTTTCAAAATTGGAATTGTTGCTACTTCTCTCTTTTGTACTTTCCATTTGTCTCTTCTCATGCAAAATATGCTGGAGCAGAATAGATTTTCTTTTCTGTCCAAATCTTTGTTTTATTCAATACTCGATGTAGCAGGGCATTAAATGTAAAACCCTTTCGCTCAAACCAACTAAAATAGTCTATATAATGAGATAACAACATCCGGGGTGAGAGGAGTCAGAGCTTGAGCTTTGATCTCTCGCTTGATGTAAGGACCAAAAGGACAACGTTTATTGTTTATTGTTGTATATTGTTTATTGGGGATCCCCATTAGCTTCCACCAATGTGGTTGCTAATCTTCCTGGGGTCCCAGTTAAGACGAGTGTATTACAAAAAAAATAAAAAAAATAAATACATTCATTAATACAGTACATTAATCAATACAATACATTAATTCACTGCCATCATGTGAAAAGCATGGATCAAATTCCAATCAACAGCGTAAACAACACAAGGCATGAAGCTATGCATTATAATGAAGCATAGCACATTTGATATTTGAGTTTTCTTTTAAAAATATGCAGAGAAGTTTCATCCCTCATCTCCCTAGGCAGCCCATTCCAAAGTTGAGCTGCTCGGAAAATAACAGTCTTTTTCAATAATTTTGTTCTAGGCCGATTGATGACCAAGTCAGCATTATGAGCCTGCCTAGTAGAATGGGAGTGAATATGTGACTTCTTCAAACACTGAAATTGGTTCACCAGTCAATATTACCTTTTTAAGAAATATTTAAAGGTTATACTGTAACTTATTGTGAACCAAAGTTCAAGATAAAATTTTAGGCATTTTGTTTATACTGGCAAAATAAGAACAATTTAAAACCAATCTTGCAGCCTTGTTCTGCACAACTTGCAATCTAGATATATCTGTGTTGCATACAGCAGACCATATAGTGGTGCAGTATTCAAGATTAGATAAAACGAGGGATTGGACAACCTGCTTCAAAATTGTTGTAGTTTCAAAATAAGAACACCTTCTCACCACACCAATAGCTCTACCCATCTTACTAATCAAATGGTCAATGTGCGGTGACCATGAGAGATGGTGATCCACTATAAAACCTAAAAGTTTAATCAATCAATCAACTTTATTTGTATAGCACCTTTCCAACACAAGGCCACTCAAAGCGCCTCACAACCCACATAATATCAGACAAATCAGAAACATAAAAATCTACATATACATATACAAACAATAAATACATTAAAAACAGAATACAATCACAAGTAATTAAAAACCCTAAAACATTAAAAACACACACGGGATTAAAATAATAAATAACCACAATGCATTGAAAAAGAGTATGTACTGTATCAATATAATCCTTCAGCCATATGCACAGCTAAACAGAACAGTTTTTAACCCTGATTTGAAAATTGCCAGAGTAGATGCTAGCCTCACATCTTCAGGAAGATTGTTCCAGATTTTAGCTGCATAAATCTGAAACGCTGCCTCCCCATGTCTAGTTCTGACTCTTGGAACCAGTAAGAGCCTTCCTCCTGTGCTCTTCAGAGTCCGGGCCGGTTCATATGGCACTTACAACTTGCTTAAGTACTTTGGTGCGAGGCCATGGAGAGACTTGTACACAAGCAGTGCTGCCTTGAATTCTATTCTCTGAGCCACAGGAAGCCAGTGCAGAGACCTGAGGACCGGACTAATATGGTCATGTTTCCTGGTCATGGTCAGGACTCGAGCTGCTGCATTTTGGACATACTGCAGTTGTTTTACAACCTGTTTGGTAAGCCCAGTGAGAAGGCCATTGCAGTAGTCTAACCTACTGGAGACAAATGCATGGATGAGAATCTCCAGATCTAATTTAGACACTATGTTTCTAATTTTGGTAATGTTTTTCAGATGATAAAAAGCTGCTGATGTTACTGATTTGATGTGGCTGTTAAAATTTAAGTCTGAGTCCATTATTACTCCTAGGTTTCTGACCTTGCCTACAGGTTCCAGGGAGAGAGACTGGAGGTGACAAATAACGCTCTCTCTTATTTTCTGAGGACCAAAGACAATCTATAGTCTTAGAGTTTAATAGAGATTAATGTTCTCAACCTGTTCTAATTCAGCTCCCTCCATAGTCAACTTCAATTGACACTTTTCATGTAGACGTTGTTTACTTCCAACAAGCATAGATCTTGTTTTAGAAATATTTAAAATCATGTTGTTGCTTTTAACCCACTTGAGGACCTCGGCCAAATCATCTTCCAATACATTTGGTATTTAATTCACATTTGAATTGGAATAATACATGGTCGAGTCATTAGCATACATGACAATTTCAGATTTGTTTAGTACATAAGGTAAATCATTAGTATAAACAGAGAAGAGGAGTGGGCCGAGGAAACTGCCTTGAGGTAAGCCACAGTGAATATCAGATTCTTTAGACAGAGAACCAATATAATAGACCTGCTGACTCCGGTCAGTTAGATAATCCTTTATCAGAAACAAGGATCTTGTTGAAAATCAATAGAACCTTAATTTGACAATTAGAAGGTTATGATTGAAAAGATCAAAGGCTGCACTAAAATCTAAAAAATATAGTCCCAACTAAGCCACCTTTATCTGATTCCTGGTACCAGTTGTCAATCTTATGGACCAATGCAGTAGTAGAGAAATGATTAGTTTTGTATGCATGCTGGAACTTATTAGCAGGCTGCAGTCAACAAAATATTGTTTTATTTGGTCACATATTAACATCTCCATAATTTTCCCTAAAACAGGTAGTATGCTTATGGGCCTACTGTTTGCCCCGTTAAATAATATATTTTTATTTTTTGTTATAGGGATAATCTTAGACTTTTTCCATTGGGAAGGGAAGACGCCACTCTTTAAACATCTATTAAATATGTGGCACAAAGGACGTGACACAAACTTCACAGCTAGCTTCAGAAACTTGCCTTCTATATTATCTGGGCCAGCCGACATGTTTTCAGGTAAGGAACTCAGAAGGTTTTGCACTTTTTCTATACTGACAGCAGTTAGGTCAAAAACACATGTTGTCCATGATTACGTTTTTAACATGAAGAGGATACAGACTCACCAACACTCAATCTTTGTGTTTTATCGTTGTAGTGACGGTTAAAGTAATTGGCGATTTCATCAGGTTTAAAAATGCATCCATTATCAGTTTTAATGTGTCCAGGAGTTGAATTTGCATTCTGCCTAGTAAGTGAATTAAAGTGATAGTCTGTAAATCTAAATGAATTACAAATTTTAAGAATTGTATTAAATTGACCTCCTGGCCTTAAATGTTGATAAAAAATAAGTAATTTTATTAATTCTAATATTACGGGTAAGTCCCGCCTTCCCTTCTCTTAGCTATAGCTCAGAATCCATGATGCCGTCGAAGTTAACCAATCAAGTGATGCCAAGGGCTGTCAATCATTGGCGCTGATGCCCGTAGCTGCTCATGCTCAGTTGTTTGTTTTCGCAGAGCCTCCAAATCAAGCCTCTATTAGGCTCTGAAACTACATGAAAACTGAACAAAGAATTCTGAACATCCGTGCTGAGGTACTTATGTATATACTGACCCTATATCCATAATCATTTATATACTGAACCTATATCCATAATCATGTATATACTGAACCTATATCCATAATCATTTATATACTGAACCTATATCCATAATCATTTATATACTGAACCTATATCCATAATCATATCCTCTGCAGATGTGTCCTATAATGTGCAATTCACAATAATAGCTACTTCTGGGTTTGCCGCAATCGCTTTTTTGTGCATTAAAACATTATTTTTTTTCATTAAAACGTTCACAAGTAATTCTGAAAACCTCTGTGCATGTGTATTAATAATGTATATGTATAATGTGTTCTCAGATTAACATTTAAATGTGTTACGGAAACGTAGGCGTAGACCAATCAGAAAGGAAGGGGGAGGGAGCTTGCGTCGTTTTTTTTCAAATCAAGTAGCTCGCTTTCTTCTTTTCTGACAAACTGTAGACAATCACTTTAAACGTTTTCAAGATCATTTTACAATCTTGACTAACCTCACTGAATTTTCTTATGTAGTGTTGTTTCTTTTTAAGCAAGTTTAATTTAGTTACAGAGTTTCTTAATGTACGGAACCTAGCCCAGTCCAATTGATTGCCTGATTTTACAGCAGTCGTCTTAGCAGCCTCTCTCTGTGACATCAGCCTTTCACTCAGTATCTAACCAAGGTGCATTGTTTGACTTGACAGTTCTCCTCTTTAGTGGAGCATGTTGGTCAATAAGTTGACAAAACATATTGTTAAACATGAACAGGGCATACCCATGGATGTATTATATTAACTGGATAGGGCAGCCATTCCCAAACTCAGTAACACCGAGGCCCCCTTAAAAATCTGACGGGTCTGCGTGGCCCCCCAAAATAATAACCAAGAAGACAACATTAAGAATAGGCTCTTCTGGTTATTTTATTTTGGGGAAATAGCCTCTGCTACAAACATTGTAATACAAAAATGATTACAGTGGATTATTAAAGTCAAATAATGAACACAAATATTTTAATATTACAAACAAAACATTATAAATTTAACATTAAATAATTATATATTTTTTTTATTTTTTTTATGACCTCCCGCGGCCCCCCTGCAGTACCCTCGCGGCCCACCAGGGGGCCGCGGACCCCACTTTGGGAGACACTGGGATAGGGTATTACTAGCTTGTAGCTGAATAACCCATGTGCTCAGGGGATTCTCGCGGTACTGCAGACTGAACCAGACTAAATTCACGTGGGCTACCCAGAAATTTTCCCCATAGGACTCAATGCATATTAAAACAGCTCAACCTCAGCTGACAGAGAACCTACAGCTTTAATAAAGGTCGGATTTTGTGGGGATTTTAGTGTCCCTTGTCATCCTGAACTTTTTTTCTTCTTAAATCCTTCGGTTTTGTTTAAATCCACACTTTAGTGCCACAAACTCTGCTCGTCTGGCTCTCGCTCTAACTGCCGCTCTGATGAACTGCTCTGATTGGTCAGAGCACGGCCGAGCCCCTCTGTGCACGTGCGTGAGACCCGGTGTGAGACCCACACACGCGTGTTTGGCGCAACGCATTATGGGAGATCATCCACTGCGCAGAACCGGGAGGACCAGACGATGCCCAAATACAGGCGAGTTTCCCATAGATCTTTGCGAGTTTCAGGCAACTTCCGCTAATCTTTCAGCCCCCATGCCGTCACATAGCGCCACTGAGCACAACCATTCATTTGAATAGGGCGCCATCTTGGATCGCCGGGGCTTGGGCATACCCCGGTGTTACTTTCAGAGCAGATGTCGTCCCAATCAATTTTCTCAAGGTCAAATAAAGAGTCGTGAACATTAGATTTGTTGAAAGCCCTTTTATAAAGAATCTTATGTACAGCTTTTGGAGGTTTTATTTTCCTATTCACAGCCACAAGATGGTGATCGCTAAAACCAACAGGTATGAAAATGACCTGTTACAGGATTTAGGCACGTTTGTATAAATGTGATAAATACAAGTAGAAGACGTAACGCCTGCAGCATCAGTCCTGACTCGTGTCGGAACCATGATTAATTGGTATAAACTGCACGCAGAGCACAATGAAAACATTTTCTTCCTAACTGGGCATTTCATATCCAGCCAGTTTATGTTCATATCTCCTAATAAAAATAATTCTTTGTTTTCCTCAAATATTTTACTCATCATTTCACAAATGTCAGTATAAAATACATTTGAATTTGGTGGTCTATAGATACACCCAACTAAGATTGGTGGAACCTCACACTGACAATAAACCTCAGAAGACCCACTTTGAATGTGTTGAAGATTCTCATGTGTCTCACATAACCAGCTGAATCTAGTTTCTTCTGCATTTGTTTTGTCTGTCTCTAACATCATTAAACCAAAGACGAATCTCCCATTAACTCTACTTGTTATGGGTTTGTCAATACAAGACACTAACATTTAGACTGTTTAGGAAACTGTTTGCATGAATTAGAGCGATGTGGTTATTTTTGCAGAAACAGAAAATATTTATCTTCTTGTAACTTATCTCGGGTTTGTTTATTTGGATATAGGCAGCTTATGACTAGAGGGTTAATTGTCTTTTTTGACCAAAACACTCTGAGCTGCATGTAACTATTATGTGAGAGGCGGGAGAGGAGGCCATTGGCAAAGAACGAAGAAGTCATACCTCAGTCAGTGCGAGGCGTCTGCAGTTCTGAGACTTATCTGCAAGATGAATAAACTACATACTGTTTAACACTGAGAGGCTCCGTCAGGAGAATAGTTCTTCTGGAAGTTGTACAGATCCTCCCTGTATCTTTACGTTTTGTTTTGTTCTTCATTTGTTGCCCCTGTAAGTGCGTACAGTGCTTTCTCTGTGATTCAGAATGTTATAATTTTGTAAGTATTCAAATCAAATCCAACCCATGTGCACATTTCAGTCTTCTTAAACAGGAAAAATAAATCCATGTTGTGTTATCTGCTTTTAATGGTGTCCTAATGCATTTTTCATCAGGCCTATGCAGTCAGACTGAACCCCAGACTCTGTAACCCTGAATGCTGGAGCACATTAACATCTTGTGAAAACACATTTTTCACCAAATGACCTCCAATTTCCACACGTTCGACATAAAGTAGCCGAATAGCTCCCATAATCAGACATAAACGTAAAGTATATGTTGCACTATAGAATCATGTGCCATAAGGGGTATAAGACTTGTAGTAACACAGACTCAACAGCCACAGCATATACAGCAGCTTTGCACAGTCTCTCATAAATGCATATTTATTTGTCTACGTTGTAAATATGATCCTATTCTTGCACTTTTTCTCACTGGTTGGACACTAAACTGCATTTTGTTGAATTATTCTATAAAAATAGTCTTATCTAGAACAGTCAACATCTTTTTTATTTCATTATTTAAATCAAATGCTATTCACACCGAAAAACAATTTATATTATGTGAAATAGGAAGTTCACAAATAGCTTGTTCTATTGTTTGGGTTCAAGCCCACCACGAGACCTACTTCACAACTCCCACTTATGACTGGTGTTGTTGTGTCCCTGGGCAAGACACTAAACCCCACTTTGCCTGAAGCCCCCACTGAAAGATCAAGGCTCCTGTGGACTCACCACCTGCAGGAGGATCAGTGAGGGACTGGTGCTCTGTGTACTGGGTGCAGCTCTGACTGCCACCCCCCCGACCCAGAAATGGACTAAGGGGACTGGATGGATGGATGGTTCTATTGTTTGCCAGTGTGTCGCAAGCCCCGGCGATCCAAGATGGCGCCCTATTCAAATGAATGGTTGTGCTCAGTGGCGCTTTTCCCAATCCAATCCACTTTATTTATATAGCACATTTTATAAAACAAGTTTCCAAAGTGCTGCACAGAGATAAAATTAACACATTTAAATATGCGCAAGTAAAAACAATACAAATTTAATAAAAACCATAAAATACCAGTAAACTATAAACATGTGATAAAGACAATAAAATACTAGTTATCCGATTTAAAAAGAATAAATAAATAAATAAAAACAATAAAACAAATAAAACAAAATAAAGATAAAAATAGGACCACACAACTCCCGCGGTGTTAAAGGCCAGAGAGTAAAAATGTGTCTTAAGACGAGACTTAAAACATTCCAACGAGGGAGCAGTTTTGACGTGGGGGGGCAGAGCGTTCCAGAGCTTTGGTCCAGCCACAGAGAAGGCCCTGTCCCCCCGAGTTTTAAGCCTTGTCTCAGGCACCACGAGCTGGAGCTGGCCCTCGGACCTCAGCGCGCGGGGCGGGTGCCCAGGTCCAGTAGGGGATCCGTGGGCCCAAACAAAACAATATCAGTTTTCCCCTCATTCAGGCAGAGAACATTTTGGGCCAACCAAGCCTTGATGTCACCAAGGCAGTCCAGCAGGGGTGTCAGGGGGCCCTTTTGTTTCTTGGAGATGGGCATATAGATCTGGCAGTCGTCTGCATAAAAGTGGTAAGCAATGCCATGCTTTCTAAAAATAGCACCAAGTGGGAGGAGGTATATAGAGAAGAGGAGTGGGCCAAGAATAGAACCCTGGTTCTATTCTTGCTTTATGACGGCATGGGGGCTGAAAGATTGGCGGAAGTCGCCTGGAACTCGCAAAGATCTATGGGAAAAACTCGCCTGTATTTGGGTATCGTCTGGTCCTCCCGGTTCTGCGCAGTGGATGATCTCCCATAATGCGTTGCGCCAAATACGCGTGTGTTGGTCTCACACCGGGTTCTCATGCGAGAATCCCCCGAGCACTTGAGTTCTTCAGCTCCAAGCTAGTAATACCCTATCCAGTTATTATAATAGATCCATGGTGTGTCGTGGCACTTTATTGTTGTTTGTTGTTTGTCAATCCATAATGTTTGATGAGAAGGGTTAGGGTCACATTGTTGATGAAGCAAACCTCAAAAAGTTTGGGGCACACTGGAAGATACTGGATGAGCTTCAAAAGTAGAAATCTGATAATATATTATTACTGTTGATTCCTCTTTACTAAAGCAACACAAAAAGTAATATATTGAAACGTATTAATGCAGGACGTTCAAACGTTATCCAAACAATGCTTAGTTCCAGAAACTGAGCACGCATGGGAAACTTCCATCTGTGTCTCATACTAGACAGAGACAGTGGATCGGCATGAAATCGGGATCTTCTCTGTGTTATAATGTAGAGACGAGATTCCTAAAGAAAAGTCATTTTGTAAATCCATCTACAGGGCTGTATCTCACTTTAAGGGGGCCCATAGGCTAGTTCCTAACAGAGGCCCATTTCAAGACAAAAAGTGCTCTGCCTCATTTTTTATTTGAACACACTATGAGGTAGATCATTTGAAAAATAAATGTCCAATTTTCCTATTGTTTGAGTATAATTAAAAGTAGTCAATTTCAATTAATCAGTATGGTTGCTGTCATATGTTATAAAAATAAAAATATGATAACATTGTGGATGGAAAATTAATTAATTAATCCTTAATAAACTTACATAACTGCTTAGAAATGTCTCTAAAAACCAAATCCAAATAGATTTTTTTTAATCTTCTTTCTATCATCAAATGATATCGGTACTCTATATCCCCTAAACTTATTTGTACATTACTGTTTTGTGTGGTATAGCAAGATTAAACAATGGATAAACAATGTCTTAAGTCACTTTAATGCCATCATAACGTCACTTTACTGCTTGTCACCCTATTGCACTGCCTATTGCATATTGTGTGCACCATGTGCACTTGTATATTGTACAAAGTGACTGTAATTGTAATTGTAATAATTAATTTTATCCCGAGGGAGTGTATGCTAATTTTTATTTTTCATTTTTTATTTTTATTATTTTTATGATGCATTACTCTATTCTCTATTCCTTACCTCTCTTCTTTGATTGTTGCACTGAGCCAAAGCAATTTCCAAGTCTGTGACTTCCTGTTAATTACGTTGCAATAAAAATGATTCTGAATCTGATTAAAGGAGCAGTATGTAAAAATCAGGCAAAAAGTGGTTCTGCACTCTCTCTGACTCAGGTTGCCAGATATGCAGACTAAACCAGCTGGGACCATTATGGTAATATTCCTTGCTTTGTCATAAATGATTAAAACAAGACCTTTTTTTAGTTCAGCGGCCACATGTTACTTCACCAGTGAGCTTGAAACAGTGAGTTCTGGCAACCCGAATCACTGGCTTTCTGATTGGTAAAACGGTGGAGGGCGGGACATCCAAATGAAAACAATAACAAGTTGTAAAACTAATTTTGAAATTAAAATATCTCGGCTGAACTTTTCAAGAAGTACTTGAAAAGACCATGGTTTATTAATGCTTTTTGACAGATTAGGGCCATTTAATGATGACTTGACATAAAAATCTTACACATTGCTACTTTAACATTACTGTACATGACACTGTCTGCCTTTGTGCTGCTCCAGGACTTACACCATGAGTCTCAGGGCGTTCATGAAACTCAACATACGTATGTATCTGAGTCTTGCACCAATGAAGTTTCCGTTTCACAATATTCCATAACAACACTGAGATGAAATAATTAAAATCCATGCGTTTCCTTAGCACCTATCAGCCCCTCTTTATCTCATCAAAACATCTTTGGCCTCCAACTTTCACTCAACTATGCGGAGTGGGGAAAAGGCCGGCACTGCTGTGGGGCAGGTCACAGATCGCCGCGATTCTCACGATAATGAACTCAACAAATAAAGTTATTGTAACCCACATTTCACTAAAACAACCTTTTTTTTAAGTAAGTGACCCAAGTGAAACAATATTGTTGCATCAGTTGAGCCCGAGGGATAACTCTAGAAAACAATGCAGTATTTTCAAGAAAGCATAGAGCCTATTAGGTTTGTAGATGAATCTCGCCCTCTAACATCAACTCGTGAAATGTATACGATACGTTATTGACATACAGACTATTTCATTCTGCATTTTTCTGACATTTTTGGTGGGGACTGAGATCATATCAACCAAACCTCACACTTCAGTCTTCGGATGCCAGCTTTCTAAAGAATCCTCGAGTGTCCAAGCACATTCTTGATCTAGGATTGAAATAATCTGTATCATCCACATGCATTCTGTATCTATCTCCATGGAGACCCACAGGGGACAGAATTGGAACACTTGGGTTCAATCTCCATTTTAAATACACAATAAATAAAACTACCATATGAACCATGGATGATTAAACCAGATGAGCACTAGCTGAAGCTGTCTTGACGCCGGTTTGGTCATTTCAAGGTTTCAAATGCCACAATGGTGAGTCTGATTGGACGCAGACGAAAAGAAATATTTCTTTACCATTGAAAGTCATGAGCAGCAAGACAAAAAAAAAAAAAAAATATGACACACATATTTTGTTCATATTGTATTTGAATATTATCAGCTACAGGTTCACAGGTCTGGCATTATTATACAAACAGGGCAACATACAGCAAACACAGAACCCACAATATTTGCATCATGATGTGGATTTTTTGTTGTTTTGTACTTTGTCCTATTTTGACTTTAGTTTTCTGTGGTATAATTTTTTTGTTTTACTTCCTGTCCTATTCCCCTGTCCTGACCTGTGTCTGTCTGTATGAATCCTGTGCTCCTCTCCCCTTGTTACTGGTCCATTGTATTGTCTGTGTTTTTGTTCATCTGATTTCCTAGTTCCCGTGTTTTGTTTGGATTTTGAGTTTGTTTTGACCCTGGAAATGTATTTTATCATCTTTATTAAATCATAATTTTTTCCTTCCTGCATTTTGAGTCCTCCTCCTTTCCACCACGTGACAGAATTCCAGTCAAAACAACATAATAGTCTTTTAGAATTATGTCAGAAATGCATGACTAGGCCTATAAAAAGCCTTTGCATGGATCGTATATCACTTATTTAGCATCAATGACTTCACATTTCTCTTTGCCTCAGTGTTACTCGCTGCTATCAGATCCAACGTGGGAAAATGTAGGCCACATATTTAGGCACCTCCACCGCTTCTCTTCCATCATCTGCTACCTTAAACCACATCTGCTTTTATCACCTTTTTGGCCGTCTTTAGCCAGCTTTAGTCCAGCAGCGTGTCAACTCTCCTAACAGCCGTTCAGGGGCAGCTTTGGGGGGCCGGGAAGGGGCCAGGACCAAGTGATTGGAAACAGAGATGGGGATGTTGGCCTCCAGGGCAATTGGCGCCAGAGGCTTCTACGAGGGCCCTCTTACCTCTCATCTCTAATTCCACAATTTTCACACACGACTCAGGGACAAACCAGTCATTCCTATCAACAACTGTCACTCGGAGTGTTTGGCTAAGATGTTAACACAGGGTTTCCTCACTGTCCTGCTGATAACGCTGCAAAACTGACCTTGTGCTGCCCTGTTTTCTATTACTACTTTTAGTTTTGTTATTTTGGCCACATTTTGCTGGATAGTATATTATAATATAAGTAAGCAAGTAGTAAGTAAGTAAAGTTTATTTGTACAGCACCTTTCACAGATCAGGATCACAAAGCGCTTCACATTTAAAACATACCAATAAAAATGATACACATACAAGTCAGATCTTAAAACAAAGACACAGAAGACGGTCCTCAGAGGCCTGTACAGTGAGGCGTCTAAACAAACGAAAAGTCTTCAGCTCAGACTTGAAAACAGTCTGTTTTGGTGTGCTATATAGAGCCGGATATAAAAAAATAATCTCTTCCAAATATGAACAGAAAAATAATGACATGAATTCCAGGACTTTAAGATCATTGGAAAAAGTGATGAAAAATAAGAAAAAACTTTTTTCTTATTTTTAAAAAAATAAAAAAATGCTTAAAATGCTAAAAGTTTTTATAAGATACAAGAAATGTTTCACTTGGAATGAGAAAATAAAACAACAGTTCTTTAAAATAAGACTAAATGGTGTTGTCCCATCTTGTTTAAAGAAATGAATCAAAGGAAGCAATTATTACCTCATATTTAAAAACATTTTTTGCAGTGGAGGCGGTTATCTGTCATTATCTACATATTTGAAGAGACCATTAGTGATATTTACAAATACACTTGAAGACAGAACACAGAACTTTCACACAAATCCTTGCCCACAAATGGATATGAGACGCAGATAACGATAAAATTCACTCTCTTCGATGCCATTTTTCCAGAATTCCCAGGTGCCTTAAGCTTTTATGTCCTCGACAACCTGCAAAATTGTTCGACTTTAGCTTTGGATTTAGTAAACTTTTGGATATATTGAATGTCTCCTGGACCCCACAGCTACCTCCAGCGAACAGCCTGTGCCGCCATATTTCACTGTTCCAGGAGGAGCATGAAAGCTGTCGAGGGGCAGTGGTATCGGTCATAGAAGTTGTAATTTATGTGACCAACAGCACCATTTCGTGGAACATGTACTTTTGTCGTGGTGTAGACTTTTTGTTATTTTCACCTGATTTGGTTTTGATATTTGCTTCCTTTTACATTTTTGAGTTTTACTTCCTGTCTGTTCAACCCTACGCTCCTCTTCTCTTGTTTTGTTAGTCCATTATGTTTTCTCTGTTGTTTCATTGTGGTTTGCTTTGTATCTCTGTTCTATCCTGGATTTAGTTATTCCTGAATTTTGTTTATTAGATTGTCTATTTGTTTTTGCATGCATTTGAGTCATTCCCCTGTTCTGCACCCAAGACAACTTTCTACTATGTATTTTATAACACAACACTACACGATTTGATTTATACTTCTTGCCTCCATTGCAAATTTACTTAATATTGGATCCATTGTACACTCTTGGATACATGACCTTTATTTACACACACAAAGTATGAATCAAGTGTTGTTTTAATCTTAATCAGAGTACATTCTGTCTTAAAACAAGTTTCGCCAGTGGGACAAAGCCATTGAGTATTATTTTCTGTGTTATGTCCATCCCAGGGAGACATTTCTTGTACTTTAACACAAGATCATTTTGATCTTGTGTCTCTTTGGCAAATCTTGTTTGAAGGCATGTACAATAGGCGGCACGGTGGCTGAGTGGATAGCACTCTCGCTTCTCAGCAAGAAGGTCCTGGGTTCGAATCCCGGTCGGGATAGGACCTTTCTGAGTGGAGTTTGCATGTTCTCCGTGTTGCGGATGCTCAGGTTTCCCCTACCACTAAAAACATGTAAAATAGGTCTGGCATGTGCCTCCTGTACTGTCGACCCCACTCCCATCTCTGTGTGGAGTGAGAGGACCAATGCCCACAATTGTAAACCGCTTTGAGACTTTGGTCTGTGAAAGGCGATATATACTGTATATTAAGATTACTTACTTACAATGTGCTCAAATCAAGATAGCACGGTGGCTGAGAGGATAGCACTCTCAGCAAGAAGGTCCTAGTTTCGAATCCCGGTCAGAATGGGGTCTCTCTGAGTGGAGTTTGCATGTTCTCCCCGTGCTTGCGTAGGTTTCCTCCGGGTACTCCGGTTTCCCCTACCACTAAAAACATGTACAATAGGTTAAATCCTTCAGCTCTGGTAGTCCTGGGGTGGGTTCCCGGCGCTGTTACCATGGCGACCACTGCTCCTGACGTAAGCCTTAGCGGCATCAGGATGGGTCAAATGCAGAGGATGAATTGCCCTACGGGGATCAATAAAGTGCACCTTTAGATACTTTTTTGTTTTCAATTTTTTTTTTACATCCTATTTATTGGGTTTTCACAAATGTAAACAGTTATGCAATCAAACAAAGTACAGAAAACTTAAATGCACTGTATTAGAATTATATATTCTGTTGCAACACCTAAATGTTTCTATAAATGTGTCACCAATAAATGTTATAGATGTTCACCTAAATGTTTCCATAATTATGTCAGATAGTTCTGTTTCCCAGTAGAAAAAAGGTCTGTTTACAGCATACTTGTTGAATCTGGTCGTCTCTTTCCGCTAAAACAGCATATGCATTCAACGTAAACAATCATCTATAACTCCGGACAAGTGGACGTGTGAGGGAGAAGACAGTTTCCAAGATGCTTACTCTTTTTTTGTCGTTTCATGTGGTTTCACGTTGCATCATGGCGTAAAAGTCCTCACTGTATGTTTGATGAAAGGCCGTGCAGCCTTGACTTTACCAGTTACAAAAATATGAAGCAAATCAAATCATACAAGCAAATGGAGAACAGATGACAGTCCAAATCTGGGCAGCATTTTGGGCCGACCTGGGTTTTGGGCAAACACCATGAAACAATGAAGAGTTGAACCAAGGAGCATCTAGACAAGATAACAAGACAAATATTTGCAGCTGCTTCTGGACAAGACCCTAATCCAAACCTGTTTTATCCGACCAGGCAGTGTGCACTACATTATTGCAAAAATAGTGATATGAAACTTTATATCCCCAGTAAATGTCAACATTTAAATGAGACAAAGAGGAGTGTATAGCTGTGTGCACAAAAAAACAGCATAAGGCCAAGTTGCATTACATAAACATAAGGATTAAATGGACTGCATAAAGCAATACCGCTGACATAAACGATAAACAATTGGGCTACCTTAAAAGTATTGGGTTCTTCTATACCTATTCAATTCTACTAAGAAAACAAGAGGAATCTTCCGAAACAATCGGGTTACCTGTTCTTGTCCACAACTTGTAATATTTATATTAAGGGTTCTGGGGTTTCTCAATTTGATCAACACTGTGTGACATTGGTTTCCTGCGAGATAGTCAGAGTTTTCTGCTGAGTGGGAAAATGATTGGTAGTGATCAGCTTCACTTCTGTCTGCCTGGGCAGCTGACTACAGTGGAATTACATTGTGGCTCTGTAAAATATTGTTTTGTAATAATGATGATAATAATGATGAGGTCTGCCAGGATCAGGGATTTCACACGCAGGTGGTGCCACAAGCCTGTAAAGTTTATTTCAGGCAAACAAAATAATAAATACAATAATAACTGCCCCCATAGATCAGTATAACAAAAGATAAGAACAAATCTTTATCAAGATAAGCAAGTAGAACATACAACTTCCAAATCATTCATCTGCCCTGTATCGGAGGCTCTGCTCTGCACCTGGAAGTTCTGGAACGCAGCTCTGTATTATTGCGTTCTATGGATATTTATGAGACTGTTTTGAGCCTCAATACTAAATCGCATGAAACTGACCCTGAGGCATTGGTTCGTTTATACCAAATAGATCCATGTAGTTTATACTTGAAATGAAGCAGTGGCTGCAGAGTCCGAGACGCTGGCAGGTTATCATTATTATTAATATGTCATTATCACTAGACAATTCGACAATTGTGACCTCCGCGTCGGGACTCTGCCGAACCCCTGAGACCGACTAACCAAACACCTAGGGTCCGATCAACCCCAGGTTAAGAACCACTGCCCTAATATCAGCTTAACCTCTAATGTTTTTACACATCTACACTCAGACAGATGGGCAGTGTCATTGTCTTCTGGGACAACATCCCAGGCTACTGTTGCACTGTTTGTCATTTTGAGCAGATGGTGGAGGATCTGAACAGTTGTACTGACACAACTGACCAACATCAAGAGAATATTCATGCATCTGGACTTGTGCACTCCGGACTGACAACTCCTTCTTCAAATTGAACTGAAAGCAGCGCACAAATCACAACCAGACAATGCCATCGTCCTCTTGACATGGATTTAATATGTCCCAAATCAGATAACTGAGACACTAAAGCTGACATTGGTGGATTGATGGAACAGTGTATTTTAATTACCCAATACTGGTTGCAAATATGGTGTCAGTGCATCAAAAGTTGCATTACGTATCAGTTGTAACATTCCAGCTGACATGTACACTTCAATATGCACTTGATATGCCTGGTATTGAGTATTCACAAACTCAGATCGAGTTTGTGTACCACCAGTAAACATGTCTTCCCAGACTAATGATAATGCATCAATTTCCGAGCACTTTTTTTGGACACTCAAAGACGCTTCACATGTCATTCTTTCACTCCATACACTGTGGTAATAAACTACTTTGAATGTAGCCACAGCTGCCCTGGGGCACACTGACAGAAGCGAGGCGACCAGTACGTGCCATCGGCCCCTCTGACCATCACCAGCCATTCACACTCACACCACACTCATTCTAACCTGGTGTTCCCAGAGGTCTAGCGTTACAGTACTAACCAAGCACTGCCCTGCTTAGCTTCCCAGGTCTGATGGGTTGAAGGTATGACTCCTATAGCAGTTTTCAGCAATGATATTTTTGGGAAAAATAAAGGCTTTAGAACAATAACAATAGTAAGATCCTCAAAGTGTGATTAACCTAAAGATAACAGAGGAATGGTGTCCAATGGTGTCCAATGGTGTCCAATGGTGTCCAATGGTGTGGAGATACAGATGAGAGAAATGCTCATTCTGTCAGCAGCTGCCTCACATCACTTCTGCTCTACAGAAACCCAATGATGCACTCTAAAGAGCAATCCACTAAATGTAGCGTTTTGTCAAGTCAAACCTTGAAAAGAGCAAAGATCAAAAGGCAAATCGTCCTTTAGGATATTTCCGTTAAAGAGATGACTTCAGGGTATGTGATCAGTATTTAGGCGAGTCTATATAACATGTGTTGCACAATACCCTGTGGTGCATTGCAGTAGGAGATACACAATATAAAGTCAGCAACTGAGGTTAACTGATAAGGGCCTTATAATTTGGGCCATAGTCTTCTATTTTTTCCTTTATTTAACCTACAGTCTCACTTAGATTTAAAGTCTCAAAGAAGTCCAGGCCTTGGGGTGTTGGTAACGCCTTAGAGACTTCGACTTAAGAGGCCCTGTGGTAATACCGATTATTCATGATTAATTACACATATAAGACCTATTGTTCCACCTATTGCAACAGTCTCAAATCAATAGCGTAAAAAGGCAGTAATATGTAGTTTGGCCACAGATTTGGTTGGTTAATCGTATCAGTGCATTAATGAAAAGGCCTTTTGAACTCAGGTCGGAGCCGAGCCGATAAAAGGCGCGTGTCCATGGGTGGTCCAGGGCGCTCATGGCACTGATGAAGGCCCAAGGCGAGGCTCTAACATGATTACATTCTCACTTTAATCTCAATAAACACACACCTAACTGCATTACAGCCCAGTCCATGGAAGAAAGGAAACAGACACGCAGAATTAACTTGATCACCAAAAAAAAAACAACAAAAACCCAACAAAGAGCAGGAAATAGTCATGTGTCTATTTACTCAGTCACGCTCTTTATGGCAAAGTCTGAGCGAAATGTCTGTGAATGTTTAGAAATGATCAAGTCATAATTCATCCAAGGATCAGACTAGTCTCCAGACAGTTTTAGAAGTTTCACCGAATCTAATTTACACAGCTTATAATGTCCATGGAGACATGCAAAGCAAATGATGTCACCTTTCCTTTTTGTTTTCTTATGTTCTGCTCTATAGGAATATAGGGAAATGGAATACTTTAGGAAAAACAATACAATCTCTAGGGAGAAAAATGGGGACAAGCAGCAAAGTTACAAAATGCACCTTTAAAGTCAACAGTTAGTCGCGTTGTTATCATAGACTGTAAATATTACCTTACGATTTGTTTGGACATTGTCTCCATCTCCTGGTCAGAAATGGTACTTTAGCCCAACAGACTGTACTTCAAATTAGGTATTTATTTTATATGAATATACTCATGTGCATCAATTTTCAAATTAGATTAATATCAGTAAAATGCACAACAAAAAGAAGAAAGACGACATGACCGATTGGTTACACTGTCTGCAGAAACCCAATGATGCACTCTTAAGAGCAGTCCACTAAATGTACTGCTCATTTAGTGGACAAGTGTGGGATTTTATCATCTGATGACCTTGCTTGTAGTGACCAGTTTGCAATCACTGTTGTCTTTATTAAAACAATACGCTTTCTATTATTGAGGGGCAGCTCGGTGGCACAGTGGTTAGCACTCTTGTTTATCAGCAAATAGAAGGTCTGGAGTCCACAACCCATGTCAGAAGCGGGTTTTTCTGGGTTTGCATTTTCTCTGTGTAGGTTTCCTCCAGGTGCTCTGGTTCCCCCTACCACTAAAACATGTTATATCCCCCAGCTCTGGTAGTCCTGACCAAGCTTTCTTACTGAAGATAAACAGCTTCATCTTTGGGCATCCAAAGTGGTTTTTGATCATAAGTTAATATTTATTGTATTGCTGTATGTATTAAAGCATGACATTGTATTATGTAATTGCGTATGTGTTGAATGGTTGAGATAAAAATAGCGTCATTCAACCCCTTTTCAAACCATGTGTCTTTTATGTGAATAAAGTAACTTATTAATTATAGTTTTAAATACCCTCCTAAATTACAATGTGTTTGTGTGTTATGGTCTGGCCTAACACCCTGTGCATTTCCACATTGTGACCATAGGATGGAGCTCTTGAACCGTTATGTCCCTCCACTTGTCTCCTTGAGCAAAGTAATCACCACTCATTATATTTCAAGAATTTATTCTTCTGCTAATATCTGTGCAAGGATACAAGTTACAAAAAGATATTATATTCCATTCCTATCATACAATGTTATTTTTACATCTTTAACAGAAGTATCCATATAGTCATTCAAATACCTACATTATTATTTCACAAGATATATTTTCATCCTCAAGACAACACACAGCACTGACAGTAAACACTTGATACGAATGTGCTATTTCTGTTTTCTAGTAAAATACAGGTCTCACAATGCAGCAGGTTTCCTGTAGTGTATAAGTGCATTAGTCTCTTGATTTGTACTTGTTTTTTGAGGTAATGTTCATACTATACTTTCTATTTCGATTTTATATTAGTTATAGATGGAATGTATACATCGTCCACTGTAATTCATGGTCCTCTAAATCATGGTACCTGGTTTACATTTGAACTACTGCTGTGATATTTATAAATAATGCAATAGTATGGTTGAAAAGAAATGTCTTCTTGCTGTTTTCTGATAACAGCTGGAGGACAGGGTGGGCAGGAGAAGCTCAGGACTCAAATTACTATTGATTGTGCATGTCTCTGCCTGACAGCCACTGTTGGTCTGGCATCAGTGTAGAAAAATCACAAAGACAGAAGTCAGGGGTGTGTCCAATGCTTTTCACATTTGTGCTTCATATAACATGTTTTAAACAGACTGTACCAACTTCGCATTACATGAACGCACATGTCACTTGTTTTTTCTCACCTGGGATCAGTATAAAAGCTATATCTAAAAGCTCATCATAAAGTCATGGCCACACACATGAAGGATCCTCACGTATGTCACTAGGTTCTGAGGCATCAGCATTTAGCACAGATAAAAAGCCTCTAAAGTGTGATTTGACCACAGTGTCAAAAAGGCCAGTTGATATACACAAAGCCTGAACTCAGAAAGCCCAGATCAGGCCACAGTCCAGTAAAGATATATTTAACCCTGTGGGCCTATGGAGTGTGGTGATTTTTTAATTGCATACATATTTTCTACAGACACAGCGCCACCACAAATGGTGGTCATACATACACAGCTCAAAACAACTCTCAACAAGCTTTCCAGTGCATCCAGTTCTGTTCAGCATAGCAGTATATGTGATTGTGGAAGTCTCTTAAAAATGCTATTTATTTGAAGTCTTTGATCACTGACCAGTCCAGAGGAAGGCTGAGTGACCAGCAGCAGCAGTGTTAAGGTAGTTTCATATTGATACAGACCAGGTGTCTTTAGAAATGTGTGAGAGAGATTACAATCATTCCACCGTTCACAGTTCACTACATGTTCCCCTGTTTGTCTGAGGAGGAGGAGGAGGTGGAGGGAGAAGGGGAGGGGGCCTTGGGGAAGCCCCTCTCTGTGGGTGTGATGCCCGGGCTGCCTAAGCCAGAGGAGCTGGAGCTGCTAGAGCGATGCGGCCCAGGTCCCTGCCCCAGGACAGGAGCTGGTCTCACAGGTCGTACCGGTGGAGGCCTCATGGGGGCGCTGGGCCGGCGGCTGCTCAGAGAGGGTTTAAAAGTGGTCATGGTTTCAGAGGAGGAGCTGCTGCTGCTGCGCCTCTGCACTGCGTCAGGGTCCCGGATCACCATGGTATGGAGGGGGCTGCCCGGCACGTCCTGCACCCCTGGGTGCTTCATGGGCTCCAGAGTGTCCAGCACCACGTCCGGAGCGTGTTTGGCTACATTCTGCCGCTCCAGCTCTCTCAGCTCATGTAGAGCTGTGTTCATGGTCTTCTCTATGTCCTAAACCAAATCATACCATACATTAATTTCTCTTCCATTACATGAATAAAATCACAAAATCAGGCCTCACCTCGGCCAGAGCCTCAGCCTCCAGGGCCTTGTGGTCGCCCAGGCTGGCGTGGCGTGTGGTGCTGGGGGAGGCGCGCTGAGAGTGGCTGATGTGGCCTGAGCTGCCAAAGGTAGTGAGGCGCCTCTTCTCTGGGCTGTCCATAGGACCTCTGCTCACGGCCATCTTTTGAGGGCTGCAGGGCCGGGGCAGGACTCTAGGGGGCTCTGCTCGAGGCGGGCTGTGACCATCCCCCGTGTGTCTGTGACGAGGAACTGCAGCTCCATCTGAACGCACTCTGACTCTGCATCAAAAAGCATGTTTTTATTTATGTAATCATTCTAAACTGTGGATACCACATACTTTTAATAGCTACAATGACTTCTAACTATGACTGGGAAGAAAAACGAAAAGAACAATGCTAATTTACCTGCTGTGTGCAGGGCCAAAGCGGTGCTCGGGCGTGTGCTCAGTCTGGTTCTCTCTCACTGCTCTGTCGTCATGGTGAACGCTGCTCGTCTCACTGTCCGTCCTGTGGAGCCCGTCTGAGAAAGCATCGTCCCTGAAACAAACATCAGGCTCATTATTATTTCATTATGAGAATCATCTTTTACTAACAGCAAACGCATGAACAAGCATCTACTACATAAGACAATAGACAATCAGAAGACTGCAGACTCATCTTTGGTTGTGGTCATTATCGCCACATGCTTTAAAATAGACAGACACCAATAATGTTGTACTCAGAGCTGAAGAGGCATCAGAAAGAAGGCAACACCATGACTTTTTACCTATCAATATGGGGAAAAGAATCATGATAATCCAGCCCTGATTGGATATTACACTAGTTTTAATTTATACATGTATTAAATTAAATGTTTACACAACTGCCTAAAACTTGAGAATTGAAACGGTAGAGGATTCAACACATTTTTGTCTTGTAAAAATAAAGTACTTGGTAATTTTAATAGACGTCAGATGTCTGAAGAAGGGCTCAGCTCTGAAACGTCTCTGAGAGATGGAATAAGATCGGGAGCTTCTATTCTGGAAAATGTCCACATCAAGGGTCCATGCCATAAACGTTAGATCAGCTAAGGTTACAGTCTAGTCTTTGAGGTTTTGTGGTCCTTCGTGTATTTGTATGTCTATGTTTTTTTTTTATGAATTTGAAAAAATAAACCACACATTGACCACTGCTATGCAAACATTTTCCGGTGGTACCCTTGTTATTCTACTTGAATAAAAGGATGTCAAGTCCTTACATGTCCTGCACCACGATGTACTGATGTGGGATGAGTCCGTCCACTCCGTTGTGCCGTCCTTCCCACCAGTCGCCAGACGCTCGCATATACAGCAGCAGAGACGCCCCTTTCTTAAAGGACAGCTCTCTGGGACTACGCCCGACGTAGTCAAACTTTGCTATGGCCTCAATCTGCTCCAGCTCTGTCAACACACACAATTAGTATAAGTATTCATGCCCCATACATTATCCCACATTTTATCTCATTAAGACCACAAACAAAGATATTTCTGTGAAATACAAACTCATCCCTCTGGGTGACTACAGCGTTTACTCTCTCCCAGCTTTGTGCATCTGGAACATTTTTTTTCTCCTATTTTTCTCATTATTTTAGCAAAACAACTCTAGCTTGGCCACATTAGCTGTAGAAAGTTTGAGTTCTGGATAAGTTAGATCTTGTTGCAGACTCTAAATTGGATTGGGCTGGAATACTTTTTCAATCAGTTTATTTCTTTGTTTGAAAAGATTGTTTAATTGTAATTTAACTTCCACCGCACAATTGACTGCCACTTTGCATGGTCTTTTGTAAATGTTTGTGGATGTAGTGTAAAGCCTTTATAAATACTCACCTTCATCACTTGTGTTTGGTCCAGTGCCATTGTCCACTTCATCCAGAGCGCCTGCATCACTGTGCGGACTTTCACTGTGAAAAGATGTATCAAATATATCGTAAAAGAATGACATTAAACTAGCATTAAGCCATTGATGAGTTCCTCTTGTCAGACACAACTGTCTATTGAGTGATTCCTGTTTGAGTAAATTTTACCTCTTATTTCTTTATTTATCCATTCCTGATCCTAATATATAATGGATAGAGCTGTGAACTGCAATTGAACTCTCTACGGAGCTGACGGCGTGACACGATGTTGTGATGACATTTATTAAGCCATACTGTACATTACGGCAACGAGCAAGATTCATTTCCAGAGTTTGTTATCAGTTTAAGTCAATTGACCTGTTTTGTTTATTTTTTTAAACATTTTACTTTGCTAGTAGTCTATTCACTCCCTCATATAAAAATCAACCAATCAATCTGCTTTTATCGATAAAGCACCTTTCCTACACAAGCCAACACAAAGCGCCTCAAAACCCATATCTCATCAGGCATAAATCATAAACATTAAAACAGAATTAAAATCCCACAGGACATTAAAAACACACACAATAGGATCACAAGAAATACTCAAAACATAAACAGTATAATCACAAAAATAATTCAAAGCCTTAAAACATTAAAATCCCACACAGGATTAAAAAATCGCCGCCACAGTGCATTAAAAAGAGTAAATATAAAATCAAAGATAAAATCATATCATAAATCTAGACTCACCAGTACTCCTCCCCTCCAGCCATGCATTTCTCATACATCGGGCCGTCCAGCTCTCTTTGGGTTGGGAAGATGGCCTCATGGTGCATAATAAATGTTTTGATGACTTCGTTGACGTGGGCTTGACAGGAAACAGGGTCCTGGTCGTCCGGAATGGGCATGAGAGTGGGACCGAAGCAGATCGCCAGGTTGTAGGGGTCCATCATGTTCTCATCACTGTACTGCGATAAACTGGACAAAAAATAATAATACAGAAAAATACAATTGAGCTGTTTTTCTTCAAACAAAATTTTAGTTTTTTTTGAATGATGATATATGACTATTTTCCTTCTATGGTTTTTGATGGTGCAGTGCAGTGGACATAACTTATTTTTGATCATTATTATGGCATCATTTGAACTGACGAGCCGTGACTGCTTTGCCTGAAGTGTTTGGCATTAAATCTGGCTTTAAATCAATCACATTCAATCATTTCATTACTTAGTTTAGAGCGTGACAGGCCTACGAAAAGACATTTTAAATACATGTGACGTGATGAGGCTAATTCAAGAGTAATGCCACTTCAGGACATGTTGGTTGCCCGTATGCTTAAAAGTAAAACCTATTTTGTAATATTAAAAGATAACAATCGTTCATCTCCATCACAAACGATATTCCCAAGTAAGTAAGTAAGTAATCTTTATTTATATACCGCCTTTCACAGAGCAGAGTCACAAAGCGGTTCACAATTGTTATTTTGGGGCATTTGTCCTCTCACTCCACACAGAGATGGGAGCGGGGTCGCCAGTACAGAAGGCTCATGCCAGATCCGGAGTACCCCGGAGGAAACCTACGGAGACAGGGGGGGAACATGCAAACTCCACTCAGAAAGGCCTTGGTCCGACCGGGATTCAAACCCAGGACCTTCTTGCTGAGAGGTGAGAGTGCTATCCACTCAGCCACCGTGCCGCCCCAGTCTAAGTAGTAAAAAAAGAAATCACAACTTACTGGTTTAGAAAAGCGAAGAGATATCGCATGACAATAATGACAGGTCTTTGTAGAGTCCCAACTATCTGTTGGAGGTGACGCGCTCGTTCAGCCCCAGGATCCAGCTCTGCAACATTAAACATAAGAATGAACGAAGTCACAAATTACAAACACAAAAACACAAAAAACGAATGAATAATATTAGTATATAGTTGTAGTTTAATACACAGAACACGTAGATAGCGGCTGCCATGGAGAATAAGCCATAACAAGAGTAAATGCTAAACAGGCAGATTAGCAGCAAGTGAAAAAATCAGGGTGTAGCATAAATACAGTTTTATCACATTTTACTGAATAATGACGCAGAACAAATAAAAATGTATATATATAATGCATTATTTTTGGCCATCAAAAAATATAGTGAAACTTTTTGCTTTAGAATATGAAATATTTAACTGTCGCTCAAATAGAGAAGAGGAAGTTGTTTATTCATTTTTACAAATTTAAAAAACATTGGCTGAAAACACAGCTGTACCACTGTAAAACAATTCATTTAAACTCAGGTTTAAACAGTACAGAAAACTGCTCTGTTTTTGAACTGTAAGACAGGAGCTTTTAGAAGGGCCAGAATTGAATGTTTTTGTTAGAAATTTCTTATATCAGGAGGGATTGATCTAAAAACAACTCCAGGTCTGTTTACAATGAGGGAACAATGTTGTAAAATGGTGAAAAAGTGGAAAACGCTCTAAAAAGTAGATATTTCTGCTTGAAGAAAAGAAAACCAATCTGGTCATGAAGCTGATATTATTGAAGACCATAATACTGATCAACTTAAATGATCTTTTCCACTAAAATGAGTCTCCATTTCTCATCCTTCATATTTTAGAACTCTACTCACTGGTGGTGGTCAGGAGGTCGAGGAAGCGCTCTTTTGGGAAGAGTGGATTCTCCAAACCCCTGAAGTAAAGCTTGAGGACTCCGGCTACAGAGTTGATGTCATGGTCCGCCTGGTCGTCCATGAGCGGGTCCTCTCCTGGTCACAGCAAAACAAATCTCTTCAATCATTCAGACAAACTCCTCACTCCAGTTTTGATGTGCTCTACAAGTCAGGCAAAGAGTTCTGTTTCATTTGCACTGTTATTATTCTGCCACAATGTAAACCATATGAATAATGCATTGAGAAAAGTAGATATGTTTGTTTTTGTTTCTATTCAGTATCCAATTCATATCCAATATTTGCCCTTCTGCTCTCACCACATCAATACTTGCAGAAAACCAATGTTCAAATGCAAATATCAATCCAACAAAAGCGTTTTCAACAAATAAAAGCAACATATTATAATCTTATCTTTACTCAGACTGACAATGAGCAACTTCCAATTAAAACAAAAAACATGGCCTTTTTTCATCCAGGGCTGTACACACATGTTTAGAAATTGAATACGGGAGAATAATACACTGAATTACCAGGACATCATTTGAAATCTGACTTACAGAATATGCCATGACGTCTAGACTCCAGTGTTGTGGTCTAGACGTCATGGAAGAATTGATTCAGCCTCAGTGTAACGTACTGTATGGTCACGACTACAGCTTCTGTACGCTACACATACTCATACTCATACAAATACACGCACACACATACACACATACATACACACACACACGTACACATATACACATAAACATACACACACACACACACTCATACAAATACACGCACACACATACACCGGCTTTAGACCCCACCACAGCACTGAGACTGCTCTTGTCAAGGTTACAAACGATATCCGGCTGAACACTGACGCAGGCAAAGTCTCAATCTTAATCTTGTTAGATCTAAGTGCTGCCTATGACACTGTCGACCATGAGATCCTCTTACAGAGACTAGAGGACTGGGTTGGAGTCGCTGGCACCGCCCTAAGTTGGTTTAGGTCTTACCTTGAGGACAGGAAGTACTTTGTGGAGATTGGAAACTGTGTCTCAGATCATATGGCCCTGACCTGTGGAGTACCACAGGGGTCGATCCTGGGACCTCTTCTGTTCAATCTCTACATGCTGCCGTTAGGTCAGTTAATACGCAGAAACAAAGTGTCCTATCATAACTATGCAGACGACACTCAGATCTATGTCTCACTGACTGCAGGAGAACATGGACCAGTGGACTCACTCCTTCACTGTATCCAACAGATCAGTGAGTGGATGCAAAACAACTTCCTTCAGCTAAACGCAGACAAAACTGAAATGATTGTCTTTGGTCCCCAGAAACAAAAGAGAGAGCGTCATCTGTCACCTACAGTCTCTCTCCCTAAAACCTTCAAACAAGGTCAGAAATCTAGGGGTAATACTGGACTCAGACTTAAATTTTAATAGCCACATCAAATCAGTAACATCAGCAGCTTTTTACCATCTAAAAAACATTGCCAGGATAAAAAACATAGTGTCTAAAGCAGACTTGGAGATTCTTATCCATGCATTTGTCTCCAGTAGGTTAGACTACTGCAATGGCCTGCTCACAGGTCTGTCCAAACAGGCTGTAAAACAGCTGCAGTACATTCAAAATGCATCAGCTCGAGTCCTGACAAGAACCAGGAAGTACGACCACATTAGTCCAGTCCTCAGGTCTCTGCACTGGCTTCCTGTGGCTCAGAGAATAGACTTTAAAACAGCTCTGCTTGTGTACAAGTCTCACCATGGCCTCGCACCAAAATATATTAGTGACATGTTAGTCCCATATGAACCAGCCCGGACTCTGAGGAGCACAGGGACTGGACTCCTGTTAGTGCCCAGAGTCAGGACTAAACATGGGGAGGCTGCTTTTCAGATTCATGCTGCTAAAATCTGGAACAGTCTTCCTGAAGATGTGAGACAGGCCTCCTCTCTGACAATGTTTAAAACCAGGTTAAAGACAGTTCTGTTTAGCTGTGCATACAACTGAGGGATTTTATATTTGTATCTTTCTTTTTAATGTTCTGTGATTATTTATGATTTTAATGCTTTCTTATTTTGTTCAGCACTTTGAATTGCCTTGTGTATGAATTGTGCTATATAAATAAACTTTCCTTGCCTTACACACACACGTACACATATACACATAAACATACACACATACATACACACACATGCAGATACTCACACACATACTCACACGCATACACATACATATACACATACTCATACTCACACACACACATACACATACACGCACACACACACACAAACATACACACATACTCACACACACACATACACATAAACGCACACACACACATAAACATACACACATACATACACACACATACACATACTCATACACATACACATGCTCACACAAATACACATACAAATACACATACACATACGCACGCACACCCATACACACACTCACACACGCACACACACACACACACACACACACACACACACACACACACACAAACACACGCACACACATACATACATACACACGCACACATACACTTACACATAGACATACATGCAGATACTGACCTCTTTCAAATGCATTCTTGATATCATTGACTTCTATTTGGGATCCAGGTACTCGGAATATACCCTGCTGCTGAAGACCTATGAAAACATGTTTTTTTTTGCATAGATTACAAGTGTATTCACCCAAAATGTAGATTTAGTGTCATATAACCCTAACCCTACAAGCGAGATACGTCAGGAACAGCTGCATCCTAAAGACACTTCCGCAAAACTACATTTAGGTTTGCACATATGATTAAATTAAATGTAAAAACTATTACATTAATCTTCAACTCCACAGAGGGAGAATTCAAAAGGAAGGACCTTAAAATAAATCCATAAAAACAAGAAACTGAATTGTGTGAACTATGGATGTAAAATAGAGACGAGTTTGTGTGCAGTGTCATGAAAAATACATGCAGTCTATAAGAGCGCCCCCTGGTGTGAGCTGCCTGGGTTAATTAAAAGCCCACGCAGCGTTTACAGTTAGAGCAGAGATGGTTTTTCTGTGATTGACAGTGTGCTCATTAGTCCTGTTTATTTCATCGAATAACAATTTCACAAAGCGTCTCATGTGTGAGAGCCGCGCACTTACATAATGTACATACACTTTCCAGTTCAATGTGAGACAAATAACCGAGTAGCGCGTGGTTCGAAGAAAATTTTAAGGGTAATGAATCAACATAAATAAAAAATTGGTCTACAATGTTTGAATAAATGGGTTTACAGCAATGTTGAAACCAATTTAACATTCATGCTAAGGATTATGTTCAATTACTGGGGGAATACATGTACTCATTTACGAATGTTGTGGCTGAAATTATTATCAAAAAGACTGAATAAAATAGTCGTGATGGATAAAAAAAACCCTGCGTTTTCTTGCCTATTTTAATGACATATTTTATACATATTTCTTATGTTTTACTGAATTTTGTTGTTCCATATATAAATACATGTTTACATATCTTTGCACAATGCCAGCACAAGAACTTACCATATAGATTGATGTAGCGAACACAACTCTCAACCACTGCAGGTATGGGCTGCCCGGAGTCCTGTGGCCAAAAAAACCATTAGAATTAGTTTAATGAAGAGAAAAGACAATGACACGGCAAACTATTTGAATAACAACATTATGAGATAGACATTTCAACATTCATGAAATACTACAGGACAGACGGAGTGGACATAGGCAAATGCATTGTTAGTAAAACACATGAATGAAAACAGAAGAGCGGCAGAGTGGTTAGCTGTGTCTATTTGTTACTATCTATGTTTCTATATTATACAGTATGATGTGCACATGTGTAGTATACAGTATGATAAGGATGATCTATGTCCGCGTTCAAGAACATATACCTGACTTCTGGCACGGACATTTCTTCTCCCCCTGGACACAGAGCAGTAAGACGAGAAGAAACAACAAGAGCAGGTTAGTGTGAGAGACAGACCAGAGGCCGATGATTCGCCCAAATGCACACCACGACCGCAAAGAGTGGCCTAATCTCCTGTTTAAATCTCCAAACAGTATGTGGGGTTTTGGGATCATTGTTGACATATTTGAGGTAACTGGAACAAAATAAATGATTCCTAATGCAAAAAAATTATAATACAATTTAAGAAAGAAAGCGATGCCTGAAGTCAGCAGTGGTCTCAATCTTGAGGCGGCAAGATTCTAAATAAATATCTAAATATGATCCATAAGCAGCTTTTATTGGCGATTCTTATTTTAAAGATGGGATACATTACTTTGTTGCTGCATAAATAAGCAGGAATACAATTATGAGAAATATTTTTTTAAGAAATCTATTGCATACTTGTAAGAAAGAGCCCTGTCAGTCATTTTTGGGATGAGAGCTGATGGGCTGAGTGAGGGTGATCCTGCCTTTATCACGGTTCTGTCTAGAGAAAGCTATATTAGCTAAAACAGCGCTTAAAAACATATCGGTTGTGTGGAAGGCAGGGAAGTAAATAGCATAAGAAACCATCACCAGGTGGAGGCTCCCCTTTTGAATGTTTACAGTAAAAGCAGTGAGCAGGAAGAAGACATTTGAGCGAGTGCTTTGGGCCAGAGGCAGAAGACAGACCCAGTGGAGGACACGTAAACAGCCCACGCAGACACAGAGGGCACAGAGCTGGTACCTGGATGAATGCCGCCATATTGCCGTTAAACAGCTTACGGTTAAAAACGGAGCACGGTCTATACTTCCTCATTCTGTGGGGTTTAGGGGGGAGAGTGGGGGGCCTGGGGGAAGACGGGGGTGGACTGTTGGTACATGGTTATCACACCAGTATTGATGAATGCATAACTCAGTTCAAAACACTGTTGCCCAAAATGTATAAGCAGTGGTTCAGTTACTCCGCAAGTGAATCCGAGTTCACAAATGTCTAGGTGAGTAAATAAATTAGTTCAGATAACCAGTCGTGCTAATCCAGCTTCATTCCTACATGTTTTTATTTTTATTTTTATTCTATGCCAGTGTGGAACTTTTCTACAACAGTATACAATACGTTTTTCAAAGGCAATGTTTAAATTGTCACTAGATATACTGTCCGTTATTTATTCAACAACAAAAATATATCAACTACTGGATTCCACAGAGCTCTAGCTTTACAACGAGGTGTTTCATGACTGCATCGGTGGAGCAGAAGTTGGCTGGATGACATTGTGAAAGTACCTCAATGGCTACTTCGTGTTAGCCAGGCAGAGGGACAAACAAAATGACACAGGGGGCCGCAGTTGGCCCGCAGGCCTTAGTGTGGATATGCCTGAGTTAAGGACATACTCAAACCTGTACTTAACTGTACTAAACCTGTACTTACACAATTTCAAAACAAGTAAATATTCTTTGCCGCTGATACTGGGTAAACTACAACAGTGAATGAATGCTGTTTTGATTTAGGATATGATATTATTTCATGGGCAACAGTTTGTGATCAATTATGCATCTTTTTCACATCAAGTATTATACATTAAGGAATATTTTCTCAATAACTTTGTCCATGTAGTTTTTTTAAATGATTTTTTGTGCACAGTTGAGATTTTATTTTTTTTGATGAAATTGGTCTGAGATAGATTCTTACCTGGTTGTTCCATAATCAGCCCTTTCCCCTGCAAGAGAAAAGCCAAAAGCGGCGTTAGTAAACAGACTTGTACGCCTGAGTGCAGACCTTGGCAGATGGACACAGAAAAGAGCCCTGAAAGCACGGCCTCTTTTCAAACCGTGAATGCGGGGTAGGGAGGGGGGCACGGCGGGTTTGACTCACCGCCATTCAGTGGTCGCCCTAGAAACCGCCCAAAAGGGAAGTGGATCCAGAGGCAACCGGGGGGGGGGGTCAGTCCGAATAAAGTTGGACAGTAGAAAGTGCATTGTACTTTCTATTTGATATGCACTGTATGCAATAACAATATAACAAAGGGGAACTTTTACATCAAGTGTGTAGCTTCATGTGTGGTTTTTGTGTTTCTCTCAGATCAAAGGTGCTATACATATTTATTTCTCTCCCTGCAGTTGAGGGTTGGCCTACATTTGCTTAATGTAAAAGTAAATTTCAAATCGCTTAGCAAAGTTACAGGTCATACCCGAGGAGAGGGATATCTGCTCATTATTACCAAGTTTATTGTCACACTGAGGTACATTCCAAAGTAATTGCATCTCTATGGCAACAAGCAGGAGGTAAGCTTCATGAGAAAAGTTGCTTAGTGCACTTTTCACTTTGTCCAACCAGAAGTGTATCTCAAGAACCATTGCTAGTTTTATCAGAACTCATCAAATGCTTTGTATATGAAATGTTATTTGACTTGTACAGTACTACAAGGGGAATATATTTAAGACATTACCAACAAGTGGGTAGCTTAGTCCACCTCAATAGATCTTAATTACTGTCTAACATAAAGCTGTTTTCCTCCTCTCTGCCCCCCGCCCCCAAAGGGAAGTGTCTCCAGGGGGAGTGGGAAAGAACTTAACCCGATTCAGCTCGGTGCGATATTTCAGAATGTCTCGTGGACTGGCTGCAGGGAGCTTTGATCACTTGCTGTTTGAAAATCATGTCATGTGTGAAGTGGCCCGTTGCAAGAGCTTACTTTACGTCAAATAAACTTAATCCAGAGATAAAAGCCAGAACTCTCAGTAGAGTTAAGACGCACTAAAGAACATGAGCAGGAGGATGGCAAGAAACGTGTTTACATCCACTACATATAAGAACTATATATATCTCAAAAATACATTATGTTGCCATACACCTGTACATTCCCTGTGTATATTTTATAGTATATGCTTCTAAAGTATATACTATAAAGTATATGCTTATGCTGGTATAGCCTTAAGTGAAAATCTAAACCAGACCAGAATACTGGAACTAGGTATAAATCAGTTTCAAGGTGAACCCTCTAGGATACAAAACACGAAACTACAAATATGTCTTTAATATTGTAGATTTATAACAACTTAGTAATTAGTATCACTACTCAACAGATGAATCAATTTCTTTAACAGCTGCTTTTGGCAGTTTGTGTAGCTTGTTCTAAACACTTAGACCAAGTAATAGATCAAGAGTAACTCTTCCTGGTCCAAGACCTGGTCCACAGATCTACACCAGGTTTTAAAAATACGGAATAATATGCAACAAATAAGCCTTTGTAGTGTTTTTACACACTTTGTTTGTCTTATGAAGCATGAATTGGACTTGAGACTTGAGAAGCATTGCTCTGGACAAGTTTATCGACTTAATGAAGATTCACTTGTTTTAACCTTTAACTCTGAACTTGACGCAGTCTCCTCGTCTTATGCAACACTCACCTTCCCCCAGCGTCTGCTTCAAAAGGTCGTGTTTGGCCTGAAGTTTCACTATGAGGTTGCTGCCATTCAAGTACTCCTTGTATTTCTGTAAATCATAAACATTTCTTATTTTATGGATTGTACTGTATGTATCAAGTATAAGTGGTGAAAATACAATAAATGAGGGACCACTGTATTGGCCTTCTTGGAAAAACATTGTACTGTTATATCAAAAAAAGCAGTATTTCTAAATCATAGTTCAGATCTGTCTTAATAAACTAGTAGATAAAGTTGCACAATTTTCTGCATAGGAACAAAATCTGTTTATGTCTATGGAAAGAGAAAAGTTAGACCTAAACTATAAAAAGGCCATGTTTTTATATTATAGATTGCTTCCTTATTATGCTAGCGCTAGATTTGATTTAGTATAGAGTTTAGTATGAAGTATAGAGCTGTGTTCATTTATATTGTGCTATGTGCTCTTCATTCCTGCTGTTCTGTAACTGATGATGCAACTCTGATCTTGGGCTTAATCTCACAGTGAAGTAGAAGCCCTCGGTCTCGTGCTGGTTGGCCCGTCTCTTGGTGATGTTAGCTTTGCTCATGTAGGAGTCGGAGGATGCAGACTTGACGGACTCGGTGGACTGGCTGTGCTGAAAGGCATCGGACACATCGAAGTCCTCCACTGTCAGCATGTCCTGGAGGGTCTGCAGCGTGGCATCCAGGGTCTTCCTCACCTGACGCACAGAAACAGACAAGTGTCATCTATGTATCATGAAAAGATCACTGAGAACAACGATAGCGAAAAGAAATTACAGAAACAGAAAGACCTCCACCCACCATTCACTCCTGTATATGTATGGGTATACAGTATGTAATGTACTGTATATGTGTATGTATGTATGCTTCTGGGGGTATGTATGTGTACATGTATGTATGTAATTTTTAATTTGTTCTTCTTGTTTATGTTTTTTGTCTGTTATGCCCATATTCTTTTTACAAGAACTGCAAAATAAAAAATATATCGGTTGAAAATTTGAGTAAAAAAGCACAGAACGTATGATAAGAAAAAAAAAAAAAAGAAAATACATAAAAATGATCATGTGACACTTGTGATGATTGCTATATTGCACATTATATAATAGAATTTATAATAAACGTGTAGCTACCCCACTTTAAGAACCTAAGACAGAGAGACAGACGGCAAGAATATGGATTTTGCAATATTTTATCAAATACATTGATTATTGAAATACTGTTTCAAAGAATCAATATGTTAATAAACTGCAGGCGGCTGGGAGTCAATAACCACCTACCAGAAGTTATATCTCAGTTAAAAGACTATGCTCTCAGAAAACGGCACCTCCTTTATCTCTAAAGACTGAACCCAAAATGCAATTGTTGATAATAATATTTAAATAGATTTGTAAATCTGTCAACATTACAGATCTTCTCCATTTCTCATCTGCAAAAAAGGACTATCCATACCATATTAATGATTTCAGGTTCAATATACCTCAATCATACAGAAACCAATCAAGCAATAAAAATCACTAATGCAGGAGATGAGCAGAAATATATTATATACACACAAAAAAGTCTGAAGATAATCAATACTACTACATCACTATTTGTACATTCACAATTCACTATGATACAAACAAAACCCCTCGAGACGGACAGAATGATTATGAGCTTTTGAACATGTGCCAAAGTACAAGTTGACAACATGGAGAATAAAAGTAAAAAGGTGAAAATCTGTCGAAGCTGTGGGATGTAAACAAACCACACGAACCTGCGGAGATGATACCACAATAGTCTATTTTCACAGCACTGACAGCAGCCGTAAAAGTGATTAGCGTGAAATGTGGTGACAGGAAAAATTAGGCAACTTGTGTGTGACAAGCAGGAAGTATGTGTGCTCAGAAGACACGGAGCAACCACACATTGTTCTGATCTCCAGCATGTAGCGATACTTAGGTGCGCACTCTTTACTTTGTCATCATGAAAAGTGTTTTTAAATAATAGCAATACACACATCTCAAGAGCCAGATCTGCGGTAAACATATTCTGGCATCTTTTTCATCTATTAAATTGTTTTAGTAACAACTGAAAAGAGAGATGACATGTTTAATGAGACAAGATGCAGATATGTGTGCTAATGTTTTAGTGTATTTGTGTAAAGATTGTACCAATGTTAGGTTTTTATGAACTTGGGCTGAAAGAACAGAGGTTATCATAGCGAGATATGTATCTATTCATGTATTTATGTTTGTAGACTGGAACTGACAGAGCAGTCATTTTGACAGCTTTACGTTTGGAAAGCGAAAATTCTGGGCATATGTACATTTGTGTCCTTTATTACTTTGTGGATTTTTCTTTATCTATATGTAGAATATTTCTATGTATTTTTTGTGTGAAATTATCTTACAGCAGTGCCGTAAATACAGCAGATTGTAGCCATATGCTAATGTCCATCCATTGTCCCGCAGTCGCACTCACAAACTCTCTCTCAATCACCTTGAACTATACTGTACATGTTTTAGTGGTGGAAGAAACCAGAACACCCAGAGGACACTTATGCAGACATGAGGAGAATACACCACACCAAAAAGCCAAAAACCAAAAACAAGTGACAAAATAAACAATATAGATTTCCCCGTGCTCATTTTTCTGATTTCCCTTGAATGCACCAAATACAGCCGGCCAACCACAAACCTTCTCTCATGCTTGATGTGGATTGACGGCTGAAGATAACAACAATAACAATGTGCTGGGTTTTCAGTTGTATTGTATCATATCGACATAAAGATATCTGGCATGACTGTTGAGATATGTTTATAAAATCAGCCCGTTCATAAACAGCAGCACACTTTCAATTCATTATACCTCAAAAGTATGCATTCATCTCTTTATTGTGGAGCGCAGATCACGTGAAAGGCACTGATTATATTAAAACAGCATCTTGTACCCTGTAATCTATTGCATGCCCTGAAGAAGGCTCTATATGTGGCTGAAACGTGTAGCCTCAGTCCCAGTTCATTTAAGGATTATTATTTAATAAGTAAGTAAGTAAGTAAGTAATGTTTATTTACAGTACATAGCACAGTTTACAGACCAAGGTCACCCAAAGCGCTTTACAACGTTCAGAGTTCAGATATTGTTCCAATCATTCCACACACTTACATTTACTGTCAAGAGTGCCTCGGATTTCCTCTCTTCTCAAATGTCAACAGTGTTTTTTCACCGCAAAACTGACTCACCGAAGCACTCATCTTTCTTAAACTGAGTCAGATTTGTCTGGCTCACACATTACAATGCCATACACCAACATGAAGTGGCATTCTCATGTTTCACCTATGATTAGTGCTTATACTGTAGATAGCTTTAAAAGATTCAAAGCCTATCTGTGATATCCACGCTGACATCCACCTCCAAGTGTGTCCATATTCATGAGTGCATTCCTGACCTTCACTCAAACCCTGGTCACGTTGGAACAATATCTGTCAGAGGGTCCTGAGGGCTCCGGGCTCCGCAGCCAGAGACGACATCAGAATACAGATGTGGAGCCAATGTTTACGGTTACATGCTACAGGATGACACCGTCGGAGGGCTGCAAGTGTATGAATGTTTCTATAAGGCCAAACAAAAGTGGGATTTGTTTGTATTATTATGCTAAAGTCAGAGATTTTATACTTGATGCTTGCTTCTATCATTATGCTAAAGTTGGAGATTTTAGACTTGCTTCCTTATTACGCTGAAGCTAGACATGATATACAATGCATTTTTTTATGCTTAAGTTAGAGATTTTTAATAGATCAACAAACAAACCATTGACAGCTAAAGTACTCTTTGCTTCATGTAAGAAGAGGGGTGGGGCAAAACCAGTATTTTCAAGTTTGATTTGTTAGCAGATAATACTATGGAAGAATTGCAATAGTGATTTTGTACTATTATGATTATATACTTAACAAATAATAACAACTTGATTTTCAGTCTGTTATGGAGCACAAGTAATATGATTAATGCTTAATCATCTGTATTATTCATAATTTATGTTAATCCGCTGTTACTAGCGCTTAATGTGCCATAGAAAGTACATTGTGTGAAAAACTACAATCTCTCCGTCTGCACAATAATGAATCTTCAAAGTCTATCTTACATCTCCTGATAAGGATCTGCAATTCATCTCCCTGCAGAGCATCTTGTGTGTTTTGACAGACAGTAATTTCCTGCCAAAAATCTAATGAAACGATAGCATAATGCAGGACTTTAATAAAGGCGGCCTGTAATTACTTAGCATGCTTTCTCTTCTGTTGTAGAAACGAGTATATATTTAAAACTGCAGCAGAGTACTGACATTATACTTTGAAAACACAGTATTTTTAGGTGACGTCAGCTACTGTGTATTTCATTTTCTAAATAATGAGACACTGTAGAATCAGTAAGTCATTTTTAAATATAATATTATTTAAAAGTTATTCTCATTAGCATAACTACCACCGTTAAGATGAATAGATAAACTAATGACGAAGCCTGACGAAGGATTTGAATCAATGAATCCATTTTGACCCATCAGGTGCAAGTGGAGGTCTAAACAGCGACTGCAAAAGGTTTCGCTCTCTCTTCTCAGTTTGGAAAGTAACAGACATTGATATCCAATTATTTTTTTATCGCACAACACTACATAGGGTCACTGCCTACTCTGTAAAAAAGTACAGCAACATCTCTTTTTTGAGCGAAATGGGTTTAATCTGTTCACAGTAACTTGTTGTCAGTATATTTAAAATAATAATATGGTGATATTGTGTCTCTTGCTTTGTGGAGATCGGTCTTAACCAGACTGTTGTGGTGTCTCACTCTGGTAATAAGAATAAGAACAGTTCAAAGTGTTACTGAAACTGCCTTGAAACATAAACTTAAAATCTATTTTGTCCTTTTGTCAGTGAGTCTTTCTGGTCTCTCTCTCTGGTCTCTCTCTGGTCTCTCTCTGGTCTCTCTCTGGTCTCTCTCTGGTCTCTCTCTGGTCTCTCTCTGGTCTCTCTCTGTTCTCTCTCTGGTCTCTCTCTGGTCTCTCTCTGGTCTCTCTCTGGTCTCTCTCTGGTCTCTCTCTCTGGTCTCTCTCTGGTCTCTCTCTGGTCTCTCTCTCTGGTCTCTCTCTGGTCTCTCTCTCTGGTCCCTCTCTGGTCTCTCTCTGGTCTCTCTCTGGTCTCTCTCTCTGGTCTCTCTCTGGTCTCTCTCTGGTCTCTCTCTGGTCTCTCTCTGGTCTCTCTCTGGTCTCTCTCTCTGGTCTCTCTCTGGTCTCTCTCTGGTCTCTCTCTGGTCTCTCTGGTCTCTCTCTGGTCTCTCTCTGGTCTCTCTCTGGTCTCTCTCTGGTCTCTCTCTGGTCTCTCTCTGGTCTCTCTCTGGTCAGTGAAGTCAAAGTCAATGTCATGACATATTCTTTACTCTGTAAATTGATTGTGATTGTTCTGTAATTCAGTATGCGCAGATGTAGCTCTTTTGTGCCTTTATATCCGTGTTCTGAACTATTTTCATTATAATATGCACATTTTGATTGTGCAGTATTAATACTGTTCAAATAAATAAATAAATAGAAACAAAAAAAATTGACTTATTCTGTATTCAATCTAAATATTTCAGATTTTTGAGTGACCATGCACAAAAACACTCGACAATGTTGCAGCAATGTCACAGCGAAACACACAATGATGACTACACACCTACATGAACACACTGTCATAATACTGCTGTGTATTTAACATTACACTCATATCATTTGTCCTTACCTCTTCGTTTTCTATCTTGAGCGTGGCGAGGCGAGACTGCAGCTGGTGGTAGCGCATGAGCAGCTCCGTCTGGACCGGCTGCTGCGCGCTCACCTGACACACCTGCAGAGGACAACAGCTCCTTGAATAAGACTATTGTGCACATTCAATTAAACTTTCTTTTAAGACCAGACCTGAGAAAAGTGCGGACCCTTCCCAGCGGTTAACCTCATACCGGGCTTGTAACAGTGCAACCATGGCATGTTATTCATATTTTCTGTTCTCATTTTGATTATTATTATTATTATTATTATTGTACGGCTCCTCACAGCAGAAGTAGAATGCTCCCTTGATTTGAACGCTATTTCAAAACGCTCTACCGCAGCTTTAGACATGTTTAGAAATGTTTTATTGTGCCTTATTATGCCTTATGCCTTATTCTTCTCTACTTTTTGCTTGATTGCACCGAGAGCCAAAGCAATTTCCTTCTCTATGACTTCCTGTTACACAAAGAAAAATGACCGCTGCTATTGAAAACGCATCTTGTGCTTGTGACTCAGTTGTGTCAGATACAGTGACAGATCCGCAAGTAGTCCGGCCACTTCGTCAACAAACTTCTGGAAATAGATAACGCTAGCACATTTACGCTAGCTCTGCTCAATGATAAATAACAATCAATCAACACGTTTAAATGTAAATCGGATTATACATAATACATAAACATTCTTAATACACATGCACAAAGGTTTTAAGAATTATCTGTTAATATGTTTCATGACAAAAATACTGTTTTAATGCGACTGCAGTAAACCCGGGAGTAACCATTAACGATAATACAAAAATTTAGGATGCATTTGCAGAGGAACTGATCATGGATTTAGGTTGATATAAACAGTATGGGTCACTCACCGACATCGTTCAGTCCAATAAGTAGCTAGCCTAGCTGTTGCTCACCTAGCCACAGCACAGCAAAACCTTTTGGAACTATTTTATTTGCAGTCATTACATAAACCTTGCGCGTCACTGTCAGATGTGTCCTGTCGGTACTTGTTTTCCGATAATGACGTCTGTACAATATCCCCTACAAAATAATTAGCTCTAAACTGAATATCCACACTTGATGTTTGTTAAATAAATACTTACACTTGTCTTTGTACATTAAACAAAATGGAATCAGCTTTGGCCCTCCACATAAAGAGCGATTTCCCAAAGTGACCCCTGCTCTAGGCCGTACCTCATCGCCCATGTGCGGCTGGTAGTCGAAGCGCGCTGGAGGGCAGAAGATCTGACAGTGCATGTCCATGAACTTCAGCTTGTCTCCTCTGATGTCCATCGCGTCCACTGCTCCCTCCAGCAGATCCAGACCTTCATGACGAGAGGTCTCTAAGCTGTACTCAGCCGATAGGTAGGTTCTCAAAGTGCGGGCCAGGCTGGCATGGTAGCCCAGGTCACAGCACTGTAGGGACGCAATGAGGGAAAATAATTACTACTTTGTTTGTTTGTTGATTGTGTATGCCCATGAGTGCAAGTCAAGCTGATGCTGTTCCTCCAGGGGTTCATAAAAAAATAAAATAAAAAATAAATAAATACAGAAAATCTTACTATAATACAATAATAATGCAATAACATTTTACATCATCAAAAATAAAACAATTATCTAACATCATGCAAAACAAACCTAATCCAATTCCAGTTACTTGCAAACTGAATTTTAATACCAATAATGTCACATGTTCAAAATGTGTTAAACATTTTCTCTGATTCAAAGGAAATAAAGGCTCAACCAACTTATACTGTAAAGCTGAATCAATATAAAAATGAATTTCAATCCAGGTTACTTTCCTGATTCATCCGTGCTTTATGGTAAATAGTACTTTAACTCCCACTGATGACTGCTGTTGTTGTGTCCTTGGGCAAGACACTTAACCCCACTTTGCCTGAAGCTCCCACTGAAAGATCTCAGCTGGGCTGGTGCTCTGTGGACTGGGTGGCATCTCTGGCCACCCCCCCTACCCAGAAATGGATTAAGGGGAAGAAAATGGATGGATGGATGGAGTACTTTAACGTGCACACTTTCAAAAAGAAAGGGCATTCATTATCTCTGGGAGAATTAACTATATAATTTAGCAGAAAACTTGTCTGTCTTAGATGAACATTTCCTACATGTTAAGGCAGATATTTTTTGTGCTGTGATTTTTTATTTATTTTGATAGTATGATGAAGGAGGATAACTTACATCGATCATGTCGGAGACGTCGTGGATGTAGTATTTGGCCACTAGGGCGTTGGTCGCGGTGAGGTTGAGCAGATAGTCGTTACGGGCTTTTGTGCATTTCAGCTTGTTCTCTGAGTACTTTGCTTGTCTCTGGGGGAGAAAGAGAAGACTGCCATCAATGGAAGACGCAAAAAGGATCCCTAATGCACTGTCAATGCTTCTATACATTAGATTAGATTTTGAACGATAGCCTGGACACAGACAAACTTCAACTAACTAACTGGTCTCCACATGAGATGTTCACACGACTCTCAACTTTGAATAGCTGTAACTGTTAATGATCCTTATTGTATGTGATTCTGCCTTGACACTCACTACTTTGTTGGCTTATTGAATAGAAAACGGAAAAAAAAAACAGATATTGGATGAATGACAGTGTAAACTAGGATTTCTGCTTTGGGCTACAGCGTTAGCATAATCTTGTGCATGTTACAGTCATCAATTACAGATATATGGTTTATAAACAACAAGGGGATTCTGCAGGTTCCAAGCTTTAAAGTGATGTTGGTGGCTGGAGGAGGGGGACTTTGCAACTTCCAATAATAAGTCTTGCAGCAACAAAATTGGGTGCTTTCTCCCTACTCACTTATGCTATGTTTCTGGAGTAACTTCAAATAGTCATACACATACCTACATACAATCAGTTAAATTAGCCTAGATTTTTGTCAATGACTTAAAAATGTGCTAACTATTAAACGTCTATCAGTCATTCTCCATCTTGAATAACACACTTGTTTCAATACTAACAGATTTGTTTGTCTATGTGTGATACAGGTTGCCATCTAATACCTATGTAATGAGCATATCATATTGTAATAATTTTAATTTTTGTATCTCAGAAGTGCACGTTGATCTTTTACTATGCCTTACTCTATTCTCTACTTCTCTTCTTTGACTGTTGCACCAAGAGCCAAAGCAACACTCAAAATAAAAGATTGAACTAAAAGCTAAACTTTTGTTCATGTCAGAGAATTAACATAAGAAAATGTGTTGATAAATGTGTCATGAGAAAACTAGACTGTAACATGCATCACAAAACTTCAGTTATTTTTATTTGACGATACATGTTTAACGATCACGACTTCTTTAGTTAGTCAATGTGTTTTATAAGTTTATGTGTATGATACAGGTTCCCCTCTGAAGCCTCTAAAGTGCTGACCTTCTCCTTCATCTTCTCCATCTTCTTGACGGAGCTCCGCCTCTGTGGTCGCTCGTCGTGGCCGTAGCGCAGGAGTCCGCTGTCGTTGGATTTGTGATTGTGTTTCTCCTCCTGCTTCTCCGCCTCCTTCAGCTTGTTCTCTGCACTCAGACTCTCGCTGTGGTACATGTGGTAGGTCTTCATCACCTGTCAGACAAAGCACCACTTATTACATGTATCGTACAGGATGCCTCACACACCAGTGGTCACCAGCCCCTCGGTCTACCTAGACTTGGGATATTCGAACCGGGCCGCCAAGAAAATAATAAATAAATCATCCTTTATTTTGAAAAACGATCGGATTCTTGCCATACATTTTGGTCACATGACATGATGGCGCTGTATGATGGTGCATATGAAGCTCTTCGCGAAAGTTCATTGTGGTAGACCCGGCCGCTGCTTGCCCAGATCTACAAGCCTGCTCATCCTCGACTCATCATACCAGCAACGCCCACATCTAATCAACCAATAACCACCAGGACAGCAAGTTAAAAGCCGGAGACACCCACTTCCCAGCCTTCTGAAGTCCGCAAGCTTCTGAAGTCTGCAAGGTGCATGTCGCTAACGCTCCTGTTCGCAAATGCATGCGTTGTTCTGGAGGGGTCGCTTTCTGCTCACGTGTTGCTCGTGCGCGTGGCCCGGCTGTCCTCAGTCTGGCTGCTCGTGGTCTGCTCCTCCTCCGTGTCCCTGCACCTGCTATGGTTCGCGTGTCTCCACTGCTCTCTCTGCGGGCTCTTCTGCGGGCTGCTCCGCGGGGCCCCTCCGCGGGTCCTGTGCTGCTCGTTCCTCGTGGTCTGCTGCCGCGCGCAGACGGTCTGGCGGTGCCGTGCGTGTCCCTGCCTCCGACTGGCGGTGCCGCGTTGTCCCGTTGCTTTTCCCACGTCTCCTGGCATGTGAGTACAGTGAGTGTGCTGACCTGCGGACGGATTAATCCCTGAGTCTGGGCTGCAAGCGGCTGGTTTTGCCCTACGCACTTGACTACAGGCGCCAGTTTCGCCCCGTGCTTGGTCTGCAGGCTCCGTTTTCACACGTGTTTGAGCTAACTGAGGGGCAATGCATCTTAAATGGCATCAAATCTCTATTGTCTGAGGGATATAAAAGGAGCAGTGTGCATTAATTCAGATTCATGTTCTGCCACTTGCAGTAAAACCACGTTGGAAATATGTGCAAAGACTACCCCATCGTGCTCCAGACTGTACACACCAGAGCTCTTGCCACGGCGCCATCTTTACAGCATTAATCTCATTACTCGCAGGTCACTATTGTTAAATGAATGTATTTAAATCCGTCTATCTGCAGGAGGAAAGAGGGGCCATGCATTTAAAGAGCTAGGTCACTAGCAGAGGTGTGGACTCGAGTCATGTGACTTGGACTCGAGTCAGACTCGAGTCATGATTTTGATGACTTTAGACTCGACTTGACCAAATGTAAAAAGACTTGCAACTCGACTTGGACTTTAACATCAATGACTCTGACTTTCACTTGGACTTGCGCCAATTGACTTGCAAAGACTTGCGTAACCCGGGCCATTTTTACCTTTCTCCGCATCTCTCTTTCTATCTATGCCGTCTCTGAAGAAACAAAGCCTCGCGGTAGTTGTAGCGCTCGCGAGAGAGTTCGAACGTGAGTTCCCCGCAGTTCGCGCAGCAACACTTCCCTAAACAAGCGGACTGCATTCACCGGTGGGTGTGTTGTCTAGGGGAGCTGGAAATGAGCGAGCTGCAGGTATTTATCGCAACCTAACGTCATATTTTGTTCTACAAACCGTAATTGATATGCTTTCACTACAGGCGCCTCATACAATTGAATCGACGCAGTTGTCACACTGTGTGCCGTGTTTTAAAGAGGAACTGGTGAGTCAAACTAGCGCTAGCCTGCGCTGCTCTGTTAGCTCTTTCTTATATTTTTCTGTGTGGGCGCCGAGGCCTATTATTATGAGTATGTTTTTGCTGTGCTCCTCCTGCTAAAGTTTGCATACATTAGATAGTTGTTTTGATTATGTGCACTTGTAATAGTGATAAAAACAATGTAATAGATATATATACAGAAAAAGAGATTTGCAATAAATAGTTATTTCATAATTTACATAATATTTAAAAAAACAAGATAAATATGGTTAAAGGTATGTTAAAATATCTACAGTTAATTCAGTATTTACTTTTTGAGTTTTTACAGAAAAGATTGTTATCGACTAGTAAGCCTGAACAACAATGGAGCGATTGGTTTTGCCCACACCGACAGATAGGGGGGGGGGTTCGCGCTCTTTCCTCACTTGTATTAAACTCCTGCAAGAGGGAAACGCACCCAAATCACTCTCGTGGTTTTCTCCTTATTTCAGGTAAAAGGGACCAATTGTTGTAATTGTATCATATTCGTATTTGTTTATAAGACTTGTATTAAACTCCTGCAAGAGGGAAACGCACCCAAATCACTCTCGTGGTTTTCTCCTTATTTCAGGGGTGTAACATTTTGGAGGCACCGCTGGGATGAGCGCAACGAAGGCTAGCTCATGTCAGGAGTAACCCAAGTTGCTTTCTCATCCCCCCTAAACAACCCAGGCTGACGACAAAGAGCAAAATTCGTTACAGCAACGGCAGCGGACTGCATGAATAAAGCCTGTGTAATCTGAGGTGAAGTTACAGCCACCAGGAAAGCCAAGCTAATATTCAGAGCTAAAGCTAACGCTGCTGAGGCGCGAAAACTCGTCGTCACCTTATATCTGTGTAATAACAAAATGGAGTCTAACGTCATGGAAGAACTTCAGCTAGAAGTGATCCAAGCACTGTGTACGCTATCTGAAGAGCAGTTACTGAGTATTTTTGGACTTTTAGACATCGAGGGACGTGAACAGACACAGAATAAGCCCCGCATTGTGCTAATTACCATGATAAGCTCTTATTTGCAACGTGATGAGACGGAACAGCTCGAAGATCAAGGTATGTCAGAGTTGCTGTACATAAGAGACCAAATAAAAGAATATAAAAATATTGGAGAACCTGTCTTACCTGCGAGTGAGTCCGTACAGATGGAAGCAAGTCAAAGCAATGTGACTGATATTTTGAACCAGGGTAACGATCAGAATATGCAACAGAACAAGGCAGATGAAACTTCCAATGAACATGTAAAGTTGACTAAAGAAATCGAGGCACTACAACTGAAGCTATCATTAATGCAAACTAAAAAAAACAGTCCAACACCGAGCAGGCAAGCACATTGCCTATATACTGCTCATCCACAGGTCACAGTTCCCTGGAATAAAGACTTAAAAATCTCTGGTCTAATCGGTGAGCCGGGGCAGAAAGACCGTCTCACTTTTTCAAGTCTGGCACGTCAAATTGAGCATGGGCTAAGTAAGGGTTTTACGGAAGCAGAGATTGTGGACGCCGTCATAAGAGCCATCACTCCAGGTATGCAACTCCGTAGTTACCTCGAAGGGAAAGCCAACTTAACACTCCCCGCTCTGAGAAGAATTCTTCGATGCCACTATCAAGAGAAAAGTGCTACAGATCTGTACAAACAACTGAGCTCAGAGGTACAAAGTAATAAAGAAACCCCTCAGAGTTTTGTCATTCGTGCTCTTGATCTCAGACAGAAAATACTTTTCGCTTCTCAAGAATCTGAATCAGGTTTAAAGTATGATCCCACCCTTGTGCAAAATATGTTTCTTCACACGCTCCTAACTGGGTTACAGAATGACAACATAAAACGTGACCTACAGCCGTATCTACAACATGAAAATGTGTCAGATGAACTGTTGTTAGAAAAGCTTAATACTTCTTGTGCCTGTGAAAGTGAAAGACAAGACAAACGAAAATTGCTAGCCCCACAACGTGTTGCTATTCATTCTGCAGAGTCCAGCGAAAGCCCAGCTGAAAGACAAGGTAAAGTATCAGACCCACAAAAGAAATCCAAAGTGCAACCGGACATATTATCTGAACTGAAGGAAATGAGATCCAACATGACACTACTGAGTGATTTAAAAGCTGAAGTCTCTCAAATAAAAGAGTTCATGCAAAAACCGCAGTCACAAATTCAAGTTGAACCACACTCAATCCCTGTCAATCCACAGATGACTGTCCCACCCGCAATGCCGCCCCAAATGCCATGGCCCAGTCAGTATGTATATCAGAACCCCCAGTACAACCAAACGACCCCAAGGAATTATGCAATACCCGCTCCCAGGCGTAGGAGGCGTTGTTTCACCTGTCAGCAAAACAACACTGATGATTGCAGACATTGTTATGTATGTGGTAGTAATGAACATTTCATAGCAGGTTGCAGGATGAGAGGAGCGCGCCAGTTCTCATCCTTTAAACGGGCAAGGGTCACTCCAGAGGGACCGACCTGAGGGACCCCGACAAAGTATGACCCAAAGTGTGAAAAAGCTGTAAAGACTGGTAGGAGACAAGGTGCACAAGTATGTCTAAAAATGTACTTTATTGCTCAAAATCCTGTCAAAACTCAACACTGGACTTGCCCACAAAGTAATGTGCACGTGTCAAGTGGTAGTGTCAAATCCAAGTCATCTAAGCATAATGTCAAAGTGGCACCGCTAATTGGACAAAAATACTTAGTGGATTGTTACATACAAAATCAGAAGACACAAGCATTATGGGATTCTGGCTCTCAAGTAACAATAGATGATGAAAAGTGGTGGGAAGAGAATCTATCACATATGAAACTCAGAGACATTTGTGAAATATTCGAAGGTGACAATACATTGGCAATAACAGCTGCGAATGGAGAAAAGATGCCCTATATTGGTTGGTTAGAAGTCACCTTCAGATTACATGTTAATAATGCTCCCACCGAGGTCACTGTCCCCACCCTTGTTTTGAGTGGCTCCAGCCTTTCTCGGCCGATCATAGGCTCCAATGTAATAACACTTATTGTTGGTAGTGAAGTGAACCAGTCCATCTCTGACCGAGACCACCAAACTGTTGTGTCAGCATTCAGGTGTTGAAGTCAGTGAAATACAAGCCTGTGTGAACTGTGAGTGTCCAGTGTTTGAAGTACAAAGTTAAAACTACAAGAGAAACAGACTGTACCAAGCACACAACTATGAGAGTAGAATGCCGCATACAAGAGGACCCCATGCCAAGAAGACACAGTCCTCATTTTGAGCCCGAGATAAATCCACAGTGGACTGAAGGACTTGAATTTTGTGACACTCTGGTAACAATTAAAAGTGAATAAACCCGTTATTAACAGTTGATGTCCAGAACCCCACAGAACATGACATTGTGCTCATATGGGAGAACACTGATTGGAACAGTGGCAACCCGTACAAGCTGTCTACCCTGCCTCAATTCCTTCAGCCTGCTCCTACAGTCCCAGCTGCTGTCGGTCATGGTGAGAGTAGGTGAAGAAAAGTTTGGGATCCGCCTGTCAACCTGAGCTCACTTGCCTGAAAAAGAGAGGTCATGTAGTGCAGAAGATGTTAAGAAGAATGTGATTGTCGTTCGTCTAAATCAGAAATGACATTGGCCGCATCGAAAAGTTACAAATGATCCCTATCTACCTTAATCGACACACTGATTGCCATGTAGCAAAAACGTTACCTTTCCAGTTGCCTAATAGCCTTTAAACAGAGAGATTGAAAGACTATTTCTGCACAGTGACCCGCATTAACTCAGCAGTGATGCGATGGAGTGCGACGCGTGAAGTCCACACTCAACCATATGCAGGCGGCCAGAAGTGTGTGTTTTTGATTGGCGAAAAAAATGTGGATTGTGCGCTCAAGAGTTACGATAGTATTGGACTATCGTGCTTTAAACAAAAAGACTCGTACCTGATCGTCCAGTCCCTATTCCCAGGGTCCGGGTGGAGTAAATTAATGGATGGCCTTGCTCGATAATTCCATGCGTTTTTCTTTACTTGACCAAGGGAAAGCCTACCACCCAGGGATTTAATGGCTCCAGATTGCACTGCCACCTGGACAGCATATTGTGACCTCCCTGGGGTGCTTGTACGAAATGGGTCCCGTATCCCCAAGTGGCTTAAATGAACGCTCCACGGGTGCTTTCCAAACGCTGTATGGGAAAAACTGATTTGGAAGCGCCTGCGGCGAATGACATTTTGGCAATTCCCATACCGTTTCCCTAGATGGGGCAAAAAACGAACACCCCGACAATCGTTATTCAGTAACTCCTTAAAGCGCACATCGTTATCTGTGAGTGGGAAATGGAAGACTGTGTTTAATAACGCCGACCGTGAGAACTATGAGGCATATTAAATATACAAAGCCAAGTAAATGTGAACGCTGGTCTTGTGTAGAAACAACCAAGTAGTTGCGTTACTATGGGACGCCATAGATATTCAGCAGAGGTAAGGTTTAAAAAGAAAAATTGGTATCCCGCTGATAACTAATGCAGCGTCAGAGCTCATTAAAAATCAGCAGTCCCCAAACAGTACGGAGAACGTCAGTATCTATCATTGGGTACTATCTCAGGCTACTAACAGACAAGTCTATATGCAGAGACTTTTTCATGCATTGCGGGTTCTCACGCTTATACATAAGGCAGATAGCTCAAAGTGACCTGCTGAGCGGCGGGCCGCCTCTATAGCTCTCTCTATCTCTCTCTCTCTCTCTAGCTCTCTCTATCGACAAGACACACAAACAAAAAGACAAGAGGAGTCCCTTCCAAACCCGCCGACTTACAAAGTGGACCTCACCTCATCATCAGATAGTTTAGTAGAAAGATGAGTGTGATATTTCTTATCTGAACCCCCCTATGTCTTACTTCGCTTTCTCCCAGAACTTCAGTAAAGTACCGTTATAACTCACTCACCACACTGTTGAGGAGTCTGCGTCAAACCAAGGATTAGGGAGCATATCCTATTATCATGAGCAATGCTGGATAACTATGCGCTGAGATAATAGCATAGGATGGCGTCCCGCACACTCGGGCACTGAGATCCTGAAAAAGAATCAACCACCGACATGCTACTCCGGAGGAAGTCAGTGAATTTCGTTGCTTTACAAATGGGGACAGTATCCCAGAGGTTGTACAGCTGAGAGATTTAGAGACGAACTTTATTCGAGGTCATCATGCACAGGTGTATACGTGCAGATAATAATCCAGCTTACGTACGTGCTATCCAACAGCAAAACTATAATAGCAGACAGGTAAGCCCGACTGGGTCGCCTCAGAGGCTTGCAGATTGTCTACCTCACAATAGAGAGAGTACAGACACCCCGACGCGAAAATGGGTGGACGCGGACCGTTATACTCACGCGATAAGTTCCAGTGGGACCATTAGATAAAATTAATGGACCGCGTGTCACAATACGTGAGATGGACTCAGCTCGCAGGCCAAGAGTCCACAGCCACAATGTTCAAATGAACGAGAACCAGAACTTCAGACATAATGCGTTAATGTGGGCACTGCGCTTTAACAAGTGGAATGAGTGACCAAGAGATTAAAAACCTCATTCCGGATTCAAAGTGAACGAGATAAGCCCAAGCTCATCTAAACGACGCATGTATTGCGTTCTGTTATATAATTATCTAGAAGTTCAGGCACAAAGCCTACATGGTCAAGAATGTAAGATTATTGATGAGTGGAGTCCCACAAGAAGGGCTGTTATCGAAATGGTAGAGAGTATACACTGCTGTGGACAAAGACAACGATCTTACAGTACGACAAAAAGCAACAGTAAGAAAACAGCTCGTGTTTGCCAGATAAATACAGAGACACAGTTATATGGAAGAGCCCTACATTAACGCGAAAAATGGGACATCAGGGCATTGAGTCGGGCGTACAACAACGTCGCGTGAGCGCGATGCTCGAGCAGAGAAGATTTTTTCCTGTGCCGCCACAGTGCAAAAGCACCTTTGAACCATTATCGTTAAATATGTTGCTCCTGAATAAAAGACAGTGGCAAGACACCAAGTCGTGTGCAACCAGCGTGCGCGCGCACCATTGCACGAGTAAATCAGTTTACTATCTCAACCTTCTTTGAACTTGTATCCTTTATAATTTCCTTGTCAAGTTGACCAGGAGCTCTGGTGGCTAAGAATATATATTGGTGTTAATGAGTACGACCATTTCACAAGAAGATACGCCCAAGCTTGAACCGCACACAACATCAAAATCAGGAAAGTACGTGTCGCAAGAATACAAATATTCAGTGATTAATACGCTCTCAAGTGATGGCTTCCCAGGGCACTGTACTACATCCATTCATCAATGAGGGCGAGTATGGAAAATCACCATTTTTATTACGTGCAACCACCTTTCCAAACCCAGTGGAACAATACAAGCTCACAGAACAGACCCCTAATCATCCCGAAGGAAACGGCCCCCCAAGTCGCGACAAGAGTTTTAGATAGAAACACCAGTATGACAAAATGTTGAGAACGCGTTCACACGAGAAAAGACAAATTGCCAACTGGAAAGTAGGAGTCACTTCAATAAAGTCATCTTTTCAGCTCATATAACTGTACAAGGGAGATCGAAGTGAACCGGTTTCTCTTGCACCTCGCAAGTCTACCTGTTATTTGGACGAGGCACACACGGACGAGTGCCCAGAAGACAATCACTTTTAACAATGTGATAGGAAGAACCAGGAAAGGACAAAGTTGGCACAAGAAAATTGTGAGCATGAGAAAAGTGGAAAAGTACAAAAGCAAGAAGCTATAGAGGAAATAGCAAGAGAAAAGTCCAAAAAGGTCAGCAAGAAAGGAGGAAAAAGGAACCGCTTGCATAGAAGCAAAGTGAGTGAAGTTTACGTGGACTTGATGGAAGAAGGAGACCGTGTCCCCACGTTAAGGAAAAATTTGATGCCCCTATAGAGTGGTACAAGGAAAATTTGAGGGGGCGAGAGTCAACCCATCTGGGAAAGAACACAATCTAATAAAGTAGTGGCGAGACAAGTGAACACTAGATCTGCCTATCTATTTCGAAGTTCTGTTGCCAGAGGGAACTAATGGTAAAGAACAGAGACGAGTAAATGATATTACAGTCCGCAATCTACTCCTATCCTTTGTACACCCACTTACCACTTGAGATACCTCCTGTAACGTGACACGCGCCGAAAAAGAGAAACCAATCTAAAAAAGAGACTGATACAGCCACAGCAATAAGAAGATATTAAGTTGGAATGGAAGATGAATTGGGTAATCTTTTGCAGACAATGCGCAACTCAACCTCAAACAAGCAGTATCCTTTGCCCAGGAATGGCCTGGAATTCATGCTGGCAGAAAGCAGCGATCAAAGGTGTGCAGGAAGATGACCAAACAGACACACCATCTCCAGCAGCATACCCAGTCCATGCAGAGAGAGGAGGAGGAACCTCAGGCACAGTCCTACTAAAGGACACTCACCATCAAGGAACAGCACCCAGTCGCATCTCCCCACAGCAACACAGGGCACCAGCGGAGTGATTGACCTTTGCCCAGCATCCTCGTAGGAACGACCCCGATGGAGGCGGAGACCAGAGCCACCACATCGGCCCCCGTTAGGAGAGGAGGACGTGCCACCGAGGGAGTAATCCCACGTACAATGAACTAGGTAATCTACCGTCTTGTTGCAGGAAAACCAATCGAGACAGCTTACCAGTATCAGTCCCCTGTGGACCGTACAAGCAACAGATACTTCTTGTGAGGTACCCAGGACCTTTGATTACTACTCGAGATACGGTGAAAGGGGAGGAGATAAGACAATATAACGATAGTCCATTGTTAGTATAGATGCAATATTGATACTTATTTGAGGTATACACTTTTCTTATGTAATATGGTGATTTGAAAGATCAATAACAAAGACTGTTTCATTTGAGAATCTTTCGAACCTAACAATGAACTGTTATTAAACAACAGAGGTAAATCACTCACGTAGTCACAAATGACTCCAGTGCTCAGCTGCGAGACCCAACGACATTGATGAATGTGGTACAAGTTGGAAGGTTGGTATAGTGTATAGCGGGGTAATCCCCTATATAGACAACTGTAGGGGGGGGGGGGAAGGACGTTGGTACGATCCAAATGCAGATGAATGTTAAATGTAGTTTAGTAAGACTAAGCTAGATTAATTGAGATGAATGTTAATGTGCATTTAGAAGAGTAGCTACCATTTTGAGAAAATGTGTATATGGTTCAGTACAGTCCTATTGGTAATGATTGTAATTGAGAATATACAGAATGAGGCATTTAATGCATTGACCAGAGTAGCTCTGCAATGGATTGGGTATGTTACGCAAAATAAAACCTGAAATTCACAAAAAATAGAGGGGTGTATATGGTTCAGCACTAAGCTAGATTAATATTTGCACTATTGTTTATGGTGCATTGATATGAGAATCAGTGCTTTGACTGATTGAATTAATTTATATGAGACATTTTATTATGTAATGATATATTGGTAATTATGAGATATTACTAATGCTGGTCCAGTTCATACAGGCCGGGGTCCTTCCCCTCCATTGGTCCCTTCAGTCCTTTGGAACAATAACCACTACGGACATTAAACTGATTATATAGATACAGGTCCTAGCCCAATACTCATAAACATATATGCTGCACTGCTGCACTTGCTACTTCCCATTAAAAACCCCAAAGATAAAAAGTATGTTGACATGGACTGCTCTGATTTTATGTGTGGTCTGTGCATGTGTAACTGAGCCTGCATCTGGCACAACATCCAATTAGATCACGTAGATAGTTTTGATTTACCAGCAGCCAACGACATGGAACAAACTGTTAGTCCATGGGTCAGAGACCAACGAGAATGCACCAGCAAAATGATTCCTAACATTATTTTGTTTGCCTACAAAAGTACGTGGAGACCAACAAGAAACAAATCGCGGTCAAAAAGACTCGAGAGGACTCGAAAGTCAAACCGTAGGACTTGGGACTGACTTGAGATTTGTTGGCCTTTGACTTGGACTCGACTCGGGACTTGCCTGTCTTGACTCGTGACTTGACTCGGGACTTGAGGGCAATGAATTGAGACTGACTTGTGACTTGCTAAACAATGACTTTGTCCCACCTCTGGTCACTAGTATTAAATTGGTAACTGAACTGCAGTTGTTGCATTTTGAAAGTGCAGCAGAAAGAAAAAGGGCCAATGTGATCTGCAATGGGTGTGAATTGGTGTTGGAGCTGATGAACGCGTGGAAAAGTGATCGTTCATGCGTCTCTGCCATAACCAAAGCAGAAGATGGCTCCGGGGGACATCTGTTATTCGCATGGGAATGTTTCGGATTCGGGTTGATTTATTTCCTCAGGCTCTTAAACAACCATGGGCATGGTTCTCTGACCGCCGCTGCTGCCGGTCCCTGCTGCCGTTCCTACTGATGCCTGATCCCACTGATGCCTGATCCCGCTGATGCCTGTTCCCGCTGCTGCCTGTTCCTGCTGCCGCTCCTGCTGCTGCCTGTCCCTGCTGCCTGCTCCTGCTGCTCCTACTACTACATGTGCCGCTGCTGCTGTTCCTGCCGCTGCCGCTCCGCGGGCTCCCAGGCTGCACCTGTCTCTACGGCTCGGCTCTTTCAGACACGTATGTAACCTGGCTCACAGAGGCAAGCGGCGCACACTGGCGTGACACGTCTGTTGTTCGTATGAATCGCATTATGGTGCTACTGCTCCTGCTAATGCTGCTTCTGCTGCGTCATACTGCTACCGCTACTGCTGCTACTGCTGCTATTGCTGCCGCTGCCGCTTCATACTGCTACTGCTGCCGTGCTGCTGCTGCTTCTTTTACTTTGACACCTCTCTTCACTTCGCATCCTTCTACTGAAACACTAAACAGCTACAACAATATTCTACTGCTGTGGCTTTGATACAGGATTATTGCTGTTATTATCTACGGATGCTGCAACTGCTGCTGCTACTGCTTGCTGCTTCATACTGCTACCGCTGCTGCTGCTTTGTTTACTTTGCCATCTCTCTTCACCGGCATCTCTTTTACTGAAACACTGAACAGCTACAACAACATTCTACTGCTGTGGCTTTGATACAGGATTATTGCTGTTATTATCTACAGATGCTGCAGCTGCTGCTACCCACTCTCTCAGAAGCTTATCCTGCTTCTAATGGATGCAGCCCGGCTGAGTATGCCGCGCTGCGCTGGACTCGCACCTATGCTCCCAGGGTCGCTTCGGCGGTCATGCTTCATCTCTATACTTAATTTTCTGATTCTATCAGATGCAGCCGGCCGAGTTGCTGCGCTGAGCCGTCAATCGGACTCCTAATCAAACGCATCCATACCTGTATTCTTCACTCTTCTGTTCGCAGGTTCCCCATCATGCTGCCCATCCTGCAGCGGCACTGAACTCCGGCTCATCTTCCAAGTACATGTCTGCCCTCCTCGCAGCATCTTCCTGCTCGCCTTCTATGGCTTCTCTGCATAAGCGTTTCACTACTGCTCACTCAACCTTCATGCGGTCCGAGACACGGCTTTCCCAACCATCCTACTATCCTGATTATCTACTCTCCAACCCAAGATTCTGAGCGTAAGGGCGCCTGCAAACATCAATGGCCCTCTCCGATATGTCTCTGCCCCTACAGGTCTCCGCTTCTACACGGACGCTGCCCCTTCCGTGGGTTTTGGGGGTTCTTCCAGGACCATTGGTTTGCCTGGCCGTGGCCGCTACTTTCCACCGGAGCATCTCCTCTGCCCTACACGAAATATTCCCAGTGGTCGTGGCTGCGCGCTGTGGAATCACACGTGGCAGAGAAAGAGTTATGTGTGATAATCTCGATGTAGTGGAAGCATTACACAAAGGTCGCTCTTTTTCACCCAACTTAACGTCCCCTGACCATTTCAACCTTCATCTCAAACATTCAAAAAATCAAAGGAGCCTGCAACATAGTAACAGCTCGCTCCGACACATCTCTCTGCCCCTATAGGTCCATGATACGTTACACTAGCCTCCGCTGCAAAAAGGAGATTTTAACGGACCTCTCTTTCTCACTCCAGACATTCTTCCCATGACAGCAACCTGGTTCAGAGCTCAGCTAAGATCCCTACTGCTCCTCTGTAAATTGTCTCCCCAGCTCTACACAGCTCACTCATTCAGGATAGGCGCTGCCACGCGCGCGGCCTCGCTGGGGCTCCCCCACACCTCTCTGCAACAGCTGGGGCGCTGGTCCTCTTCGGCCTTCTCCGCCTACATCAGGCCAGACGCGTCCGCCATCCTGGCTGCACAACGGCAACTGGCTTCCTCGTAAGCTCCCAGCAAAGCAATACAAAGCAAAGTAAGTGAACCTATAAGATTCTGGTGGCGGCACGCACTTTAAAGAAACTCAGCTGCAGCGTCTGGTATCGATCGTGATGCGAGCGCTCACGTCCCGGCGCTTAAAGATAACTCTGCTTCAACGTCTGGTATCGATCGTGATGCGAGCGCTCACGTCCCAGGCAGTGTCCGGTTGATCGTGATACGAGCACTCACGTCCCGGCGCTTAAAGGCAACTCTGCCGCAACGTCTGGTATCGATCGTGATGCGAGCTCACGTCCCGGCGCTTAAAGGCAACCCTGCTTCAACGTCTGGTATCGATCGTGATGCAAGTGCTCACGTCCCAGTCAGCGTCCGGTTGATTGTGATGCGAGCTCACGTCCCGGCGCTCAAAGGCAACTCTGCTTCAACGTCTGGTATCGATCGTGATGCGAGCGCTCACGTCCCAGGCAGCGTCCGGTTGATCGTGATGCGAGCGCTCACGTCCCGGCGCGCAAAGATAACTGGCCGTTTTTGGGGATTATGCGTGCGAGCAAGCGCCGCGCTCAACAGAATCTCTCCCGGGCCTGGGGCGCCAAACATGCTCAATCAACAAACTTCTAACTGCATTTTCCCTCTTGGGTCTCTCCAAAGTGAAATGAAGCTCTTCGCGAAAGTTCACTGTGGTAGACCCGGCCGCTGCTTGCCCAGATCTACAAGCCTGCTCATCCTCGACTCATCATACCAGCAACGCCCACATCTAATCAACCAATAACCACCAGGACAGCAAGTTAAAAGCCGGAGACACCCACTTCCCAGCCTTCTGAAGTCTGCAAGCCTCCGCCGCCCCACCTCCTCCGTTTCTCATCGAAGCGTGCTTGCCTACTGCCTCTGCCGCCACCAGTGCCTAGGCCCCGGGGGGGATCATGCGTGCGAGCAAGCGCCGCGCTCAACAGAATCTCTCCCGGGCCTGGGGCGCCAAACATGCTCAATCAACAAACTTCTAACTGAATTTTCCCTCTTGGGTCTCTCCAAAGTGAAGTATGGCTGCATTGTCCTTGTCAACTGCATGTCAGCTTGTAATGAAGTATCGTAAAGTGACGTAGTGTAGAAAGACTGATGCATGGCGGAAGAGACAAGAGCGGGAATGGATATAAGCTGAAACCACAACGTCCAGGAGGAGCCAGGACCAAGACAGTGGCCTGGACGAGCGTACACAGGGGAGAGCTGAGGCAAAAAGCTGACGGGAATAATAGTTTATATACACGCAAACCTGCAGAGCTAGGCTAATACTAAATGAAGACACAGCGCCAGGTCCTGCCTCATATTTTATGCTTGTTGTCTGGATATGTTCAGCCCTCTTGTGAATTGAGTACAATATAAAACATGTTGGTCTTGCACAACAATTGCCACACAGCCTTTTTCAACAACCTTCAATGACAAAAATACTTAAAACATTCAACAAGTAGATATTGTGGATCTTTAATCAACCTTTCACGCAACTGATCTAAATAGCAGGCAGTAGTCAGTCCTTTTCCACTTGATGTTATGGCTATCTCAAGGGCAAAGTAAATTGATCTACTGGCGACATGTGCAGATGTTGAGGGGATAGGCTGTATTTTGTCAGTATGAACTCTGGTTGTGTTGCTTTTGCTGAATAACAACAATAAAACATGGATTTAATTACAACTACAGGGGGCCTATTATGGTAAAGTGCATTTTCTCTGATTGCTGCTTTTTAGAACTACTGACCTTACACAGAGAAAGAGCCTGGATTATCTGATTATCTAGCGCTGATCTGGTCCCATCTTGACGCTATTTCATTCATTTAAGTCACCTTTGTGTTGTCTCGAGTCGCCTCTGTTCTGTGATTTCCAACATTTTGAGGAGATAACATTATGAATGATCTATACCGTGTCCTAGCAACAGGCTGACATTAATGTGAAGAAAAAAGCTGTGAGATCGATGAGAGAAAAGATCATGAGCAAAAATAGAAGAGAGCGTCATGGTGTAATATAAACTAGAGGTCTGCTGCTCACATTACAAGTGTATTTTGAGAGTTGACCACAAAGTTATTAACAAAACAAGAGAGGATTCAGAAAGGTTAGTAAATGAGGATTTGTTTTATACATTTGACCAAAACAAAGCTCAACTGATGCATCTGGAGAACATCTGCATAGAGATGAGTTGTTACATCTCTATGCAGCACGGTGGCTGAGTGGATAGCACTCTCGCCTCTCAGCAAGAAGGTCCTGGGTTCAAATCCCGGTTGGACCAGGGCCTTTCTGAGTGGAGTTTGCATGTTCTCCCCGTGTCTGCGTAGGTTTCCTCCGGGTGCTCCGGTTTCCCCTACCACTAAAAATATGTACAATAGGTATGGCATGTGCCTCCTGTACTGGCACTCCCAAAAAAATAACAATTGTAAACCGCTTTGAGACTCCGATGTGTAGTGAAAAGGCGGTATATAAATAAAAGCTTACTTACTGCTTACATAGTGGATTTCATTCAAAATACTGAATCATAAAACCTCCTCTGAAGATGTCCAAGTCTCCATAAACGTCCACACAATAATGAACCAATTACTAAAAAAGTTAATCAGTAATCATTTTGATCCAATTCACTTCTTACAGCCCTCATTTGGCTAAAGGCCTGCTGCTAACATTACATTAAAGCAAGTTGTTTGGATAGCACAAGTTGTAGTTCTGACATGCTCCACCAGGGGTGATTCGCTGAGCTCCACACAAGGATCTGGGATTGAGGGCAATGAGAACTTCTTCAAGAAAGCAAAAAAAAAAATTACCAATCAGGATTGCCGGGCTGGATTTCATAGATGTGATGTAGCCATGGATCGATAATAATACCTGGATGGGGTAGTACTAGCTTATAGCTGTCCCACCAATGGACACAGTAGGCGCCTGTGGTACTGCAGACTAAATTCACAAGGGCTACACAGAAAAAAGCCCCATAGAACTCAATGCAAACTAAAACAGTTCGACCTCAGCTGACAGAGAACCTACAGCTTTCACAAAGATCCAATTCTGTGGGGAATTTAGTGTCCTTGGTCATATTCTTCAGTTTTAAATCTACACTTAAATGCAACAAACTCTGCTCATTTGGCTCCCGCCCTAGCGCCGCTCGGATCAGCAGCTCTTATTGGTCATGAGAGCCACTCATGCGTATTTGGCGCAAAGCATCATGGGAGCTCGTCTACTGCTCAGAACCAGGAGGACCATGTTCCGCATATCTTTCAGTCCCTATGGTGGCACTTGCGCTACAGAGCACAAGTCATTGATTTGAATAGGACGCCATGTTGGATCACGAGGGCTTGGACGTAGCACCAAAGCAACTGTTTGATTTAAACAATAAAGGTGGCACGCAGCGTGGTTGATGTAGCACGTCATTCAAGATAACGAACAAGTGGTTTATCCAATCATATAGTATACAATGGTCTTTTTTAAAAGACCCCACCTTCTGAAATACATCTTCTATTGAGAAATCCCAGAGCCTTGTGTGAAGCTCAGCAAACTACAAGGGTCTGGCGAGAGTCAGGTTACAAGTTGCACGCAAAGTTATTCAAGATGCTTCACCAAAGAGGATGCATTCAATTCAATTCAATTCAATTCAACTTTATTACGGACTCAAGGTCCAAAAAAGACAGCGACATCACAAACAACATTAAACTACAAACAAATAAATTACACAGTCCCTTTAAAAAGACAGCTATACCAGTGCCTCCATATTAGCGACTGATAGCGAATGGCACTACAGGTGACATCAACCAATGAACCAATTACTGTATTAACAGACTTATTCAAACGGCATATGAAACGGTACATAAGCGTCCGCAGTGTGGCTTGCAGCGTGTTTATTCCAGCAGTGACAAACATCTCACTCGCACTGGTCCATCTCGGCCTCCTGAGAAGCACACGCAGAGCGTCGTTATAAGCCACCTGCAACCTTTGCAAAGATACTTTTTTATAGTTCAACCAAAGGTGCGCTGTGTACAGAGGTGTACAATATGATTTGAACAACATCATTTTCACTTTGTCCGTACAAAAGCCAAATTTACGCGCCAGCGTGTTTGCCTGGGCATACAACGTTCTACATTGCCTGTTTATGTCAGCATCATCAGACAAGTCTTCTGTCAATATATGCCCAAGATATTTTATTTTGTTTGAAACATGAAGCCTTGCATTAGACAAATAAAAATCAGGATATGATGTCTTCTTATCCTCCTTGGCTCTACAGATCATAACCAAACTTTTCACTGCATTATATTTAATGTCATGCTCCAGGCCATAGCTTGAACAAATGTTAAGTAACTGTTGCAGCCCAGCAGTGCTTGGACTGAACACAACAAGATCATCTGCATACAACAAATGATTTGATAACACTGTTACTGGAATAACCAACACTATTATTGATACTACTATCGCAACTATTCCATAATCTCTAACTATAGCGGTTCCTTTCTTTAATCATTTTAAAAACACTCTTAAAACATAAAACATCAGGTCTAGTGAGAACATTATATATTACAAAACAAACAGCACAGTACAGAGGTCAATGGAACTTGCTATCACAGAAGGTTGTGAAAAGTTGAATAGAAATTGCATCAGGCTAAATGTAGTGGGTTTTAACAGTCTGGTGCTATTCCTTCTGCTGGGAGCTGAAGATGTTTAATAATGCATGAAGCGGACGGAGGAAAAATCAATTGGAGGAGGACAGTAAAGTGCTGGATAATGTTACACGGATGGATACGTCTGTACCAAGCTCTGTCATGCACATATCATATGAAAACCTGCAAGAGTTATCCACTTTGCATTTAGACGCTTTTAACTTGGAAGAATCTAAAGACAAAACATGAAGACGATATCACGGCTCAAGTTCATTCGTTTTTTTATATGTGACTCTGAAGCGATGGACTGGTCTGTCTAATTAGTAGACGAGTGATGACGAACAAATCGGATTAGAGCAGGGGTGGGGCTCAGTTGTATATCATCAGTCTTTGTGTGGCTTTAAATGAAACAAGATATGATTTGATATTTTGTTTAATAATCATCAAAAATAGATACTCAAATATACTGTACAATTAAACTAAAGCTAAATTGAGGTCCATGTCAGAGAATTTACATAGAAATGTTTTTGGGTAAATGTGTTATAGTTTTATGAGAATAATAAACTGTAAAACACATCTCAAAACTTCAGCTACTTTGACTATACATGTTGAAAGATTAAAAGGCCAAAGAGCTGTGAATAGTTAGACGTCAGGCCGGGTGTTGGTTTTGCAATTGACCAAATGTCTTATTAGTTGACTAAATTTCAATTACATTAATTTCAATGTGAAAACAGCAACAATTTCTACATTCATCCCAGGTCAAACTCTGGGTTTGTGAGTCGTGCTTGGATCCGACAAGGTAATCATTTAGTAGAAAACGCCCCAATTTTAGTCAACAAAAAAAAAAATCCACTGGAGGAATGCTAACTTTTTGAAAAATGTTAATGACCATTCAGCATTTTACTTTGGAGTAGAGCAGAGAAAATGCTCCGATCCAAGCGGCTACTCCACCTCTGCTGCTGTGACCCGTCCTGCTCCACCCAGAGGCTACTCCACCTCTGCTGCTGTGACCCGTCCTGCTCCACCCAGAGGCTACTCCACCTCTGCTGCTGTGACCTGATTATTACTATTGTTAGCTTTTTTGAATTATCAATTTTATATTTATTTTTTGCTGCTACTGGACATCTGAATTCCTCCGATGGGGATCAATAACTTATCTATCTATCTATCTAACTTATTGACTGAGCTTCTATAAATTCACAATTTTACACTAATGAATATATTGGCCCCATTCTGTGTAGACCAATACATTAGCTGCAGACACTACATGTTTCCCAGGCAGTTAAAGTATCATGTCTCTCTGAAACTTCAAAGACAATAATATAAATCAAAGTGCATGAAGAATGTGAAAGAAAGTGTCTAGAAATGCCTTGGACAAGTGAATAATTTACTGTAAAATGAATTTCAAAACCGCAGACGTTTTGATAGACCCACTTTGAAATTCTCCACATATCCTGTATAGTCTGATTGAAATGTCTGGACTCAAGTACTAAGCAAAATAATGCCTTATCTCTGTTCATTAACAAAACAAGAAAGGATGCATGATCAAGAGAGGTCAGTTAAAATGGGATTTTTGACCAAAACAAAGCTGAAGAGAAGCCCCCTGGAGTACATCTTCATAGAGATGACTTGTTACACATTGGATTTGATGAAACATTGATATACTGTATATTTACCAGTGCATTTCCCAGGCAGTCAGATTAAGAGCTGTATGGTATTATTATTGGTTTCATATGTTATTACAGCTCATGGTAGGGATTAAATCTTTGAATCCCCTGATCTTTGGAATATTGAGCTGTTAATTATCCTTCTCTAAAGCACCTTCCGACACGTTATCCCATCTCCACACACCGATAGCGCTGGTTACATGGGAGATTATCCATCACAGCCACTGGTGTTTACCGCACACAACTACCACACACAGACTGCTGACTCTGCCCTGAGCGCTGCAAGATCGCGCTCTCCTTCAGCACAGCGGGAGGAAGAATGCTAATGTTCTCCTTCTGTGACCCCGGGAACACAGCAGAGGAGACCTGCTCAAAGCCTGGAGCCGATAAGCCCCTCTCTGGAGCACATGGGCAGCTGCTATAACACAGGCCTAACGCTGCAGAGCTGAGCAGAAACCAGCAAACCATTTAGGAAGAGTATCTAAGGTATTTTCAGATTATGATTTTTTTTTAACATTTGCTCACAGAGATATGTTTAGCACTGCGACGCTCTATCCAGATTGTATACGCGGAGGAAGGAGGAAAGAAAGGGCAACAAAAACAGGCTACAATCAGTAAAAAAGTGTTTTTGTGACAGTCTTGTTGTTGATTTTGAGAAAATACTCCTATACTCTGATGATAGACTATGCAATATTTGGTTTAATCATAATAATATCATAGGTTTAGAAGGATACACCTCTCATGGCATTCATTCAATCACAGTAGTGGAAAGCGACTAATAGCCTGCCCTGGGGCACACTGACAGAAGCGAGGCAAACAATCGGCCACACCAACCACCACCTATCAACCTATCATTCAGGAACACACCAGACTCATTCTAGGCAATGTGGGTGAAGTGTCTTAGTTCAGTACTTAACAGCCTCAGCAACAGTCAAAAGTTCTCATCAATCTGAAACCCATGGATACTGAAATTTCCCCACTGTGGGACAAATAAAGGATCTCTTAATCTTAATCTTAGAGACATCACTGAGTTGGTACAGTATTTGGTTCTTATCCATGCATTTGTCTCCAGTAGGTTAGACTACTGCAATGGCCTGCTCACAGGTCTCTCCAAACAGGCTGTAAAAAACCTGCAGTAAATTCAAAATGCAGCAGCTCGAGTCCTGACTAGAACCAGGAAGTACGACCATATTAGTCCAGTTCTCAGGTCTCTGCACTGGCTTCCTGTGGCTCAGAGAATAGACTTTAAATCAGCTCTGCTTGTTACAAGTCTCTCCATGGCCTCGCACCAAAATGTATTAGTGACATGTTAGTCCCATATGAACCTGCCAGGACTCTGCGGAGCACAGGGACTGACCTCCTACTGGTGCCCAGAGTCAGAACTAGACATGGGAAGGCTTCTTAAAAATGTCAGACAGGCCTCTTCTCTGACAATGTTCAAATCCAGGATAAAAACAGTTCTGTTAAGCAGTGCATACAACTGAGGGATTTTATCTTCAGTCTTTTTAATGTACAACAAGGATTTATGATTTGAATGCCTAAAATTGTCTTGTTTTGTTCAGCGCTTTGATCAACTGTGCTATACAATCAAACTTGCCTTGCCTATTTATTTGTTGACTATACATAATGAGTGTGTGGTTTGGACGGGGTTCAGGGCCTGGGTCTTCGATGGGAGACTGTACACCGCTGTCAATGCACTATACACACATATTTCAGAGCACAGGTGGCTTGAATGCAGCAGAATAAAAGATGACATAAACATGATTGAACTGATAACCTTTGTACAATATGTCCTCATTAAGCACAGTGAGAAGCAGCTTTGATTGTGGAAAATTACCCAAAGCACCCACCTTTCAGAACATCTTTACACAAGTCTTAAATTCAGGATAAACAGGTTTTTATACATTATGAGTTATTATTGCTTTGACATTCATTGGGAGTGATAAAAGCGTCATCTCAGGCTGCTTTACAGAGTGGTTTGGGTTTACTCACAGTGTAGAGCTCATTGGTGACTTTCACAAGTTCCTCGTGCATCTGGACACCAATGTCTTTGCTCTGTGGAAAGAACAGATAAGTACAATGCAATGTTATTAATCTATTTTAGGTTTTTCAATAGTTATTCACAAAGCTATCTTGGAGATGAATGTTAAAACACTAATAAACTCAATATACATATGAATTTGATAACTCACAAACCAGTGTGTAATTTGTACCTGAACACACAAGATGGAACAAGAACCAGGTGATTATATACAAAAATTATGCAGGATGAAACATGATCAGTAGACAAAGGAGATTAATGTCTTCTTTTGAATGAAAAAAGAACTAAAGAATAGAGATCATATAGCATCTTCTGCCAGTTTTGGTTTTGATCAAAAATAGTACAAAATATTCAATTTTTGCTTTTTTTTATTTGATTAATCCGTCACTGGTGATCTAAACTTTACTACACAGCTAAATATTGAATTTTAACGGTAAGAATTCTATGGTAAAACTACAAAAGAAAATGAGATAGTATCGTAATAAGAGCAGATTTACCATATTTTTTGGTCCAAAATATTATAAATATAATAAATAGGGGTATTTTCATTAACATAAGGTCTAGAGTGTAAATAAGTAAGTAATCTTTATTTATTTAGCGCCTTTCACAGGGCAGAGTCACAAAACACCTTGCAATTGTGGGCATTTGTCTCCCACTCCACACAGACATGAGTGTGGTCTTTATGGGTTAGATATATTACACATAATAGTTGAGACAATATTTCATCTGCTTTGTGTTTTTATTGGACTAAAACATACATCAGCAGGCCATGTTTTAGTCGACCAGGAAATAATTTGGTCAATGACAGCCTTAGAGTTTCCGACTTCTACATTCAGGCATACAAGAGCTGTGTGTTGTTGTAACCAGTGTAATCAACCATCTTGTGTTTGCAGACGACCTTGTAATCATGAGTCTTTATAGTGTGGGCATACAGAAGCTGTTAGGACGATTGAGAAAAGCAGAAAAGACAAACATTTGGTCTTCCCTGATTTAAAGCTCTGTGGTCAGCCTCCTGCTCTCACCAAATAAACAAACACTCCATTTTAATTGACCTTAATTCACCCAGACAATTCAATTCAACTTTATCACAGACTCGAGGTACAATTTAAAAGTCCCACTGAGATTACAAAACCTCTTTTTCAGAGAGGACAAGAGGGTGTTGTGGGGGATTATTGTACTTGTTTTTAAGTGTACAGGAAACTGGAGCGCCTGGAGGAAACCCACGCAGACACCGGGAGAACGTGAAAACTCCACAAAGCTAGGCCTGGAGGTGGAATCAAACCCAGGACATGCTTGCTATGGAAACATAACCACTCATCACTGTGCCACCATGCCACCTATTCGTTATCTATACATTCTTTGAGGTGACAGAGACATGTAGAGACTGTACAGTACAATCTTGGCATGTATGTAAAATTTACGTCCAGGCAAACACGCAACTGAGGAGGTTCAACATCTGATCAAATAAGAAGAGTCACGGCCCTTCCACAAACTCACAGCGGACTACAATAATGTCTTCAGGCTCAGGTGAACTGGGCCTTGGGGGGCGCTTATACAAAACCTAACTTATAGATTCAAGGAGCAGCTGGAGGTGTCTGAAAACATCATTATTAAGATTCTGAGCAACTGTAAAATGCCTCTGCTCTGAGAATGCACTGGGCAGAAATACTCCATCACCTATAGATCTGTTTGGACTGATTGAGTGTATTGTCTTTTTATACTCCTATTCTTTTTCAAATATGGACCATTTTAGCAATAATATCAATTAAAACAAAACCAACTCATTTCTTGTCTTTGCCATAATTTATTTATTGTTTATTTGGTTGGGAAAGTACATGTTAATCCAACTACACGAATTGTAGTCATGGGCTAATTTGCATCTGTTGTCCCACATTTCGCACTCACAAACACACAATCATTCACCCCGAAACACAGGGAGAATATGCAAACTCCACTCATAAAGGCCCTGTTCCGACCAGGATTCGAACCCAGAACCTTCTTGCTGAGAGGCGAGAGTGTTATCCACTCAGCCACCGTGCCGCCCTCATATCTCATTCACTTAGATGCCATTAGTTATACTACAGATAAGCAATAATGGTATATCAGTTGATGCACCAGCATAGTATTAGTGGCTTTCTGTTTTATTGTGTAATAGATGCTGAACCATAATATTTAAATATGTAGCTGAGGAAAATTGAATTTAAAAATTGTTTTGTTCTGTATTGCATTGTTTGGAACAGAGATGTCAAGCCAGTTCCATAAAGGACCCGTGTGGCTGCAGGTTTTAGTTCCAACCTGACTCAACCCACTTCCTCAAATCTTCAGGTTAAAACTGTACCGTTCTAAAGACGTTACTGTCACATCTGCCTGCTGGTACTCATTGGTATGGAAAGGCATGCCTTCTCTTGTTATGACTAGCATATGCCTGTCAGTAAAGCGTTATCATGGCCCGCACCAGAGGAGGCCTAACACAATGCCCAAAGTGCTCACAAAGACAAAAATAGCCGAGACAGGAGGAGCGGTAACTGCGGCACATTTGCAGCCCGTCTCTTTTACAGGAGCTAAGAGCCGATGATGAAGCGGACATGTCCCGTGACGAGGCTTAAGACCCGCTGAAGCGTGGCTCTGAACAATCCAGCAGAGACGCTACACAACCACACTTAGCGCCAATCAATCCTGCTTTTTGTTATATTTCCCGGGGACCACTCGTCAAAACAGCAGCGGAGCATTTTGTGGTGCGTGTGACAGGGATTCAAAGTTTCGCACAATAAGCATATTCTTACTTTAGCTTGACACACTCCAGGCCTGACTCATTCCTGCACCACATCTGTAATTCATTAGCCCTGCAGTGGTGTGAATGTGACAGCACAACTAGATGACTGTTACTATGGACTTGTTATCATTTGTGTCACTTTGCAGATTTTGGCCTTTAGGTTATTTGTCGTGGTCTTTGTGTGGGCTACAATGTGCCCTTTTGCTCCCAGCGCTCATCAGTAGCAGCCCCCTCATTCCCTCCAGTGCTCCACGTGGGCAGGGCATAAATTAAAGGAAAGTCCTGCTGCTGTCAAACGATAGTGATCTAACATCCCAAAGGCAAAGACTCCACCACAGCTGTAAATCAGGAGCACCATGTGGGGCTTAGAGAAGTGTTGGAGGAGAGAAAATAAGCGTAAATAAAAGAGTTATGCACAGAAGATGGATTTTGTCACACTTGTGGTCCATCATTTAGAATATGGACATACAAAGAGACCCAAATAATTATGCCTCATCTCCCGGGAGACTACAGGGATTAGTGAAAAGACACATGATAACTTTTCTGGTGGAGTCTGCTTTGCCAAGTTTGTCCCACATGTGTCTGTCGCCATGGAGACAAGAATGTAATGAATCAGGTAAAGTTATAGTTCTGATCTGTGGGGAGGCAACTGTAGCGCAGCCATATGTTATTTCAAACCTGCACCAACACACTGGTTCACAAAAGCTCATATTATCCCAATTCCAAAATAAAACAATACCGTACATTGGAAATAATTCAGCAAATTGTACAACAGTAAAGAACTGTACAATACAAAACACTAGTGCTGTAAGAATGCATGGGAAATAAAACCCTCTATAGTATTTTTTATTCAAAGAATGTACTTTTCTGTTCTGTATGAACAAGGACATTTGTCCGCTGAGTTTCTTTAAAGTTGCTGAAAATGGCTGAAGGCAAGTTGATTTGGAAAGAGCAGGACAAAAATCACACCATTCTATAGACGAATGGAAACCAACATGTGACATGTGACCAGCATAATGCAGCGCTTTTTAAAACCTCACTGATGTCAGCAACAATACATGTTTCTGTCTGATTTAATGTTTCGTCCTGACCTTTTTGAAGAGCCTGATGACATCCTCTCCGATGTGGGCAAGCCGCACAATCACGTTGTTGTTGTAGATGTCGCTGAGCGTGGCGTGGTCGCGGCTCTCTCTGCGCGTCTGCTCTAGAACCAGGTACCAGCCGTTCACTGTGGACACCAGGTGCTGGTCTTTCCTGCACCAGACAAATACAAGAGGCAAAACTGTAAATATCAAGTAAACTATGGTTTAATTCACACAGTTACACACAAATACAATATAGTTTTAGGTGCAACAAGATACACATCATTAAAGTGATTTGACCTACTGATTATGTTGCAGGTACAATTGTACGATTAGTATATTTTTAACACATCACTAATGACTAAACTAAAATCACTAAAAACTTACTACAAATCACTAAAAAATCACTAAAAACAATATAATTAAAACCAGTATGGGATACAGACTTTTTAAAGTCTGACTGTACGATGGCCAGTTTGAATTTAAAAGACAGATTTAAATGGTTGGTTTTGTAAAAAAATAAATACAAATAGAATAAAAGGCATACTGCAGAAAAAGAGGAGGTGCTAATGAGCGAGTTAGCAAGTTAGGACATCTTTAGAGTTTATTACATAATACCTTGATGATACTCATGCGAAAAGTCTTATTTTAACTCAAAGGAAATCAAAGATACCGACATTTATTATATGACTTGGACCGTACGCGCGCTCTGATTGGCTGATTACCGGTCTGATATTTTCCCATCTCGGACCGTTACCATGACTATTGATTTGAACAGTGCGTATCATATCTGATATCTTTCCTCGGACCGTTACCATGACAATCTGTCCGCAGCGCGTATCACACAAAACCAAGTCGGACATGAACATACTTCACAAATATCTCAAAAGCATTGGTAAAGACACAGACGAGAGTCATTGTTATGTTTGGGCACCTTTTCCCCCCTTTTGGTTTTATCTTATCTTCTTTTGTCCAGGTATTTTTTGGGTTTTATAGTTATTTTTGTAAGATTGTGTTTTGTATAAGTATATTTTATAGGTTGCATTTTTGATAACGTTTTTTATAACTTATTTTGTATATTTTGCAGCTCGGGTCGGGAGTATAAGAAGCGCTGTCCTGGTGCGCTCCCGCCCCTCTCTCTGCTCTGCCTTTTGCAAAACCTGCTGAGGTGAGTGTGCACGCGCGGCGCGCTCCCTCCTAGTCCTGGTTTGCGGCCTCCCCAGACGCCGCATCGTTTGGTTGTTTCTTCAGCTAGTTGGTTAGCATTTTCTTCCTTGTCCTTATTTTTGTTTGATCTGGTGGGTCCGGTGGTTACATTTTCGTTGGAGGGTGTAGCTAGTTGGGTTTTGTTTATTCTTTAGTTAGGGTGCCGGCATCGGATCCGGACGGCCCTGTATAGGGTTGGTTCGGTGTCGGCCCATTTTTTTGTTTGTTTTGGCTGGCCCACCAGGTCCACCTTTAATTTGATTACTTTGGGTTTTTGTATTCTGGACACGGGGTTGGTTTGCTTTAATATTTATATTAATTCATAATAACAAAATAGAGTTCGGTTAAAAGAACATGTACAAATAAAATCATTATGTTTGAACTCTAAACCTGTCTCTGTGTCCTTAAAATATGTTTTGTCCTTCGGGTCGTAACAGTCATATAATAAAACATTTATTAACCTTGCTTACGGCTCGGTCTGTACAGACAAATATCAGACCCTGACCTTTTTGCACAGACCTCGCCACGGCTCGGTCTGTACGTTAAGGCCACGGTCTGATATTTCTCCATACAGACCTCGCGCTCGGTTAATAAGCCGTTAATATTTTATTTGTACATCCTACTTTTGTGAACAGAACGAGTACATGTGACCAGCTTGGAATGAAACAAAACAGAACCGAACCAACCGAAGAAAATTTGCTTTGCAAAGAGGTGTAACATGTCATGGTAGCATATCGGCCAACTGGAGTAAGATATTTCATAAACAAATTGAAACCGATATACAGGTCCATCTCTATAACAACGACATATGTTTTTAAGATGGTGAGAAAAGGATGTATTCAAACGATCATTTCAACTTTACTCCACTTTTGATGCATTTGGAGTCTCAGAAGTAAGTCTCAGAAGTGAGTCACGAGCTGATAATGCTCAAAATTCTCACGTATTCAACAATGTGCTTACTTCCTTTGCAACCATCACTTAACCACATCAATCACAGTTTCCACTGAGCTAAAGTGTGGTCTCAGAAGGAGGGCACAGCTACTAGAGGCTCCTAAAGCATTTCTTGAGTTTATTTTATGAAAATCCTTCTTGGCTTGAACGACTGTGATATAACAGACCATAGATTATAGTGTTGTGCAGAGGTCATGAGACCGGCCAGACTGACAGCTTCAGTGATGACCATTTAAAGTGACGTGGCTGAAACTAGGACACCCGTGTGAAGTCAGATAATGTGGCCTGCTTTCTCAGGTCTTATGGTCTCCCCTGCAGCTGCTTCACTTATCGATGCTCCATACAGATCCGCTGCGTTATTGGCCATGCAAGAAGGCTCGTTGGCACTGAATGCATTAGTTATGATTGCATTCAATACAAAAGATTCAGATTCAGATTCAGATTCAGATTCATTTATTTGCCATTTGCAGTAAAACCACATAGGAAAAACTGTGCAAGACTACCCCAGTGTGCACCAGACGACACACACCAGAGCTCTTGCCACCAAAATTAATTAGAATAATGATAAAACAGTAAATAATTGAAAATGCATTGCTAAAAGCGTAAAAAATATATGTATATTTGTAATGACAGAATTCTATTGACAAAAAATACCAAATTGTTGGCCTGTTAACCATGATGTAAAATGCTTGATTTATAATAGCATAAATATAGTTATAGCTAGCAATACAATAATGTTTGCCAATATTGCCAAGCTTACTTATATAATATAGTTCTATATTATAACAGTAAATGTCAGTAAATGCACCTTGAGATGTGTCTGCATATGTAAGGTGTGTTACAAATAAAATTCTATATTATATTATTATCCTTATTATTATCATTACAACATCTAAACAACAGCTACAATCAGTCAACCTTATAATCAGGGCCACAAATCGAAATATTGCAATCCCAACTTGTATCTCGATTATCAACTAGAGACAATAATCACCCAATCCTTCCTCTAAATACATCATGTTAGAGAAAAACTGAGCCAGGAACAACCTTCCACAATATTTAATTCAAAATTGCATATTTGATTGTAATACATTGAGTATATATATGAAAAAAATCAAAAATGGAGGTTGATCAATATGATAAAAAAATAAATCATGATTCTTTTTTGTCCTCTTATTGCCCAGACCTACTCATTGACCATCTTCATCTTTACCCGGACATTCTCACCGAATATCCCTAGATGTGATCCTTCCCGTCAACTGCATGTGGATGTGTGGAAGAGCATGATCTAAAAGTCAAATCAAGCTGAAGGCTGGTCTGGGCATCCAAGCAGTAATACCTCGGGTTGCTATGGGGTTCATGAGCCTCGTGCGTGCGACTGCATTACGCTAACATAACAATCAGAGTCTATCTGGATCAAAGACAGCACTCCGCTCGTTCCGGTCTCCAGCGTTTTTCAGTGAAAGAATGAGTTTGTGGAGGCAGTAGTTTTGATAGCCAACATGACAGTCACATTAAAAGTAAAGGGGGGTGGTAGAGTGACCTAGTTGAGGAAATACAGCTGCCTCAGGACACTGTCTTGTCCCGGCTGCATCTCTGTTTGTGTGCTGTTGTCTTTTTGTCATTGTGTCTGCAGTCGAAGGGCTGTGTGGTCACTGTGGAGATCAATAGTCCTTGTAGTATGCGTATAAGTGGATTCATTTGCTTTGTTATTATGAAACTTCAAAAAACATGATCTGGTGCACACATTGTTAGATAAATTCTTGAAATGATCCATAGAAATTCAACAATTGTATCTATCCTGGAGTCAAGCATTGGTTAAGTTACAGGTCATATACGCAAAATGGCGAGACAACCGAACTTAAGAATTTTTTTGAACAGTCAGCATCAACCTGCCCATTTTAGGCAGATTTAAATAACAGCGGAAAAGAGTCACATTCTCAACACCTGCTATTGTATGTATTAAAGCATAAACAATAATGTATCTCTACACAGTGAATGTGCCCTGTGCTGCTCAAACTAAATTATTTTACCATAAAAGAGGTAACAGCAAGTTCTTTTGGGCCATCATTGTATCCAATTGTACCATGTCCTTTGTATTAACCATAGTTAACTAACCTAGTGTTGGTGTCAATAATCAGTCAGCCCCAGGGCAGCTGTGGCGACTGTTATAGGAAACCACCATTGGGTATGGAGTGAATGAATAATGTAATGTGAAGCATCTTAGGGTGTCATAAAAAGTGCTAAGCTGTATGTTGTATTTTTATTACTGCAGAAGAAACCAATAAGAACTCAATTCTAACAGGCTACAAGTAGGAATCTGGAGCCAAATTTGTGAGTAGCAATGACCTAGTAACCAAAGAGCCAATCAGGATCAATGCTGATCAGTTTCTGCTCGAGAACATTTGGGGACAGAAGGTGCCTGATTGTTCAGTTGTGAGGGGACAAATCTGAATATGCAAGAGATGATCAAAATAAAGACACAAGGATCAGTGCGGAGAAACACTATATTTTTTTCTATTCTTTTGTGCCCTCTGTCATCAAACTGTTGAACTCTGGTAGAGAAGTTTGACTTGTGGGAATTGTTGTGTGTTGTATTGAATTGTTTTTAACTTCACTGATGCAGCATGAACTGAGAGGCCTGACTCACTGTGTGTTTGTGTAGAGTCTGGGTGTTCTGCTTTGAGATTATGCTGCCAATTAATTGCCCTTTGGGATAAATAAAGTTTTTTTTAATCTGAATCTGAATCTATTTTAAAGTGTGTGACATAAATGATTAGTGAGAGGAGTTTACTTTTCAATCCGAGTCAATAGGAGCCAAAGCCAGTAGGAGCGAAACTTCATCCACGAGCACTTCCCTAGGCTTCATTGAGCCAGAGACAGGCCATAGTATGAACAATACATTGAAGCGTGACTGACTTGTAGTGCTGGTGCTCTCTGGCTGTGCGGATCTTAGAGGAGTATCTCTCAGCCAGTTTGTCGAGGCCTCGGGAGAACTCCAGCTGCAGCTCGGCCTTCCGTCTAAAGAAGTCCTGCAGGTCCTGAAGCAGCTGCAGCCGCGACTCGCTCTGCTGCTCCAGGCACCGGAACTGCTCCACCAACTGGTTCCGGATCTCTGAGGGACACAAAGAACCAGGTTAACATGTTTAACAACATCTATCTGCAAATGTTCAGCCACCAGCCCTGGACACAGCCGTTTGACCCTGCGAGTGGTCTCCCTGAGGTTATACTTTTCTATTGTTGTAGTTTTTCCCTCGATGAGAAATATATTCTAAGGACAGAGAAAAATGCATTGATTTGATTTGAACTCTCTCTAAAAGCAGCGAGGCCAAATAAAGCAACTCATTTAAATGTTTGTACAGTATAAAAACACGTTCACTCATGGCAGCGGTGAGTGATGCACAGTTTATCACAATTTTAGAGCCTACTGTGTGTAGCCTGTGTTTGTGTCCTCCTGAGGCTCCCGTTTCCCCAATCACTAAAAACCTGTGCATACATCCCCCTTCCCTGTCTGGGCCAGGGGTCCCCTGTATAACATTAAAATATAAAACATTCTGAGGGACATCTTAAAGGGACTTTCCTGCTTGAATAAAGGAAAATTCAAACATATGCAAATTCAATTAATGTTATTATAATTAAGAGGATATCCACCTGCTTATAGAAATAAAATTAAGATAAATATATGTACAATTCTAATTTAATCGTGGGAATAGATTGCAGGAACATACACAGTAAACAGACTACATTGAAAGTGCTGAATGTGAAGTCTAAAAACAACAATGAACAATCATTACTGCAGGTCAGGGAGCTTCAACACAAAAGCACATGGAGATACAGGCAAATGTGTGGCCTCCTCTCAGACAAGAGTGCAAGCACTAATAAAGGAAACACAGGCAAAATAATTGGATAAAACTGCATGTCAGAGTGCGTTTAGTCTGCTGTGTGAGCAGAGAAGGGGTCGGGGGGGGGGGTCTTAATGCTGGGGAGGCTCACGTGCGCTGGAGATGCCTGCCTGATGATTGCAGCAGACAGCATGGAAAATCAAAAATAGGTCAGCTCCTCAAAATGCATTGTGCTGAGAGAGCTTTCAGAAAGTTAGGAGCCACATTCTTGTCTTTATTCACTTTCAATTTCATGCTTTTTTTTCAAAAGCCAAAAATCAATATTAAAACTTTACAAGATTTTACAAATTTAGTACTGTCTGTTGACACTATAGTTATATGGTTCAAATTGAATCTTAGATTTATTTTAACCTGCCAAACTATGAAGTGCCAAAAGAAGTATGAAGCCATTGTATTTGTGAACAAATTGGGACAAAATGAACATAGAATATCACCATCCACCATTCCTGGTAGTTTTTTCAACAACAAGTGATACAGTACACAAATAATCAATAGTTACCCCCTCAGTGAAACTAGATCCCTTCACATATCAATAATGGGAAAAAAATGGTCTAAGATTTAAAAGCATCTACTTGAATATCCTTACTGTGTTGAATTCAATGTACAGAAAGTAAGAAAATGGAAATATGTACAAGCAGCAGTGACGTGTGGTCTGGATGTCACATGGTGAAAGTACAAAGCCTCTCTCTGAGCCTCCATTATGACACACTGTTTCAACCATGCACAGTATCATTGGAGAGCACTGAGAGGACTGTATCAATGGAAAAGACAAGCCCATGAGAGAAGAGGCCTTTTGTTTTGAGCTAAATGCCATTTCTACAAGAATAAATGATTAGACAATGGAACATTGAATGATTTGGGGGCACGGCAACATAAACAGTTACAATTAACGTTTTGAAAATCTACCTGTGTTGTCATGACCATGTGGGAATGTCAAACCCATTTCATCAACATACATTTGAAGGCCATTTTAAACACTTACTTACTTACTGTACCTCTATAACAGAAATCTGATACAAAATGAGCTTTCTAATGGATTTATTTTCATTATCAATCCCATTCCCGATATTGACTGGAAATGGCACCATAATCAATAAATAATAGATATCAATTTACCAACAACAACCAGATACAACACTGAAAAAAAACATTGCCGTTAACTTTGCTAATGACACAGCTGAAGCAATTAGAAAACTAGGACTGAGACAACAATACATTTTAAAGTATAAACTAATAATTGCAATAAAACAATCCAACTCAATAATTTCTAAGTAGGATATCAGAAAACATACACATTTAAAACAAACATGTGGTTACATGATTTATTACAGTTATCATTGATCAATCAGTCAATATTCAGTAGTTATTATCATTATCATATCATTATTATTATTGTCATAAAAATGTGGGTCCCGCAAAAAAAAAAGAAAGTGCCACAAATAATCGACCAGATTTGCTTCACACATTTACTGCATAATGTCGTCACAATTCTGTTCATGAAAGTACTTTTGACACCACATTTTTACTGTGACATTAAAATATGTTTATTTCAAGGGTCTTCAACCTGTGGCTCAGAAGCTACCAGTAGCTCACCACCCCCTTTCAGGTAGCTCCCCAAAAGAATTTAACACATGGTCCTGAATGATTCACCTTTGAGTCAATACGTATCTATTTTAACTATAAATGTTTAGATTATTACAGTATAATCGCATATATATACGCTTTAGTCATTGCAAAGGTCGCACTTTCTTCCATTTCTGTTCAAGAAAAGTAGCTCTCCAATCAAAAAAGGTTGAAGACCCATGACCTAATGCTTTGGAACCATATTGTGAATGTAAAGACATACATGAATGAAAAGATGAATGAGCCCCCCTGTGCTTTAGAGGCATTCCCCTTGTGGTGGCCATAGTTTTTCCCGCTGCTTGGAAACCTCTCTCTTCCGACTCTCACAGCCCACTTTCTCTGTGGAGCGTTTAGCTCTGAGCAAACACCAGAAACAAACAAACTCATGAGAGACAATCCGTTAACTGTTTGAAATGCAAATGACACCAGATTGTTTGTTTTTTAAAATCATTTTCAAATTCTACATTATCGAGCAGATGGACAGTGAGCTCTGGCAGATCTCAGGACGCTTCTGGGCAAAGAACATCCAATGAATTCTTAATAACAAGTCAGAGAAGTAGCAGTACCATAACACAAAGCATCTTCTGATAAAGCCATGGAAAACTGATTAAATAGGCGTAATTAGCTTTAGTTCACAATTCTTTTTATATACAGCATTTTGGATTTATTTTGAGGGTAAGTAGTGTATAATGAAAGTAAAAGTGAGAACCTTTTGAGAAAGGAAGTCTACAACAAGTATTGCAACTAGTTACTGAATGAAAAAAGTAGAAAACAGCACAACTCAGAACTAGCATAAAACATTGTGGTATAAAAAAGTCCTATATTGTTGTATTTATGATCAAATATTGTGACTTTTGTTTTCTTTTTTTAGGACATCAACATTGGTTTTGAGAATAAGGCAGTTTCCTAGTAATATATGTAATAACACAATAAAGAACAAAACAATTAAATGACACACTTCATAGAACACATTAGAAGAGGTTTCAGTACGAATAGTATGTAAAAATGAAAAAGTCAAATTGCGCATCCATCCTTAGAACATGGATAAACACGCTCCTCACAAATAGACTCACTCGTGCATATTTCCAACAATGAGACATCAAATATAGAAATAGCTGTTTGCATTTACTCTCTGCTGGCGCTGTTATTTTTAGATCCTAAACTGTTACAAGGGACCACGGTTCTGCGCTCAATGAATGATTCAAGCCTTCACCGAGTATGGCACAAAATCACAAGTAGACTGCAAAGACTAGTGTCACAAGTGAAGGGGCAGAACATGCGGCTCATTGTCTGCCTTTGCATCGATTACACAACAGCTTGGAACCAGCTAAATGGGTTACGTGTTGCTCTCGGTTTGCAGTCCTCAAAGCAGTTCAAATCAACCACAGAGTCTATTTTCCAGTAGCTACTTGTTCAAATGTGTGTATGGAAGGAAGACTGTGCAAATTCTGTACCTTGCTCTTCATGGCGAGGCTAGATTACTTTTGGGGTGGATTAAATTATCGAGAAAACAGGTTATTGTTTGTACAAGTATATTTTGAGACCGCACTGTTCCGCCTCTGAACATGCCCTGAAACACATCGAAATTACAAGCCTAGACAAAACTTGTTTATGGTGGTTGTCAGTTCATCTTAACAATCTAACATGGAAGAAAGGCTGTGGTTGTGTTGCAGAAATATGCCACTTTTAATTTGGAAAAATAGATAAATAGTATGTTTAGACAGAAATGTGCTCATTGCTTTAGTAAGTAAGTAAATAATGTTTATTTATATAGCGCATTTTACAGACCAAAACGCTTTACAATGTTCAGAGTTCAGATATTGTTCCAATCAGTCCACACACGGTGATGACGGAAGCGAGTTGCTGAACACACTGGCGTATCAGCCACCAATCAACACCATCCATTCACTCTCTCATTTACATTCATACCTATTGTGCATGTTTTTAGTGGTAGGGGAAACCGGAGCGCCCAGAGAAAACCTACGCAGACACGGGGAGAACATGCAAACTCCACTCAGAAAGGCCCTGTTCCTACCGGGATACAAACCCAGGACCTTCTTGCTGAGAAGCAAGAGTGCTATCCACTCCGCCACCGCGCCGGGGGCTGAGAAATGCCACTTGGACCACTTGGTATATGTGGATTAGATAAAACTATAGTGCATGACTAGGTTTTTTTGGATTGTGATGAGAAACTTGTTTGCAAAGATGCACAGAGTAACATGAGACAGATCCATGTCCCTTGTTTTTAACCCTCCAAAGACTCTCCCTCACCCGGGGTCGGCAAAGTCATGAGGCTGATCCATAGGAACAGTCTGAAAACAATTACAAATCAATCAAACTAATTCGATTAGGTTTGGTTTTCCATGTTCAAAACGGAAATCTAATTGCTGCAAAGTACACACAGCTCTCTCCCTTTAACTGTGTCTGATGTCTGTTGTATAAAAATACAATACAATACAATTTATTCTATGTACAATAGCTCAGTTGGTAGAGCAGTGGCCTTTGAGCCTGGAGGTCGTGAGTTCGATTCCCACCATGGGACCTACTCCAACTGCTCCCACTGATGTCTACTGTCGTTGTGTCCTTGGGCAAGACACTTAACCCCACGTTGCCTGAAGCCCCTGCTGAAAGACCAAGGCTGTTTCACCACTGACAGAGCAGCCATCTTCCTGTGGACTCACCCCCTGCAGAGGATCAGCGAGGGACTGGTGCTATGAGCATTGGGTGGCAGCTCTCATTGCCACCCCCCTGACCCAGAAATGGACAATAAAGGGCTTGAAAATGAATGAATGAAAAATGAATGACAATTTATTCTTGTAGCCCTTGGTCACAACAGAAGTCATCTCAGAGGACTTAACAAAACCATTGAAATCACCAACACAGGTCAGAGAATCAACAGTTAAAACACATGAAAAATATAAAGCACACACAGAAGAAAATGTCACAAATATCTTTGTAGTTTTGCATATGACAAAGTTGCCAAGCTCCATGGACATGAGCAGCTCCTTTTTAGTGAGTTTTGGCTCAATATTTCATCACAGACACAAACAAAACAGTCCCTGTGGTCAGTGTGGCCTCACAGTGTCTGAGTTTAGCCATGCATGGATGCTCGTATGTTCACTAACCCAGACTGACACGTTGACATGGTTTCACATTATGCCTGTGGTCTTTGCATGCTTCTGTTTGCAGAATTCACAAGATATAGCATTTACATAAAACATGCTATCTAATTCCCTAAAACATAATGTAAAAAAAAAAAATCAAAAGGCTCTGTCCCCACTTGCCCCAGGATTTGGAGAACAAGTTTCCAAATGTACAATACCCTTCACAGAACCCAAACTCAATACTATTCAACTTCCATTAAAGTGAATGAAAACAACAACACTGTAGCCAAGCTAACACACTGCCACAGAGTAGTTCAATTCAACCCTTCAATTCTTCAATAGTAAAATTCCAACTATCCTTAACCAACTATATGTGAAACCACTCCTATCATTAATGATGAACACGTCTATGTCCCACTCTGACTCTCTTCAGCATCTGGGGAGGTTTACAGACTGCAAATGGAGACACACTGCTGATAACATGAGCACTCTCCTTTCCTATCTCTTACTCTCTCTGTGGTCTGTTCATTCCTATTCACCCGCTGCCCCATTGTCTGTATCATGGCGTGCTGATCGGACTCCTGAACCCGACCTCTATTACTTGTACCTGAAAACCCAATGCTTTTACTCAAGTACAGTACAAGTTATGTGATAAAAAAAAAAAAATAGTACTGTAAGTACTGTACCAATTGTGTTATAGTGTACGCAAATTACTTATAGTAATAGAAGGAAGATTTACAACTTAACGTTCAAGGATTGTATATGAAATGAATGTATGATTAGAATAAGAGTGTGGAAACATTTATTTATATTTGCAGAAATAAATAATAAATAAATTGACAAAGTTATCGTGATGGAATTGTGTTGAAACAGATCAGTTAACCGGGAGGGCGTGAGATCACAGGAGACGCCTGTGGCCCCTGGTATATAATGTCAAGATTTTTTTATATTTTTTTCGTTGAAGACTTGTCCCGTTTTTGCCGTTGTGTTTTCAGGAGAAATTAAAGAGCCAATTTTTCCACCCCAAGTTGTCAGAGTGGTGTAAATTATACATACATATAGAAATGTCACAAAACCGTGAGCTGTGTAATTGATATCATCATTAAGTACCAGACATGGACGTGACAGTTGTGGCTCAGTCGGTCAGAAGCATTCCTCAGCTCTGACAAACGCAGAGGGGCGTGTCCTCAGGCGGCTCCAGGAATGCACTAAACACAGCGTGGCGGCTGTACGGCCCGGGCAAGACACTTGACCCCACTTTGCCTGAAGCCCCCGCTGAAAGATCAAGGATCAGTGAGGGGCTGGTGCTCTGTGTACTGGGTGCAGCTCTGACTGCCCCCCCACCCCATTTCAACAATGATTTTCTGAAGAAAGTACTTCCTCTATAATAAAACAATTTCTGCTTTGTTTCATGGATGTCCGGCTGAAGGCAAAGTGATTTTTCAGTCTGTTTGCACTTACTATGGGTCCGCTGGGGATAGCTTTTCTCCCACGCCTCTCCACACTTTCTACTGCGCAAATACTTTACTTCAGGTATCAATATTGGCAAGTGCCTGAGTGCAGCTTGCAGTCTGCACACTCAGCATTATTGGACACCACTGTCGCTGTTAAGTCCCCAAAGTTTCCCAAGTGATCCAGGGCCAGTTTGTAAATGAGCTTTAGATGTCAGCTTAAGAGCTTTCCCTGAATCTGAGACGAACTATAGAGCTGTGCTGGTTCCCACTTTAAGAAAGAGCAAGAATGATGTAAATGTCAAATGCAGTGCTTCTTTTCACTTCATGTCCCTCTTCTGTAGCTTCATCAACTTTATACTCTTCTTCCTATTGTATTTTTCCTCTGCAGATACCAAATACCCTGTCAGGCCAGGGAAATTATATTAGGAAGCCTAACTATGTTAGTGAGCTTAAGGTATAGTATCGTGATATTGCCTTTGAGAGATTATGTATGCATTCATCTAACAAACAAACAAAACACACACACACACACACACTATGGTCATGAGCCATAGGGGTTGACACCCCTGTCCTAGAGATAGGAGCTTGGTCACACAGGAGGAGCTTGGAGTGGAGCCGCTTCTCCATGTCGAGAGTAGCCTGTAGAGGTGGCTTGGGCATCTATGCTGGGTGCCTCTTGGATGCCTCCCCGGGGTAGTGTTCCAGGCATGACCTGGGAGGAGACCCCAGGGAGAACCCAGGACACGTTGAAGGGGCTATGTCTCTCAGCTGGCCTGGGAACACCTCGGGAGCCCCGGGTGTGTGTGGAGAGGGAAGGTAGATGGATGGTACTATCACTAGTTTCCACATGCATGTCAGCCAATCACCCCTCAGCACAAAGCGTTTAAGAGTGAGAAGTCACAATTTTGATTGTGATTTGTTCACAACATTTTACATTTATAAGCCTTTTATGTTGGGGGCATATCTTGTTTAACTGAATGCACAGTGATTGTCAAAAAAGAGGTGTGGTACAAGCTGTCAAAACATTTGCATGCTAAAGTCTGACTCCAACTGCACTTGGAGGACACACCTTCAAGTAAAAACAAAGCCTATATGCAGAAAAGTATTTTTGACAATCATTAAAAAAAATAACATTTCATCTCATCTGATTTATGATTTGGTCCATGAATCCTCATAATGTTAAAGCTACAGTGCTATGTCTCAGGCTGTCTAGGCTCATTCAGTCGAATAATGGGCCGATGGCATCTAGTCAACCAAAAAAGGGGTGGAACAAATCAGCTGATGATTTGGCATTTATTTTGGGTCCGCAGGAAAACTGTTCATTGACAAGTTTAAGTCACATTTGTATTATTTGCTATTTATATCCATAGTACTTATATTGTTTTGCAGAGGGTTGAAATCTAGTAAGTTGTTTATACATACAGCCATCAATTAGGATTAAGGCTTGGGTTAGGGTTAAACCAATGGGTCGGCCCGGCACGTCTTTAGTCAACCAAGAATGTATATGATTGATTAAAGCCTTATAAATGTCCACAGACTTAAAAATAATGAAACAAAACGTCTGCTAATAACAAGGCAGCATCCTCAAAGATTAAAGTGACATTGTGAACTAATACTGTAATGAGAAACGTACCTGGAATGAAAAGTATGACATTGTTGGAGCCGTGCGGTTCAGTTACAGACATTGTTTGTTTGACATTGTTTTGCTCATCCATTGTAATGGATGAAAAGCTGAGCCCAGGAGGTGAAGCGGTGAAGTGTGGCTAATGCTGCCTGGAGAACACCCTACAACAGAGGCACAAGACACATCCACTCTCACCCAGAGACACCGACCAGCTCTCTGCTCTCCCGGCATCTCTGTGGGTCCTTCATCCGGTCACATATTTAGCACAGACAGTAAAACCCTTTCATGGTTTATAATTTATACAGACAACATGTATTATTTATGAGCTTGCCCAACTGTTTGCTGTGTGACCTTCTCAAGAATCCCCTCTTTTCAATTTTTCACTTCACCACAAGCTCCAGGAATCAAACACAAAAGGAAAAAGCCTAGTCACAAGTATTAGCCAAAGATGTATGAAGCAAAAAAGCCTAAGATTGAAAATATGTTATGCCATCAACAGAATAAGTCGTACATAATCAGAACAATAGCCCATGTCCTGTCATAACAACATACAATATGCCTCTTTTAAATCTACAATATTTTAAGAGCCAGCAACGTTTTATGATATATTTCCAGTATACATGACCTCTTGCCTCCACAAGCTTGTCCACCAAGGTGAGATGAAACATGTTTAGATGGCTGTGCACCATTGTATTAAGGGGAAAATTAATGATAGGTCATTACTGGTCCAATCATGGAAATCCACAAAGTGAAATTGGCACATTGATAGTACATGCAAGCATTGGGGCAGACTTGTTCCAGCCCAAAGACATAGTTATTCTAACAAGTTTGATCCCGTTTCCCCACTGGATCCACGCACGCATGCAGCACTGAGGGTAAAACTAATGGCTTAAGCAGGCTGCAGCTCTCACAACAACTGATCAACACATTGCGTGAATGGGTTAACAAATGTTCAATACAGGCGTCCCACCCTGCGTAGTACTATGGAGCAAAACCCACTGCAAAATGTGAAGTTACGCAATAATAAGGCACACACACAAAAACGCCCTGGCCTTTGCACGCTACCAACCTTTGACTTGGGTCTCATATTCTGCAATAATCTCTTTGTCCTTCTTGACTTTTGCTGATGACATTTTGGGGAGATAGTGTTGTGCGGTCCTCCAGCAGCAGCAGGAATGGTCGTCTGTTCAAGCACAATGCGACGGATGTGCGTTGTCTCACTGCGCGGTTATTTTGGATACAATCAGAGCCGTATCATATCTCACTGTCTGTAACTTCAGACGGTTTTACGCACAGGCACGGGTTCTCTTTATCTACTGCGTCGGATCCCTCTGTATACGGCTGTTGGTCCACAAAAAAGGGGGCGATCTCAAAAGTGCATGGTGATCATCAATGGTCATGCCTCCTCCTCTACTACAGCGCGCGTTGGGGTTTTGTGCACAGAGCGGCGGCTAAAAAAGGCAATGGAGGCAGTGATTGTCAGTGCAGCGCGTCAGTCCACTCCTCCCGTGTTTTTCTCCTCTCCGCCCGTTGCAAGTTCAATGCTGCTGCGGCAGAAAAGGCTCAATGGATGTGAAAGTCAGCGCAAGACTCCGCCCCGGCCCTCCCCGCTCCCCGCTCCGCGCGTCCACAGCGAGTCTACCCAAGGATGGTTGTAGTAAAGAAAGAGGAGACTGGTGCGCGTCATTTTGGAGCCATATACTGCAGAACAAAAAAATGCAATCAATGTGTCAAGCTTGAATACTTAAAACTAGGACTCCCATTATTATGAAAATACGAGAAGTCACAGAGCCGTCATTTTGACTGCCCTAATTTAAACCAAATGGGATTCTGAGAAATTTTTCAAATGTTACCTGACAGCAAGTAAGTACTGGTACTGGCTCTACTCGGGGTGGTAAAGGTACTCTCATTTAAGAACAAAAATACATTTTAAAAATGAGTAGAAATAAACAACTTCCGAAGACCAAGAATGTATGAGATAAGATGTGCTTTATTTATCTCACATAGGAGAAATTTACAGTGGAGCCGCTTCTCCATGTCGAGAGGAGCCTGTAGAGGTATATGTATATAAGCAATTACACTTTGAAAACTAAGAGCCGTCAAATTGACTGCTCTGGGAGTTCTATCGCTAAAGCTTGGATACCTAACTTCAACACTGCATACATTAGAACTGTAGAACACAATCTGCATGCATACTGCATACATTAGAACTGTAGAACACAATCTGCATACTGCATACATTAGAACTGTAGAACACAATCTGCATACTATTAGAACTGTAGAACACAATCTGCATACTGCATACATTAGAACTGTAGAACACAATCTGCATACTATTAGAACTGTAGAACACAATCTGCATACTGCATACATTAGAACTGTAGAACCAATGGTGTAGGTTTGGTTCCAATCTTGGTGGGGACATTCACTACGACCTGAGTCTACACCCATTGACACGGGGTCCAGAGTTTCTCCCCCAGAATTTGTTGTGTAATCACACACTATATTTGCAATAGTGTGTTGCCTTCTATACTAAACTCAGCTGTAGACTGAATGAGAAGCAGTTAAGGATTTTTTCTAATAGTTAAAACAAAATCAATTGGATCAGAGCTTCTGAGTTTTGTGTTGCGTTCATTCTATACTGACTTAAACCTAATCCAAATCTACATAATAGCCCTCACCTGAGGCTCTAACAGTTCAGGAACTGCTCTCGATACTTGAAATAAATCATGCTCCGATCTTTCAATTTCCTATAATAAATAAAAACAGAGGAGAAAATATTGAATTAGAATCTACAGTGAGTATCTCACTACATTGTTTGACATATACAATCAATCTCTAAAAACAATTCATAGTCCCATGCATACCTACAAAATTCCAACCTCACCTGATGCACTGAAGGGCCTGTTGCTTCTACCTCAACATTCCCTATATTGTTCTCTCTTGTTGGTTGAGTTTCCTATGTATGTTAACAGAAGATTAATCATCACAATTCATAATTTGCTATTACTTGTGCTTTCTCTTACTTACTTTCCAACTGTTAAAAAAGCTCCTGATATCTTTTATCTTTTTTTGTGGAGGTGGCATTTTTTCTAAATTATATAAGAAGGTATAGACAATCAAAAACAGAGATTCATATACATGAACTGCAGAATCATTTATATAACTTGGCCAATGTCAAAAGTTACATAGTATTTCTCAATACAATGAGTTAACAAGAGTTTGGCAATAAGTAACAGTGTGGATTTTTCTATATTTTCTTTTATTTTTTATTCCACTCACAACCCAAAAAGGCAAGTAATGACTCACAGGGCTCTTAAGTATGCAAAATAAAAACTTAAATGACCTGTTGTGGTGTGTTTTGCGCACAACCACCATGCATCGTTAACGCAATGGAAAATTTAGGTATCCGAGCTTTAATTTCGGGAGCGCTGGTTGCGCTTTGGGAAGAGTCAGGGGAGAGACATGTCAGAGACACAGGGGAGAAACGGGGGAGATACGAGGGAGACCCGCACTTGCAACATGGTTCTGTCTGCATATGGTCCGAGCTCGGTACCATGTTAGAGCTGTGCTTTCACTGAGCGCCGTGGCTGTCATTACAAAGCGGCAGCAGCTGCACCAGGACGTGCACATTTGAGTGCATCGCTTGAATGTGCTTAGAGCAAATAACAGCAAGTGCCCGCTGTCACACATTTCACAGAAATTACATTATCAGCAGATAAAGGTTGTAAATCGTGGATCCGTGGAATATTTTCATCCCTAGTTTATCCTGATTCACACAACACACCCACTTATACATTTTGGATAGCAAGAGCACAATAAGTATTTTTTCAGCCTTTCAACCAACCTGTTTCTTTATTGGAGCCAGTTCTGTTCTGTCTCTGTGCCGTGTGAGCTCCTCGGAACATTAAACAGTGCGCTGACAGATTAGAAATAACGTAAGTACTTTGAATGGTAATAGATCTGCAGTACTTTCCTCTGATTACTCACGTGCTACAACGCTCAGGGAACGAAAAAAACACTTGCTTCACACTGGCTAACTTTTAAAAATTAAACAGTCGCTCAGTGCTTCAGTTTGGCGCTGAAGAAGACAGCCAATCACTGCAGAGAACGGAACGGGTCACGTGCTGCTGCTGCTGCTGTTGCTCTGGAGGCGAGGAGGAGGCGCGACGTGTGCACAAACGGAAGACATGTGTCCCGGACCGTCCGGGTCACGGGACATCATGTCATTTTGGTGGGGACTTTTTAGTCCTCACCAAATATTGGTGGGGACATGTCCCCATGGTCCCCACGCAAACCTACGCCCTTGTGTAGAACACAATCGATGTAAATAGTTACTGGCTCTTATGATAAGACAACATAAACTTTACTGATCTCACAATGGAGAAATGTACGTAACTGTTGGGTTCTAGTTTTCACATTCATGCATTTCATGGCCACTTTGGATCAGATTTTTCATGCAGAAAAGTAAAAAAAGGTTTTCGAAAAGCAAAAATTTGTATTTTCTAATGGGACAGACGCAGCCTGTTGTGGACTGATTTGTTCACAAGTCTCTTTCTGTTGAGACAAAAAAAACATTGTTTGTGAAAAGTTATGTACCCTAGCTTGTAAGAATTTAGAAAGAAGGCAATAGATAAATATGTATTCAATGGCCAAAATTATCCTGATCACCAAACAATAGAACATGTTCCATAAATAATTAGTGGTGGTCGGAGGGGCAGATGGCACACATTAGTAGCCCTGCTTCCAACCGTCTGCCCCAAGGCAGCGGTGGCTGGAGCAGTTAATGACCAGGGAGTGATTGAATGCTGCTGTGTCAAGCGTCTTTGAGTGTCCAGAAGACATATGCAACATTGTTTTTGTTGTTGTTGCTTTTGGGATAGCTATAGTGTCTCTTTTTGTGATAAAGAAGAAAGACATATTTTATTGCTTAAAACATTATAACTTGATCTTTTTACTTCATTCATAACATTTTAAATTTGAAATCATTTCATAATGGATGGGATTTGGGATTATGATTGTATCCTGATACGTAAACAAATTGTTACTCACAAATGTTTCTTTGCAATTGCACCACATTCCATACATTGGAGGAATGTTCCAAAAGTCCCTTAACATGTTGATAATGATTATATGTATCTAACACATGTGATTTGACTTTGTTTTATTTGTTCAATGTGTAATGTACTTTCTATTTAATCTGATTCAACTCTGAAGGGGCCATATCATATTGTGTTTCCATGGGACTAATGACAAAAAAGATTATGCTTTGATTCAAATTGTTTTTATCCGTGGGTGGTCTTGGTGCCTCTTTTTCAATATCTGTATGTGACATCACAAATGACGGCAGCTAATGATGATAACAACCGGTATGCATATTATTTGTACCAGGGAATTTCCCTTTGGCCAATTGATGGAATTGGGATTTTGTATTTTATCTTTGCGAAATTATGACTGACTTAAAAAAAAAATCAAACATATATAAGAAAATTTTAGGCGAAACAACATCCAGAATATAGATTGGAATATGCATTTTAAATTCTTTCAGAATTAGTTTGAACATATGTGACCATTCACTGACTGTAAAGATAAGATGTGTGTATCGGGTTCACTCCAACTATCTTAAGATCAGATTTACATTGTGTAGTGTAGATCCATATGTATAACACAATCATGGTTGTGGCAAAGATGCACGGACACCGTGCGCCCTCTAGTGTTTGCAGCGCCACATTGAACACGAGGAAGTATCCACGCTTAAGATTTTTTTTTTTTTTTAATTCACTTCTATTTGGAATTGTGTGTCAGGAGAATCTTTGACTTCGAGGATAATTGCAGTTGACATTTACATAATGGAATTATTTGCTCTAAATAGTCCCATATCTCAAGTTAATGGAAGTGTGGAGGTAAGACATTTGTTTCATGACAATCAAACCTATCACTGCGGTCCAACTACTCGGTGGTTCCTATAGTTTCAAAAAGCACAATCGGAGGCAGATTCGTTAGCTACCTTTCCCCCCAACCATGTCATGGAAGCAGTCCTAGTATATACTTTCAAAGCCAGGCTTAAAACTGTCCTCTTCAGCAAAGGTTATGTAGGTAAACCTCAGGTAAGTCTAAAGACAGATTGTCAGTTAAGCTGAATATGAAAACACTTTGCTGGGAGAAGCATGGTAACTTAAGCACTATCCTCTTCTCTCTTCTTCTTTATCTGTCATCATTATGACTTCAGCTGTAGTTTGTGCATTACTATTCACCTGCTGTCCCATTGTCTGTTTGGTGGGATGATGGTCCAGACTTGTGGGCTGCACTTCCCTCCCCACCTGGGAGCTGCCTCGGTTGCTTCCTGTGGCCTCTACCTTCGTTCTGCAGCCTCAGATTTATCAGCTTTAAAAAAAAATTGCTGGTTTCCCATGTTTATGACTCCCAGCACCAGCATGAGCCCAGTCCCTGTGCCCCTCAGAGTCCCAGCATGAGGCCAGTCCCTGTGCTCCTCAAAGTCCCAGCATGAGGCCAGTCCCTGCACTCCTCAGAGTCCCTCAATTTAAGTCTGATTCCATTCGTACCCTCACAACATCTGACCTGATATGGAAGTTTTAGGGAAAAAGATGGGATGTGATTGATTAAACAGTATACTATGGGCCCAAATTCAGCTTTGTCTGGGTTTACCAATGCATCCATTCACGGTGTTGTTGGATGAAGTTACTGGCCCATATTATCAGGCTGTCAATGAGACTTAGATCTGAGTGGCTGTCTGCGTAGTTGTGATAGAACACATTGTGCTACATGAAGAGAATAAACATGAAAAGATTCCAGGATAAAATAACAATTTAATAATATACTGTTTACTGTATACTGTCTCCAAACCTATCCCTCACCCTAATCCTAACCCTAACCCTAACCCTGCCACTTGAAAATGAGCTCATGCTAAAACAACACATGTACACTCAGTCAGTGTAGCCTTGCAAATATAGACACATCAATTAGTGATTCATGTCCTGGCATGGCTCATGGTTTCTGTAAACCTCAAGTGGCCTGCATCAGATAGAGTTTTGACAGTTTGACACAGACTGTATACTGACTGTATATGGTCAATTGATCTATGCTTTGGAAATGTCTCGAATACAGTTCTTGGTCAGGACATTATGAAATACTATGCAAGTCTAAGACAAATAATGTTTTTTTTAAGGAAATCCGCTTATTATAGCGTCTACTGTGGTAGCTCATGTGTTGTGTAAGCCTGCAGTTTGCTGGGAGGCCACACCTTTCCCCGCCTCTTGACAAGGGACATTTGCAGAAGCTCTTTTGAAGCATGTTACCATCGGTATTTCACTCAAAAGAAAGTGCTCCGCTTACAGTAACTATGCTATGGACTATCTTGGCATTTGTCAATGGCCTGCTCTTAGTTTTTCTTCTGTTCTCTAATCGCAAAAGGTAAATACTTCTAACATCATCTGACATGCTTAGACAATGTACTATTTATTGTTTTTCTATTTGTGGTTTCAAGTGTTATAACCGTTATAACTAATTCAATCTGCTTGATACAAAATGGTTTGACTTGACAGGAGGAAAAATGAACCACCTCTGGACAAAGGGCTCATACCTTGGCTTGGACATGCCCTGGAGTTTAGAAAAGATGCTGCAAAGTTTTTGGCAGGAATGAAAGAGAAGCATGGGAACATATTTACAGTAAGAAAACTCACGCTGAAGTAAACAATAACAATGTTGATCAATGACAATGTCTAGTATATGGCAAAGACACAGAACTAAAACATTTTCATTATATACTGGAGAACAATTCTCCATGTGTTTGTATGTGACATTTTTTAAAACGTTTTTATTTGCAAATATAACCTTTAGAATTGCAGCTGAAGCGTTATGTTTCTACTAGTCAATTCTATGGGTGTGGAATTGTGTGTGGCTACATACTGTATGTCTGAATTACATCTGTTTACGCCAACTTAAGATGGTACAGTAACCTGCTGCTTAAAGCCAGGGGACCTAATTTTTTTGTCTCTAAAATAACACACAATATTTGCCGCAAGAAAAAGAGTCTTGACCACTACATGTATTTTTCACCTTATAGAAAATTAGTTATTTTTGGCACAATTATAAGAAATAGCCCTGAGAGTTGATTTAGATGAGTTTTTTCTGGTTTTCACTTTCTGCTTGGTGTGACAGTGGCCAACGATACATGCATGTGAAAACTAGTGGGCCAAGAATGTTATGTTCATGGTTTAAAAATTAGGTACCTAAGCTTTAAATGTATTCTAAATATTTGTTTTTTTACAATAGTGAAATATACTCTTCTTTGCACTGCATTGAGTTATTGTACAAACTTGATTTCACTGCTGCTATACAGACTCTAAAAATGAAAAAGTATCTGTTCCGCAACCTCCACGGTACAATGGAGATGTTAATTGACAAGCTGAAAGAGTCCACAGCTAAACATCAAAAAGACAAAAAAAATCTCTGGAATTCTTACAATCACACCTTGTGCTAATCTGTCATGTAAAAGCTGTATTCAGAAGAGCAGGAAGTTACAGAGTGGAGGTAGTTATTGTATAAGTTTACGTAAGCTGAAGCATTAGTTTGTGTTTATGTGCTTAGGTGCGTGTGGCTGGAATGTACCTGACGCTGCTGTTAGATCCTGTTTTGTTTGACTCTGTGCTGAACGACGCTGCTTCACTGAAGGTGGGAAAAAGCCGGAACAAAATGCTGGAGCAGACATTTGGGCTGAAGCAAAACTGCATCACTGACAACAGGAGATGGATGGAAAAGTACTTACACACACACTTACTGTAAATTGGTCATAGCGATAGAGTCAGGTCACGCTGATTCTGGTTCACTTGGTGGGATGTGGGCAGTAGATTTGACGTTTGAAAGATTGCTAGCTGACACATTTAACTTTGTTTGAAAAAGTATGAAGAAGATGTATGTGTGCGTTTGTGTGTGTGTGTGTGTCTGGTTTTAGTTGAAGTTTATACACATTTGGTGTAAAAATGACTAATGTAATTGGTTATTGGTCAGAAGGACTAATTTGTATTGGTTGAAGACACTACCATAAGACTGGATACTATTCACCTCGATATACAGTATGTCTATTGTGGCGCTCCCTGTATGTAGCAGCCTGTTTCTGCCAGACCTTAAAAACTTAGTAGGGCAATGCCTGGTTTGTGCGATGGGAGACTTCTGGAAATACCAGGTTCCACGGTGAGATTGTTGTGGATAAGAATTGCCAAACTGCCGTTGTGTCCTCAGGCAAGGCACTTCAGAATAAGTTTCCATCCATTATACACCCAAAATGAAGTACATCTTTAAAGCTACTTAAAGCCATGGTGTTTTTACATTGCGTGTGTATGTGATATCAGGAACTTAGACAAGAAGTAAAATATGCAAATATCAGACCAAGAGGCTCCTGTGTATTTCCTGTGAATCTATGTAAATATATATTTTTGCATGCAGGCATTTTCACGCTCAGAATCTGAGCCAACTCTGCACAAAGATGAAAACACAAATGGAAAATGTGCTGATGCAGGATTTGAGCAGAAACTGGAGGCAAGACGGACTCTTCAGCCTCTGTTACAGCCTGCTCTTCAGGTATCGTCTCATCACAGAGCGTTTAACGAGTGTTTAAGACAGTTTACAGTTTATCAAGTTTCAATGGTTTCTGTTTGTTCAGAGCTGGATATCTGTCATTATTTGACAGTGAAGGTGACGCTTCCGCAGTTTATGAAGAGTTCCGCAAGTTTGATGATCGTATCGCCAAACTGGCCCGTGAATCACTCAAGCATGGTGAGACGTGGTTGTTTATGTCATTTTAAAATGACTCAGCCAGGTGCTCATAAAACAAGATCATGATACGTATAATTAAACGCTGAGATGGAATCATAATACATTCGTGATTCATTATACATTATTGAACTAGAATAGATCTGGATAGACTTTAAAACATCCATCAATCATATTTTTTTCAAAAAGGCACATGTCCTCATCAAAAGTAACTAATGTATTAAATCCAGACCAGTAGTTTAAATACCTTTTACATCACAACACAGTGGAGGCAGGGCCTGTTAGTCAGTAATAAATATAAGAAATACAAAAAACTGATTTAACTGAGTCAGCACACCTGCAATCACAATATCAATGTGACACGTGTGGTTTGTGATATGTGGTTTAAATGTGGTTTTCAGGCTTGGTACAAGGTTGCATTTCATAAGAAACTATGAGGATCAAGGACTGAAGGTCTCATTTGTTCATCTGAACCACAGTATATCCAAGAATAAAATACTGTATGTTGAATACCAACATTGCACTCAACAGTTATTGTGTCATATATTCAACTTAGCAGTGTTTACATTTCACAAATCTAAAATAATTGAATCTAGTGTGCTACATTGTAACATGTAGAGTGTTTCAGAGGATGCAGAAGCACCATCTTTATCTCCATATTCCTTTAGCTATTTGACAAATACTGTTTGGGAGTCAGAGGACTATTTATTGATTGTTTATTTGGTTGGGACAGTACATGTTCATGAACACATCACTCCGGATTGTAGCCATGGGCTAATTTGCGTCTGTTGTCCCACAACGAACGCAAATTAGCTCATGGCTATTAAATGAAATGATTGTGATGTATTCTTGAGAAATGTCTCACTTTTTTATAAAATGTATATATAGCATTTTAATTTCATTGCCATCGCCACATTACATAAAACAACCATGTCTCTTATGAATTCTTATTAGATGAAAGGAAGTTGTTCATGTCAGCGCGGGAGAAGCTCTGGGACCAGCTGGGCCCTAAACCTCCTGGAGCACAGCGAGCAGCGACCCTGTGCTGGCAGCAGGAATATGTGGATTTCTTACAAAAGGAGGGAGTGGACGATGAGACGCAGAGGAGAGATTCACTCCTGCAGCTTTGGACCACACAGGTCGGTGACGTCTGTTGTATACAGTACCTTTTCTATTTCTCACCTGCAAACCACAAAATAAATAAATGTACTACATGCCAAACAGAGTCACGCCCAGGTTAAACTCAGTTTCTTCTCAAAGCTGTAACAACGAAGCCATGGATTCCTCATCATCAGACCCGTCTCGACTTGTTTCCCTGGGCCCAGTTTTGCCAATGACTTTGAATTCCCATCACATTTTAGTTCCTGTTCTGCAATGACGTCAGTACAGTTTACTACATAGTTTGTGGAAGCTCCTTGTGCAACATAAGATACTTTCAAGTCTCAGAAGAAGGCGGAGTAAATTCCAACATTCCTGGACAATTAGAGAAATGTAACCTCATCTGGGTAGTATTACATTGCTTAAATAAAGGTTACAAGAAGGTTTTTTTTAAATCAGAAAATATTAGATAAGGAACACCCTTTGTACAGCCTTAAATCATAAGTAGTTAAAAACAGTAATACGTATGTTTTCAAACTGAAGACTCTCTATGGACACAAAATCATACTTTTATGTGTTTTAATATACTTGACAGATACTTGACAGAGACCAATTGATTTACGTCAGGAAAGCAACTGGACGTATGCAGGATTATACGGACAAACCAATCAAAAATTACAAAAACCTACACAATCATTAAATCTTGCTTTTTATTATTACTGTCATTCTCGCAGCCTTCACTCAGCCCCTGTCAGCTCTTCAATATTGGACGCTTTATCTTTCAAATTATACACAGGAAGAATTTGAGTCTTGTGCGATGTCTGTGCATTTCCATCATCCTACCATGTGGTGGCGCTGACATATTGCAGATTTAGTTTTACTGCTGTAGAGCCTTTTGCAGTATTTTAATCCCTATTTGTTTCTTGGGAGCCACTGTAGCAGAGTGGAAGTCACTGTTTGATACCTGCAGAGGCGGTAAGACTTTCACACCTGGATTACTTGTACTTAATCTGGTTTGTTATAATGGGATACACGTCCATTCTGTTGATGAAACTAGAGCAGCACTGAAGAGAATAGAGGGATTAAGCCTTGGACTAGTGCAGCGTGCCAGAGCCTGATGGTTTACAGTGAGACCTGTGCTCTGTGTAGAACTGTCTTTATTCACCTGAACACAAGGGAATTTATCTGTGTGTTAGTACTGAAAATATTATTTTACAGGCACAATTTCTATGGGATTTGAGAAAAAGGATGGATTACACAATTACTTATTAGCCCGTTCGTCCGTGTAGGAGAGTATCCCTTTCTCAAATGTGGGTCTCCCCAAGGTTCTCACTTTTTTATCCCACTGGGTTTTTGAGAGTTTTTCCTTGCCGATGCAGGAGGGTCTGTTGGGCAGTTCGTGTCCAGCTAGAAGGACTGTGGTGATGATCCAGGACACTTTAACATTCTACAAAAGTATGGACATTTATCAGCATTCATGGACATTGGTCTCTCCCTATGGACCAATGCATATATGTATATTTTGTGTCTTAACTGTTGATTCTCTGATCTGTGTTGGTGATTTCAATGGTTTTGTTAAGTCCTCTGAGATTAATTCTGTTGTGATTTAGGGCTATACAAGAATAAGTTGTTGTTGTTGTTACTTATTAGACTTAAAATAGGTGAGATGTGAGAAAAATAGGATTTTTTAAAACAACTGAACTATTATAAATACATTTGACGAAAACAACATTCAATTTAATCCTTGAATTAAGGTTTTCTTCAACACTGAGTTCAAGGTTTTGCGCAACAGGTTTTGCACAACATGCTTAGACTGTCTCTTAATCTAGTTGGCAAAAAAGCAACCACACTGTCACTTTTATATACTGAGACCATTCTTCTATGAACCAAATGTATTTTATCTGAGTATCTGTTATGTTCTTGTGTTGTATTGAGTTGAATAGAAGAGCTCCTCTAAAAAGACACAGCTGCTATGACTGTGCTTAGATTGTTCCTGAAATATTTGCTTTCATATAAGTCTACTCCAATCATGAGAGTGTGCTCTTGTAAATGTGTCTTTGTAACTTAGTGGTAAGATATTAAAAAACAAATATTGAGGAACAATTCAACTTTATGGCGCAATCAAAAACAACACATGCTGAAAATCTGGTATTTTTTAAAGAATACAGACAAAAGTCAATGTTCAATTTTTTTTTATCAAAATGTAATTCTCTCTAATCCCACTACTATATAACTTGAATTCCTCAAGATGCAACACATCTCATCATCAGTTCATTTTTATTAAGAAAGTCACTCCAAATGCTTTCCTTGTGGTATGCCACTTCTTACACTAACCACTGGAACAGATCCTTGTTGTAGACAGATAATGAACCTTGAATCAAGTACAAGTAATGAAAAAATATGATGTTTGATTTTTTCATTTGTGAATATGCAAATGTGACCCGTTTTTAATAACCCTGTGTCTTAAAAACAGAATAGATGTTTTGATGCCATAATAAGGCCGTGGCTGCATCTGAATTGATAAAAATAAATACTTTCTTCCTTGTTCTTCCTTGGACTTCCTTCTCCTTCTAATTGACTTATAAGGAGTATTATTTTTGTTTGCTTGAGGGTCTTACATTTCACTTGACCAAACATGGAACAACCCCTTTCATTAAAGATAAACTAAAGGTTAAGGAAGGATAAATGAGGAGGTATAATATGTTTATGAATTCAGATGCAGCCAAATACGTTCTCTCTGAAAAGATTGCATGCCTCACCCCTGTGTTTGTTTTTCCAGTGTAATGCTGGACCTGCCGCCTTTTGGCTCCTTGGCTTTCTGCTCACTCACCCCGAGGCCATGCAGGCGGTGGCATCAGAGCTCTCCGGTCTAAGTGCCCAGGACAGCGGCCCCCCAGAGCCCCCCAGCCACAGCACCACACCTGTGTTTGGTACAGAACAGCTGCTGCTTGTTTTCAGCTTTATCCACTGAGTCACATGATCTGATATACTCACTGTGTCATTACCACGACTTATCAGCTTTAATCACACAGAGAAGACTGTAAAAGTGGAGGCATATTTTTGTGACAGCTGTTCAACAAGTATGGCGCTTTTCTCCTCCCACATACTTACAAAGAGTTATGGGAATATACAGCACAGTTTGTATTATAGGTATATTTAGAATTACAATTGTGTTGGTAAAGTTATCAAACGAGTATAAAAAATGAACAACAACAAATATATATATATATAGTCTCATCATTACGGCATAAAATGTATGACTACAAAAAATATCTAGTTTATGATTTAAAGTTTCTGGATAAATCAGATTTTCTTTAATAACTTTATTAATAAGAGCATGGACTGGTACAGTGACTATTCTGATCTGTTGATATTTTGTATTATCATGACAAAAGTACACCACTAACATTGCATTTGTTCATATCAAAGTAAAAAAAATGTTTATTCTATCTCACATTTTTGGTACTGCAGAAACCATTGTTTTATTTGTTTTTTGGATTAATATTGTACTTGAATGTAACTTTCAGAAATGGCTTGCAATGTTAAAGTAAAGTCAATTCTCAAAATAATTTCTAAGATAATATATTCTTCTATAGTCATTTTCTATCGTTTATACCTGTTTTATTATGAACATTTATGTGGAGGTAATAATTTACTGGGATGAGAGACCTCTGGGAACACCAGGCGTCACAGTGGGGCGGCTGCGGCTGTAAAGTGCTGTTGTAAACTGTTGTCATGTCCTTAGGCAAGACACTTCACCCACATTGTCTTGAATGAGTCTTGGTGTGCGTGTGAATGGTTGGTGGTGGTCAAAGGGGGCGATGCCACAGACTGGTTGCCTCGCCTCTCTCAGTGTGCCCCTGGGCAGATGTGGCTAGGGAAGTAGTTTATCACCACTGTGTATGGAGTGAAAGAATAATGACATGTGAAGCGTCTCTTTGAGAGTCCAAACAAAGCACTATATTATTATCATTATTCATCATCCTCAGTAATTGGTCATTGGAACAGCAGGATAAAGCCAGTGCCAAATGACAAACAGGTCATAAAAAAAACATGTCTAAGCTTTAACCATAATTGCCGTGTGCATCCTATGATTGTGGCCGTGTTGTTTTTACCTGTCTGCGTTTGTCCTGAGGTTGCTGTGGGATTAACCCGCGCTGACATTGTGCCCTTTGTCGTCCGTCCACAGACAGCGTTCTCAGTGAAACCCTCAGGCTCAGAGCGGCTGTAATGATCAACAGAGACGTGGTGCAGGACAAGAGCGTGCGCGTGGCTGACGGCCGCGAATACCTGCTCCGCAAAGGGGACAAAGTGTGTCTGTTTCCATTCCTCAGCCCGCAGATGGATCCAGAGATACACCCACAGCCACAGGTGATGCTCTGGGCTAAAGTATGGAAGATTTTCATGTCAAGTCATCATGAAATGGCCCTAATGTGTCAAAAGGCATTAATGAACCATGCTCTTTTCAAAGACTTCTTTAACTGACAACAATAGTTCAGCTGAGATTTTCCAATCTCAAGATAAGTTTTACAGCCCTTAAATCTTGTTATTGTTTTAATTTCGATGTCCCGCCCCCCACTGCTTTACCAATCAGAAAATTCGTGATCCGGGTTGCCAGAACTCACTAAGCCGAGCTAATCTCACTGGTAAAGTAAAATGTGGCTGCAGAACTAAAAAAGGTCTCGTTATGATTCTCAAATCATTAATAAAAAACCAAAACAAAGAAAAAAACAGGATTTCTATCTTTGTGAAAAAGGTGTTGGTAATAGATTTGATATTGACAAAAGTCTTGTTTATTCAGATATTATGTTTCCAGCTGGATTCGTATGCATATCTGGCAACCTGAGTCAGAGAGAGTGTGAAAAGTTGCAGTACCACTTTTGGCCAGATTTTTACACGTTGCTCTTTTAAGGTTAAGATCCAAAGGAGATCCTTTAAGTCAAATCGAACCAATGCAAATATGAGCGCTACCAAAAGGGCTCCTCAAAAGTCAAATATCAATTATTTAGTCATATATAAGGGTGCAATAACTGTTTACCAGTCAATTTAATTTTAGTGCAAAGATTAAGATAAAGAGATTCTTCATTCGTCCCACAAAGAGGAAATGTCAGTGTTGCATCACCGGTTACAGAACAGTAGGAAGGAGGAGCACACAGCACAAGATAAATTAAAAATAACTAAAGTACTAAATCTCACTAGCATAATAAGGAATCAATAAACTGTAGATCATCTTTTGTAAAATAAATTAGTATTATAATTGCTTGTCAAATACACAAAGCTAGAAAGAGCCCTGCTAAAGCCAATTTCTTTTTTTCTTTTTTTGATTGCAATTACTAGAGATAAAGTTGTTCAGGTCTAATAGAAGGATTTAGTTGATAATTCACATAATCCTAATCTAATTTCTAACCTTAAGCACGATGCACTGGGACTAGAGCTGATTGGCTGTCTGAGGGCGGTTCATCCTGTGTCACATTTCTGCCTTCTAAAATTGTGTTTCTGGACAACAACAAAAATACATCCATATTTTTATTGTCCATGTATCTACTTTATCCAAGCCTCGGGGGTCCCACACTCACATCTGAAACCACAGAAAGGGATTAAGATACGGAGAGAAGGTCTTGAACTTTGGCACCACAGTCATATAGAGTTTATTCTGGATTCTTTGCCTCCCACTGAGCACCTCTGTTTGTCGTGCACTATCAGCACTCTTCAAATGGCAGGATTAAGCAGGGCAATTTATATCTCTGACAGCGAGGGTCCTCTGGGACACAGTGCTAAATGCCTTCAAATTAAACAAATAAGTAGTTGACTTGGAAAATCAGCCGAGCCACATCTCCTCATTCCCCAAGACGCTTCATGTTTGTTTGTCTTTAGGGGACGTCATGGCATTTATTGTACGCCATACTCATAAACAACCCCCGCACTTTCAATGGAAACAGCTTTGTAGAAGTTGAGCTCTGTTTATAAATGATTATTCATGCTTTAGATTGTTCAAGTAAAGTCACGTAAAGCTGGGGTACCTCACTTCAAAAACCACAAAAAATTAGACTATATAAGATAAGATAAGAGAAGGAGAAATTTGGCACATTTGGCATGGATAGAAACACTCAAGATTGTGCTAACTACTGTAGTTCCTCACACTTAGTAAGTAAGTAAGTAATCTTTATTTATATACCGCCTTTCACAGACCAGAGTCACAAAGCGATTTACAATTGTTATTTTTTTGGGGGGCATTTGTCCTCTTACTCCACACAGAGATGGGAGCAGGGTCGCCGAACAGGAGGGGCATGCCAGACCTATTGTACATATTTTTACTTGAAACACTTTGGTTTGATCACTAGTTTTAAAGGAGCTATACCCGTTTCTGCAAGGTTTGAATGTTTAGCACCGCCCCCCAACTCGCTCACAGGCTTCTCATTTCCCCTACGCTCTCATCCCACGGAGCCATCTAGTTTTATTTGTGATCTGATACGTATGCAAAAATTAGCATTAGCGCAACTTCATGTATGCTTTACAACAATCTCTGATGAAATGATACATAAGCAACGCACTGCTAACAAAATATATAATTGAAAGATTACTGCTAGTTCCGCGTCCGAATGTAGTGCGAGCATACAAAGTCCGAGGCAGTCCCGCTCCCGCAGGTCTCTCCCATAGACAAGTCTCTCCAGAGGATACGATGCTAGCTATTTTCACCCGGGCTTGATTTCTTCTTTGATCATTTTTTCGCTTTAGTTCCCTCTTCTCTTTCTCACTGTTGTCGTTTGGGCTGTTTTGCTGTGTCTGCAGTTACAGAAAGAGGAGTTATAGCCAATTCTGCTAACATGCTACTGTGTTTAGCAGCGCTGTAGAGGCTAGAGGACGGAGGAGTGGAGGAGATTGAGCGTCACGCTAAGTCTCTACTCAGCACTTGTTATGGCCTGAAATCATACACAGCTGAATCAATGAGCTCAAGTTATCAATTGAATTACGGATTATAATACTGAGACTTGTATGAAGTAGTAAGCATTTTTATGAACTCATTAAAAAAAATCGGGTATAGCTCCTTTAACATGCATGTATTTTGGTCTTTTAAATCAAAATTTTCACTCAGAAAATGTAAAGACAAGACCAACTTCACTCAGCCAATCAACTCTCAGACCCAAAACCTCATTTAATTGTGACTTGCAGGGCTCCTACAATCCTAAAACCAGGTCTAATCAAGGTCGTTACTTGAATCAAAAGACACAACTTACACATTATATATTGAGATTAAGAGGTACTTTACTCGTCCCACCGCGAGGACATTTAAGTTTTTCGAGTTACAGAAAAGTAGGAATGAGGAGTAGTATTTAGTAAAAACATGTATATATCAAACCCACCTTTCTTGACCTACTGTATGTATTAAAACAATTTAACTATTTAGCCATTGAGTTGAGACGTCCTATAAACTTTCACTAAACTTTTACTATTGCATTTTTCCTTACAGATTTTTAAGTATGATCGTTTCCTAAATGGTGAGATGACAGTGAAGAACACGTTTTATAAGGATGGGAGACCGCTGAAGCACTACAGTTTGCCGTGGGGAGCCGGCGGAAACGTGTGTGTGGGAAAAGACTTTGCCGTCTTCACCATCAAACAGTGAGTGCCATAATCCATACGGCTCTGATCTCTATCTCCAAACTGATGTAACTTGTAATATTCTGCTCTTTAGATCAAAGCATTTGTCATTTTGTTCCTCTTGCACCAACACAAGGGAAGTTTCCAAAACATTGTCCTGTTAAATGTGTGTACAACCAACAGCACGTTAAAAATCATACAATTTCTGCTCTTTGACTAAGTTCACACTCATCTGCAGCATAGATTTGATTATGCTGACACTCTTTCTTTTGCTTTAAAAATCTGTTTGTTTTTTTCTCCTTTAGGAAGAAATCAAAGCTCTAAATGACAATTGAATGTGATTTTGTAGGAGATTATTTATATTAAAAAATAAGCTTGCTAAATCACATTCAAGTATTAGGATAAAGCACCTTACTCTGTGCTGTTGGTGGCACTCTCTTGCTCAGATAAGAGTGTCAAGGGGAAGCTAAATTAACATGCAAATTGAAGCACATTAGGAGGGAGCTGGTTTGTTCTATTTTATCTGTATGCCAGTAGTTCTTAAGCTCTGTTTTTGTGTTAGATTTGTGCTCCTGGTCCTGACACGTCTGGATTTAGAGTTGTGTGAGCCAGGGGCCAGGCTCCCTCCAGTGGATCCCTCTCGATACGGCTTTGGCATGCTGCATCCCCTTGGAGACCTGCGAGTACGCTGCCGACTGAAGACAACATAGGACTGAAGACAACATAGGACTGAAGACAACATAGGATTGAAGACAGAGAAAAAGGATTTGTTCAAGTGCGATATTGTGTCTATCTATTATTGTCATTGTAATTGTATTTATCTTTAAATTGAATTGCGTCTGTCTCATTTTTATACTTTTACTCATACTGTTCATCCTTCCTGCTTTAAACGCCAGGTCAGGTCCAAGTAGATTTGTGGATAAGTGACAATTTAGTAATGTGGTTTTATGAGAAACGTAAGTTAATATGTAATAAATTACATATGTCTAAGTCAAAACAATACCATATAGACACGACCTGATGAGTCACAGAGCCATTGTGCAAAGTCTGTTTCAAACTTATTATGAGTTTTTATTGTTCATATGCCAGTCATGCTAATGTGTCATTGTGACCAATACATCGGTAGTTATTGTTTGACCGATTTAGAAGGTTCATAAAAATGGTTTCATGAGATCTACAGGCACTTCACATGGCATTTTTCACTCAATCCATATGCAGTCGTAAACTACTGCTGTGGCAGCCATACTAGGCAATTGTGGGTGAAGTGTCTTGTCCAAAGACACAGCAACAGTTTGGCACTTTACAGCCGCCCTACTGTTGCACAAGGTATTCCCACAGGTCTCCCATAAAGCACAAGCCAGACTCTGCCCTGCTTAGCTTCTGAGGTTGGGAAGTGTTTTCAGTTTTCTGTTTTGGTCAACCAACGCAAATTGGTCATTCGGTTTATCCTATTAGATTAGTAGTTTTTCCCATTTGTTTTTAGAGTGACTTCAGGAAACTCAAACACAACAACATTGATTTGGGCTCATGTGGTTCATTGTGATCTCTGTGTGATCAAATAACCACGCTGCAGTGAACTTAATATGATCGTAAATGATATGACCGTGTGTGGAGCTACACCCATCTACATCACTGTCTCCACGGGCGACACGCTGAGCGTCATGACGCAGCGCTGGAAGAGTTAACACCGCGGACGAGAGATGCGGCTCCTGCGCTGACGGGATCCGAGCACAGAGCGTCCCAGCCCCGCAGGACTCCAACACCAACCCGGACCAGCCAGGACCAGCCAGGCTCAACGCAGGGAGCAGACTTGTTGATCAGCTCGCGGATGAGAGCGTCCACGGTGGAGACTTGTCAACACCTGCGATGTCGGACACTGAGGAAGTGGACATGGGTTGGGTTAGACCCTGGCAATAGTGAACTCAGTACAGCACCTTCTTTGGGGAAATGCACATCTGGGGTTTGTAGTCCATCAGATACAATGCCTCTTGTGGGCAGCGTCCATCCACCACAGAGCACCAACAAGTCAACACGGTAGGATGTGATTGCTGCCATTTGTCCAGTCTTTAATCGTGTTTTATATCGATTATCGATGACAGACTGAGGCGTGAGCCCGATAGCCGCACTGTTATGGATTATTTCAAACACTGTGGTTATTTTTTTACTTAGGACAGGATTCTGGCTTTCACAACACCGCAGTTTTTCCTTCATTTAGAGGGTTTTATGACAGTGTTCTCTGTAGCTACGCAACAGCAGCGTGTGCAGTGGAGGAGGCTATTATTTATCGAAGCCTTGACTTAGACAAATGGGTGGAGACGCCTTAGATCTTCATGTTGAAGCATAAATGTACATTGTTGGTCAAATCAGACCGTTTCTCATTTGGCTAGTGTGGATTTTTCCTCAATAAAGTTTATTTCGACATGGCCACTGCACATCTGTAGGATGTGCTTCTCCCACTGTCATTAAATGGAAACAAACATGTGAAATGAACAGGGTGCGCCACGTCACTCGTGGTATCATGGAAAACGCGTTTGGTCGAGGTAAACAGAAGATCAGGTGGTTGGGTTGAGTTTAAAGACTGATCTGTTTTCTGGTGTTTTCAGCACCATTTCAGTGGACAGCTCTCCTCCAGTCCACAGCTGTCGTCGGCCACTGCTGCAGCCCAACTTAAAACATCACTTTAGTTTGATATCAAGGACATTTCCGCTCTGTTATTTTGTAAGAATGTGACTTCACAGTTACATCTGAGTCATCGCTTGAGAGCTGGTGTTGTCAAAGATCTTCTGTATAAGTTAATATTGCACTCAAAGAAATGATTCAGGTGGTTAGTATTTTGAACTCAAAATACATACTAAACTAAACTCAATAATTGATTTTTGCCAGTTTTACTTAAATTAGTGTGGTCGCAACTCATTTTAAACATGTCGGTCTCAATTAAAAGTTAATACAAGAATCCTAACTCATTTTTGTAACAAATTTGAACTTGATATTCTGGCATAACTGGACAACGGAGAAGTATTGAGTTTGCTCAACATGAAAATTCTCTTGTAAGCCTGGTGGCCCATTAATGAAAAAACAAATATATTGAGTTGATTCAAAATAAATATATTGAGTTGATTCAAAATAAATATATTGTGTTGATTGAAAACAAAATGTGGCGAAGCAGTGACGCTACCCAGAATGCATTGCAGCGAAAAATATAAACTTCTTAAAAATTCTACATTTGAGCATTAATTTTAAAAACTGAATATGAAGCAAGTCCTAAAGCAAAATACTTGAGCAACATTCTGAATAAACTAATTTGACCAAATAAGTAATTGTATTTATTTTTATCAACCATGATCGAGAGGGCCATGCCAAAGCAGTCCTATACTCCCTGTGTCACCCTTCAATTTTGAACAGATACGTTAAGGTGAACATGTTTACCAGTGACTGTACTGGCCCACTCTCATATATATGTGGAGTGAGAGACTACTGCCTGAAATTAACAATTGTGAACCGTTTTGTGAATCTAATGTTTGAAAGATGGTATTTGAATAAAGATTACGTATTCCTGACTGAAAATCACTTGTTGAATATACTCAAAAAGATTTATTTTCAATGTAATTATTTAAGTTGGTAGTATTGTTAAAATTAAGTTGAACTGATGCTAAAACACTTGCTGAATATACTTAACAAAGTGTCTTTATAACTCAATTATCCAAGTTGGTGGTATTGAAAAAATTGTGCTGGACCAATGATAAAAGACTTACAAAGAATACTTAAAACACAGTCTTGTTCGCAAAACTTAAAAAGATGCATGCAAAATGCTGCCTCAATTTTATTAAGTTTTGCCAATGCATTTTTTTTTAGAGTGTTGTTTTCTTATAATAGTTACATCACCTCAAACAAGGTGTTCTTGGTCATAAGAGATTGAGTTGAGATTAAAATAAACAAGTTCATAACAAGGGATTCATTTTACTCAAACCACAATATATAGCACGCATGTATCAGCATGTGAAAAGAAGAAACATATAAAAAAACATTAGAAACATTTGACACCATGACATAATGAACTAGAAAAAAAATATCAGATGAGATTTTGTCAGTGGGAACACTTCAGTGTCTTCAATACGCATATTACAGGAGAAATATAACCACCCAGGATAAGCACACATCAAACAAGATACAAGATAACAACAACATGTTAAATCTAATAAATAATGCAAAAATAGATAATAAACAGATAATGAAACTAATAATCTAAATAATAATGTGCAAAAATCCACCGTCAGAGTGCATTGTTCAAACTAACAGTTGCCCACAGAAAAAAAACATTTGCATCAAAAGCTATCTTGCATCTATTGACCAGTATTTTCTCCCAGAGGGAAGAAGCTGGAACATGGCTCCTGCGAGAGGATGTTCCACTCACCTTATGTTCAGTGTTTTTATTTATTCAATTAAAGTGAAGGTCAGTTTTTTTTCAAAATTTTAAGATTGAGACCATTTATCAAATGCAAAAATGTAAGCCCCCATATCTTCTTGATTGGATGCCATCCATCCATCCATTTTCTTCCCTTTAATCCATTTCTGGGTCAGGGGGGTGGCAGTCAGAGATGCCACCCAAGTCTCATAGCACCAGCCCCTCACTGACCCTCTGCAGGTGGTGAGTCCACAGGAGGACGGCTGCTCTCTGAGTGTGAGCATAGCCTTGATCTTTCAGTGGGGGCTTTTGGGCAAAGTGGGGTTAAGTGTCTTGCCCAAGGACACAACGACAGCAGTCATCAGTGGGAGTCGGTGGAGAAGGTGTAGAGGTGGGAATTGAACCCACAACCTTCAGGCCTTAAGGCCAATGCTCTACCAACTGAGCTACTGTCGCCCCTTGATTGGATGCAATTACTGCCTGTAGTGATTTGTCAAACTATTCTCCTCCAGCAACAAACAACAAAATAAATAATTGTATTAATTGTATTATTTTGATGTTGTATTTAGATTCAGATTCATTTATTTGCTATTTGCAGTAAGACCACATTGGAAAAACTGTGCAAGACTACCCCGGTGTGCACCAGACAGAGAAGACGACACACACCAGAGCTCTTGCCACGGCGCCATCTTTACGGCGCCATGCGACAAACAGTAGAATAAACAGCAGAGAGCAATAACATACAGTTACACAGACAGTTGGATAGACACATTGTGCTTTGTATAAACCGCGGATTTTTTTCTCGGGATGAGCACCTCCGACAGCCGGCCAATGTGGCTGTCAGAGGGGGGCGGGGTCAGAGAGGGGGTGAGTCGGAAACACAATGAGGAGTGGAGGGGAGGGAGGGAGCAAGATGGATAGGTAGAGGGAGGCGGGGGGAGGGGATCCGAGCTGGAGACTGAATAGTGTGAAATTGTTGTAGATTGGGACCTTGTTATTATGGCCTTGGCCGAAGGAATGTGAGATAAGAGTGGAGAGAAGGCACAGGAGGAGAAAAACACATCGCCTCAGGGGGACAATATTGTATGCAATGTAGCAGTCAAAAACAGGCAGATATTCTATTAAATCCAATTAAACCGAATTGCGGCGCCCTCAGACCCCGTACACAGGGGCAAATCCAAGCCGGGTCAGAGAGTTCAAGCCTGGCAAACGATGTCATTCAATCTCAACTCCAGAGTTTTATTCCCTTCGAGTGAACGAGCTGCGAGATCTTTTATCAACTGTTCCACCAAAACCACTCTCCTTTGTCCAGACACGGCACTCTCAACCACGACACGGCTAAGCTCCTTGTACATCCCATCAATTTTGTTGGCCAGCAGGTCGTGAATCTTGCGAACTGCCATGCCTCCAAATTTGTGGTAGAAGAGAACTGCTCCAAACCCAAACAGGAGGATTCCCACCACCAAAATGCCAAAGATATATACGTCTTCCGAATCTTCAATGGACAGGGTCGACAGACAGAGGGGCTGAAACTTGTTCCAGCTGTCAAGAGTATACCCCGCTGGTGAAGTCCCGTCCGGGCACACGGGCTCTCCAGACCCACGCTTACGTGTTGAAAAGATAGAATCAATTGCGTTGAGGGACCAGTTAATCATTTCCATTCTTGTTAAAGTTGTCTGTGGCAAAACTCCAGGAAAAAGACAAAAACAGGAGATAGCAAGCAGTCAGAAGCAGGAGCGGTCTGAGACACGTCTTTGCTCGACGGAGGCGGAAGTAGAACGTGTATTAGTGTATTTTCCGACATTCTTAAGTGTGTAATGATTTTAATGTGTTCTATGTTATTCTTTAAAGGTGTTATAATTGACATATGAATACACTTTCCTCGCCTTTACACCTTTATCATATTAATAACCTCCGCGGTCTGCATATTCACTTGTACTGACTCCCGTGAGCACATCCCTCCTGTCCTCTGAGACCTCATGGCTCATCCCCCAACGGATCCAATTCAAACTCCTCTCCATGGTCTAAAAGTGTCCCCATAACACAGCCCCCACAGGTGTACCTGTCCAAGCCTCATCCACTCCCTCGTCCCCTCCCTCCGATCAGCTGATGCCAATCTTCCTGTCTCGCTCCCCCAGGACTGAACACAAATCCTCGGAGGAACATGCTTATCCTGGAGAATAGCAAAGACTAATCTGCATTCAAAATCACACAAAAATTGCTGAAAACACACCAAAAGCGCCTTCTGTTATTGACTTAAGGATTAATAAAGTTAATCCTCCAATATCTTTATCTTTGGCACTGAAATTTCTCCACTATGGGACGAATAAATTAATATCTGCTCTTATCTTATATCTTTGGTCTCTATATTTGTGTGTCTTTCATTCAATCTGGAGAAACTCAAACAGACAAAATAGGGGAAGAATTGCATATCAGTTGGCAGTTAACGGACATTGCGTAAATTAGTGGCAACGACTCTGAAGACAATATTTGTGAGACTACATTTATTGTGTATTGTACAAGAATTGTGGTTAAGATTTGGCGCTTGAACCCCGGTAGCACACGGCATGATGATGGCTGAAGGGGAAATGAAGATCGAGATCATGAGATGAAATCCCCCGGGGCCTAGACCCTAGTGGTAGTAGAAGAAGGCCTCCTCATCTCTGAGGAGTAGATGGGGAGGAGGAGGGTTGCTGCATGAATTAAGCTTCCTCCTGATATGAAGCTTGATGCAGGGTAATGCTTGATAGCTGCCAGCTGAGCAGTGACAGCTGAGTGTGAGTGATTGATGTTGCTTCGCGGCAACAGCAGGAGGACTTTGAGCGCAGTGAAGTTCTTCCAGTCTGACATTCCGCCTTAGTCTACGTGCCATATTTGCAATGCTAGTGTTGTGTGTAATTATAATCACCGTGTTATTTTTCAGATCTCGTTCTTGTGAAGCTCTGCCCTGAGCTCTAAACCCTGCCCTGATGTTCCTGCTACCTCAGAAAAGAGTGTACGTGGAGAAGACCATGGCTGAGCTGAACAAAGTTGGCTCGCGCTCCACCTCCTCGCTGCCCCCGGAGCACATGGAAATCATCCGCACTAAGACCTGCTTCCGGCGGGTGCGTCTCAACGTGGGGGGCCTGCCACACGAGGTGCTCTGGAGGACCCTGGACCGCCTGCCTCGAACCCGTCTGGGCAAACTGCGGGACTGCAACACCCACGAGACTTTGATGGAAGTGTGCGACGATTACAACCTGGAAGAGAACGAGTACTTCTTTGACCGCCATCCCGGAGCGTTCACGTCCATCCTCAACTTCTACCGCACGGGAAAACTGCACATGATGGAGGAGATGTGCGCCCTGTCCTTCAGTCAGGAGCTGGACTACTGGGGCATCGATGAGATCTACCTGGAGTCCTGCTGCCAGGCGAGGTACCACCAGAAGAAGGAGCAGATGAATGAGGAGCTGAAGAGGGAAGCAGACAACCTAAAGGACAGAGAGGGGGAGGAGTTCGACAACACGTGCTGCGCGGAGAAACGCAAGAAACTGTGGGATCTGCTGGAGAAGCCCAGCTCATCCGTGGCAGCAAAGGTAAGACCATTGAGTTCTAGATATGCATCAAATACACAGACATTAGATTATTACAGGGTTGAACGCTGCACCTTCTCAGTCATATTTGCTTGCAGAACTTGATAAGTGTTTCATGCTTTGAAATATAAGTATTGAAATGTAAATACTCAGTAGTTGCGTCAGCCATCTTGTACAGAGTAGTCTGCCAGAGCAACAGCATCACAGAGAGGGACAGGAAGAGGCTGGTCATCAGTCCAGCTCTGTCCTGGGCTGTTCCCTGGACCCAGTGCGGCAGGTGGGGGACAGGAGGGTCTGGTACAAACTAACATCTATACTTCTTTCTCCTCTATTCTGCTCTAATGTGTGCAACTGTGACATTGACATTCCCCACTGATGGACAGTTCAGTTCAGTCTATATTTGCACAGTACACAGTGTACTGTGCAGAACATATATAGAACATATGCACAACAGATGCTCAAAGACAGAAAAAAAAAAAAACAATAACAATACAGTACAATACAATGCAATACAGTTCACCAAACAATAACATAAAGAGTACATTATGGTTTATATATCATCACATTTAGGCATCAGCAACTTTTATGACTCAAATTAATCTATTGGCATTGTGTTGAAATCTTTTTTTTTTAGTTCATATCTTTCCATTTTTGATATGGCTTTCATAATCTATAATGTTTTGGGGCTGATCCCTGACACTTCATGAATGACTGCACCTTGATCTTGATTAAAGCGAGATTAAAGTCAGTCTTTACAGTGCATTAAACCGTGACATGTGTGACTTTCTTTTGAAATACGGCTGCTTCATTGTGGCCGTGCTCCCATCACCGCGGTCCTGGGCCAATTGAATTTGAGATCATCAGCAGGAAGCTGGATATTGAATTATATCTCAGTGGACATAAATAGCTCATTGGGAATGATTTAGGGTTGTTAGGAGCAATGCTGGGGGAAGATTATCCTCCTACAAGGTCTTTAAACTGTCTTTAGAATGGTCATAAATGACAAAAAGTGTCATGTGATGAAGTGAATGAAGACCCAAAAATGCAGGAATGCAAAAAAATAATGATTTAATAAAAAATGTCCAGGTGAAAACAAAACTCAAAATCCAAAATACAGAACCAGGAACACAAAATCAGGAACAGGACAGAACAGAAGTTGACAATACAATGGACCAGCAACAAGAGGAGAGGAGCACAGGGTAATTATAGACAGACACAGGTGAAACACATTAGGGCGGGGCAGACCATCAAGACAGGGGAAACAGAGCGTCAAAGTCAAACTAAAACCAAAGCACAGAGAACAGATATCAAAATAAAGCTAAAGTCCAAAATAAAATCTACACCATGACAAAAAGAGTCATTTTAATAAGAACAAAATAGAACACTTCGATAGATTAATGACCTTTCACTTCTACTGGGATGACAAACTAGTGTTTTTCAACCCGTGAGCCCTGGCTAGTTAGTGTGCCTTGAGATGTTGTTTGGTGTGACTATTTATTATCTAATATCGCCTAATTGATCAAAATAATGTGAAAAGATTAGAAAGACTTTTTAGTGCTTGTTTGATTTTCTACACAATGCACTTGGATGACGTACATTGTTAAAAAAGACTTCAGAGTTTGTTTCAGTTTCAGCTGGGGGTGAGCCCTGTGATCGTTTTCTGTGAAAAAGGTGTGTCATTTCTCAAAAAGGTTGGAGGATATATTTAAACAATATACTCTTCTCACAAACAAAAAACAAACTTATATTTTTTTACTTTGAGGGCTTGAAGTGTCTCACTTGAAGAAGGTTCTGCTACTTTTGTTAGCATTGAGATGTTGCAAGAAGGGGTACCACTCTAATTCAACTTGACAAGAAGCCAAGGTACAAGCCAAATCTGTGACCAATTCATAATAATAATAAGAATAACAACACTTTGCTTAGAAATAAAACATATATTAAAAAAAATGTTTAGCCTAGATGTTTAGTAATGTAATAATGACTGCACCAATAATGTCTCCAAGTTCCAAACACCCCTAGTTCATCCAATCAACAAATATTCAACTAAACTAAACATACTGTTCCTCAAGAGAGCATTCAGAGAGAGAGAGAGAGAGAGAGACTATTGCATTTAACACGATAAATGTCGTTTGTGGTCTAACGATTGAAGTACATAGCTTTCTGATGGTGGCGCATCAGATAAAAAACATATTTAGTTATTAGTGAATACAGTTTCCCAAAATGTAATCCTTTCACTCAATATGTTGTGCAACAGTCTCATTCATGTAAAACAGTATTCATGTTCCAGCTAATTTGCATTTGTTGTCTCGTCATTGGTTTTATCGCCCATAATCTGTCAAAACACGGCTGTCAACGGTCCAATCAGAGCGCCACACCCACCACTGCTGCCCGCCCAGACTCGGAACATGTTAGAAGGCTTTGATCCTTGAATTCATTGGATTTCAAAGTGGGCATTTTCTCCCTGCGTTAGCATATGGCACACTACAGTATTTTAGAAGAGTGCAGAGTTCGTCTTAAAGTAAAATGTACCGTTGCAGAAATAAAAATGTTAGTAGCTGGAGCATTGTTTTGTTTTCGTTGACATTAGGGTTGTGCATGAGTTGCCAAAACTGTAAATTAGCAAGTTTTAGTTGTAATAATCAAAGACGATGTACAGGAGAGATATAAAAATCATTGGAGATTGGGATTAATGCAGAAGAAAATGCTGCTGCCTACAGTGCAGACCACTGACAATGTACCATACAAGACTCCTATCACATCCTAATATACCCCATTTGTCAAACTATGAACCATTTAGAATCAATTTAGTCAACCAGGGCCATCACTGTGAGTAATGATAAGCTTAATAGTGTTTTCAGCACATAGCCTGAAGCGGACAAGGGCATGATTAAGATGTACATGTTTGTTGTTGTCAGACAAAATAAGCTTCCATGTTCATTGTTGCAAAGCTGGCAGATCCAACTTGTACTTTTATTCATACACTCAGATTTAAAAGATATCTGCAGTGTAATAAATCACCTACAGTTGAAGAAGACAATGTGGAGTATAGATACATTACATTTATATGGGTCAGGAGAATAGCTGCCTGTGAGATACATTCTCACAATATCGTACACTGAGAGATTCTTGACAGTCCATGTTGAAGAGCTCAGTGGAACCAAAGCAAATACAACAACATGCTTTGATCCAGACGCTGATGAAGGATCCTGTGTGCGATGGCCGTGTCAACAAGGAGTCAGACATAAGAGTGCATGGATTCCGAGTTGATTGGCAACAACAAAAACAGGCAACAAACAATTTTGTAATTTGTAGATGGAAAAGTGAAAAAAAAAGTTTATAATATTAACTCTTCAATGTCACATAATTTCTTATTCTTTTGTTGACTTATGTTGTTGTTACAGATGATGTAAATAATTAACTAGGTGATATATGCTCCTGATTAGACATTAGTTTGTGCGTATATTGACAGATTTAAATTGACCAGAAACATGCATTATTGTATTTTTGGAAAGTCTCATGTCTAATAGTTCTAATCCTCCATGATGATCACAAAGAGGAGCAGTACTTTGTGAAAAGGCTCTGCATTTGTTGACAGAAGAGAGTTACGTAAAATGATTAAAGGCCATTGTGTATAAACCTGGCATCGTAATAGAATAAGTGCAAATTTTGCGATGAACCTGCAGCGCACGGACAGATTCAAGTGTAACTGTGCATTAACAGATGGTGAATGGAAACGACGTGCACATAACAAACGGGTGCTAGGCAACAGAAATACAATTTTATCATCCCTGACGCGGAGGCCGATCACAGCAGCAGCTCCTGTTTTAGAGCTGTGTGTTTCTGTGGAAGGATGGAGTCTTTTTTTGGTCCTAATGCTGTGATTTCTTATATCTGTCCACGATTGTTACACTTGAGCTTACATTGAGTCGTTTCACTGTATTGTGCTAAATGCAACATCAAATGTAAACATTCAAATATGTAGACAGAATGTTGCAAATGAGGAATAACCAGCATCAGCCGCACAGTAGGACAGACAAAAGGAGAACAAAAGGCACAATACATCTGTGTGATGTCAGCAGGACATCTGCATGCACAGCCTTTTATGCAGAAAAGCCACTTATTCAAGATTTTTAGCTCCAAGCTCCACTTTATTTATTAGTCCAAAAAGGTTGTATCTTCTACATCAGTGGTTTTCTGAGTGTGGAACCTTAGGCTAGCTTTCTGGTGATACATTTGTGGATTTGTGTATCACATACTAGAACAGGGGCGTCCAAACTTTTTAGTAAGAGAGCCATTTCAGTCCATCCTACTTGACCTGGGGCCGACAACCTGGATTCAAAACCTGGATTCGAGCTAGATTGAGTGGATTCTGGATTTTAAAATGGGTTTTGATACGTCCTTATTGATTCACACCATAGCTGCATTTTATTTGAAATGTTGTGGCATAATCATTAAAAAAATGTAAGTATTTAACAGTTTTGGCCTCGACTGGATTCCAGAGGTTTACAACAAGGTATAGCATGACTGTATTGATGGAGCTGAAGTCGGTTGGATGACACTGTCAAAGTGCCTCAATGGTGCCTTTGTGTTTGCAGCTAAAGCCACATAAAAAGTCATAGAGGGCCCCAATTGGCCCGCAGGCCTGGGATTGGACATGCCTGCATTAGAACCAAAGAACAAAGAGGCAGTGGCGGGGGGGGGGTTCAGTAGAAGATAAATTACTCCAATATGTATGAAGTGCACACCAACACTGTTTTGGGTTGGTGTGCACTTCAAGGTAAACTACTATAACAATGTATACAGTATTTGTAATGTTATAATCACTTTAAATCCACATATACTTTTCATTTGAGAATACAACTAATTGAATATTATATTTTATTGAATGTATTTAGGAAATTTTAGTTAAAAAAAAAGAAAAAAAAAGGAATAAGGCGAGCTTGCATCTCCTCAGACCTTCTCAAAATCTTGCAGGGGATCTTCCACCTCTGAATGTACTGTTGCTTTAACAAATTAATACTATATAATGTAGGTTATAGAAAGCATGCTGTGCCCAAAATCCTTCTATGCTGTGAGGAGAAAATACTATGGTTGTTCACTTCCTGCCCCTGTTTCCTGCCTCTCTTATCTCTGTCTTGCTTCTCCAGGCCTCTTCACTAAACCTCCGCCTAAATGTCACATAAATGTCACATTAATTATTCTCGGGGAGACTCCAGCCCAATCCGGAGCTCCTGTCTCGGTTTGCCGTCCGTGGGAGCCACAAAACGCTGATCTTTCACTCAAATCAGATTGGAGTCACAAGCAAATAAGATTGTGCGCTGTATGGCTGGAGGCATAGAGCGCGGATGTTATAAGGAAGGCCTGGGCTTTTATTGAAACAGTCATGTAGTGGTACGGTTGTCAAAAACAAGACACACATTGAAATAAATATGCAATGAAAATTCAATAAATATAATTCTGATTCTGATGAAAATGGACTCAAGCTATTTTTTGCAAGTCGGAGTTGATATGTAAAGAACCAAAACATTTAGTGTGACAAAGTAACATCAATAAGTCAATAATTATGGGAAATATGGGAATAAATAAACAAAAGCATTATAGAAAATCCTAATATTGTCATTCATATTGAGAAAGGACTGATAACGAATTGCTTGGAAATCATCTTTTTAATGGTTAAAGGTTATGTGTTATGACATTATCTCTCTTTACTTGCTGTTGACATACAAATCTAAGTGCTACAAGCCCACACATTCATTGTATCTATTTTTGTCAAAAGGACTAACTATTGTTCAGGTTTAGATTTGTATGCACCAATTTCCTTGCAACTTGAAAGTGGGGCAGCGCAGAACTGTCAAATTAAGCCCCATAACATTTCATATTTTTAACAATCCCATTTGGGAAGGTGAATATTTTTTGCAAGAAATGTAGGGCGAAAAATTGACTTTCTTTTTGTAAGACTATTGTGTCTAAAAAAAGAAAACAAGAAAAAAACGGGGAGCAGCCCTTTATCACAACTGCTCTGCTCTCGTGTTGCAGTAAAGAGCACATTAATACATGTTGACCAACTTTCTCTTAATGCATGTGTGGCATGTGTGATCCGAAATGGGAACCTATGGCGTATTGTTTTTCTCAGGCAACTAAAAAGACTTGTATTGTGAGAAAATTGTTTGCCTCTTCATTATGCTAAAATTTGAGTTTTTATTTGATTTTAGTATAGCGTTATTGTTCCTTTATCTTTGTGAGCTCCTTGTTTTTGTCTGTGCTGTAACTTCTGATGCTGAAATTACCCCACTGTGGTACGATTAAAGGAGCTCTTAATCTCAGGCCCTGTTTATATGGAGGCGCTGCCACAATAAAGCGGTTGAGTTGGGTAACGGTTTGGCCTTTCGTTTACATTGAGACGGCGTTTCAAGTGAAAACGCAGCTCACCGTTTCAAAGCAGCGGGAAGAAAAAGGTGTGATTCTCTGCTTGCTCTGACCTCCATTTCCCCGCATGTACATGACTTGCGCAGTAGCCGAGAATAAATGTAAACAACAATGGCGGCGATTAGATGCGACAGCTCTGGACAGAGCAGTCGCATTCTCTTGCTGCTCCTCGCTTGCTGCTTTTTTATCTCCTTTAATCATTTTTGCTTACATTTTTATTCCACAAAACACGGATTACTCCTTTTTACAAACTTCAACACAAGACTTGTGGAATTTACCTAACTTACAGCATGTCGGGAGGACGGGAAAAAAGAACAAAACTTTGCGACGGCTGTTTTTCACTCAAACAGGAGCTAAAACTTCTTCAAGACCGAATGTTTGTGCTTGAATCAGAATTGAGGTGAACACAACAATACCAGTGAAAGGAAATGGACCAAATGGACAGCACGTAAGTTATGATGACGCTATTTCATTTCCCAAAATCAACAGAGACAATTGTTGGAACACATATGGTGCCAAGCCCAAACAAGGCAAAGCTAATTATAACAAGAGTGTCATAATGCCACAGCAAAAATCTTTAATTACAAGAAACCGCTTTTCACCACTTTTGGAAGATGAATCAGCAGTAGTCTCTCAGTCCCAGTCTCAGTCTCAGTCAAGGTCAAATGCAGCTGAGTCGCTCTTTATCGGGGATTCGGCGATAAGAAATGTAAATATGCGTAATCTCAAGGTTCACTCAGTACACTCTGCCAAAGTGGATGAGATAAGGCTGTTGGCTCCAAGGCTTCTGTCTGAGACCGGCGGGGTAAAAAGATTGTTGATCCACGTGGGGGCAGTAGACGTCTATGACAACACAAGTGAAAAGTTGAAACGGGATTATTCTCTCTTATTGGACGACCTTGCTAAAATGGACACAACAATCGTTATCAGTGGCCCACTACCAAATGTGGACGGGAAGCAAATGAAATTCAGTCGTCTGTATCAGCTAAATACTTTCCTACTCAACGAATGTTCACGCAGAGGACTTGCCTTCATTGAGAATTTTAATCTGTTCTGGAATAGGCATGAGCTTTTTGAAGGGAAAGGGCCACATCTGAACACTTACGGAGTAAAAGTGTTGATGGATAACCTTTCTTTTGCCCTGACACCTCAGCCTGCGCAGCGCGTGCAGCCATCGAAAGGGAGGAAGCCAACTCCAAAAGTCTCCGCACCTCCACCACCTTGAAGGATCTCAACACCACCACCACCTCGAAGGATCTCAACACCATCACCGCCTCAAAGGATCTCAACACCTCCACTGTCATCAGAAGCAGCTGCATCATCACCAGCAGCAGCTGCATCATCACCAGTAGCAGCACCAGCAGCACGACCACCACCACCAACATCCTCATCCCCAGCCTGCTCCAAAGCAGCCACGCCTTCTTCATCTACAGCGCCTCAGAAGCCCCCATCCTCACCCCAGCCTACAGCAGACAGGCCTGTGCTGGGGTTTCCTCAACCACCTGCCCCTGCATCAAAGACTCCCTCGCCACCTCCCATGGACCTGTCTTGGGTCCCCCCTGCCACGTCCACTCCATCAAGAGAGAATGGGGACACCTCCCTTTGTTTTTCATCCCCGCCTTCACTGTTAGACCTACCTGAACACTCTGCAGGGCTAATAAAATCGGCCATGAAGACTATTCCTCTCACACCCATATTAGCTCGATCTAGAGTCCTGTCCAACATGCTAAACCACTCCCCATATGTACCTCCAAAACCACCTAGGGTTTCCAATTCACCTACAAAAACCACCTCAGCCAGTCCCTCCCCTAACCTCATGACCATTCCACCCCCACTTCCCCCTCGTTCAACATCCAAAACCTCTGCCTCAGCCCACCCCGGCCCTAACCCATCACCTAAAACCCCTCCACCTCCCTGCCCCCCTCGTTCAACACCCAAAAGCCACCCACCTCTCCATCCTCCTCCCCTGCCTTCCCCTTCCCCTCTTTTCTCTAAACACTAGGATGCACAGGGTCTCTGCTTCGCAGCCACTGGCAGTCTAGTTAGAGGAGAGACCCGGCTGGGGCCCTGTCATGAAGCCACCTGTGCCATTCCCTTAGTGATAACACAAAGAATACATTACAGAAAAACATCTGGAGTTAATCAGTCTAATCTGGAAAATCTAATTCTTGTTCCGTGTAAGAATCAGCCGACCGCAACCGCTGATACTGAAACTTTGAAACTTGCTACGCTTAATGTCAGATCTCTTTGTAACAAGTCTTTTTTAATCAATAATTTTATTTGTTCTCATAATCTTGATCTTATGTTCATGGCTGAAACTTGGCTTGACCAAAATTCAGAAAATGCAGTTTTAATAGAAGCATCACCACCAAATTTTAAGTTTGAATCTGAAATACGGGAAAACAAAAAAGGAGGAGGCTTAGCTTCCATTTTTAGAGACCACTTTGTCTCCCATAGAATGTCTCTTGGGAAGTTTTCGTCATTTGAATATGTGTCTTTTAAAATACAACAAAAACAATCTCCTCCAATACTCTTCATTGTCCTATATAAGCCACCGCAGTCATGTCACAGTTTTATTGATAATTTTACCGAGTTGCTTTCAGTTGTATGCACAGATTTTGATAGTTTGGTTATTACAGGTGATTTTAATATTCATGTGGATAATGTTGATGACAGAAATGCAAATGAGCTGAGTTCTGTACTTGAATCCTTTGATCTCACTCAGCACGTAAGTGGCCCCACCCACAGCAAAGGGCACACTCTAGATCTGTTAGTTACAAAGGGGGTGAATATTTCAAATGTAAACGTGGTCGATGTTGCTCTTTCGGATCATTTCTGTGTTTTTTTTGACATGTGTTTCACTAACAAACCACCAGTGGACTCTGCAACTGTTCGAAGAAGGCGCATAAATGAAAATACGAGTGAACTATTTATGGGAATGATAAACTTTGAGAATGCATCGTATTCTACTGTAGATGAACTGTTTAACTCTGTCACCTCTAGTGTTTTGAATGTTCTGGATACCGTTGCCCCTGTGAAGGTTAAAATAGTGAAAAATAAGCAGAAGGCGCCGTGGGCTAAAGCAGACTCGGTCAGGGCACAAAAGAGAAAGTGCCGGAGGGCCGAGCGGAAGTGGCGCAAGTCCAACCTCCAGGTTGATTACGAGATCTTCAAAGATAAGTTGTGCGAGTTTAACTGGGTGCTACGTAGTACGAGAGAAAGGTATTTTTCTGAAATGATTGAAGGCTGCAGCAACAATCTGCGTGTTCTGTTCTCAACAGTTAATAGATTAACAAACCCCCCTGTTCAAATGCCATTAGAGCTTACTTCCAAACGTAAATGCAATGAGTTTGCTCATTTTTTCAATGACAAGGTTCAAGGCATCAAAAACGCCATTGTCTCCAATCCACAGATAACCATCCAACAGCCAGAAAGGCTCTCTGAGCTAACTCACTTTGCACCTGTAAATGATAAAACTGTTCAAGAGATAATCTCCAGTTTGAGCTCCTCCACATGCAGCTTGGATGTACTACCCACTAGATTTCTAAAGTCTGTTCTGAGCAGTCTGTTACATTCACTCACACAGATAGTAAACATGTCCCTTCATTCTGGAATATTCCCAAAGGCCCTGAAAACTGCAGTCATCAGGCCCCTGCTAAAAAAGAGCAGTCTCGATGCTACGGTACTTAACAACTATCGTCCCATCTCAAATCTGCCATTTATGGGGAAAGTCCTTGAGAAAGTTGTCTACCTACAGCTTACTAGATTTCTTATAATCAACAACTCATTTGATATGTTTCAGTCCGGCTTTAGACCCCACCACAGCACTGAGACTGCTCTCGTTAAGGTTACAAACGATATCCGGCTGAACACTGACGCAGGCAAAGTCTCAATCTTAATCCTGTTAGATCTAAGTGCTGCCTTTGACACCGTCGACCATGAGATCCTCTTACAGAGACTAGAGGACTGGGTTGGCGTCACTGGCACCGCCCTAAGTTGGTTTAGATCTTACCTTGAAGACAGGAAGTACTTTGTGGAGATTGGAAACTGTGTCTCAGATCATATGGCCCTGACCTGTGGAGTCCCACAGGGGTCGATCCTGGGACCTCTTCTGTTCAATCTCTACATGCTGCCGTTAGGTCAGTTAATACGCAGAAACAAAGTGTCCTATCATAACTATGCAGACGACACTCAGATCTATGTCTCACTGACTGCAGGAGAACATGGACCAGTGGACTCACTCCTTCACTGTATCCAACAGATCAGTGAGTGGATGCAAAACAACTTCCTTCAGCTAAACGCAGACAAAACTGAAATGATTGTCTTTGGTCCCCAGAAACAAAGAGAGAGCGTCATCTGTCACCTACAGTCTCTCTCCCTAAAACCTTCAAACAAGGTCAGAAATCTAGGGGTAATACTGGACTCAGACTTAAATTTTAATAGCCACATCAAATCAGTAACATCAGCAGCTTTTTACCATCTAAAAAACATTGCCAGGATCAAAAACATAGTGTCTAAAGCAGACTTGGAGATTCTTATCCATGCATTTGTCTCCAGTAGGTTAGACTACTGCAATGGCCTGCTCACAGGTCTGTCCAAACAGGCTGTAAAACAGCTGCAGTACATTCAAAATGCAGCAGCTCGAGTCCTGACTAGAACCAGGAAGTACGACCACATTAGTCCAGTTCTCAGGTCTCTGCACTGGCTTCCTGTGGCTCAGAGAATAGACTTTAAAACAGCTCTGCTTGTGTACAAGTCTCTCCATAGCCTCGCACCAAAATATATTAGTGACATGTTAGTCCACATGTTAGTCCCATATGAACCAGCCCGGACTCTGAGGAGCACAGGGACTGGACTCCTGTTAGTGCCCAGAGTCAGAACTAAACATGGGGAGGCTGCTTTTCAGATTCATGCTGCTAAAATCTGGAACAGTCTTCCTGAAGATGTGAGACAGGCCTCCTCTCTGACAATGTTTAAAACCAGGTTAAAGACAGTTCTGTTTAACTGTGCATACAACTGAGGGATTTTTATATTTCTATCTTTCTTTTTAATGTTCTGTGATGCCTTTCCTGTTCCTGTCGAGACTCTAGCTGCTGCATTTTGGATGTACTGGCAGCAAGCTTACAGGTCTGTTGACAGACCTGTAAGCAGGGCCCTTGCAGTAGTCTCAGCCTCTGGAGACAAAATGGCATGGACAAGAATCTCCAAGTCCTGCTTTAGACACAATATTTTCTAACTTATTGGCAATGTTTCTTCAGATGTAAAACATGCTGTTGATGTTATTGATTTTATGTGGCTATTGAAATTACGTCTGATCCAGATATTTACCCACAAATTTTCCTGACCTTGTCTGAAGGAAGTAGGGAGAGAGACTGAAGTTGACAAAAGACGCCCTCTCTTTGTTTCTGGGACCAAAGACAATGATTTCGGTCTTGTCTGCATTTAGCTGAAGGAAATTATTTTGCATCCAGTCACTGACTGTGGTATACAGTGAAGGAGCAAATCCCGTGGTCCATGTCTCCTGCAGTCAGTGAGACATAGATCTGAGTGTCGTCGCGTAATGTGGTAGACACTATGTTTCTTTGTATAACTGGAACCTAAAGACGGAGCAATGAAGCGAATTAAATAGAGAGGTTCCCAGGACGACCCACTGTGTACACCACAGGTCCAGGGCCACACATGATCCGAGACGCAGTCTCCAATCACCACAAAGTACTTTCCTATCCCCAGTAAGACCTAAACCAGCCTAAGGGCTGTGCCATGAACCAACCCAGTCCCTCCAGTCTCTGCAGGAGATCTCATGGTCGACATGGTCGAACGCGCACTAAATCTAACATGACCAAAAACTGTGACTTACCTGCATCATGTGAAGTCGACATGTCGTTTGTTACCTTCACTAAGCAGTTCTCCGTGCTGTGTAGGACTACACCCAGACTGGAACATATCAAAAGAATTATTCATTGGTAAAAATTCATTAAGTTGTTGGGTGTTAGGCCACTTTTTTCAAGAATTTTTCAAACAAATTAATGGCGATCGATATGGGGCGATAATTTGAAGTCCCGCAGGATCCAACTGCTCTTTTTAGGAGAGGTCTTATGAACAGCTGTGTTTAGGGCCATAATGAAATGTTTCCTAGACGACCGAACATGTTACTATTTGTGTCAGTGAGGTAATCAAACTGCTCAGGACGGACTACAGAAATTTAGAGGGCAATATATCCAGGCCTACATTGGAGTGAGCTCAGACTCATGCTTATCTTTTGACAGTTTCAGTATCCACAGGTGCAAAGATGATTAGGTCAAAAAAGCTTCTCTTGGGCTGTTTGCATTGTTATACGTGCTGTGAGGTTGATAGTGTTTTTGAATCCTTGTAACATTGTCAACTAAAAAAACTGTGCGAACTCATTACACCTAGATTTAGAGACAATTATCTAGGGGGCAACTTTACCGGGGTTCCGTTAAGCTACAACTGTTGAAAACATAACACAAAATTGTTACCTGCAACATCCAATAATGTCAGAAAAATATACATATCTCTTGTTCTAGAACTAAAACCCCCGGTTAAATTTCACCCAACCCTCCATCTTAAAGATTTCATAATCTGCCCCGGAAACTAGGACTTTCGCCACTTTCCGTTCGGCCCTCCGGCACTCTTGCTTACAGTGCCCTGACCGAGTCTGCTTAGTCCAAGGGGCCCTTTTTTCCTACTGGTAACAGGTTTTAACCGTCAAAGGAGCAATGGCGTCCAGAACAGTCAAACACTGGTGGTGACAGATATACCAATATCAACAACAGTAGATCATGGAGTTTTCTCAAAATTAGCATTCCCATGAACAGTTCACTTGTGTTTTCATGTATGTGTCTTCATCGAACAATTGTAAATTCAGACTGGTGGTTTGCTACAAAACACATGTCAAAAATTACACAGAAATGATCTGACAAAGCAACATCAACTAACATTAACAAATTTGATACATTAACACCCCATTGTAATTAGCATGTATCAAGAGTGTGCCCCCTGCTGAGGGTGGGGCCCACTTACGTGCAGAATGAAACCAAAAGGTCTCAATACAGAAGACCATCTCCATTGCATTTCAGTCATCAACAATTATCCCACATGGACAGTTAAAATCAACTGTAAAACTAAACTATCAAAATCAGTGCACACTGCACTAACACACGAATAAATTAGTTCAGGTAAAATGGTCAAATAAAAATCGCAACATGACTGTGGTGGCCTGTACAGGACAAAGAAAAGATTAAAGATTGGCTTTTGTTCCATTTTAAAAGAAATAGACTCCAACGATGAAAAAAATTCCAAGGGGCATTCATGGGAGACAACGTGCTCTCTAAAAACGGCAGCTATGCCTCCCCCCCTTTTGTTTTTCCTCGATTTCGGATCGAATTTAAAATTGGGTGTGTTGCTTCTATTAGAACTGCATATTACCTGTATTTTTGTCCAGGCATTCCTGTAATTTTGAGTCCAGCCCTGTTTCAGCACATATTTTATAGCATATGGCTGTAACATGGCTGGACCCAAAATACAGGAAATGCTGGACAAAATACAGAAATGCAGTTCTAATAAAGCAACACCACCCAATTTTAAATTCAATCCGAAATACGAGAAAACAAAAGGGGGAGCATAGCAGCAGTTTTTAGAGAGCACTTTGTCCTCCCATAGAATGCCCCCTTGGAAATTTTTCATCGATTTGAGTATATTCATATTTAAAATGGAACAAAAGCAATCTTCTACTCGTATTCATTGTCCGACCAGGCCACCACAGTCATGTTGCGATTTTTAATTGACCATTTTACTAACAACATTCCATACGTTGCCACAGATTTGGATAGTTTAGTATTACAGTTGATTTTAATGTACCTGTTAAAATGTTAGATGACAAGAAATGCAAAGGAGCGGCTTCGTATTAGACTTTGGGTTTCATTCAGGCACGAAGAGGCCACCTCCCAGCAGGGGCACACTACATTGATCAGCTAATTACAACGGGGGTTAGTATCAAATGTTAAGAAGTTATGTTGCTTTGTCAGATTACATATTCCTGTGTATTTTTGACATGTGTTTAGCTAGCAACCACCAGCTGAATTAACAATTGGTGCGAAGAAGGAACACATACAAGGAAACACAAGTGAACTGTTCATGGGAATGCTAAATTTTTGAGAAAACGCCAAGCTCTACTGTTGAGAATTGTATAACTCAGTCACCACCAGTGTTCTGACTGTTCTGGACTGCCATTGCTCCTGTACGGTTAAAACATTACAGTAGAAAAAGGCCCCATGGACTAAGGCGACTCGGTGCAGGGCACAGAAGCAAGAGTGCCGGAGGGCCGAACGAATGGCTAAAGTCAATTTCCAGTGCGATATGAAATCTTTAAAGATGAGTTTGGTGAATTTAACCGGAGTTCTACTTAGAACAAGAGAATTATTTTTCTAGACATTATTGTAGGTTGCAGTAACAAATTTCGTTTTATGTATTTCAACAGTTGGTAGATTAACTAACCCCCCTGTAAAGTTGCCTCCTAGAAATTTTTCCTCTAAAATCTAGTGTAATGAGTTCGCACAGTTTTTCGATGACAAAGTACAAGGGAATCAAAAACACATAGCACCTCCATCGCACGTATAACCATGCAACAGCCAGAGAAGCCTTTTGAGCTAACTCACTTTGCCCCATGTGGATACTGAAACTGTCAAAAAGAATAATCATGAGTCTGACTCCTCCACATGTAGCCTGATATCATTGCCACCTAAATTTCTGAATCCCGTCCTGAGCAGTTTTTACCTTCACTGACACAAAATTAAACAAGTCTCTGTCGTCAGAACATTTCCTATGGGCCCTAAAAACACAGTCATAAGACCATCTCCTAAAAAAGAGCAGATCTGATCCTGCGGACTTCAAAATTATCGCCACCATATCGAATCTGCCATTCATTGGAAAAATTCTGAAAAGTGGCCCTCCCAACAACTACTGAATTTTTAACCAATGAATAATTCTTTTGATAAGTTCCAGTCCTGGCTTTTAGACCTCACCACAGCACTGAGACCCCGCTCTAGTGAAGTTAACAAACGACATTCGACTTCACACTGATGCAGGTAAAGGCACAGTGTTTGGTCCTGGGTAGATCTTAGAGCCGCGTTCGACACTGTCGACCATGAGATCCTCATGCAGATACTGGAGTACTGTTGGTATCACTGCACAGCCCTAGACGGGTTTAGGTCTGTACCTGAGGATAGAAGTACTTTGTGGAGATTGGAGACTTGGCGTCTCGGATCAAGGTTGCCCAGACCTGTGGAGTACCACAGGGTCCGAATCCGGGACCTACTCCTAGTTAATCTCTCCATGCCTGCCGATAGTCAGTTAATACAAAGAAAACAAAGTGTCCTACCCACAATATACGCCGACGACACGAGACTATGTCTCACTGACTGCAGGAGAACATGGGACCACTGGATTTTGCTCCTTCACTGTATCCAACAGATCATGACGGATGCAAAATAATTTCTTCAGCTAAATGCAGACAAGACCGAAATCATTTGTCTTTGGTCCCCAGAAACAAAGAGGAGGGCGTCATTTGTCCAACACAGTCTCTCCTCCCTACTTCCTTCAGACAAGGTCAGAAATTTGGGGGTATTACTGGACTCAGACCTAAATTTCAATAGCCACATAAAAATCAATAACAACAACGGCTTTTTACCATCTGAAAGAAACATTGCCAAGTTAGAAAATAATAGTGTCTCAAAGCAACTTGAGATTCTTGTACATGACGCCTTTTGTCTCCGGTGGGAGCAGGCTAGACGACTGCAAATGGCCGCTTACAGGTCTGTCCAAACAGACCTGTAAGCAGCTGCAGGTTCGATCACCCAAAATGGCAGCACTAGAGTCCCTGACAGGAACCACGAAGTATGAACCATATTAGTCCGGTCCACAGGTCTCTGCACAGGCTTCCTGTGGCTCAGAGAATAGATTTTAAAACAGCTCTGCTTTGTTACACGTCTCTCCATGGCTTGCCACCAAATACTTTAGTCAAGGCAAGGCAAGGCACAGGCAAAGCAGTTTATTTATATAGCCCAATTCATACACAAGGCAATTCAAAGTGCTGACAAAACAAAACGCATTAAAATACATAAATAATCACAAACATTAAAAAGAAAGATACAAATATAAAATCCCTCAGTTTGTATGCACAGCTTAAACAGAACCTGTCTTTAACCTGTTTTAAACATTGTCATAGAGGAGGCCTTTCTCACATCTCCAGGAAGACAGTTCCAGATTTAGCAGCATGAATCTGAAGCAGCCTCCCATTGTTTAGTTTCTGACTCCTGGGCACTAACAGGAGTCTCAGTCCCTGTGCACTCAGAGTCCGGCTGGTTCAAAGGGACTAACTGTCACTAATAATTTTGTGCGAGGCCATGGAGGAGACTTGTACACAAGCAGAGCTGTTTTAAAGTCTATTCTCTGAGCCACAGAAGCAGTGCAGAGACCTGAGGACCGACTAAGATGGTCGTACTTCCATGGTCTATCAGGACTCGAAATAAAAAAAGCTGCTGCTGCATTTTGAATGTACTGCAGCTGATTTACAGCCTGTTGGTACAGACCTGTGAGCAGGCCATTGCAGTAAGTCCTAACTACTGGGAGACAAATCATGGATACGACTCTCCAAGTCTGCTTTAGACACTATGTTGTTGGGAATCCTGGATGTGTTTTTTAGATGAAAAAAATCTGCTGCTGTTACGATATTGGAAGTGGCTATAAAATTTTAAGTCTGAGTCCCAGAATTACCCCTAATTTATGACCTTGTTTGAAGTGTTTTAGGGAGATAGACTGTAGGAGACAGATGACTCTCTCGCTCTTAGTTTTCTGGGGACCAAAGACAATCATTTCAGTTTTTCCGTCTGCGTTTAGCTGAAGGAAGTGTTTGTGCTTCCACTCACTGATCTTGTTGTATACAGTGAAGGAGTGATTCACTGGTCCATGTTCTCCTGCAGTCAGTGAGACATAGAAAACTGAGTGTCGACTGCATAGTTATGATAGGAAACTTAGTTTCTCGCGCTATTAACTGACCCTAACTCAGCATGTAGAAGTTGAACAGAAAGGGTCCCAGGAACGACCCCCTGTGGGATCCACAGGTCAGGGCATATGATCTGAGACACAGTTTCCAATCTCCACAAAGAACTTCCTTGTCCTCAGGTAAGACCTAACCCAACTAGGGCGGTGCCAGCGACTCCAACCCCAGTTCCTCTCATCTTGTAAAGGAATCTACATGTCGACGTGTCAAAGGCAGCACAGATCTAACAAGATTAAGCATGAGCCTTTGCCTGCGTCAGTGTTCAGCCGGAATCGTTTGTAACCTTGACGAGAGCAGTCTAACAGTGCAGTGGTGGGGTCTAAAGCCGGACTGAACATATCAATTAGTTGTTGAATAATAAGAAAATCTGTAAGCTTGTAGGTAGACAACTTTTTCAGGACTTTCCCCATAAATGGCAGATTTGAAGATTGGACAAGATCGTTGATAATACCGTAGCATCGAGACTGCTCTTTTTTTAGCTGGGGCCTGATGACTGCAGTTTTTCAGGGCCTTTTGAAAATCCAGAATGAAGGGACATGTTTACTATCTGTGTGAGTGAATGTAACAGACTGATCAGAACAGACTTCATAAAACTATTGGGTAGTACATCCAAGCATGCATGTGGAGAGCTCAAAACTGGAGATTATCTCTTGGACATTTTTATCATTTACAGGTGCAAAGTGAGTATAGCTCAGAGAGCCATTCTGGCTGTTGATGGTTATCTGTGGATTGGAGACAATGCGTTTTTGATGTCTTGACCTGTCATGATAAAATTAGCAAACTCATTGCATTTACGTTGGAATAAGCCCTCAAATGGCATTTAGAACAGGGGTTTGTTAATCAAATTAACTGTTGAAAACAAACACGCAGATTGTTGCTGCAGCCTTCAATCATTTTCCGAAAAAACCTTCTCTCGTCCTAACGTAGCACCCGTTAAACTCGCACAACTTAACTTGAAGGATCTCGGACTCAACCTGGAGTTGGACTTGCGCCACTTCCGCTCGGCCCCTCCGCACTATTCCCTCTTTTTGTGCCCTGACCGAGTCTGCTTTTAGCCCACGTCGCCTTCAGCTTATTTTACTCACTATTTTAACCTCACAGGGCAACGGTATCCAAACATTCAAAACCACTCAAGCGTGAACAGAGTTAAACAGTTCCGCTACAGTAAAATACGATGCATTCTCAAAGTTTATCATTCCCATAAAATAGTTTCACTTCGTATTTCATTTATTGTGTCTTCTTCGTACAGATGCAGAGTCCACTGGTGGTTTTTGTATTATATTTGGTGACACACAGTGTCAAAAAAAACACAGAATGATCCGAAAGAGCAACATGACCACTTTACATTTGGAATATTCACGCCCTAAGTAACTAACAGATCTAGATGTGCCCTCTGCTGTGGGTTGGGCCACTTACGTGCAGGAGTAGATTCAAGATTCAAGTACAGAACTCAGCTCATTTGCATTTCTGTCATCAACATTATCCACATGAATATTAAAATCACCTGTATAACCAAACTATCAAAATCTGTGCATACAACTGAAAGCAACTTCGTAAAATATATCAATAAAACAGTACATGGACTGCGGTGGCTGTTTAGGACAACGAAAAGTATTAGGAGGAGATTGTTTTTGTGTATTTTAAAAGACAACATAGTCAAAGACGACAACTTCCCAGGGACAATGCTATGGAGACAAAGTGGTACTCTGAAAAAAGGCAGCTAATCCTCCTCCTTTTTTGTATGTCCGATTTCAGATTCAAACTTGAAATTGGTGTGATGCTTCTATTAAAACTGCATATTCCGAATTTTGGTCAAGCCAAGTTTTCAGCCATGAACATAAGATCAAGATAATTAGAACAAATAAAATTATTGATTAAAAAAGACTTGTTACAAAGAGATCCTGACATTAATCGTAGCAAGTTTCAAATTTCAGTATCATCGTTGTGGTCGCTGATTCTTACACGGGAACACAGAAATAGATTTTCAGATAGACTTATTACTCCAGATGTCTTACTTTAATGTATTCATTGTGATTTATCACTAAGGGCATGGGTACAGGTGGCTTTCCTGACAGGGCCCCAGCCTGGTCTCTCCTCTAACTAACTGCCATGGCTGCGAAGCCAGAGACCCTGTGCATCCTATTTTAGAGAAAGAGGGGAAGGGAAGGCGGGGGATGAGGATGGAGAGGTGGTGCCGCCATGCGACCCCCCCCCTCTTTTTGGGATTTGACACGAGGGGGGCAGGGAGGTGAGGGGTTTTTGGTGATGGGTTAGGGCCGGGGTGGCTAGGCAGAGGTTTTGGGTGTTTGAACGAGGGGAAGTGGGGGTGGAATGGACATGAGGTTAGGGGAGGGACTGCTGAGGTGGGATTTTGTAGGTGAATTGGAAACCTTAGTGGTTTTGGAGGACATCTTGGGAGTGGTCTAGCATGTTGAGCAGGAACACTAATCTAGCTAATATGGGTGTGAGAGGATAGTCTTCATCCCGATTTAAATTAGCCCTGCAGAAGTGTTCAGGTAGGTCTAACAGATGAAGGCGGGTGATGAAAAACAAGGACGTAGTCCCCATATCTCTCTGATAGTGAGTGGACGTGCGGGGGACCCAAGACAGGTCCATGGGAGGTGCAAGGGAGTCTTTGATGGAGGGCGTGGTTGAGGAAACCCCAGCACAGGCCTGTCTGCGTAACCTGGGTGTGATGGGGGCTTCAGAGCGCTGTAGAAGAAGAAAGGCGTGGCTGCATTGGAGCAGCTGGGTGAGAAGATGTGGTGTGGTGTTGGTCGTGCCCTAGCAGTTTCTGCTACTGGATCGAAGATCAGCTGCTTCTGATGACAGTGGAGGAGTTGAATCTTGTGAGGCGGTGATGGTGTTGAATCCTTCCCGAGGTGGTGTTGGTGTTGAGAACCTTCGTGTGTTGTTGTGTTGAGAACCTTCGAGTGGTGGTGGTGTTGAGATCCTTTGAGGTGGTGTGGTGTTGAGATCCTTCGAAGTGTGGATGTTTTGAGTTCCTTCCGAGGAGGTGGAGGTGCTGAGACTTTTACTTCGGCCTTGCCTCCCTTTCGATTGGCTGCACGCGCTGCGCAGGCTGAGGTCTCAGTCTAAAAGAAAGGTTAACCATCAATCACTTTTACTCCGTAAGTGTTTCAATGGTGCCCTATCCCTTCAAAAAGCTCATGCCCTATTCCAGTAACAATTTAAAATTCTCAATATGAAGGCAAGTCCTCTGCGGAACATTCGTTGAGTAAAAGTATTAGCTGATACAGACGACTGAATTCATTTAGCTTACCGTCCACCATTGGTAGTGGGCCACTGATACCGAAAGTTATGCGTCCATATTAGCCAGGTCAGTCCATAAGAGAGAGTAAATCCCGTTTCAACTTTCACTAGTGTTGCCATAAGACGTCAACTGCCCCCACGTGGATCAACAATCTTTTACCCCGCCGCCTCAGACAGAAGCCATCGAGCCAGCCGCCTTATCCATCCCTTTGGCAGAGTGGGTACTGATGAACCTTGAGATTACGCATGTTTACGTGCTTATCGCCGAATCGCCGTTAAAGACGACTCAGCTGCATTGACCTTGACTGAACTGAGACTGGACTGAGAGATACTGCGCTGATTTCATCTTACCCAAAGTGGAAAAAGCGTTTCTGTAATTAAAGATTTTTGCATGTTGGCATTATACACTCTTGTTATCATTAGCTGTGCCTTGTTTGGGCATGGCACCATAATTGTTCCCAACATATGTCTCTTTGATTTTGGGAATGAAATAAGCGTCATCAAAACTTACGTTTTGTCCACTTAGGTCCATTCCCTTCACTGTATTGTTGTGTACAGCCCCAATTCCTGATTCAAGCACAAACATTCGTTCTTGAAGAAGTTTTAGCTCCGTAAGAGTGAAAAACAGCCGTCCCAAATGTTTTTTCTGTTCCCGTCCCATCGGCGTCTTACAGCAAACACCCAAATCAGTCCTGACAAGCGTAAGTTAGGTAAATACCAACAAGTCTATGTGTTGAAGTTTGAAAACATGAGTAATCCGTGATTTGTGGAATAAAAATGTACTCAAAAATATTAAAGGAGATAAAAAAGCAGCAAGCGGGAGGAGCAGCAAGAGAATGCGACTGCTCTGTCAGAGTCGCACACACACCGCAGTGACCTGTTGGTGTAATATGAACCGGCTCGGACTCTGAGAGCACAGGGACTGGCCTCCTGCCTGGTGCCAAGATGAGAACCAAACATGGGAGGCAGCGTTTCAGATCAGGCAGCTAAGATCTGGAACAAACTCCCTGACAATTGAGGGAGGCGTCTACTCTGTCAATGTCAAATCCAGGTTAAAGACTGTTCTGTTTGCCTTTGCATACAACTGAAGGATTCTTATCTGCATTTTCTAATGCACAGCTGTCATTAAATTTATTTTAATTATTTTTAATTTCATGTGTAATTTGAAGTTTTTAATGTCTTTTTATTCTTGGGTGATTTTAAATGTTTAATTGTGATTTTAATCTTTTTGTGTGGATTTTAATGTTTTAAACTGAGTTTTAATCTTTTGTGTGATTTTAATGTTTTAATTGTGATCTGGAGTGTTTTTATGTGATGATTTGTGATGTGGACGTGTAAGCCATTGGTTGCCGGTGTAGAAAGGCCTCTACAAATAAACATATGATTGATTACAGATACTCATAAAAGACCACAGATACAAACAGTATTACACAGAATGATAACGTATTATTTTCTTGTTTGTTTAAATACTTCATGGGTTTTTTCCATCAGTAAACTTAGAATATAAACAAAACCACATTTTATTATCTATTGCATGCAAGTTTCTGTAGAGATAAAGTTATTGGCTCTAATTCCTTGTTGCAACTACTTTTGCACAAGCACAGTGATTACTTCTGCCACAACACATCATTAGAGTAACAACTAACCGTCTCACCACGTCTAAACCCTTACAATTTTCTTAATAGTGGAACAAAAATCCAATGTGAATTTCGGCTTCAGGAATAATCACCGGTAAAGGAGCAAAAAGATAAGAAAAGATAAGATTTGCTTATTTATCTCCAGAGGAGAATTTACAAAAAAACCACAGGCCCAGTTTATCCATGGTAACGTGTCGGACACTTCCTGCTACTTTAACAACTAACTAATCATTCGTCTGCTCGAGCACGTTTTCGTCCAACACAAACCATGCAAAGCGGTAGATTCAGGTTCCCTAATTCCCGCAGCTACTGTTAAATGCAAAATTCTTCGTGCATTCTTCACGTCTTGCGCGGCCCGAGGAGGAGGTTTTTGGGAAGTGGATTTCTACCGCTGGGTTGCGTATGTCGGCGTAGCGTTTCACTGCCCACTTACTGTCGAGGTCTAGAACTACATTATTCTTCCGTTGTCGGTAAACGCTGGCACTTGAAATAAGAGCCTTGCCGTTTAGGCTAATTGCTTTGCAGCGAAGATCCTAAGAATTCTTTAACGTTTGGGTTTTAAGCAGCAGAAGTGTCAGACATTTAGACCGACAGGATAACTGGCATGTGGCTTTTTGGTAAATTTCTCCTCTGTGAATAATAAGCCGATCTTATCTTACTTGTTTTTATATCTTTGATCCTTTAAACGTTGATTCTTCCTGAAGTACAGAATTCACCATTGGATTTTGTTCCACTAATAAGAAACTTGTACAGGGTTTAGACCGTGGTGAGAACCGTTAGTTTTACGCTACTGATGTGTTTGTTGCAGTAGTAATCCTAGTGACAGTGCAAAAGTAGTTGCAACAATGAATTAGAGCCAATAACTTATCACCTACAGAAACATGCATGCAATAAATAATAAATGTGGGTAATGTCTATAATTTCAAGTTACTGACGAATAAACCCATGAAGTATTAAACAACCAAGATATAAATACTTATCATTTGTGTAATACAGTTTTTAGCTTGGTCTTTACTAGAATCAATCAATCAATCAAATTTATTTGTAAGCGCCTTTCTTACACAGGGCAACACAAAAGCGCATCACAGTCCACAACACAAATCATCACATAAAACAAACACAGAATCACAATTAAAACTTAAATCACACAAAAGATTAAAACACAATTAAAACATTAAAATCACACCACAAAAGATTAAAACACAATAAGAACAGAAAAATCACACAAAAGAATAAAACCATTAAAACAATCCCAAAATTACACAAGAACTTAAAAATAAATAAATAAATAAAATGACAGCCAGTGCATTAGAAAATGCAAGAAAAATCCTTCAGTTGTATTCACAGGCAAACAGAACAGTCTTTAAACCTGATTTGAACATGACAGAGTAACGCCTCCCTCACATTTCAGGAGATTGTTTCAAGATCTTTAGCTGCATGGATCTGAAACGCTAGCCACCCCATGGTTTGGGTTCCACTCTTGGCACAACATGAGGCCAGTCCTGTGCTCCTCAGAGTCGGGGAAGCCGAGCCCGGTTCATATGACACCAACAAGTCACTGACGGTGTGTGTGCGACTCTGGAAAGAAGCAGCTCGCATTCACTTTGCTGCTCCTCCCTCGCTTGCTCGCTATTTTTATCTCCTTTAATCCCCATTTTTGCTTACATTTTTATCCCACAAAACACGGGATACACCTTTTTACAAACTCAACACAAGAACTTGTGGAATTTACCTAACTTACAGCATCGTCAGGAGGACGGGAAAACAGAACAAAAACTTTGCGACGGCGTTTTCACTCAACAGGAGCTAAAACTTCTTCCAGAACCCGAATGTTTTGTCTTGAACAGAATTGGCTGAACACACCGAACCACACAATAGACCAGTTGAAGGAATGGACCAAATGGACCACATTTTAGGAATCATATGTACTTTAACAGCAATTATCTTATTTATGCAACACAGAGTGGAAGATTTGAATTATTAAACTCTGTTTGATATTTTTGCCATTTACACTATTCATTCATTGCAGTTTGCACCTTCTTTTGACAGAAATTGTGTAAGCGCTCAGTCATAAAGGGTTATTCAAAACAAAGGAAGGTTTCTCACCCATCATCTGTACTTCATTCAACAGGTTTCGCCAGCGTTTCGTTCTTAACTTTCTCATTCCCTTAAGAGAGTTCTTTGGATTAAGAACGAAACCTCGGTAAAACCTGCTAACGGAAGTACAGATGATATCTTTTATCAGAGTTTACAGATGTTTCAAACACTAAAACAAGTATAAAAACAACATACTTTTTTGAGTAATACAGGGAACTCTCCTTTCCATGTGCTGTACTGATTCAGTTCCCATTGCAGGCATAGAGTTTGTCTGTCTCTCACATCTTGGTGTTCTTAATAGAGCATTGTAAAACAGAATCAAAATGATTGTGAGATCTAGTCAAAACAGGCATCGCCGGCAGTAAGTCAGACCTTTTCCCGGTGCATGTCAAGCCTGCCCTTTGTCCCCAGTTCTGTTCACTATTTTCATGGACTGAATTTCCAGGCGCAGCCAGGTGGTGGTGGTGTCTTGATTGGGAACCACAGGATTTAATCTCTGCTGTTTGCAGACGATGTTGTCCTGTTTGCTCCAACAAACCAGGACCTTTAGAATGCACTGTGACGGTTTGTAGCCGAGTGTGAAGCGGATAGAATAAGAATCAGAACCTTCAACAGCCTGGGGAGGTGTTCCAGGCATGTCCCACTGGGAGGAGACCTGGGGCCGACATGTTGGAGGGACTATGTCTCTCTGCTGGCCTGGGAACGCCTTGGAATTCTCCCTGATGAGCCAGATGATTAGGGAGGTCTGAGCATCTCTGCTTTACACTGCTTCTCCCGCAACCAGGCAACAGTTGAAGTGGAAGAAAATGGATGGATGAGAGTCAAAATAAAGAATAAGAAAGTGATTTATGATGTGTGAGAAATATTTTTGGTTAATTAGTCCCATTTGTCTATCAAAATTATATTTTTTTACACAATCGACTTTTGTCTGTGCCGTAGCTGTGTCATGTGTGGTGAGTGAGTGGAGCCAGTGGTCGGGCTGTACAGAGTCGTGCCGAGCCGCTGTGCGCAGGAGGAGCCGCCGCGTCCTGAGGGAACGACAGAACGGAGGAGTGTCCTGCCCTCTGTTGGAAGAGCAGGCCGGGTGTGCACAGTACTGGACTCCACACGGACACTGCCATCATTCACTGGGTCAGTCTCTCTGCCATTTGTGTTTGATGCCTGTGCACTGTGTTTTCCGAGACGTCACAGCTCCTTGTTTGCCCCAAATTCCTAGTTTGTGATTTCATGTTACTTACAATGGAAAGTCAGCCAGTCAAATAACTTTTTGACAAAAGTAAAAAAATATACATACTATAAACAGAATGTATTGCTGAGTTTAACAAAAGAATCCATCCCTTCTCTATTATGTTTAAAGACAATTCATTTGACAATTGATTCACAAAGGAAATTTCTTAGTTGTGTTTTATGCTTCATATGTCCATAATTCCAGGAGCTATTCATGTGAAACAAAAAGCTGTGTAACATGAAAATGCATTCGTTTGAAAAGACTTAAAGTTAACTTGAGTTTATGAAGATAAATTAAATCAAATACACAGATCTTCTGGTTCATTTCAATAATTTATTTCTCATCTCCCAAGGCTTTGCGAGTCTAAGTGACAGTGGTTCATCAGATATATGGAATTCAATTTACTAGGTATTTCAATGTTAATTGGTATTTTTCCTCTTCACATCAACTTATCTATTCTTCGCTGTGAAAGTCAAATGTGTCCGATTAAGCATTATGGATGAACATAATGAAAGGTTCTTGTTCAGTGATTCTCAAACCTCTCTGTCAGAGGTTTCTGAAACACTGCTATAGTTTGTTTCTCTTTCAACCATTGAACCACAATGTCTATAGATATGGCAAAGTGATTATAGTCTCCAACTGAACCTGGTCAGTATTGTGTCTCTTATTCAGCCCTTTGGTGACCTCATATGTTTTATTTATGAAATATTGAATACTAGTTATTGAAGAATATTCAAGTTAAGACTTATTTTACGTCTGGTATCCAGTTCAGTGTCCAGTTCACTGTCCAGTTAGGTTTGTTCTCGTACTCATATACCACAGGACCCGATCTGGGAAACCGATACCACATTTCTACCCGATTTACCGTTAGCTTAGCGGCATTTTAATGTATGACAGTTTTTTAAAGTAAGATCAGATAGACTTTATTGCTCTCACACAGGAGAAATTGACATGTCACATCTGCCATGGATAGAATCACTCAAGATAGTGCAAAAGAGAGAAATGTACAAACATGTTGAATGCAGGATATATTATGTTCCATAAAAAGTGGCAATTAAAAAGTGGAAATCGAAGAAACAGTGGCAATAGTAGTGCAGGTTTTTTAGTCCTAGTGCAAGTGACTTAGTGACTTGTTGTACAGTCTGACAGCGGTGGGGATAAAGGCCCTGCGGTAGCGCTCCTTCTTGCACTGAGGGTGCTTCAGAAAACGAGTGACAAAAGTAGAGCAGACTATGTTGTGTAAGGCCAAACTGACACAAGGTGGGTCCAAAACAAACACATATAACACCTACAACTTGATCAAACACCGTCAAACTCACCACCACGCAGAGTTAGTTAGCACTGGAGCTAGCACCAGAGCTCTACAACATAGCACTCGTATGAGAGGAATATGACAGCATTGTTGGCTTTTAAAACAATTGCTAAAATGTTTAAACATGTTTTTATTGTTGAAATTATATAAACAAATCTAACATATATACCATACCTTTTCTCCAACAGTTCCGGCTCTCATCACCAGCAGTGGCTATGGCAACGACAGGAAGAAACGAGATATTCCTGACAGTGAAGTGACAGGGTAAAATAAAGTACACCAATCTACAGTGCTCTAAATGACATGTCTGTGTTCAGAGGGAGGAGAGGGAGGAGAGGAAGGAGAGGGAGGAGAGGGAGGGAGAGGGAGGAGAGGGAGGAGAGGAAGGAGAGGGGGGAGAGGGAGGAGAGGGAGGAGAGGAAGGAGAGGGAGGAGAGGGAGGAGAGGAAGGAGAGGGAGGAGAGGGAGGAGAGGGAGGAGAGGGAGGAGAGGGGGGAGAGGGGGGAGAGGAAGGAGAGGGAGGAGGAGGGAGGAGAGGAAGGAGAGGGGGGAGAGGGAGGAGAGGGAGGAGAGGAAGGAGAGGAAGGAGGAGGAGAGGGAGGAGAGGGAGGAGAGGAGGAGAGAGAGGGAGGAGAGGAAGGAGAGGGAGGGAGAGGGAGGAAAGGGAGGAGAGGAAGGAGAGGGGGGAGAGGGAGGAGGAGAGGAGGAGAGGGGGGAGAGGGAGGAGAGGGAGGAGAGGAAGGAGAGGAAGGAGAGGGAGGAGAGGGAGGAGAGGGGGGAGAGGGAGGAGAGGGAGGAGAGGAAGGAGAGGGAGGGAGAGGGAGGAAAGGGAGGAGAGGAAGGAGAGGGGGGAGAGGGAGGAGAGGAAGGAGAGGGGGGAGAGGGAGGAGAGGGAGGAGAGGAAGGAGAGGAAGGAGAGGGAGGAGAGGGAGGAGAGGGGGGAGAGGGAGGAGAGGGAGGAGAGGGGGGGAGAGGGAGGAGAGGGAGGAGAGGAAGGAGAGGGAGGGAGAGGGAGGAAAGGGAGGAGAGGAAGGAGAGGGAGGAGAGGGAGGAGAGGAAGGAGAGGGAGGGAGAGGGAGGAGAGGGAGGAGAGGGGGGAGAGGGAGGAGAGGGAGGAGAGGAAGGAGAGGGAGGGAGAGGGAGGAAAGGGAGGAGAGGAAGGAGAGGGAGGGAGAGGGAGGAAAGGGAGGAGAGGAAGGAGAGGGAGGGAGAGGGAGGAGCTGCCTTTTGACATTTCATTCTGAAAATGAGTGGAGGAAAAATGTAGTTGAAAAGAGGAAGGGAAATTGGAGTATTGCATTTTTGATTAGTGTGTTATGTAACGACTGAGAGCTGGGTATCAGAAGCTGGTACCATATGTGTCTCCATATAGGAGACTTTTAGTTACTAGTTTAGTATCACAATACAATATATTTAGACAATATAATCCACACAAAAAACAGCTTTCTGGCTCTACCAAAAAGAGGGCATGCTTGCTTCTCAGCTAGAAGATCCTGGGATCCAGGATCTTTCTGAGTGGAGTTTGCATGTTCTCCCCGCGCCTGCGTAGGTTTCTTCCAGGTGCTCCTGTTTCCCCTACCACTAAAAACATGCATAATAGGTATGCTGACCTGACCAAGCCGGGTATCCACATCTGGAAATGGGACCCCGGGCGCTGTACTCAGGCGACCACTGCTCCATAAAGACGCCTCAGTGGCATCAGGATGGGTCAAATTCAGAGGATGAATTGCTCTACAGGGATAAATAAAGTGCACCTTTACCCCATTTGAAATACACTTCTGCATATCATTTATTGTAGATTGCTAATTATTACAAAATATGATTGAACATAAATCAGGAAATTGCTGGAAAAATATTGGATTTCTAAATAAGTTATTTATAGTATATATAGTATATTTATTTTAAATGTATTTTAAATATAAAACAGCAAAGATACTGCGCAGAACCTTAATGCTCCCAGGCCTCTGGTAAGACCCGAGCTTAGAGAGGGATAACCGCCCGCGGAGGTTGAAATGTGTGTGTGTGGTTTTTTTTCAGATGACTATAGAGCTTCATCTACAAATTTTCACTTTTTGTATGTGATTTATTTGAAGTAAAAAAAAAAAAAAGTTAAGAATTTTTTTGGGTGAGAAAAATGCAGAATGTGAGTCAATAGTCAGCTCCAGCTAAGGAGCTGAGTATTTGACATCTACATTTTTATCTACAAAGAAAATAATAAATAATGAGTACTTCTTAAGGGAGAGCAATGAGAGCCACAATAATGAGTGCTAATAATTCCTCCAGACTCAGGTTTGTGTTTGAAAAAGCTGCTTTTTTGTGCTTGTGGCCAAGCTCCAAAGGCTGTGTGAACAAAAAGAACACACTAGATTCTTATTAAAAAAAAAATTCAGAGTGAAAATCAGGTACCTCAGCTTTACTGTGTCTTTGTGCGTAGATACTGTGTGCGGTTCCAGCTGAGCTCCCTGACAGCGGAGTGTGCTCAGAGCAGAGGGGCGCACACTCACTGGATGCAGCACCTGAGGGAGGGGCACCAGGTCTGTGTGGAATGTCAGCCCCCTGCACTGGCTCAGGGACAGAGACACTGTGCAGGGGACGGGGACCACCTCCACACCAACGCCACCAGGTACACTTTCCAACCACAAACAAATAGTATTAGGAATTATGTAGTAAACTCTATCTTCCAGAGTTCCAGGCTCCGGGATCAGTTTTCACATTGCACTCTGTTAGACAAAAAAAGTGGACCACTGTCTTTTTCACTCGGCTGTTTCTTGTACCATAAACTATAAAGTACCATAAACTGTAAAAATTAACGGACGTAGTCACGCCTATCTCTGCCATTCTAACTAATGGACCAAAAATGTGTGCTCTCCTGGAGAGTGGTCCCGCCCACAAGAAAATTGTGAAAAAAACGCATGTGCGCATGCGTCAGCCGGCAGGAGCTCCATTCATTTGACTCCACTTCAAAAATTCACAGCGACTAAACTAGAGTGGTCCAAAAAAATCCACCCCCCTCAGCATTGCTAATGCTATATGTTAGCATTGGCTAATTCTTCTTCTGGGTCCACCCCCATCGGCCCGGGGTGGTATTGCAAGCATGTCAGCGCACATCTTTTTGGCCACTTTTGAGCCGGGACCCGCCCCACTGTAAAGTACGCAAAATATAATGTTGTGAGGTTAAAACAAGGAAGGACCTAAAATGCAGTCATGCCAAAATAATATGATTGAATAAAGAAGATAAATAAAAGTCCAGGGTAAAAAACAAATTCAATGGACCAGAAAGCAGTGGGAATGAGCTCAGGTACAGGGAGATTGAGGAAAAAAAGAAAACACTAAATAAATACCAAAATAATTAAAATCCACTCTATGACAGGTATTGTATTTTCTAAGATAAATATGTGCCCGAATAAGATGAAGTCAGCACGTTGTGCTCTGATTAATTTAAAAGTTTTACTTTTACAAAATTATTTCTGTTGTGGAGAAAAAAACAGCAATAATTAGTGCATGGTTGTAAAGGCTCTCTTTCTTTTCACATGTGCTTTCAAACATGAAAGTAACATCTTGCACTCACCACACCCTTTACCAATGGAAGAAACAATATGATCTTGTTTTCAATATTACAAAAAATGTCTACCTTGGAATGAGAAATACAATGCAATAGTTATTGAAAAAAGACTTATAATTCTTGTCCCATTTTATGTGCTTTGGTTTGAGCCTTTATAACCTCATATTTGATCCCTTTTTGCAGTGTACCACCACTAGATGTCAGCAGAGAGCCCTGTTGGTTCAAAGCGTGTACTGTACATGTGTGTATAATACTGTACGTGACTGTATTTTGCAGTCCATCTCTCCAGTGGCAGGCGGTGGGGAACCCGCGCTGCAGAGGCGTGTGGAGGCGAGTGGAGCGGCTCAACACATGCTCCTGTCCGACGGCCCACAGCTTCCTCTTCATCTGAATCCCCATCAGGAACCTTCAACACCAGTCCGATTTAGTCATGCAAGAAAACTGAACGACTGTAAGTTCAAATGTATTTAATGTTAAAGAGTGCATACTTTTTCAGCATCTGCTGAATCATCAGTCATAAAAAAGAAATGCTTTACAAACTCTCCCTTCCATTGCCAGAAGTAACAATCACACAAAGTAGGTCCTGAGGTAAGTCTAAGCCAAACTGTAGTGTGTTTTAACAAGGGTGTGAAAAGGCCTTTTAAAATGTGCTCCCATTTTTTAGCATTTGAAATTTTTTTATCACGCCAAATGCATTTAATAATTGTATATTTTCAAAGTTAAAAAGTGAAAAAGAATAACAAAGACACTAAATTATTTTTGTTACTTCCCATTGTACCATTTTGGGTCAGCTCTCTTCATGAGTTCGTGTCTGATGAGCAGTAGACGACCCAACACTTTTTATCCTGTACGCTTTTTTAAATCATATTTTTAATTTTACCCCATTAAAAGCATGTATGATATTTTTCTATCTAAATTTCTTACCTCAAAAGACACATTTTTACAGCGATGTATGGCGTGTAGCCTTCACTAGCAAGCATGGTCACAATTATACTGTAACCTTGCTACTTTTTGATAATTTAAGCTAATACCTTCACGTCTTCTAACTGGGGAATGAAAGCCCTTAACTAAAGTCAATGTATACCTTTCACCATCCATCCATCCATCCATCCATCTTCTACCCTTTAATCCATTTCTGGGTCAGGGGGGTGGCAGTCAGAGATGCCACCCAAGTCTCATAGCACCAGCCCCTCACTGACCCTCTGCAGGTGGTGAGTCCACAGGAGGACGGCTGCTCTCTGAGTGTGAGCATAGCCTTGATCTCTCAGTTGGAGCTTTGGGCAAAGTGGGGTTAAGTGTCTTGCCCAAGGACACAACGACAGCAGTCATTTCACCTTTCACCAATTAAGCATAATTAAGTGACCATATTGCTTGGGGTTATGACAAACAGCTTAACTCGAGGAACTTGAGGATCTTGCCCACAATCTGCATCACGCTGAGGAGAAAATGGCTCCATACAATTATTAAGGATCATTGAGTCAATCAAACAACATAGTAAGTCAAGTGATTTAGTTTATTTCCTTTTTAATTCATTCAAGGGAACTGTTTTTCTTAAGAAACAAAAATATCTTGGGACATTGAGACACTTTCTTCCTCCTCCATTTTTTCTTTTTTTTAACATGACACGTACTGGCTCTTGTGTGTGAACTTCACCAGTCACAACGCCAAAGTTACAACATGCACTGAAACAGGAACATTGATACAGAAACAACAGCTTAGAAAGTCAACAAGTAAAAATGTTTTGTTTCATGTTTTTCATTTACAAAACAGACAGCCTTGGGACCTACAAACAACATTGTACAAGAGCTGGCTAAGAGATATACTTTTTTCCCTTGTTACACTTTACAAAGATAATGGCTTAGGCAAGGTTGGGGTCAATTCCTCTGAGTTTACGCTGTAGAAAAAATAGAGCTTTTATGGAACTTAGGGTCTTGTCATCTGAAATGTATCTTGTGCTGTTAATTGGCTCTGCTTTACTGAAAGACATCTGCTCTCGTCCTCCTGAATGGACCCCAACCCTGAAATACAGTGCTCTAAGTCTGAAAGTATGATATTCGGAAATTACAATATGTCCTTAAGGGGCTTATGGGTAAAAAACGATAAATATAGCAGCTAAAGCAGCAATAAATGTAATCTAAATGTAATTCACTGTACAGCTTGTGCTCTTCGTTTTTGTCCTTCATATAGTGATGTCTCTATCTTTCTACATGGTCATTGCAGTAAAAATGTGTTTTTTAAAATAGCAATTTAAAGGTGCACTACGGAACAGATTTAATCCTTTTGTACACGCCTCTATGTCCGTGGAAACCAACATGTAATGCCACTTGGCCAAGGGAACAGGTCCGATCTATGGAGAGGAAATCCACTCCAACAGCGTTTTGATGAATAACACCTAATATGTTTAAACAGATTTCAAGACCATGGAACATTTAAGGCAATTAAATCTCTACTGAGACAAGCAGGTGGCATACAGTATTCTCAACCTGAAAAGTTGCATAGTGCACCATTAAGATGAATTTTATTGTAAATGTTTAATAATTATGGTCTCACAGTATTACCGTCTTAACATGCATGAATTATCAATAGAGTAAAATGCTATAATGGCAGTATTATGTGTATGGTCATGCTTTATTGTGTAGCAATGTGCTGCCTATTCACAGACTATTGATTGTCATTTATTGTTGAGATACAAGTTTAATATGGTCCCTGACTACAGTTAACAATCATTCTAAAAGCTTAATACACTGAGTTTTCAGAATAAAATGACCCTGTTTTCATGTGGTGATGATGCAATGGCATATTTCAACAAGCAATATTTAGCGTATTTTAGTGTAAACAACATCATTGCACAAGCAATGTGGTAAAGGGTTTATCAGGGTTCAATGGGAAATGCATCCTTATCTGCAAATGAATGAATGTAAATGAACAATTAATAGCAAATTATGAATGGGTGCAATGACAGTGCCTGCATGGAACGCATTACCAAGAGAAGACCATGAACAATCATTCAATAAGGGATGCAGTATGATTTTTAAAATGATTACCAGCCTTTTTGATATTGTTTTTAAAGGTTTGTGTGTCTTGTTGAAAACAGATTTACTGTGTAAAGCTTGCATTTGTTAGTGGTATGTTTTCAATGTATCCTTTTCTAGAAGGAACAAGTACAAAATGCACGCATCTTCCACCCTAATTAACAACAACACAATTAGTGCTAATGGCTGTTATAAATAAATCTGATAAGTAAAACGCCAGATTCTTATGTTCTCAACCTGTTTTCTGAAATTGCACACTATTACAATATTGGATGTCAAGAATGCATATTTAACATTTTAATTCAATTTGGTTGGTAGTGTTAATTGTTAAATCCTCACTGTCCACCAATGCTTGTACATTCCTGTTGTTTACTATAAATTCTGCCAAGACAAGTGGTCATAAATCCATGTACTCATAACTTTTTTGTTGCTGTAGTATATTTCCATTGTGCATATATAAATTAAAAATGGTGTAATGCATTTTAAGGTTCAGAGTCAGTATCCCTTTAATCTCCTTAGCTACATCTAAACATGTTTCTGTTCACTGAATATTTCCATGTGTGTGTGTGCGTGTGTGTGTGTGTGTGTGTGTGTATATGTATATGTGTATGTATATACTAGAGAAAATGGTCAAATGCAGGATTCGCAAAGAAATTCATGCATTGGAAACCATTATTTTGTGTCTATAAGGCTGCAGTTGCCCTCGCTCATAGTGCCCCCACCACACATGGTCCTATGCCGTACACACAGATAGACGTTAATGTCTCGCAGTCATTGCTATTCCATTCACACAGTGCCTCCTCTCACTACGGGTCTGAGCAATATGAAATGGTTCAACTGTGCGATTAAAACCGGAAATGAAACCTGCAAGATAAATATCTAAAAAGCAACACTCTAAAGTCTGTCAAATTGAGCTGCAAAATGAAATGCAATCAAATCAAAATTTCAGTTTGAATTGATACAATTACAAGAGGTTGGAATTTTTAAATAAACCACATCCTGTTAACTTAAGGAGAAAGTATGTTCTACCTGAAGTTGGAGCAGTTGCTGAATGCTGTGAAATTCACAAGATTGTTTGCCCTTCGACATTCCGTCTACATTTTGTCCAAAGAAAGTAAAATAATGTAGTTCTGACTGGTCAGACTACAGGATTCGTGTTTTGAACATTACTCTTTCAGATCACACTTCTAATAGGGGTCATTCAAAATGCATCGTAAACTATAAACCCAGATTACAAACATAATATGCAAATCCAACCACAAAAATGCCTCTTCATACCCATTCCAATAACATTCATGATTCATGTTTTTGTACATACAGTATACAGTAAAACTTATGGCACTGAACAGACTAGCACTACCAACAATTCAATACAATTTAGGTAAATTTTTTTGAATTGTTGGTATTTTATGAATAAAAACATAGAACAGTTTATACCATTTTGTTTGTCTGGGTGCATGTAATAAAAGCAATTCAGTATAACCCCCACCCCATCCCCCTCTATAATAGAACCTTTTGAAGACAAAAATGCATTATTAGAATGATTCTATAAGATGCAAAATGTCCATATTGTGTTTAGTGTGGGACCATGTGTGGGTCACTCTTGTGTGTAGTGTATGTCTCATGCACTCAAACCTACAGAAGCCCAATTATCAAAGCAACACAGAGCGATGGCGAACGGGCAGCTGTGGTCACCATGGAAACTAAGTGTGACTGTTTTTATCTGTAAGTTTGCCTTTGATACATACATAGTTTGTATATGGTTCCTGTACAAACCTGTTACATAGATGCAGGCTGGATGTGTGGTAAATGTGTCCCTTCTGATTGCTTATTGCCTTCATTTGTCATTCTCCTCTTCGTAATGATCAAAAGTGGTCATGCTCCTTTCCAACAGAAACGTAATGTTTTATAAAAATATTGGATTTGTTTATAATTCATTCATGTTATGAAAGACTCAAGATGTTGTTATGGTGCATGCATGCATCATTCATGTGCACTTTAAGCAAAAAGAAACAGCTGAAGCAGTGGGAAAATGATTCTTAAATCATACAGAGGTGGAGATATAATTCAGTTATGGAGATATGAAGGACAACAGAATACTGTTCAGCATTCATTCTCATCTGTGACTGACAGAATCATTTGATAACTGCTGCCATGGTTTCAAGACATCCACCTTTTATAATGTAATGTCTAGATATTCTGATAATGTTCTCTATACATAACCATTTCTTATCTATTTCATATAAAAATAAATCAGTTAAGACAATCCAAACAGTGTACTCACTGTATCCATTCACCCTGCCATGCACACTTGAGGACATGCACGGTTCCTACAATTATGTCAATGACTAAGGCCAGGATTGGGAATGGTGGGCACAATTCATAGGCTTGTAGGTTCTCTCCAGTGTCTCCAGACTATAAAATGTGATTTAGGATTTGGGCAATTGCTGTTATCCTCATTCAGCCAAAAGCATTTGTTTGCAAAATGTATTCCCACTTTAACCATATATGTTGGCTACCACAAACTACTTAAAGTATCAGGAATGAACTGAAGATGGGGCAGTGACATTCTCCTTCTGAATGGAGTAAATGGTAAATGGTCACATTTATATAGCGCTTTTCCACCTTTCAAGGCACTCAAAGCGCTTTACATCATGGAACCATTGACACACACATTCATACGCCAGTGTACACAGACACTGGGGACGAGGCGGGTTAAGTGTCTTGCCCAAGGACACAGCAGCATTCACCAACGGGAGTATCTTTCATACCCACTCTTGTTATAATATAGGCCCCCTACTGGTAATGTAGGCTCGGTTTTCAGCGATTATTAAATAATCTGTATCCACTATTGAATCAGAGATTTTCATCTAGGATATTTTGCCGTCCTCTGTCCCCCTTTCGACCTCGTCCCATTTCGGGTCCAACGTGGTTTTCATGGATACCCAGTGGGAACAAACAGTTTTGTCCCAACATTTTTTGCGCAGTCTCAAAATGGTTGGTGCCCTTCTGGTAGTTCCTGCTAATGTTGCACTTGGGACTTGATCTGGAAAGCAGTCTCTCTGACGGGTTGGTGTCTGAAACGTCCCTGTGATGTTCATCATCATCTGTGTCAGCGTCAATGTACTTACTAATGGACGAGTCGTGGAAAGTGAAAACCATGGGCCCAAGTGAGGCGGATTCAGGGGACTTAGGTGGGGTCCTGCTGCTGGCAGTGGTATATATCGAAGTCCCCGGGCTCAACAAAGAGTCTGACAGAGCTGACGAATCCGAAAGAGGTGATGGTCCAGACTCCCCATCGCTGCGACAACTTCCTTTAGGTGCAAGTATCTTTGAGGAATTTCCGGAAAAGAACAATTTCTTGGCAGTTTCTGAACATTTTGCTTTTGCGACAAAGACTGGTGTTAGCATGGACTCAGTTGTGTGCTTTTGACCTATCATGTTACTTTTCTGACTGGCCAATGCAATGACAGGACTGTGCGAGAAGAGGTTTGTCTCTTTAGTACCCAGGTCTATTGTTGGACCGTGTGAGAAACGTGGATTTTCCTGAAACTCAGTTGCACAACTAATGTAACTGTCAATGCTAGACAAGCTTTTCATATCCCCAATTCCTCCTAGAACCACTGCTCCGTGATCTTGGATTGGATCTAGTTCTATTTCATCTCTGTGCTTGCCTAACCGAGAACCTTTTGCATTCAGATTGGGTTGTGATTGTGTCTTGGCCATTTGGTTGTACATCTCTTCCAGCTTCTGCACGTTTATTCTTTGGGGACTACTGGTCTTGCTAGGCGAACCTTGCTCTTGTGCATTGAACGAATGATTTGAACTGGTTTCCGAGCCCTGTCTTTTTGGTGTCCACTTCCACCTGCTTGGTGAGAGATGGTTATCGTGTGGTCTTTCACTTTTCTCTACCACAACATCCATCAACTCTGCACTACGTGCAAATGCCTCCTTTAGATTCATGGACACAATGCTGCCATTACGTTTTGCTCTATCCAACGCCTCCCTTCGTTTAAGTGCTTTCTCCTGCCTCTTCTGCTCCTTGTAGAACTCTGAGAAGTTATTTACAATGATCGGGATTGGAAGGGCAATTACCAAGACTCCAGCTATACAACATAAACCTCCGACTATTTTCCCAAGAAGAGTCTTTGGATAGATGTCTCCGTAGCCAACAGTTGTCATTGTGATAGTCGCCCACCAAAATGAAGCTGGAATACTTTTAAACTTTGTGTCTTCTTCATCTTTCTCTGCAAAAAACACCAAGCTTGAGAAGATCATGATGCCCATTGCTAGAAAAAGTATAAGTAGACCAAGCTCATTGTAACTTCGTCTGAGGGTAAACCCCAAAGACTGAAGTCCGGTGGAGTGACGAGCCAATTTCAGGATTCGCAAGATTCGCATTATCCGAAAAATCTGGACAACACGGCGAACATTTTGGAATTGTAATACACTTTTGTTGGATTCCGTCAGAAATAAAGTCACATAATAGGGAAGGATAGCCAGAAGGTCAATGACATTTAGTGGGCCCTTGAAAAACTTCCATTTGTTGGGTGAGGAAAGGAAGCGGAGAAGGTACTCCATGGTAAACCAGGCAATGCACACGGCCTCAATGTGAGCCAACTGAGGGTTGTCTGTGGACTGGCCATACTCATCGGTGTCCTGGAGCTCCGGGAGGGTGTTCAGCGACAGGGCGATTGTGGAGAGCACAATGAAGAGGATGGAGATGATTGCCAGAATCTGTGGGCAGAAGAAAATGAATATGATCAACACGGTTTAAGAGGTTTAAAATGTAAAGTCTTTTGTGTCTCCTGATAAACAATTGTTGGCAAGTTGACATTCACATTCAATGATTCAAATAGTGACAAGATGCATAATCGGAATTATTTGTTTAATCAGAATTATTGTTAGTGGCATAGTGATAACAGGAAGTCACAAACTAAGATTTTGCTTGGCATTTGGTTCAAACAAGTTATAAAATCAGAAGATATAAAGGCATGAATACAAACCTCTTACTAAAATTGTACCATATAAATAAACATTGCGTCTCCTTCAGAAGGGCTTCTGAGGAAGACAAAAGTATACTGTTGAAATTTCAAAGTAATACCATCGCTAACTTGCTACTGTGTACCATAGAGGCACCAAGAAGAGAAGAGGAACCTTCGTTAATGAGGTCTTTATTCAATCGGTCTACTGGCTTATGCTTATGCTTTAGGTGTAAAACAGGGATACAAACCATTCTATTACCCATGATAAGCAATTATAAATGCTCTATTTTTGAGGGCAACGTTGTTTGAAGCACGCAAAACAAAACAGAGAAGGATATTTATAGGTACTGAGAGCAAGGATGTGCAACGTTTGAATACTGGCAACACCCAAAAGTCATCTCAGTCTATTTATAGGCTCAAGATCACATTTTGAAAAACACCGTGACTTTGAGTGGATTCTTTGTGGTGGCCTATTAAAAGATGATGTTACCAGGGGACAAGCATATCTGGAGGAGAGAAGACACGGACTAAAGGGTTAGAGGGAGCACGGTGGAGTGACAGGAAATCCCACAGCAAGCTGGAACAAAGCAATGGCCCGTCGCGATGATGGCAAACTGTCATGTCCCACCTCAGAGACCGTACTCTACACTGACACCCATCACCCAAGGCTTAATAGAGAGAACCAGAATCAAGGACAATGCTACAACATGGTTTTAATATTCTACCTGGACTTTGTACTGACTTCTCCAGATACAAATGAGTGTTTCCCTGAAATATGTTAGATTTATATTATACTATGGAATAAAATAAATGATAACTGAACGTTATTTGTAGAGTTTATATCAATCAATTAATTTGCTACTTATTTTTGGTTCAGTATAAACTATATGAGGCTGTCAGTAGACACCTTTCGGGGTGGTGTTGTTACTTAAAGTATAACCAAGGATCTATTATGAATCAATATGTTGCAATTTCCAAGCAGTAAGTTGGTGCATCAAAGGCTCTGACCAGCCCCAACTACTCCCTCCATTACATTCAAACCCATTGTATATGCCATTAGTGCAAGGAGAAACCGGAGCACCTGGAGCAAATCTACACAAAAACATGGAGAACATGAAAACTCCCCACCTGGAGGAAGAATCAAACCCAGGAGATGTAAGTTCTTGTCCCACAGTGTACTGTTAGTGTAGCTTTGGTGAATGGAAGATAATTCTCTTGTAAGAGATGGATGTGGCCCAGTAACTGTGAATAGTGCTTTGTGCTACAGAGGTGCTGCCAGGGTCAAACCCATACATCAGCATTTTCCCTATAGAGCAGAAAACCTTGAACTTTGCTCATTTCCAACAACTGAAGATAGTTCATACAGTGGTAACCAGCGTTGACCGAATAGAATATTTTTTATACAATAAACTGGCCTAAAACAGCAAGAAAAGAAAATTAATGTTGTTAGCCTCATGGCATAATTGCCTAAATCCTTTTTGTTCATCAATGCTTTTTGCATCAAAACAAAAAGCATTGTTTATTGGCTATAAAGGCAACTATGCTATAAGTTTGGTCATTTTAATGTAAACATTCATGAATACGTAGTTCTTAGTCTTAGGCGTGAGTATGTTAAAACGATTGTGTTGCGTAACCTGAACATTTGAATAAAGTACCTGTCTATCTATCTTGGGTTTCCAGGGAGTCAAAGCTTTGTGTGAGCTCTTTAATCTCAGAGATATGACTCACTGAGCACAATCATGACGAGAATGAGGCGTAAACATTTAAATATGTCATCAGGCCTCCAGAGGGACTCCAACATTTTTAATACTTCAGCCTCCAATCGGGGAAGAGGTGATGCGATTGGCATAGTAGTAGTAGTTTGTGCCACAACACAATACGGACACAATGAACAAGAGATGAGGGTTTTGGAGGTGATCCGAATTACCACCCGGAGGCAGGCTGAGAATAATTTGTCTGCTTTGTCTGCTTTCAGAAATCAGACTGACCGTCAGAGTACACAGAGAATAAACAGTGGTAGTTCTAGATCTTCTCCGGCTCTGTACTGTACATACATGCAGTAAAGTCTGCATGTATGTACAGTACTGCATCCACAGAGCACACTCTCGCTTCTCAGCAAGAATGTCCTAGATTTGAATCCAGTTCGGAAAAAACGGCTTTCTGATTGGAGTTTGCATTTTCTCCCTGTGTCTGTGTAGATTTCCTCCAGGTGCTCCGGTGTCCCCTACCACTAAGGACATGGACAATAGTTCTGGCAGGCGCCTCCTGTATGGCCATCTCCCATCTCTAGAGACAAATTCCCACAACAATTGTAAAGTGCTTTGTGACTCTGGTCTGTGAAAGGCGCTAAATAAAAAAAGAGTACTTACTTAGTTACTTAACTATTATATTGTAACCACATGTTCATAACCTTATGAACACCATATGTAATCAAGGGAAATCCAAACAAAACCATGTGTGAGTCATAACTGTAAATATTAACAGACGCCTATCTCCGCCGTTGAAACTAATGTGCCATCACTCTTGGCTTCTATGGGCATTTTCAAAAAGGTGATAAAATGTGAAGAAAAAAAACATGTGCGCATGCTTTAGCTGGCACCAGCCACATTCTGAATTCCACAGCAGCTAAACTAGAGTGGTCAAAAAACAAATACTCCCCTCAGCATTGACACGCAGATGGAACATTTGGGCAAGAGTCAACTTTTGGCCCATACTGTACAGCTGTTTTCTAGAGGAAAGAAGACTCCAAACAAAAACATTGGATAACTCTCTTTCTGGGTCCACCCCCACTGGCTAGGAGTGGTACTGCAAGTATGTCAGCGCACTTGCTCATGAACCTTTTTGAGCCGGGTCCCGTCCCACTGGTGTGAGTATTATTATGGTTCGCACTAACTGACTGACTCTCAGCTAAGGAATTGAACTGTGACTCTTGGAAGAGGACTGCGCTCTTCGAAGGCTTTTCTAGCTTTTCAATGTGTTATGGCTAAAGCAAAGAACTATAAATATAATGAAATAAAAACAAAATACTGCAAGAAGTCAGCCCAGACACATGTTTGGTTCCCTGTTTTCCTTGTGACCGCTGCGTTCTTTCCTCTCGGCTCTGACTGCCTGCTCCGTCTCCATGACAACCCTCTGGCAGCTCGACAGGAGGTGGCGTTGTCGACCTGCCTCTCCTCCATCCCCAATTTGTGGTGTACCCGCCTCTTTTATGTCCCCCTCAAGTCTCCATAGGTTTTTCTAATTTGGGTCAGATTTTGTACCTTCTCTCTTTCAGTGCTGCCATTAAGAACTAGGCCTACTTTAGGGCTACAATTTATAGTTATAGCTGACATATTGTGCTAAAAAACTTTACCATTAACAACAGTATTTCAAAGTACCAACACAACAGTGAATCACAGCAGCAAGCAACACAACCCAACCAACATTATAAGGAATAGTATGAATGCACGTAGTAGTGATAAGTGGGGCCAGACGGTGGAAAGGCATCTTGGATTCAGGACAATGACACAAACCAGCATGAATCACAGTGAAACAAGTTTCACTGGTTAAGGCTAAAATAGATATGGTTAAAAACTCAGGGCTTATTTTTTTTGCAAATTTGACCTATAAAGTTGTGATTGATATAATGCAAAGGTTTACCATCAAATCTAGTGAAATTATCATAATAGATTGTTATTTATTGAGCCATTTTTCCTTCATGGTGTGTTATATGAATAGCATTATTATTATTATTAGATAGATAGCTAGAGAGATTGATACTTTATTGATCCCCTGTAGGAGAAAATCAGTATTACTACTTATTCAATATTATAACTTATTTTAATGGATGTTAGCTTTGTAACCTTAGAAATGAAAGTGCTTGAACTAACATATTTCTCAGACATTTACAACTTTTGTAAGTACTCCACTGCATGTGATGCTACTGTTGTTTTCAGCACAGATTGTTAATGTTTTCTGCTCACTCGCCCTCTATGCTGTGGGTGAGAGAGAGGAAGGAGTTTCCATGGTGACGGGAGGAGACTGAGGCTCCCACTTTTCCCCCGGCGTTTCGGAGAAGCACTGGCACTGACGGAGCTGTGGTCTCCAACACTTCCAACTTAGAACAGATCAAGGCTCATCACACCCAGGGAATCAAAGGACTTGATTCAGGCCATCTGTTTAATCATCATCACAGAATACATTACCAAGACCAAACAATACATATCTTTGAATAAATAATACATTCAATTATTGGTTATTTATCAGTACCAAACACAACCTGTTGTTAGGTTTCATCAGCTGTTCACTAGAATCCCAAAACCAGAACTACAATGCAGTGCATTTGCCTCATTGTAAACCACAGTAATGGTTTGAACAGCTTCATAGTCAATATGGGTCCATGAAGTGGAGAGGTCCAAACTCTATTTAGGAGACAGCCAATTTCCATTTAATTATTTTTTACCTTTTTGACATGTTCTAACACCAGTAGAATGCATACGTCTGTTGGGAAAGAGATACAGAATTGTTTTAAAGTGTAAACTCTTGTATAGTTGATCAGGCATCGAGGATGTGGGTCTGGATAAGTGGAAGGTGAAAACAGACATTTTCTGATTAAACCTCAAACACAAAGCAAAGCAGCAGAACTCAGAAACACAAGAATCAGTCCAAACATCAACAAACCTAATCGTCAATTTATTTTATTAAATACAATTATTTGTTTTGGCTCAATGCCACAATATTGAGAGGTCGTTTTTCTCAATTACTTTGTGCAAAGTCAGAAGTTTAATTTGTCAGTAAGAAAAATAGTTATTTATATTTTAACACAATCCAATGTATTTATCATCTTGAACAAACCCTTTGCCTTTTCTGTCATGAATAAAGTGTTTTCTAAACCAGCCGGTCCCAAAGTCTTCAGCACAGTGGCCATCAATCAACTCTATTCTGAAGGAAATTGATAGTTATTTTTGTGTTTTTTGAAATATGGACAAAAATTACAGCTAATTCGCACTCTTATGCAACTCAAGTGAATTGTTTTCTGACTGCATTCTACAACCCAACACAGATTACATAAATGTTCAACGCTCTCAATGCCCAAAGTGTAGAACTGCTCCAGAGAGTACACCTCAATGCGGAGAGGGAATCTGGGTCCGCGACCATCCATCTCCTCAATGAATCCCACCTCATCTCCTCCGACGTTCAATTATTCATGCATTTCAGATGAAGAAGAGAATCCAGACTCAGCATCTATATTTAAACTAGAGCTGCACGACGAGGCCAGTATAAATAGAACCGGTATAGGCCCAGGTCTGGCACACGACAGGGTAGCTCTCATACTCTCAGAACAACGGCTGTGGTGACTTATGGTGACCAAGTCTAACAGTGTTGCTTTGTCTGAGCCTTTGTCAATAATGTTTTCTCTCTTCAAACGAACAACTTCATACTGAAGATTGTGTGTATTCATTTATTTCGATTTTAAAATTATCTATATGTTGATCGTTATAATTCGTAATAATCACTGACCCGCTTTAAATTCTTACACAAAACAATAATGTTAATTTAACTTTTTTCAGTATTATCCAGCCAGTAAATTTTGCTTTCCTCCCCAGAAAGAGTATAGTAAAAACAGAACTTAGAGACAAACCAACATCTTTTGATCATTTACAAAGTGTTCCTGTGAATCACAGTTTGACACAATGAGAGCTGATTGACTTAAAAAACTGTACTAACACAGTTGGCTCCGGCCATGAGGGAGTGAGATCTTAACCTAAAGTGCAAAATATCTGTGAACATCTTGATCATTGACAAAGAAAGTCAAGATCTTGAATGACAAGACTCTTCATATGACACTGAAAAAGGTAAATTGACCAGAGCCCCGGAGTGAGTGACCTTGAGGGGAAGAGCCAAGACCCCCCCAGATGAAGCTAGATCTGAGTAGAATCCAACAGTGCTGGACATGACTGCTGCCCTGCATTCTGACCTGACCCAGGAAAAATCAACTTTTGTCACTATCTCAGGGGGGAGGGTTCTGCACTGAGTGCAAGAAATGATGCACCCATTTCTGCTTTGAAGAAATAGATTGATTGTATTGATGGTAAACTTATGGAAGTGGCGGACACAGCAGCAAACTCAGTCAACTGTGGCGGATATAGTGAGCAGAGTTAAAGTGATAGTCTATAACTAAATGAATTACAAATTTTAGGAAATGTGTTAAATTGACCTCCTGGCCTTAAATGTTGATATAAAATCATAAAATAAAAGTCATTTTATTAATTCCAATATTACGGGCAAGTCCCGCCTTCCCTGCTCTTAGCTATAGTTCAGAATCCACGGTGCCGTTGAGGTTAACCAATCGAGTCATGCCAAGGGCTGTCAATCATCGGCGCTGATGCTCGCAGCTGCGCGCATGCTCAGTTGTTTGTTTTCGCGGAGCCTCCGAATCAAGCCTCTATTAGGCTCTGGAACTACATGAAAACTGAACAAAGAATTCTGAACATCCGCGCTGAGGTACTTATGTATATACTGAACCTATATCCATAATCAGATCCTCTGCAGATGTGTCCTATAATGTGAAATTCATGATAATAGCACTTCCTGGTTTTTGCCACGATCGCTTTTTTGTGTGCATAAAAACATATTTTTTTTCATTAAAAACGTTCACAAATAATTCTGAAAACCTCTGTGCATGTGTATTAATAATATATGTATAATATGTTCTCTGATTAACATTTCAAAGTGTTACGGAAACGTAGGTGTAGACCAATCAGAAAGGAAGGGGGAGGGAGCTTGCGTCGTTTTTTTCAAATCAAGTGCCTCTCTGTCTCTCTTTCTGACAAACTCCAGACAATCACTTTAAACATCTCACACGCCAAGTGTGCCAAGCTCAGGAAGAAGCCTGTAGATGTCGAGAACAGAACTATGCATAGTTGGAGGGATTTTATGGTGCATCTGTTACAAACTACGCTGGAGCTAGAGAAGGTGGCACTCCCGAACCGGGCTTATAGAGCTCTGCTGAGGCGGAACAGCGATGATGCCCCCCCAAGGCTTCTGATTGCCTAAGTCCATTATTGCCTCAGACTGAATGAGATACTGAGTTGAGATGAAGTTTCAGTTAGGCGGAATACCTTTGATATTTACAGACTGTGGTAGAACACTGTGCTGCCTTTACCCCTGAACATGTTTCTTATAGAATGTACATTTAATTAGGACTTAAATGGCAAATCAGCCTTTCACAATGTATTAGTTCAGGACATTTCTATCATATAGGGGCCCACAGCGTTTGTTGCAATATTGATAGTTGCATTAACCAATATCAGAATGTCTAGCCCAAATAGTCGTGCATGTTTTCATGTAGAAAGAATTATTAAAAATGTAAAAATTAAAGTGTTATTTTGTACTTATTGCAATCTCCAAAAATAAACAATGTGTATACTATTGTAGTAGTAATGGTACTTCATACTGCTGTTGGTGCGGTTTGCAGAAGTTTATTTTTACTGAAATCTGAGAACGTCACACAATCCCCAGTAGACAGCTCTGAGGGAGAAATGTAAACACGAGCAAAGCATTGATTTGAAACACAAAAACTCATGCGCACGATTGCAAACAGTAAATCAGAGGCAGCTGAGAGTCAGTCAGTTGCCATGGTGACAGTGACACTGAACTTTTAAACATTTTATTGACGGCAAAGAACGAGGCAGAATAGAAGACAGACGCAGATAAAGATAAGATAAGAAAATACATGATGATGTTCTTTTCAGGATCAAAGCATGATGGATGCCACACACATACTCAAAGAACTGTCTCTGCAAGATGGAATCAAAGTAACAACAAACAAAATGAGCCTTAATAAATGTGGTATCAAGTTTAAAGCTGGGGTATCTGATGTTCAAATCATGAATAGATAGTTGATACTTTCATTATTAATGATATAATTGTATTGTGCACACTGGATGGTATTCTTTTAACTAATAAAGTATAAATCTCAACTGAGACCCCAAATTTTAGCTTTGATTTAGAACATGAGAAGAGGTGTGGTGGCACTGCTTCAATACACAAACACGCAGGCAATCAAACCTATTACTCTTAACCAATTACTTAATTACATGGATTTTACTCAAAACACAGTCAACTCACAACAGAGGACACACCCGCAACCTAGTCATTACTTATGGCCTGACTGCTGGTGTGTCCTTTGTTGTTAACTGTGCTGTTTCTGATCACTGCATCTGCTCCTTTATAAACCCAAACTACACAAAGAAAATATGTGCTCCCGAGAAGAAGAAATGAGGAAGCCAAGAGAATGAATTGAGTTCAGGGTGAAAAAATTAGGCAAAAACATATGACAAAACAGTCCAAAGGGGTCTCTCTGAAGCATTGAGACAATATTGCCCCTGATGATTTTCTTTGAACCCCCAGAGACCCGGTTTGTGACGATTTTGCAGAAGGGAAGAAGATCCAATCAGATGTAACATTTTATCCTATCACACTACTGTTTTAACATATCTGATTGTTTTGTCTTCCTCAGAGGAAACACTGGTTAGTGCTGGGATGTTTGACAAAACTTCCAAGACACTCAAGGTTTTTATTCACAAAAACATTGACCTCCTGAGGATGTTTTTATTAAAAACGCCTGATGAAATTTGAGCTCATGTTACATGCAAAGTAATCACTTGCAACAAGTTTTAATCCCAAACTTATGCTCTCAATTGATACTGTGCTTTCATGTGAGCCTTTATGTGCAGCTTCGTGTGAGCCTGGATCATTGCTATTCTGTGTCAGTGCTGCTAATCCATTTGTGAGTGGCCTGGGATTAACAAAACTAAAAGACTCAGATGTTGGTGTTTAACAGTTTTATGGCTGTAAAAGATGCTATAAAACTTCACATTTTGACTATAATAATGAACATTTGGGACAAACCCTTATGAAAGACTATATAATACACAACTAAATGATATAATGATGTTTTTAATAAAGCAGACCATGACTGGCTGGTCTCACTGGCTAATGCTAATAACACACAAATTAGCATCCAAAAACAGATTAATGTTATGCAGTGAAAACAGAAAGACCCAAAATGCAGGACTGCCACAAAAAAAAAAGATAAAGTAAACTTCAGGTCACTTAGGAGACATGTCTGTTTTATGTAGAATAAATAAAAAAACTTTTTCTTGTTTTAACATAGTTACATCTACTTTGAAATGACAAAACATCATGTTTGCAGAAAAATGTGGGCTTCCCCTGAACATGGTTTTGGTTACTCTGGTTTGGCTGGTTAATCTAATTATGAACAAGATGATGACATGATGTATAGTACAGTATATTATAATAAATATATTTTATACTGATATTTTGCACTGAATATTTGAGGAGTAAAGTCACATGCCCAAAAAGTCACATCATCATGAACTATTCCAAAAACCTAACGATTTATCCATCTTTATATAAAGATTCATAAAGCATTAATTGCACAGACCAGAATAATGCTCTTTTTTCCCTTTGGATATGAATCAAAACTCTACCAAACCAATGAAGTATATTTTTTATTCAATGCATCATTTTGGGGCAACAGTAGCTCAGTTGGTAGAGCATTGGCCTTTGAGCCAGAAGGTCTTGGGGTCAAGCCCACCTCAAGACTTTCACCATCGACTCCCACTGATGTCTGCTGTTGTTGTGTCCTTGGCAAGACACTAAACCTCTGGGAACACTTGATGCCACAGTGGGGCGGCTGTAAAGTGCCAAACTACCGAAGTGTCCCAGACACTTCACCCCCATTGCCCAGAATGAGTCCAGTGTGTGTGTGTGTGTGAATGGTTGGTGGTGGTTGGAGGGGCCGATGGCACATACTGGTTGCCTCGCTTTTGAAAAAGTTCAGATATTAATTAATCTGTGCGAGACATAACAACACAATGTCTTCGCACAAATGAGTAAATGAGTGCACTTGAAACTCCACATCTCTCTTCTCTTCACAACTGCAAACCTGAGGCGACACTACTCCAAAAATCTACTCCATAATTTAACATGTGCCTTGTAAAATGGTTTCAAACAGAACTCAAGATCTGTAAGCTCCACTCTGCACATTAATGCTGTTGCCATGAATGTTTTACGGTGTTCAACGAGGAACAGAAAGCTCAATGTTATTTTTAGGACACATGTGCAGTCCTGTAAACATATCAGGATTATATATTATGTCCAATACAAGCTAAATCTGCCTTCGATGTTGAAGGAGGAAAAGCAGCCAGAATAATGTTAATCAGAAGGTTATGAGTCTCTATTGAATTACTTATATATATATATTTTAACTTGATACATGAAATTACTTTTATTAATTGACCTTATTTAAAATGAAGATGTAAGAAGTGTCATCATTGGGAAATCAAGGTCCACAGAGTCAAACATCATGAGTGTATGTAGAGCAGTCCACAATCAACAACTTTACCTTTATTTTAACATCTGTTAATATTTACAGTCTATGGTCTGTACTTTCCTGATCGTTTGGGATGGAAAATAGAATATATTAAAAAACTAGAATGTATTCATAGATTGTTAAGATTAATCAATGAATCAATCAATCAAAGTTTATTTGTAGAGCGCCTTTCATGCACAGGGCAACACAAAGCGCTTCACAGTCCACATCACAAATCATCACATAAAACAAACACCAGAATCACAATTAAAACATTAAAATCACACAAAAGATTAAAACACAATAAAAACAATAAAATCACACAAAAGAATAAAACCATTAACACTTTCAAAGTTACACAAGAAATTAAAAAAAATAAATAAATAAATGACAGCAGTGCATTACAAATGGAGATAAAATCCTTCAGTTGTATGCACAGGCAAACAGAACAGTCTTTAACCTGGGTTTGAACATTGACAGAGTAGACGCCTCCCTCACATTTTCAGGGAGATTGTTCCAGATCTTAGCTGCATAGATCTGAAACGCAGCCTCCCCATGTTTGGTTCTCACTCTGGGCACCAGCAGGAGGCCAGTCCCTGTGCTCCTCAGAGTCCGGGCTGGTTCATATGACACCAACATGTCACTAATGTATTCTGGTGCAAGGCCATGGAGAGACTTGTACACAAGCAGAGCTGTTTTAAAATCTATTCTTTGAGCCACAGGAAGCCAGTGCAGAGACCTGAGGACCGGACTAATATGGTCATACTTCCTGGTTCCTGTCAGGACTCTAGCTGCTGCATTTTGGATGTACTGCAGCTGCTTACAGGTCTGTTTGGACAGACCTGTAAGCAGGCCATTGCAGTAGTCTAGCCTGCTGGAGACAAATGCGTGGACAAGAATCTCCAAGTCTGCCCTGGACACTATATTTCTGACTTTGGCAATGTTCTTCAGATGGTAAAAAGCTGTTGATGTTATTGATTAAGATAACAATAGTCTTAATTAAGATTAAGACTAAAAGTTTAAGATTAAAGTTGAATTAAGACATCCTTTATTTGTCCCACAGTGGGAAAAGTTCAGTGCTGCATAACCGGTTACAGAACAGTCGGAAAGAGGACACGCAACACACAATAGATTAACAATAACTCTATACTAATATAAAATAAAATCTATATCTTAAATAATTGTGAATTTAATGGTGAGTTTCCAAATTTTCGCTGCAGTTTAAAGTTCTTCTGAATTTTTGAATGTTGAAGCTGTCCCCAAAGCCCCGCAGTCGTCCTGTGGCACTCGTCCTGAGCTCAGAGCAGTGGAAGATGACACACAGCTGCAGTGACAAGCAGAGAGGGCTGGCTCTGCTGCACCTTCAGATCACTCCGGGCTCCGCACATGAGCCAGCCACCATGCTCCCAGCTAAAGACTCTGGAGACACAAGGCAAACCTGATCTGCTCTGGATAATCCACAGCAGATGAGAAGTAAACTTTCAAGTGTGGGGCATTTTCTTTACACTTTATAATCAAGGTTGCCAAAACTTGTATCTATTCTAGACGGAGAAGTTAGTCTGGGCACGCAGTCATTGGTGCATTGTGAACAGGACAAACAAGCAATCAGCAAACAGCAGATGTGTCAACAGCTGTACAGCAGGAAAGAAATTAAATTAGAAAATATGGCAACATATACAGGGTTAAGTCAGGTGAATAACGTTTGTCAGTAATAAAAGTGGTTAAGTGTCTTGCCCAAGGACACAACGGCAGCAGACATCAGTAGGAGTTGTTGATAAATCAGAGATAAATTCTTTAGAAAAAAGGCGTCATCACATCATCATTAGTTTTGGACCACCGCTCCTAACGTTGAACTACAAAAGACTGTTGCAGCTTGATCATTTCCTGTGATTGTTGTGATTCCACCAATCAGAAACTTGTGTTGAAAGTGTTGAGAAGGAGATGGCGATGACCAACACGCGCACACAATGAGAGAGGATGAGAACGAGCAAAAGCGTGAATTTATAGAAAACCCATCGATTACAAAAGAAAAAAAAAGTTCAGGATGACGGGACACTAATATCCCCACTCAAGCCGACCTTTTATAGAACAGTAGGGTCTATGGCAGCTGAGGACCAGCCATTTTTGAGAACATTTAGTTCGATGGGAAAATTCTCTGTGTTGTCCTGGTGAATTTAGTCTCCAGCGTGGCGTAAAGGTGTATAGAAATATACATGACTGGAGAAATTTAAGGTGAAAATGTGATCCGCACATGTTTTGGCTCCCAATTATTTTTTTCTTATCTTATACCAGACAATAAGACTCTGTGTCATCTCTAGAAGCGCACTACAAGTGAAGGAGGAGTCCATAATGTGTCTGGTGAAAAGCAGATACAGGTTCCTTTCCTCACTTATCCAATCATCTGATCTGTTTCCTGCATTTACAAAGGTTTCCCGGGCCCCAGCATTATACACCTACTCCTCTGACATTTAGACTGCTCACTTTTATTAAAGGGATCAAAGAGAGGATGGTTGGAGAAATGGCATTCTGAACAAAAACAAATCAAACATACTTCTTGTATGACTTTATACTTTTCTGAGTAGGTAAATGAAAATTTAAATGAAAAAAAAAAAATCAGGCTCCTGCACAGCGTTTATAAGCCGCCGGAAAACAATGTAGTTCTTGCGCCTGGCCAGTAGTGGGCAGTAAAGAACACGTGTGACCCCCAGCAGTATATTGATTTCCTCAACAACATTCTCCTCAGGCCACGGAAAATATGTGAAAGAATGCACCAACATCATTCTGCATTCAACAGCAGCTGCAAAAATGGAAACTAAAACTACAGCTTTGCGTGGTTTCGTTTGGACAAAGGAGTAGAATTCTTCTCCGTGTAGCGCTCGAAGCACACGTAGCCATTTAGTTTAGGCAAGGCAAGGCAAGGCAAGTTTATTTATATAGCACAATTCATACACAAGGCAATTCAAAGTGCTGAACAAAACAAGAAAGCATTAAAATCATAAATTATCACAGAACATTAAAAAGAAAGATAGAAATATAAAATCCCTCAGTTGTATGCACAGTTAAACAGAACTGTCTTTAAACCTGGTTTTAAACATTGTCAGAGAGGAGGCCTGTCTCACATCTTCAGGAAGACTGTTCCAGATTTTAGCAGCATGAATCTGAAAAGCAGCCTCCCCATGTTTAGTTCTGACTCTGGGCACTAACAGGAGTCCAGTCCCTGTGCTCCTCAGAGTCCGGGCTGGTTCATATGGGACTAACATGTCACTAATATATTTTGGTGCGAGGCTATGGAGAGACTTGTACACAAGCAGAGCTGTTTTAAAGTCTATTCTCTGAGCCACAGGAAGCCAGTGCAGAGACCTGAGAACTGGACTAATGTGGTCGTACTTCCTGGTTCTAGTCAGGACTCGAGCTGCTGCATTTTGAATGTACTGCAGCTGTTTTACAGCCTGTTTGGACAGACCTGTGAGCAGGCCATTGCAGTAGTCTAACCTACTGGAGACAAATGCATGGATAAGAATCTCCAAGTCTGCTTTAGACACTATGTTTTTGATCCTGGCAATGTTTTTTAGATGGTAAAAAGCTGCTGATGTTACTGATTTGATGTGGCTATTAAAATTTAAGTCTGAGTCCAGTATTACCCCTAGATTTCTGACCTTGTTTGAAGGTTTTAGGGAGAGAGACTGTAGGTGACAGATGACGCTCTCTCTTTGTTTCTGGGGACCAAAGACAATCATTTCAGTTTTGTCTGCGTTTAGCTGAAGGAAGTTGTTTTGCATCCACTCACTGATCTGTTGGATACAGTGAAGGAGTGAGTCCACTGGTCCATGTTCTCCTGCAGTCAGTGAGACATAGATCTGAGTGTCGTCTGCATAGTTATGATAGGACACTTTGTTTCTGCGTATTAACTGACCTAACGGCAGCATGTAGAGATTGAACAGAAGAGGTCCCAGGATCGACCCCTGTGGGACTCCACAGGTCAGGGCCATATGATCTGAGACACAGTTTCCAATCTCCACAAAGTACTTCCTGTCTTCAAGGTAAGATCTAAACCAACTTAGGGCGGTGCCAGTGACGCCAACCCAGTCCTCTAGTCTCTGTAAGAGGATCTCATGGTCGACGGTGTCAAAGGCAGCACTTAGATCTAACAGGATTAAGATTGAGACTTTGCCTGCGTCAGTGTTCAGCCGGATATCGTTTGTAACCTTAACGAGAGCAGTCTCAGTGCTGTGGTGGGGTCTAAAGCCGGACTGAAACATATCAAATGAGTTGTTGATTATAAGAAATCTAGTAAGCTGTAGGTAGACAACTTTCTCAAGGACTTTCCCCATAAATGGCAGATTTGAGATGGGACGATAGTTGTTAAGTACCGTAGCATCGAGACTGCTCTTTTTTAGCAGGGGCCTGATGACTGCAGTTTTCAGGGCCTTTGGGAATATTCCAGAATGAAGGGACATGTTTACTATCTGTGTGAGTGAATGTAACAGACTGCTCAGAACAGACTTTAGAAATCTAGTGGGTAGTACATCCAAGCTGCATGTGGAGGAGCTCAAACTGGAGATTATCTCTTGAACAGTTTTATCATTTACAGGTGCAAAGTGAGTTAGCTCAGAGAGCCTTTCTGGCTGTTGGATGGTTATCTGTGGATTGGAGACAATGGCGTTTTTGATGCCTTGAACCTTGTCATTGAAAAAATGAGCAAACTCATTGCATTTACGTTTGGAAGTAAGCTCTAATGGCATTTGAACAGGGGGGTTTGTTAATCTATTAACTGTTGAGAACAGAACACGCAGATTGTTGCTGCAGCCTTCAATCATTTCAGAAAAATACCTTTCTCTCGTACTACGTAGCACCCAGTTAAACTCGCACAACTTATCTTTGAAGATCTCGTAATCAACCTGGAGGTTGGACTTGCGCCACTTCCGCTCGGCCCTCCGGCACTTTCTCTTTTGTGCCCTGACCGAGTCTGCTTTAGCCCACGGCGCCTTCTGCTTATTTTTCACTATTTTAACCTTCACAGGGGCAACGGTATCCAGAACATTCAAAACACTAGAGGTGACAGAGTTAAACAGTTCATCTACAGTAGAATACGATGCATTCTCAAAGTTTATCATTCCCATAAATAGTTCACTCGTATTTTCATTTATGCGCCTTCTTCGAACAGTTGCAGAGTCCACTGGTGGGTTTGTTAGTGAAACACATGTCAAAAAAAAACACAGAAATGATCCGAAAGAGCAACATCGACCACGTTTACATTTGAAATATTCACCCCCTTTGTAACTAACAGATCTAGAGTGTGCCCTTTGCTGTGGGTGGGGCCACTTACGTGCTGAGTGAGATCAAAGGATTCAAGTACAGAACTCAGCTCATTTGCATTTCTGTCATCAACATTATCCACATGAATATTAAAATCACCTGTAATAACCAAACTATCAAAATCTGTGCATACAACTGAAAGCAACTCGGTAAAATTATCAATAAAACTGTGACATGACTGCGGTGGCTTGTATAGGACAATGAAGAGTATTGGAGGAGATTGTTTTTGTTGTAATTTTAAAAGACACATATTCAAATGACGAAAACTTCCCAAGAGACATTCTATGGGAGACAAAGTGGTCTCTAAAAATGGCAGCTAAGCCTCCTCCTTTTTTGTTTTCCCGTATTTCAGATTCAAACTTGAAATTTGGTGGTGATGCTTCTATTAAAACTGCATTTTCTGAATTTTGGTCAAGCCAAGTTTCAGCCATGAACATAAGATCAAGATTATGAGAACAAATAAAATTATTGATTAAAAAAGACTTGTTACAAAGAGATCTGACATTAAGCGTAGCAAGTTTCAAAGTTTCAGTATCAGCGGTTGCGGTCGGCTGATTCTTACACGGAACAAGAATTAGATTTTCCAGATTAGACTGATTAACTCCAGATGTTTTTCTGTAATGTATTCTTTGTGTTATCACTAAGGGAATGGCACAGGTGGCTTCATGACAGGGCCCCAGCCGGGTCTCTCCTCTAACTAGACTGCCAGTGGCTGCGAAGCAGAGACCCTGTGCATCCTAGTGTTTAGAGAAAAGAGGGGAAGGGGAAGGCAGGGGAGGAGGATGGAGAGGTGGGTGGCTTTTGGGTGTTGAACGAGGGGGGCAGGGAGGTGGAGGGGTTTTAGGTGATGGGTTAGGGCCGGGGTGGGCTGAGGCAGAGGTTTTGGATGTTGAACGAGGGGGAAGTGGGGGTGGAATGGTCATGAGGTTAGGGAGGGACTGGCTGAGGTGGTTTTTGTAGGTGAATTGGAAACCCTAGGTGGTTTTGGAGGTACATATGGGGAGTGGTTTAGCATGTTGGACAGGACTCTAGATCGAGCTAATATGGGTGTGAGAGGAATAGTCTTCATGGCCGATTTTATTAGCCCTGCAGAGTGTTCAGGTAGGTCTAACAGTGAAGGCGGGGATGAAAAACAAAGGGAGGTGTCCCCATTCTCTCTTGATGGAGTGGACGTGGCAGGGGGGACCCAAGACAGGTCCATGGGAGGTGGCGAGGGAGTCTTTGATGGAGGGGCAGGTGGTTGAGGAAACCCCAGCACAGGCCTGTCTGCTGTAGGCTGGGGTGAGGATTGGGGGCTTCTGAGGCGCTGTAGATGAAGAAGGCGTGGCTGCTTTGGAGCAGGCTGGGGATGAGGATGTTGGTGTGGTGGTGTCGTGCTGCTGGTGCTGCTACTGGTGATGATGCAGCTGCTGCTGGTGAATAGTTTTTATGATGCAGCTGCAGCTGATGACA